>JAACJA010000015.1:450590-1050590 GCA_017140755.1 Calonectria hongkongensis
GGGGGGGGGGGGGGGGGGGGGGGGGGGGGGGGGGGGGGGGGGGGGGGGGAGGAGGTGTTCAATAATGAATTTGCATCCCCCAACTACAAGAGCTGGATGGGTGGGACACTTAGGAGCAGAACTGAAGGCGTGTAACACATGTAATTTTACGTACAACGGGCTGTTAAAAAAGGAAAAAAAGAGTAAAGCCTAGATAATTTGGACGCCGAAATGATCATAGGCGCTGTGTGGACATGAAGAAAGGCAGACGGGAAATTTGGTGGCAACGCTTGGCTGGAGCGATCAGGCAACGATGGCTTCTCGACGATGGAGCAGTGGCGTGGAGGCACGGGGAAACAGACCAGCGGAACGGGATTGAACAGGGAGTCCTAATTTGGAAAACTCGAGTTGCAAAATGGGCAAAATTGGTAATTACTCAAAAGGCGCCCATGATACAGGACGCCGCCGCTGGTTGGCACCAAGCCCCTCGGATGGACATGCCCAAAGACCTGTCTCTCCACAGGGAAGACAGCCTGTAGATGTCTTGCGCGTTGACGTGGAAATGCATAAAAATCTCGGATGGCTCGGATCCTTTGAACATATCCTCGCATATGCTGTTATTTCTGAAGGGCTTGCTTCTCTTTTCGGACAGACGAAAGCTTGTATGCGCTCTGGAGCATATGTAGGAAGGCTGTGGCTAGTACAAGCCTACATGACCAATAAAAGAATACCCGAAAGGCATCGGCCTTTGATTTCAATTCCATAACTGAACATGCACCGTCTGTCTCGTATTGACATTGCGCCGCTGATGCAAAAAAGTGCGAGTGAAGATGGCCTCGCGTGACACCGATCGGCGAACTGACACCGAAAGGAAAACAAGGCGCTAGAGGCACTGAATCACAGCTACACAGCGTTTCCATCACACCAGGATCGAGAGAACGGATCATGGTGTGTGGTGTGTGCGTGCGTGCGGGCGTGTGAGGTCCACAGCATAGGATACGATAGCATCGGGGAAACATGGTGGGAAGCGGGGAGGAAGAGTGGATAATGTGCAGGACACATGGCTTACCCAACGAAAATGCGAGTAGGGTAGAAAGAGAGAAGAGAGAAAAAAAAGAGGGAGGGAGGCGTTTACACGCGGCCGTGGCTGGGTGGCCAGGACTGATCTGGGTGCGCGTTGCACAAGACGCATGTCTCGGAAACAGCTCAGCTTGCGCGCCGTGTTGGGTCGTGTATGTCCGAGGCCAGGAGGGGAGGTTGTACAGACGGTGATAAGAGGGCTGGAAAAAGGAGAGGAGAGAGAAGAGGATGCCTCTCCGAGGGAGCAGGATGGGAATGGGGTGAGGATGCTGGTTTGGCAATAGGAGGAGGACGAAGGGATGGCGAGCAAGATGGATTAGGTGGCTTGCCATGGAGACGGCAAAAGATTGAAGCGTAAAAACTCGCAAATATAAATTGATACTGAGAATACATCGTTCACAAAAGATGGGCTCGACTCCATTGGATCGTCTGGGTTGTTGGTCGCGCAAGAGCGTTCTTAGATTACCTAAATTGACAAGATATGAACTGAACAATGCCGACGACCTCTCAGGCACTGATATGACCACTCGCGAACACTCCTGGCCATGAGCTCATGTGCTGAAATGCGTACTAGGAGGAAATGGAGCTGGGATCTGGATTGGTTTGCATCTAGATATCAACAAGAAGATTTGAACGCCAATTCAATACCCTTTTTCTTTTCCTTTTTGCTCTACAAAACAAAAACCCAAGGAAGAGAGAATTATTCACGAGAAACAAGACAGGGGTCACGCTTTCGAAGTTCCATTCCTCTTACCACATGGCTGCACCACCATCCTTCGTCTACTAGGCTGGGTTATCAACACAGCTAGTCCAAAGTCTGACCATCATCCAAAGACGCTCGCCATCAGATTACAATATGTCGCCGATAAGACAAGGCGGCCGCAGTCTGACACTCAGCTCTGGCCCTCTAGATTAGCGCTGACTACGGGCTGAGAAGCCGTTGCGAATGACCAAACCCGTGGCTTATTTGGTGGATTGCCTGCAACTTGGAGGTGCGAATAGCTGCACATGCACAAGCCGAGCTAGATGCGGCAATGCCAAGTTTCCCCCAAGGCTCTTCTTTTTCTTTTTTTACTCAATAATAATATGCGGTATTCTTCTTATTTCTCTTTATTTGATCATGTACGGCTCGGCAACGCCTGCTCCCTCGAAATTTATCCAACATTAAATAATCCAATTCAGCCATCGTGATTCCACATCATTGATACATAGGCCTCTCTTTATGAACCCCCATGCTCGACCCCCTCCTTTCCCGGCTCATGACGCAATGCTTCTCCAGGATGCATCTCCTCCGAATTACCGATTGATACTAGTCGTAGATCTTGGCTTATCCACCAAAAAAACTACCCCCAAACTACTCCGCACCGCACCTATCCGACGACTACCCCTCTCGCACCTCAGCTCGTGACGCCTTGTTGGCTTTCCTGATCAAAATGGGCCTCCCCTCCCCCCCCTCCTCTAGCGCTGATGCATTGTTACCTTGGAGTCAGATGGGAAGCTTTCAGCTGGTGACGGCCCATGGTAAAAGTCTGACGTGGGATTGATTGTTGGCATATCTGATGGAGGTAACATCTATATCATCACTACCATCGGCATTTTATACTTTAGGGTTGATTTGTCCCGTCTTGCTCATACAATTCCAATCCATTCGTCCCCGGCTGCATTATCCGATCGCTTCATTCGCACGATTTTGCCATTGCCGACATGACATTCCATTCATTCCCTCAGCTGCCACTGGAGCTTCAGACAGAAGTATGGGAAGCGTGTATTAGTGGACCCTGCATGCAGATTTTTGACGTCTGTTATCCCTCTCGAGATCCAGGCGGGCCCGCCAGGGCATTTAGCAGTGTTGAGCGCGAGAGCAAGGACCGAGCCCTTTTTGAGCAATACAAAAACACGGTATTCCTGGATCGTCTGGACGGTGGCTTGATGGATCCGAGCATGTATCACATTGCGAGATCATTGCGCCAAACGAGTCGCCTTGCCGGATGGACAACGCAGGCCATGACGTCTAGGAATGGATCAATGACCATCTGCCTCCCCGGCCGAGGCGGTAAAGTCAACATCTCGAACTCAGATGTCCTGATGCTCCGCTTCCGCGACCAAAACCACGGGGCACAAGAAGATGAGGCCGAAGTATTCCAGTCCCACATCGGCCAGGTGCTTCGGAGCCAGTGGTCCGCCGAACTCGCATCGACGCTACAGGACGCTAGAAGAGTGGCCCTGGACGTGGCTGAGGGATGGGTCTTTTCGGCACACGATACGCTAGGATGGGATGAGATTACGCATCTGGCGTCAACATTGCACCGACATCTAGAGGTGCTCTACCTTGTCGACTCATGTGCGGGGCGGTGTGGGGAGTGCAGCAGCCGACGGCGCATCAAGGCGGGGGATCTCCAGCACCGGGGCAGCCTGTGGAAGCGACTGGACCAGGACGGCAAGGGGGGTGACGGCGAGAGGCCGGGGGATGTTATCCGCGCCGTTGGGAGGCGATACGTCGAGGTCTTTGATCTGGAGGCGTTAGGGTGGAACGAATGCCATCCAACATATGGCTTTGCCTTTTTGATCAACAATGCAATTCGCCTGCATCAGCATCAGGGAGGGGAGAGTGTCTTTCAAGGCATTAGGGTGTTGATGGTGGAAGATGATGAATGACTGCGGCATGCTCCTTCTTCTATATTGTACACGGCCTTGTAGGATTTATCTTCTAAGCTGCTGGAGTTGGTATGGTTTGGGCGTTTAATCTTGACCGGGAAAGACACGGGATCCTAGCACTTCGACAGCAACCGGCTGGTGAGCCGTCACGGCTGCGTCGTCACAAAGTCACTGTAAATGAGAATATATGTAATGATGAATGATAAGTCAATGTTGACAAAACCAAGGAATCATGCCCGCTCTTTGACTTTTGCCGGGAATTACCGAAACGCCATACATGGTACATATTCTGCCGCCCCTCGTAAACATCTTGTTGTGTTAAAATCTGTTGCACGTTAGTTGTGATTTCTCTCTTCATAGCAACGAATCAACGCACCTTATTTCATACGAGCCTGCCCTTGTCATGTAGCGCACCCACTTTACACTGGAATAATTACTCTTCTCAAACACCTTCAGATACCGCACCAGCAAGCCTGAGCTTGTGAACATGAGCAGACTAAAGTTCACGCTCAGCGGTGGTCGGCTCCATGCGCGCTGGTTGGTCATGCTGGTCAGGTGTGCCTCGGCGCTCAGCACATACTCGCTGTTGCCCGTGAACCGGCCAATCTTCCATACAATCACGTTCTCACTGGGCTCATATTTGGCCTTGCCTTGTGTGCATCGCTCGGTGATCTTGGCCGTGTTTAGCGGTGTGGGGATCTTGACAACCACGTTGGTCGCAAAGAGCTTTGAGCCAAAGTTGGCCTTGACGCCAATGCTGTACTCAACCTTGGAACGCCCGACCTCGTTGACAATGGCGTGCACTTTGAAGGGTAGGTTGACGTTTTCAGTGGCACGGTAGCGCATGAGCTCGAACTCGCCGTCTGGGGGCACGAAGCTGATGATTCGGTCGCTGTCGAACTTGCCGAGCTTTACGCACTGGTGGAACTGACAATCTTCGAGGGTGACACTGCCGGCGGCGGCTTTGGTGGCCTTTGATCCCATGCGATTTCCGCTAGGAAGGCTGAGGAGTCCGTCGTTGTCGAGCAATAGTCGGTCGTTGAGGCCAAATTTGCACTCGGGGGTTCCGGACAGGTAAGCGCGCATGACAATCTGGCCTGTGACGTCTGCGCGCAGGACGGCACCCGTGGCTGACATGAGGAGGTTGATGTCTTCGATTACGTCGACGAAAGCTTCGTTCTTACGGTACTTGACGTCTGCCTTGCGCCAGGAGAGAGCTCCGGTGGCCTGCATGGTAATCTTGGACGTGTCCTCGCGGCGTGATTCTGACTTGACTCCCTCGGTGGTGATGTACATTTTGAGCGTGTCGGTCTCGGTGTTTTGGGGGTAGCCAAAGTCAATAATCTCTAGAATAGGAGACGCGAGTTAGCATTGGTGGCGGGGAGAATTTGGGCAGACGGGTGCAATGTACCATCTAGCAGCTCGTAGACCAAGACAAAGTTGTTCTTGACAGCCTCCTCGTCAAACTTGCCAAAGTAGCCCTTGCCCAGCTGGATCAGGCGGTAGAGGAACTCGAAGACCAGGGCGGCATTGGCGTTGCTCTTGGTAATGGCCACGAGGTAGATGTTTTCGTGTTTGACATGGCTGAAGGTGGTGCTGCCCAAGGTGAGGATGGGCGATCGGACTTGGGCGTTCGAAATGACCTGGATTCGAAAGACATCGGCGAGGCGGGGGCGACAGTCGTTGCGGAAGGCACGGAAGATGAGGTTCTCGCCCTTTTGGTTGAAGATGAGGACGCCCGACAACATGGTTGCGGCGCAGAAAGGGGGCGATGGTGCGCGGCTTGCGCTGGTGATGCGAGGGCTCGGATTCGGAGGGAGGAGGCTGAGGAGGAAGACAGAGGGCGGACGAAGCTAGAACAGGGGTATATCAACCATTGGGATTGAGGCCCGGTCAAGATAGGAGTCGCAATATAGCGAACTGCAGCCGTAGTGGAGTGAGTGGATATGGATAGTGGTAGGGTAGTGGGGGATTCTGCCGAGGACAGCTCAAAGGCGGTGAGAGATGAGAAGTGGTCATGGCTAATTTACAGGCTTACCTCATCCGGCTGTATCGCACGGGTGAGGAGAGGGTGTCGGTTTGTTTCTTTCCTTGCAAGGCAAATAAGTAACACTTGATACGATTAGATAGACTATGAAGGGCACACAACGCCCTGATATTATGTGTGTTGCGGTTGTGGTGCCAAGTTTACTAGTTGTTGTTGGATGTGGACAATCAGCGCCATCACACTGGCTGGCCACACCTCCCCACCGGCATGCTGGGCTAGTTAGCCCACCCCATGAATGTCTGGAATCATGGCATTAAAACACGTCCGATATATGCGGATAAATTCAACTATAACCGGAAGCATCGTTTTTTACCTCCAGATG
The DNA here is from genome assembly GCA_017140755.1 of Calonectria hongkongensis. Classification (NCBI taxonomy): domain Eukaryota; kingdom Fungi; phylum Ascomycota; class Sordariomycetes; order Hypocreales; family Nectriaceae; genus Calonectria; species Calonectria hongkongensis. The sequence continues at coordinate 456,674 of JAACJA010000015.1, forward strand.
TGACGTTGAATGTTGCATCACACAAAAGCCCATTTCCTAAATTGTTTGGTGGAGCGCCATCTCCCGCCAAGCAGCTTCGCCTGCTTGCCACGCGTCTGGCAGCCAATCTTACTTCCTCTCCTCACTCAACGCACCGCATCAGCTTTGCCTTGCCGTTGTTGCAACCACAGAATGACTGTATTTGCTTGTACTTGCTGACAAGACATCTCTCTCCAACCGCCGAAACCATGACCTCCTTTCCATCTTCATTTGTTGAGCCTTGGAGGGAGCTGCTCGAGTCCCGCCGCGAGCAGCAACAGCACGACTTTCCAAACCACCATGTCAATGACATTGACTCTCTCATCACAACGAGCCATCCCAGGGCGTTCTATGTAGGAACTGGCCATTCCATATACACTCGCGCTCTACTCCCCGCCATTCTCTCTGCTAAGCACTCAGTCCAACTCATCACCTGCTACTGGGCTGCGTCGCCGTCCCTCGATGGCATTCGTGAGGCTATTCTGAAGCTTGCCTTGACGCGCGCTCAGACGAAGCCGGACTCTCCACTCCAAATTACAATTGGATTTTCATCTTATGGTCTATTCCAAAAGCTCTTCCACACCTCTTCACGGAATGGATACATATATCCTCCCTCTCGGTGGCCCAAGCTGGGGCTTCCTGACGAAGACACGCTACGGAAGAGCGGGATTGAGCTGACCGTCAAAAGCCTCTTCTTCACCCCCTTCAGTGTCATGCACCCGAAATTCGTCATTATTGACGGAGCAAGGGCTTGGGTTCCCAGCTGCAATGTTAGTTGGGAAAGGTGGCTTGAGGGATGTGTCGAGGTTGAAGGGAACGTAGTGGACCAGCTCCTTGCTTTTTATGAGAGAGTCTGGGGATCTGGGAACAAGTCGCAATTGGCCCAATACTCTCAAACGATTGGAAATTCGGAACCTCTTGACGGAGCCGAGGACAGCAATCAACCGAATCGCCCGGCCAGTGCAGCCGTCATAACGAATGACGACGACGCTTCAGCAACCCAAGCCATCGCTTACCAGAGCAAAGATCCTGTGCCAACTGTCTTTCTTCCCTCTTCACACCACCGAAACCCCGGGTTCTCTTTTTTCCCATTTTTCTCGCACAAGAATCCTCCCATGACTCCTCTAAACGCGGCGTTGCTCACTTTATTCGCCAATGCTCAGCGAAAAATCACCGTCTGTACCCCTAACGTTACAGCATGGCCATTTGTTGAGGTACTTCTCGAAGCTCTCTCCCGTGGAGTAGATGTTCAGGTCAGAACAAGCAGGGAAGTGATGGTCTGGGAACAGCTCCTTACCGCTGGCACCACATCCTCACGATGCTTACGCCAATTTGTTCAGAAATACAGGGCTTTAGTTGAGCAACCTCGCCCATCTGATCCCGAATCCCAATCTGTGGCACCTGGAAACCTCGAAATTCTCTACTACAATCAACAAGCCGAGAGGCATGACATGGAGGATGAGCCAGTTATAAGCCACTTCAAAATGACCTTGGTAGATGACGAATATCTCGTTATGGGCTCAGGAAACATGGACAGAGCGAGCTGGTGGACGAGCCAAGAGCTTGGTATATTATTCTATGTGCCTGGATTCCAAGAGCAGAAAGTGTGGAATAATGTGCTTGATAAGCGCGCAGAGGTGTACTTTCGATCCGCTGATGAGCGATCGTGAACCCAAGGGCACCAACCCAGGTCTTTAGACTATCGAACTAATAATTAATTTACCGCCTCCTTAGCTTCCTGCGCCTTGATCCTCTCGAATACCTGGACAAAGCCCTCAGGGTCTTGCGCACCATGAAGCTGGTACTTGTCCTGGATGACGAAATCCGGAACGCCAGAGACTCCGTTGAGTCTCGCCTGGTTGGCAGCGTCGTCAACCTCAGCACCACCCTCATCACTTTCAACAATGGCCTTTTGGAATTCCTCGGCAGGGATGCCTGCATCCACCGCAATGCTCTTCAGCGTGTCATAGTTGGTAATGTCGCCCTCCTTCTCGAAGTAGGTGGAGAAAAGTCCATCAATGGCCTTGAGCTCAGTCTCGTGGCCGTACTTTTTGGCGAGGCGGACGAGGCGGTGCGAATCTCTCGAGCTTCCTGTGCGTCCGCCGAACTTGAAGTTGATGCCCACGGCCTCTCCAATGGCTGCAAGGCGCCCTTGCATCATCTTGGTACGCTCTTTGCCAAACTTTTCGTTGTAAAACTGCTCCTTGGAAATGCTCGATGTGGGACCTCTGGGGCCGTACGGGTTCAGCTGGTACGGGAGGTAGCTAACGGCAAATGTGTCGTTTGAGTCGGGGTACTTTTGCTTCCACAACCGCTCAGCGGCCTGGAGCTGCCTGCGGCCGACGAAGCACCACGGGCATACTGTGTCGGAGGTGACGCTGACGACGAATCTTGTCATTTTGAGAAGCGATTTGAGCTGATTGGGACTTTGGGATGATTCACTCGGTAACAGAGTTTTGCTTGCTTGCTTTAGGGCCAAGGGTCAAGTGGAAACTTATACGCAATTGAGGGCATCGTCGCCTCATAGGGGCGGGCTATTACACGAGCGCGATCCGACCGTTGCTAACGTAATCCGCCGGAATGTCTTGGAAATGAAATCCCCGCACTCCGAAGTGGGATGCCGAGTGGCCCGAAAGCCGGTGGAGTAGATGATGATTATGAAGCTTTTTTTACTTTTTTTTATGGAAAATGTGTAATGGTTCATGCGACTTCATCTGCAAAGTCTTTAGATTTGTTTTGGGCATTGGTGTTGACTGTGTCTTAATGCTCCTTGTATATTTGCATCCTCACATCAGCTCACTGAATGCTGGGCGACCAATAGAGTTGGCGAATGTACTACCGCTAATTTCAAATAAGCTCATTATAAACCACACCAGAATCCCACTAATTCCCCGGGGCTAGAGTGCACCTTCGGAATGTGCCTTAGGAATACGGATGCTAAACCCAGATTTGCATCCGCGCGTGCTTCTCTTCCCCACGCAAAAATTTCCCGCGCGGCAGTGACGTTTCGGGGTCTCCTCTCCTCACCGTGGGCGAGTGGTCAAGGCTTGAACTGGGGGCTTGTGAGGAGGAATAGTTTTATCGTAGATTGCAGTCCCATGGCGGGCTTAGTTAGGGCGATTCTTGCATGGATAGTCAACTGCACACAACTCTACTTTGTGCAGCCCGTGAAGTTTTGGTTCAAAGCCAAGGCATACACGCAGGTTGACAATAGATAACCGACAGGCTCATCTCTTGGTACCCCAGAAAAGAGCTGTAGCCTGTGCTAGCCACTGTGGGGTGATCTGCAAGCTGGTACTTGAGGCAAGGATTCAAGTTGGTCACCTTAGTGTCTGCACAAATACCCACACGACCAATAAGGTACATCGAATTTATACATTAGTGATAGTAGAGTAAGTGTATGAGTTAAGCTGGTCAAATTTGCTGAGATATTATGGCATATACACACGCTCAAAACGGTAAAATGATGACAATACAGGAGCCTAGACACGGATCTGAGCACGAAGACCCGAAGTTCTTGGTGCTCCCATTGATCGCGGGAGTCCTGGCATTGCGAACTTAGGTAAAATGAGCAAGCATTATTAATCGGCGGCACATATATGGAAGCCGACATTTACGAAGATGGACGCAGCCGTCAAAAACCGGGTTACAAGCTACCCCCGGCTTTGGAGTTGAGCTTTCCCTCGTCTCCATTTCATTATTATCTGGATGCTAGTAGTGTACCTCATCTCACAAAGGGCTGTCTGTGAGACGAGGAGGGAGGGCCCGTCTAAAAATGAAGGATATAAGCTCACGGGATGCAAAAAGATAGTATCACTCCGGTACAGGGAATCGAACCCTGGGCTCCGCGGAACTGATCTCTCAAGTTATGAGAGCGCGAAATGTTAGCCACTACACCATACCGGATAGTAGTGATTGATGAAGGCGGGGCTGTTAATTTTATTCAGGAGAGTAGTTTGGCGGGGTCTTGGAAGGCTGAGCGTGTCGCAAAAAACGCACGCCGGGTGAAGAACACCGGACAAAAACAAGTATCCTCCAGTCACTTGCAAATTAAGCAGACGGACAGATTTATGTGAACTTTTTCTTATGTATACCATGTTTTATTTTCGCAACTCGTTTGGGGACATGATGTAAGACGGGTCAACGCGGATTTCATGAGCGGCCTGTTGTACCTGTCATACAAGCAACAAGCACTCAGCCAATCAATCTAGTAGGGTTGTTAACAAAAATATTCATAATTCACAGGCCTTTCCTTGACCTCATTTTCGACGCAGAGAATTCTCACTATCACACAAGAAAAATAATCCCAATTAAGCCATCCTTTACCTAACACTTGCACCCCTCTCTACCCATTGCTTAGAATGACAACCACATTCACCCGCCACTCCACACTTGACCTCAAGACGCCCGTTGAAACGCCCAGACTCTTGCAAACAGAAAAGTAGGACTATTCCGTTAGGGCAAAAAGAAATATGCTCCGGTACAGGGAATCGAACCCTGGGCTCCGCGGTACTTGGTCTCTCAAGTTATGAGAGCGCGAAATGTTAGCCACTACACCATACCGGATTGATGGTGAGGTTCAAATGTTTCCAAACTAAGAATTCCATGCAGAATGAGGGATGCTCTCGTCTTAGGGGATAGTGATCTTGGCCAATCCTCCTGATCATTGCTTCGTGAAACTAATCTCAATGGTTTTTTTTAGGAATGGCATCGATAGTCTTTTGTGGCGGCGTACGCCCCCGTCGTCCAACTGCTGCTCCTCTCGCTCGCCTAACCTCGTTACGCGATCATGGCCTCGTCAATTTTCGACCGAGCACTTAAATTGCAATGGAGCCGTTTGTAGTCTGCTTAATATTATTATAGATCTTTTGCTCCTTATGGAACATCATTGAATCCTATTCTATGGCTGCAGGGAATTGCTCCCTGGCCAGTTAGTAGCTCCGAGACACGGCCCGAGCCACTATAGTGCTAGATAAGGAGAGCAAGCGCCCAGGAAAGGTATTCTTTTTAGAGCTTTCTTTTTCTCTTCACCAGATCCCCCAACATTATATCAAGATATGAGTAAAGCGGAGTAAGTAGAAAAAAATCCAACGCGATCTAGTACGAGGCCAATATCATTCGTTTTAATTTTTTGCAGTATTATAACAATGCATGTTTGCCTTATATACCATCTTCTGGCACTCCGCGGTCAATTTGTTCAGTTCTTACCGTAGCGTGCTGATGCATGTCTAAGTTGAGAAATGAGTAATGTATTATTGCTCGTGTCGAATGCTACTGTGTAATTTTCGGCACGTATTGGTATGTTTCTTTTTCCGTATTTTGGAAAGTATACGCTCGAGTTGATTGGGCCACCGTAATTCTGTGATATAATCCCTGTGCCGTGTGTCACTGCCCGACTCCCCCCTCTCGTGCATGCCACGTTCGTTGATGTTTACCTGTTCGTAACTCTTTTCTGGGGATTGCAAACATATAATCCTCCGCATCGTCGCTATTTATCCTATTAATACTCCTCAATACGTATGCTGCGGGCCCTGGATGGTGTAAGGCGGTGCTTGACTGTTCTCGATTAACACGCCAAGGATCTCGCTTGCCGGATACAGCTTTCCCCCGCTTACGGCCTCGCCTAGTCGATCATTTAGGCTGACGCGGCAAATGGACCCTGGGCTGTTGAATCATTTACCTCTGTTGCCCCAACATGGCCCTGAGGCAGAGTTCATCTTCCAGCCGCAGCGGCGTGTGAGGCGATCCAGGTACCGCTCGAGAGGTATACAAAATCTGTGGACAAGAATCCAGAATAGCGTGCCGACCGATGAGGAAGGGTGGAAGGAGAAGAGAACCAACAGCGGGTTTAATACCCAACAAAAGGCGGTTGCGATAGTTAGAAGGGCGCTCTCTCCCTCAGATCCACCACCCTCAGCAAATTTACATTGGCTCATCGCCGTGCTCAGTTGTAGCGTGATACAGCGTTGCACAAAGGAAAAGACAGAATCCTACAACAATCTTCGGGTTCGGCTCGGTACACATACAGGCAAAACTACCCTCGATCATTACATGCGCTTAGGGATGAACTTTGTTCGCTTACTCGACGATTTGTATCAAGAAGGGCTGCGGCATCGCATTTTTGAGCACGCCTTCTTTTATGGTTCGTAGGATGCTATGGTAATGCCTCCCTGAAAGCTAATAGAGATAGCACCTATTCGCATAACCAATCTCCAACCGATCACCCAGTACTCCAACAAATTCAAGGGGTATTTTAAACACGCCCCCATACCTCCCCCGGAGTTCCAGGCCTCTATAATTCCTCATATATCCTTTATAATCCATCAGCGGAATCCTCAGTTTAGGTAAATTAACCATTCTCAAGAAGAATCACAGCCTAATAGACGGCCGCAGTTATAGCCAGGTTTGCGGCGTATTGAAGACAAAACTGTCCAGCGAAACCGAATATACAAAATTCTTATCCCTCATCGAATCGCAAAAGCCGATCTGCCCTTCCCTTATCGTCCTCGACCCAAACCCCCAGAGATCTTCCTACCGAGATGTAGATCTTGATGTTGATGATTCTACACGAGTTTTCTGCACCATTAAAAACTACAAGGTATTCGAAATTCCCAATGAGGTACAAAGTATAGCATTCGAAGCGGGCTGTCGGAAACGTGGCTTCAATCCGCTCCCTACAGGCGTCGCTCCTCAAGCCCAATTCTATGGCTATGAGTGGGACCCTATACAAGATGCGGTGCGACGTGGAGTGGTTGCCCATTTGGTATGCTCAAAGGGTATCCTGACTTTGCACAGGCTGACAATGAACAAAGTGCGACCTGGGACTGCTAGCAATCAAGAACAACGAAGTGAAGACTCGAGCGGTCCATCATGAAACTGGAGCTATACAAAATCCGACAGGAAAAGTCCAGATCGTGATACCTGTAACACTTGGAGAAGATCAAAAAGTATGGGTCAGTGGCTGTGAATGCGGACATGAGTCGATTCCATGGAAGATCGAGTCTGGCTTTATACTAAACGAGGAGACCTGGTTCTCAACGGAGCGCCCCATTGATTACATCTCGATAACATTAAACACAACGCCGCCATTAAAATCATGACCTCCGACCCGATTTAATCTCGACGCGGGATAATAATCAGGGCAACGTGCCACGAATACAGTGTTTTGGAGATTTGACGAAATTAACCTCGACGCAAGGAGCTAAAGATGAAAAGATTAGGCATAAGATTATTTGTGGATAGTTTGAAGGGCAATCTTAATCGGATATGTAACAAAATTGTGTACATGAACATGGTCGATATGAATGGTAATGATGCAGGGTAGGGCAGAGTTGGTTCAGTCTAACGGGAAGGGAGAATAAAGTGTAAATGACTTTGGGATCCCACTATCATCAAGATACTTCGTATTTACTCAAGAATTTTTACGATACACATAGGTGGTGTCTAAATTCGCCATCTGTGATCAACGCCACGCTGCCATCGACCTGAAAGCTCAATCTTCCACATGTTCAGTGGGTTGCGGTCACCTACCCTACGACCCAACCAGTCCACCCACAAACAGTACAGTCGAAGCGCGTTGGCTTTCAAGGTAGTACTGAAAGCACATTCCAATTTAACTTTGGAAAGAAATCCAATTATCATAATTAGAGGGACGACTTCAAGGCATTTGATCATGCTGATCCCTCATTTCTACCACAAATAAAATCTGATGCTCAACCGCGCACACTATAGCGCTCAATTCGGACCTTGACACTCATCAAACAGCCAATCACAATCCGGTATGGTGTAGTGGCTAACATTTCGCGCTCTCATAACCTGAGAGATCAGTTCCGCGGAGCCCAGGGTTCGATTCCCTGTACCGGAGAATGTCTCCTTTTTGACTTTTTGAATGAGAATCATGTTAATTCTTCACTCCTTATTTTTTGCTTGTATGGGCCCCGATGAGCGCTAAAGACAACAATCCGCCCAGCTGTTACAGGCTTCCAGGAAAAAAAAAATGACCGACATGTGTCAAATATGATTACTTTCTATTCACTATCATCATGTTACTCGTGAATTTCGAGGACATCTGGGGAGGCACATACAGGCGCACTCGCCGTCACACAACAGCTAATGTGTGAGAGGGATACTGCAATGTAGGCCAAGTTGGAAAGCGCGACCTCGTTTGGTGAGTCGAAAGGCATAGCAAAGTTAAACCCGGTGGCAGCAGCAGCAGTCTCCTTAGAACGTTGGCCGTCAGCTGTGAAGGCATCGACGAGGAAGCCCCTGTGTCATCAGTGGGGTGCCAACTGTAGCCGCTAAAATTGCAGTGCTCTCGAACATGTTGAGTGGTAACGATCGGAGCAGAGTCAGCTTTCTCCTGTAAAGCCGATTGGAAGCGGACATCTGAGTACAATGGGACTGGAATGCACGCTTAATTTAATACTAAACATGATGAAATATTGATGTATATTTTTAGCGGCGTTCGGCATGATCCGAAGCGACTGCTAGTGGATGATTTGAGTAGTTCTTTTCCCCTGGTGTGACAGGTAATAGATCATCCAACTAGAAACTCACAGGTGGTGTAGCTTCTTTTGAGCTGGGGCTAATATTTGAGGGCTAACTTCTCAAAAATGACTCTGGAGGTATGAAATAGCTTTAGATTAAGAATGAAACTAGCCTGCTCGCTAATCAGAACCTTGATTATTATTAGATTTGCCTTTCGTGAGCGAGCAGTCGAGAGGTTAAGTTTGCAGCCATAGCTAAGCGAGCCACGATGATCTGGAGGATTCATGCCAGTCAATTTTGTCTGAGAATTCGACCCAAACTGAGAGAGAAAACAGTCAAAAATTCATTGTTATAACAAGTGGGCTTGGAAATGGTCCTGAATGTTGGGATTGACTAACAAACGGCTGGCAAAATAGCATTTCACCGAGAAATACAATGCGATTCTGGAAAAAGACTGGAGTTGAGAGCAGGAAATAGCAGATTTCTCATTTTTATTACAAATTAGCCCATTATTTTCCTTCTCCAAAGCATCACTTCCCTTAATAAAATGGCTGGATTGTTTGTTAATGTGGAGACTTGAATGAGACTTGCTCAGCGAAAACTCTGGACCCAAAGATGAGATGCTGAGGGGTATCTGCATATTTTGACAAATATAAAGCAGTCATGCAACATAAACTTTGACAATGAATTTCCAGTCTTAGCTAGATTTAGTCAACGAAAGTTTGATTTGAAGTCATGACTGTGCAATCTGTAAGCGACCGGGCTGCGCCTACATTACCACTCGCCAACATTGGAGCCAAAGGCGCACCTTACTATACACTTGAACAGGATCCTGCCTCGGGAACCGCGATAGGAATTGGCGCTGATGGAATTCGCGGCAGTTCAGAAGGAAGGCTGCATCACACCCGAAGACATTGGATTATGGGAAGATGGGCAGATTGAGCCTCTGAGACACATTGTCGACTTTGCACACAGTCAGAACCAGAAAATTGGTATTCAATTGAGCCATACGGGGAGAAAGGCGAGTACCGCACCCCCGTTCATTCACATGAATGCGACCGCTCCTGAAGAGGTCGGTGGCTGGCCCGACGAGGTGTACGGCCCCTCTGCTATTCCCTTTAACGACGTGTACCCTCGCCTTAAGGAAATGACACTGGAGCAGATTGAGGCTTCCAAGATTGCTTTTGTGGACGCCACAAAGAGGGCCATCAGGGCTGGATTTGACGTGGTAGAGATCCACGCTGCTCATGGTTGGCTGATTCATCAATTCCTCAGCCCTATTAGCAACAAGCGCACAGACAGCTACGGTGGGAGCTGGGACAACCGGGTCAGATTAGTCCTTGAGATCGCCGACCTCGTCCGAGAAGTGATGCCCGATGGGATGCCGCTGTTTTTTAGACTCAGAGCGACTGATTGGTTTGACAACATGCAAGACGAATTCCCTGAGAGCTGGACCGTCAAGGATTCCTGTAAGCTGGCGCCGCTGCTGGCGGAGTGGGGCGTTGACTTCCTCGATGTCAGCTCCGGCGGCATCCACCCGAAGCAGTCGACCAGTATTAAGTCTGGCCCTGGATACCAGGCGGGCTTTGCACTGGAGATCTCGGAGGCTGTTCAGGGGAAGATGATCGTCTCTGCTGTGGGGGGCATCAGCACGGGGACCTTGGCAGAGGAGCTACTTCAAAAGGGCCTGGATGTCATCATGTGCGGAAGATGGTTCCAAAAGAACTCGGGTCTCGTATATGTTTATGCTGATGAGCTGGGCGTCGATGTCAAGATGGCAAACCAGATCGGTTGGGGCTTCACTGGCCGAGGCCGCAGAAAGTAGTGCCGTCACCCTCCTCCTGTTGTGAGACATGGCAACGGTATCCAGTGCAAGTCGTTGCCTGTTGAGCTACTGCACCTCGACATGTCATAATTAAATTCCAGCATCATCAGCTTGTATCCCTGTTCCCACCCATGCGATGATCATGCAACGTCGCGAACAAAGTGAATGGCGTTTGGAGGAGCAGCCGGCCGATCGGCCGATCCACGTCGCATCAAATGCCCAAGGTAGCAAAAGGCAGTTGGACCACGTGCGGGTGACTCGGCAGCATGGGGAAGCCAGTGCCGTCGTGCCAGCTCCGGCAGATCTATTTTCGGTCTCGTAAAGGGGAAGCCACATTATCAAAAGCTCTCGTTAGTGCGCGGGCGTGATTGGGCGCGGGTGTTGATCATTTCAGTTAGAATGGCGGGGAGATGCGCCACGGAAGGGGAGCCCACTGGTGACAGAATAATGGCACACAAAGCAAATTTGTCTCCGAGTCATCTGGAAAAAGACCTAGAATAAAATAAGAGATGGTGGTATATGAACAATGCCAAGCTATCATGATTTATTCCTTCTTTTTCTCAGGTATATTGGTTTTCCTTTTTTTAATTTGTTTATTATTAAATTCTTTGGCATAATTCCACCAGGGTGTGCTGTCTTTTTTGTCACCTGAGGAGCTGTAATTTAAAAAGCACTTCACGATGGCCTTCGGGGCAATTAGAGCGTCAGCTTACGGGCTGGGGAATAGAGTTGGCGCACTGCATTCCGCTAGGCGACGTCCAATTAGCTTCAAGTTAAGGTTATAAACAAGCTAACGAACTGGCATTCTCTCTGCGCCCCAGCGCCCCGGCGTCTCAGCTGGTTTCAGCCCACGGACTTTGGTGGAGGATTTTGGCGGGAACTTCTGTGCGATTGACGGTGTATACGGGCTGAGTGTAGACGGTAATTGGAATGGGACTTGTGGCTCGCACGTCCTTGCCTCTAGTATAAGTAATGGTGCTTCCCAGCAGCAGTAGAGCCTGTGCTCACCAACATCACCTTGCACAACAACCCATTGACTTGACTATCCCACAGTTCACAATGCTTCTCAAGAACTTCATTACCGTAATTGCCCTCGGCCTGACCGGCCTGTCCGCCGCTGCTTATACTGAGCCTCTCGGGCCCAGCTCTGGGGTTGCCTGTGGACTCAAGATTGCACCCTGTCGAGCCGACCAAAAGTGTGTTCCCGATAGCGACAAGTGCACCAACCTCAACAAGTGCAAGGGCACTTGCTACTACAAGAAGACGTTCCCTAGCTGCGGTGGTTTCCGCGTCAAGCCCGTGGACTGCAAAAAGGGCTCTACCTGCAAAGACGACCCTCGCGCCCTCCTTGCAGGCAGCTGCGGGATGGCCTGTGATGCACCAGGCATTTGCATTCCCAACAATGTGCCCACATGCGGTGGCTTTATTGGCAAGCAATGCCCCAAGGGAACATACTGCTACGATGCGCCTAACGACGATTGCGATCCCAAGAACGGAGGTGCGGATTGCCCTGGCATCTGTCTTTAAGGTGGCTTGGGAGGAGCGAGGACCGGCAAGGAGGCAATGGATCAAAATTGGCATGCCTTGAACAGATCAGTGATTCATGAATTAGCAATCCTTAGGTCAGGCAATTGAACAAAATATTATGCTTACGATTTGCGATTTGTGCAAAGCAACATGCAGCACATGTGCCATGTGAAGTGTTAACTCATGAACTTCAAGACTAGAGTTGACAAGTTGCTGCCTTCTTTGTGGCTCTGATTTTCATCCATACTTTCCTCACTGCTGTTTCTCTACTTGCTTAGGTACCTCTCAGATATGGAGTGCAAACCTAGGCAGGCTCGAGCACCAGTTGGCAGCCAGCACCACAACTGCCGACCACTTGCCAGGTGCGGTCTGTTCGCCCAGTCTCCTCCACAGCAGAAGCTCCTTTCGTCATCTTCAAAACAGGGAATTCACCGAAGAGCGTCATAAAGAACTCCGACGCTATCATGCCATTCCAAGGCACCGAGCTTGCGCTCTGGCCTCAGGGACACCCTTCTCAGCTCAGCTCCACTGCTCATTGGCAGATGCCATGGGTTGGTCCAAACCCAACGCCCTCGCTCAGAAGAGCCTACCTCGAAAACTACTTCTCCCGAATGCCATTCTTCCCCTGTCCAATAGCCTTTCACTCGGAGAAGGAATCTCTTCGCGTTCAAAGTGAGGAGGCCGTCGCAAGGGATTTACTCAACTTCGATTGGCGCGAATGTCAAGAAAGCTACTTTCGGTGGTTGGTCGACTGGAAAATGTGGAACTTTTTCGGTCAGTTTCTTAGATTGTGGCATTGCCTGCGGCTTGGAAGCTTTAATTAACGATGAGCAGCTCAGAAAACTGGATCAGCGGCGTTCCCTTGGCCACATCAGGCTGTCATCGACAGCGGCGACCAATTCTCAGCATCATTTCGATGGTGGACTGCGAAGATATTTGAGGAAGGCGAGATGAACAGCATTTCCCAAGTTGGCACAGTCAAGGATGAAAACGACAATGTGGGACAGCTCCGTCAACAGCAGTTCGAGGCACCCGCGACGACTCTACAAGACCCACGAAAGAAGCCGATCGCGACAGCTAAGAATGCCACAGAAGAACTCGAGATACTTCAAACCCGTTTGTCGGAAGCAGAGAGCAAGTTGCTCGCAGACAAGATGAAACACGTGGAAAAAGTTGCCGGGCTCAAAGCGCAAATTGCTGACAGTCTCGCCTCATCTCAAAGACTTAGAGTTGATGCCGAGGCTAGTGCAAAAGGTTACATTCAGCGCATTTCCGACCTCGAAGGAGAGAAGAAGGACATTGCAGATCAACTGTCTCGCTCAATAAGGTGCCATGATGAGGTCCGGCGACTGTACGAAAATCTTGTTGCTCGCGCAGATTCCCCCGAGGCCCAGCTCAGCGAAGCGGCCAGCAAAGACGCCAAACAGGAGCGTATTAACTGCGTCCAGAATGACAAGCTTGAAACTGTCCCGGAAACCCTCAATGAATCTCAGCTAATACGTCCTGAACTGAAGGCACACCTGGCTGCTACCCAAACTCAGGCGTCGCTGGCCAATGCGACGCAGAGTCGTTTAAACGACAATCTACAAATCATGCTGGACAACAATCCATTCAAAATCAAAATTAAAGATCTAGAATTGGACCTTGAGAAGACTCGAACTGAACTTCTAGAGATCAAGCGACTTGAACAAGATGCCTTAGACCAAGCCCAGAAGCACAAACATTCCGAAATAAAAATTCAGGCAGCCTTAGAGAAGAGTCAAACAGATCTGGAGTCCAGCCGCGTGATGGTTACTCAGCTACGTGGAGACAACAAATGTTTCGGTGATCGAATTAAGGCCATGAAAGCTGTGATTAAGCAGCACGAAACTCGACAGGAGGCTTTGTTGAAAGAACGGGAGGAGCAACGAGATCTCGTCGCCTCGCTGCGCGACTCCTTCGAGAGCTCCACCGCCAGAGATGTTGGTCGAAAGCGACCGCGCCTGATTTCTGATATCGGGAAGCCTGAAACTTGTCTAGAAGACATGCCGGATCTCATGTGGCGCGCCACATCATTTCGCATGCTGTCCGCTGACTTGGTTGGCTTAAAAAATATACAAAAGCTGGGCACTTTAGTGGAAGGAAGAAACTATTTGCCATTCGTAGAGTTTCTTGCATCCGGACGTCTGAATACCTGGTTCACTGTTACAGAGATTGGTAGCAACGGTGTCGCGGCTCGAAATTCCTGTAGCCTGAACGAAAAGGGGTGTACCGTTCATCAACAAGAAAAGTTTCATGTCATGGTCACGATGAAAGATGGGAATCGCCTACTGATATTCCAGTGGTTTGCACGAAACACAAATTGAGGGTAACCAACAGAACAGTACCGAAAGAAAAGAAAGGGGAAGGAGAGCATTCATCAAACCATTCATTCACTGTTGTACTAGAGCTGGAAGTCAAATTTGAAGAATCTGTATGAGGGTTCTTGACCGTCAGGGTCTGCATGTTAATTTCACGACACAGTTTGCGGAGAACTCTGCCTTATTATCGGACGCAAAAATAAATTAACTACGACAGCAAAAGTAGGCAATGCATTTGGTACTGTTGGAATGCTGACGACCACTGAATGAGAGGCCAAGTATGTGTGTGGTATGTGGACTACGCGAGATGAGTTCGTCACATTAGAATTAACACTTTATGCTTGCCTCTCTCTCTCAAATCAGATACAAGTATTTGATGTTGCATGGTACTAGTTTGTCGCTGCGCCCAGAAGAAAACGCCGTGTCTGATTGTGCAATTTCCATGCTATTATAAGCCTTGCGTGATATGGAAGACAGTTACACTCCGTAAAACAAGGACGAGCAATCTGAGTAATTGGATGCTTTTCATTTTGAGTACCCAACCGGATGTCGAACTTGGATTAATTTTCTATTTCTAACGAGTCTTAAAAAAATCGTGCCATGTAACCATGCTTCTAAACTCTACCTGTCAAATGTCCTTTTATGTGTCTGCGCCTTGTTTTTAAATTATCCCATCATTAATCTGTGTGTCGATCTAATAACTCATAGCGTCCGTCCGTCTCGACTCCCTGAGGCAGCCTGAACTTGAACATCAAGACGGCGGCTAATATGACCCAAATGGAGGTCATGACATAGGGCAAGCCCATCCAGAACCCTTCAAGTTCAATGCCCTTGCTCAGCAGCCACCCCAGGGTTGGGACGGTGACCAAGCCGGTTAATGTTTCGGCGGTGGCGATGATGGTGTTCATGGTGGCAAGGTTTTGCTGTTCCACGACGCCGGAAAATATAGCACGAACTTGGGGCCAAAAGCCGTTGCCGAAACTGAGAACGATGAGGGCTACTACAAGAAGCCAGGGGGCTGATGCGATGGCGGTGATGACATTGCCGCCGACGAGGAAGAGGACAGAGACGCGGGCCAAGCACAAGTCTCTACTCAAGGTGCCCAAGCCGTACCGTTTAGTAATGAGCGAAGAAAGTAGTGGCAGGAGACCAAGCAGGACGATTACGGAGGTAACCTTGGAAATGGTGGTAAAATACGCTGCCTAAAGAGGATGGTTAGGATGGGGTATGTAGTGATCGAGAGGAGGCGTGCTTACCGTGGACCAATCCCAGCCAAATCGCTTTGTCACGTACTGGAGAAGATTCATTTCGAAAGCGACGTAGATGGGAAAGCATAGGCAGTATCCGGCAATGATGTGCCAGAGGTGGTTCAGGCTCAACATGAAATCCCAAGTCTTGGAAAGATCGTTCTTCACATTGTCCCAGGCCTTCTCCAGAGGGGTCTGCTTTGTCCATGATGGCTTGGCATCCATGGACCGTCGCCTGCGTTCCTCTTCCTCTGGGCTGCGTGCACCGGGGTCTAGCTTGCGGAAATGAAGCGTCTCCGGGATGAGGAGCGTTGACAGCATGCTGAGGATGAGGGCGCCCAACCCGAGCCACATTGGCAGCCATGGGTCCATGCTCATTAACCATCCGGCGATAGGACGGAAAGCCGCACTAAGGACGAGCATCATGGCATGCAGCAGGTAAAAGATGGACGTTCGCTTCTCAGCAGGAACGGCGTCAGTCAGGATGGTCCAGACCATGGCACTGACAACAGACCCGCCACCACCAATGAGAAGTGGAATGGAGCTGTAGAGAAGATGGTAAATGGTGAATGTATCAGGGTTGCGCACTATTGCAGGGGCGCATTAGATATGCTATACAGATATGGAGGGAGTCACGGGGCATATTGTGACGGGGAGAAGAAGAAGAAGAAGAAGACATACAGACGGTGAGATGCCAAATGGTAGCAAGCACAATACCTAGCAGACTCATGAATAGCACGGGGCGGCGACCGTGGTTGTCTGCCATGATGCCATAGGGAACTTGGACAATCATGGCTACACAGGGCAATCAATCAACATACATTAGCTACAAGATCTAGATCAAGATGAACGAAAGACTAAGCAAGCATGGCAGCTGGCTGGGGGTTACACCTACGAACGAGCATTGTGGCGAACATGAGCCACGACCTGGCCATGGCGAGCGTGCCCTGGACGTCTGATGCTTTACAGCGGGCGTCCTGGGTCTGGACGACTCCCATGCGGTGGTCGGGATGCTGCTTGTGGCAGACAAAGTCCTCCATGATCATCTGCAGGGGCGGCTCCATAATAAACTGGCTGAACTCGATCATGAAGAGGAACTGCACGCACATGACGACGACCCAGCGCTGGGTGGCCTTGCTGGGGACGTTGCCGTCGGACGCGCCGGGGCCAGCGGCGGCAGCATCAGCGGTGCTGTCGTCGGGCAGGAAGCGCGCGCCCTCGCTGTCGGAGGAGACGTCGTCGTCGTCATGGTCGAATAACCTCTCGACGTCGGCGGAGGCCTTGCGGGCCGGGTCCAGTATTGCCATGGCGGCGGGCGGGCGGGCGGGCGATGCGGTTTGGGGAAATAGAGTAGTTAGATAGAATGGAGCTACCTACGTACGTACGGGGGTTGCTTTTTGGCAGTGTCACCACCTTTGGGAAGGGAAAAGCAAAGTGACATAAGCCAGGATGGGAAATTAGGTTGGAGCGCACCGCCCCCGGCCATGCAACACATGCCAGGCTAAAAATAGGGTCCAGAAAAAATAAAATAAAATAAGGGAACTCAAAAACAACAGCAGCACGGTGAGATTACTCTTTTTTTTTTCTTTTCCTTTTTTGTGCTTGCTGGGCAAGGAGGTGGCGCGGCGCATTCGAGACATTGCATTTGCTGCAGGACCAATGGATGGCGCTACTCACAGCCAGAGATCCACGTTTTTGGTTGGTTGGCACGCTGGGGTTTCTGAGCTGGTGGGATTGAACAGCGAGGAGTACCCCCCCCACCTAACTGGGAATGGGTCTAATCTACTGGAAAATACTGTTCCGTCCACTTACATCCTGCTTCTTCTCGGCTTGAAACACCAGGCTCGGCCTGCGCTGCTTCCATATTGATGGATCAGTTCCCGGGTTCCCATTGAGTTCTCTGTGGGCAAGGTTTGTGATGGCTTCAGCGACTTCAAGAAGAAAATCCCAGCGTGAAATTGGTGGGCTTGCTGAGCTTGTAGATGAGGACGAACTAGGGATTTGGTCTTGAGGCTTATGATTCTTTTTTGCTCCCTTCAGTGACAGCTCGAGAATTTTGCAGACATCGCGACTGAGAGGCTTCTTGGGCGATTTGAGTTCCAGCACCGGGTTTGGCGCATTAGGCCACTTTGAGAGGAACCTGGATTTGTTTCATCGCTTTAAACTGGGGAAGGGCTATTAGATGCCGCCCTGAGGCGAGTAGGACCCAGTGAGGCATTCCTTGATTTCCTTGGTCTCTTACTGCTTTATGACAGCGGTTTACTTTTTGTGTTTTTTTTTTTATTAATTTTTTTATAACCAACCCTGGGGTTGGTGCGAAGGCTGACGAATTGCTCGAACCATTGCTCGCTGGAGAAGAAGGTCCCAAAGAAGACGTGCGAGCCTTGGGCGGGTAGTAAAACACTAGGCGCCTAGGTTCCATTCTGTTATCACATCAATCGAAGCGCTCTCCTGGCCCAGGGCTAAAA
Source organism: Calonectria hongkongensis (assembly GCA_017140755.1). NCBI lineage: Eukaryota > Fungi > Ascomycota > Sordariomycetes > Hypocreales > Nectriaceae > Calonectria > Calonectria hongkongensis. The sequence continues at coordinate 474,585 of JAACJA010000015.1, forward strand.
ATGGAGCAAATGGCCAGTTCGGCCAATGTGCCAGCTGTGAGTGACCAACTAAAGCTGCGAGCACAAACAACACAGCCAACACTCCAGGTCAACTACATTACAAACACAACGCTCCTGGGGTTGGGTATCAATCACTCACATCACCTACAAAGGTGATCACTAAATAAACCACTTCAGATAGTCTCCAAAACATCTCAGTCAAGATTTTAGAATGGCGAAGGAAATTTGTAAAATTTTACACTATTCGTAAGCTTCCATGGCAAGTTGATGAACAAGCGTCGTAGTGTTTGTGAATATGGAAGTTTTAGAGTCATCAAGGCTTGTCACTCAATTATGAAAGAGGACCTTGAATGAATGTCCGAAAACTAGAAAGGGAATATCAGGGAGGCGGAGTGAAAAAAAAAAAGAAAAACCGAATCTAGGCCATTTAGACGACGTTGTTCCCATGGGACCCCTCCCTTGACCGCATTGTAATTTTTAACCATAACAACTTTATGAATATAGCAAAATTTTGATAATTATCAGCTTGTTGGCACGTTCAATGGTCTCTAAACGCGGAGTGACGGGTGATAGCTTATCACATCTGTTGGCTTTGCTTAAATTTAAGAAACCGTGGTTGTCTGTTTGCTTTCAGCCCTCCAGTATGAATAAATACCGGTGCCTTGTCTGGATTCTTTCCATCAAATTCTCACTTCCCTATTCAACAATAAATTTTGCACATTTACTATCACTTACTTTGGATTTGCATCTTGCTAGTCATTGCCTGCCATGCCGACGAGGTTATTTCATCTGATACCCATAACGGCAGAAGCCGCTGAAATTGTTGAGGTGCAGAAAGATCACGTCTACCTGGATGCTGAAAGCCAGCGTCTGTGTTTAGGTTTTAATGCAGAACGCAAGTCTCGACTCACCGGATACTTCCTTACTATGGGAAGCAATAAGAAGTATAATGATGTGATCCTCAAGGTCCAGGAAGGTCCACAGTATTTGCTTTGCCATCACTTCAAATAAGTCACATTTAATCTAAAAATGTCTAGGTACCACTGCCAAATGTTCCTTGCTCCGTCCGGAGAGCTAAACTTTCAAACTCTCGAGAATAGTCATGCTGCAATGGCTATGTTTGATCCAAAAGAATTCCATTCAGGAACTGACGACATGGTGAAATTGAAAGGCTACGGTCTTCGTGGGGGTTCCTTAATTCGACAATGTGCTATTCCCATCGTTGGAAGGGAGATGCACATCATAATTTACCTCGGAGAAGCCTGGTTCCGGCTTAAATGGGACTTTACAGAGTGGAAATCTATTTCAACCGTTCGGAAAAATCTTGCTTCAATTGCGCAGAAAGACGAGAAAAAGCGAGAATATGAACCTCTGCTGGCTCGCTTTGAGAGGCATTTTATCTAGGATCATAGCCTGGCCAGATAGAGCCGTCTGGTAGATACAAATACCGTTGGTTTCATGGTATTCGGCTCTGAACAGGGCATCCTGTTAGGTTGTTGCCTATCTCCAACGGCAAACGGATCAGATCTGTTGCTTGAGGAGCCCACTCACAGAAATCATTTGGGGGAGGAGCTACACGCGCAGCTTGATACAAATTATTTTTAAAGGTGGTTCTTGTGATCTTCACCAAATACGATAAACGTTGAGATTTTGATTCTGGAAACCTGGATTGTTTTGAGAATTGATATTTTAGTGGAGGCAGATATAGCAATTAAGCTTAATTGAATGTAAAAGTCGCATACTTCTTGAAACCAGGTTCTTCTAATAAATAGTTGTTTATATTGAAAGCGTGTCAAAACTTGATTATTGTATTATTAGTCCTCAACAATTTGGGAGGAAATGTACAATCTACTCTTGTTTTCTAGCCAATGATGTAATCTTTTTTATAATGACTTGTATAGTTATGCTGCCATTTTAGGTCAAATTGCAAGCTTTATAAGCCATATGAAGGTTGATGCTGTAACGCAGGCTTCCTCGCACCAAGGGAACGCCCTTATCCCTTCAAGTCCAAGACAACAGCGTCTTGGTCTTGGAGGCCCGACAGGGCACAGTGGCCCTCCTCCGTTGTTTAAATAACAAAGAAATGTTATAGGAAGGAAGGATCAGGAATTAGTCCCGTATTCAACGGGAACCTACAGGTACCATGCCTGACCACCTTGCTGTGTGTCGCCCTATCATAGATGGCTGCAGGGCCGCGCAAGCAGGCAGGAAACACTTATTCTAATACGAGAAACCACCCCGAATTCCCCCCTCTCAAACGAAATAAATAAATATCTGTCAATTCAATACAGATATCTCACTCTAGAGTTTCTGTTCTGGTTACCCTAAGAATGTGGCATATTTGGCTAGCTCTTATCCTCTCTTAACCTCTCCAACTCCTCAGGGTATGCACCAAATCGAATAGTGAGATCGATTCCTAGGTTCCCATTAAGTTCTCCATCGGCAAGGTTTGTAATGGCTTCAATAACTTCAAGAAGAAAATCTTAGTATGAAATTAGGGGATTTACTGAGCTAGTAGATGAAGGAGAACTAGGGATTTGGCCTTGAGGCCCATGATTCTTCTCTGCTACCTTCAAAAACAGCTCGAGAATATTGCAGAGGCCGCGATTGATAGTCTTCTTGATAATCGATTCGAGTTCTGATTTTGGGCCCGACGCATCGAGGTGAAGCTCGACGACGTGAGCCGGTTGAGAAGCAAGATTTTGGTCAGTGAGACTTGGTTCGTCGTTCGAACTTGAGTCATCACCTCGCTCACTTCCATGAGCACTGTCACCTTTTCCCGAAATTTCAAGTTGCCCCTTCATAAACGGCATAGAAGTCTTGATCTTCGTATTGTCATGCATCTCCTGTTCAGAGACCCCATCATCGTGATTAGTCGGTGTAATGTTCCTTTCGTCCAGGCAAGCCACCCCAGACGATAAAATTCGCGATCTTCTTCAACAAGCTCGGGCTCTAACTGTACACCGCCGATGAACTCGCCGGCTGTTGTTTTCCGGAAGCCCTCATCATTATCACGCTGAATGGCCTTTCCTTCGGCGTATACTTCGTTCCTAAGACCAGTTGAGAAAGCGGTATGGTCGCCGTACCCCTTGAAAAGTAGGTCCTACTCACTAGTTGGCATAATGATGCCATTTCCATCATTTTGGTGGACTGATTCGCTGTAAATGACAGGAAATGGTTTCAAAATTAGAGATTAGCAGTTGGGAAAAACGCCAAGCAGATAACATAATTTTGAGAGGTTTGTGAGTTGCGTGAAAAAAGGTGATTGTTGGTTATGAAACCTTTTGCGACCAACTTTTAGGAGGGGCTGGGTGTGTTCTTAACCGCCTTTCTTCAGCAACTTATTAGCCGCCTAGGTCCCAATTTACTATCACCTTTGGCGAATCGCTGTCCTGACCAAAGCGTAAAAATGGGGCAAATGGCTAAGCTGGCCAATGTGTTGAACTTTTGTGACCAACCAAAGCTGCATGCATAGCCAACAGCACAAGCCAACGACTCGATAAACACAGCGCTTTTAGGTTTCAGTCCCAATATCCAACAACACCATAATTAATGTGACGACCACAGGAATAACTGCTGGAACCGCCGAGTATCTTTGAAAGATATTGACCAAGGCTTTGGAATGAGGAAAGAAATTTGCAAGTTTTTACACTATTTGTAGTCCTATAAGGCAAATTAAGGAACGAACTTTACAATGACTATGAACATCGAGGCCTTGAAGTCGACCAGACACAGCAATCAACCAAGAACCGAGGCCTTAAATGCAGAATCAAGATCAAAAGGAAAAGAAGGGTGACATATATGGAGATAGAACGGAAAAGAATGCAACCCAGGTTGTTTAGATGATGCTTTCATGGGATCCACCATCTGACTGCATTTTTTGCCCTATCTATTAAAACATCATGAACAAAGAAACATGTGTGATTGTTAACTTGTTGGCCTATTCAGTACACCGTAAACGCCTAGTGACAGGCGAGATTATATCACATTCGTTGGTGCTGTTCAAATTCGTGAAACTCTGGGTTTTACCTATTCTTTCTTTACTTTCCGCGAAAAATAAATAGCTAAATCTCCTCTGGTTTCCTTCCTTGACTCTTGACTCATTGCTTCTCTATTCCGTAATAATTTCTGCAAATTCTTATATTTTATTTTGAATCTGCATTTTACTAGCTTACACCATATCTGCGACTCATCGCCTATCATGAACACTAAGCTATTTTACCTGATACCTTCGGAAATAACAGACCGTTGGATTTTTGAGCGAAATCAAAATTATCGGCATAAGAGAGGAGATATCAAGTGTTTGGGTTTCGAGGCCGAACATGAGTCTAAAACCAAAGGATATATTCTTTCTCTCGGAACCGGGGCAGCCAATGATGTCATTATCAACGGTACAGGAATTTTAGAGTATGTGCTTTTCTATTATATTAAATAAGCCAGTCTAATCTTGAAACGTCTAGGAAGCAATGCGGGCTTTTCTTTGCTCCGTCTGGAGAGCTTATGTTTCAGGATTTCACTCCTGATCATGGTTCTAACTTCTCTATCAAAGATTCAAACAACAAAGAGATAGAAAAGTACGGTCTCCACGATAATATTCGATGCTGTGTCATTCCTGTCATGAAAAGTAGATTCAAAATTATGATTCATCTTGGAACACATGCCGAGCTTGAGTTTAAATGGGAGCTCGATGAAGGCGACCGTTCTATAGGAATCGTGAGGAGTAAACTTGCTTCAATGATGCAGGACTGGCCCATATCTAAGGACTCGTTCCATGGTATTACCGTACCTCAGCCTACTCGTGCCCAGATGGCTATAGAAGGAAAGACAAAATACACCCCCGAAGTTCCCGAGGAGTATCAGGAAAAGCCACTCAGGCAGATCCATATCTACGAGATTCTACAAACAGGATTGTACGCCACAGTTTTTGAGGCAGTTGATCTGCACACTGGGGCTATCTGGGCAGTGGAAGAGAGCAAGGATACCTCTGATGAGATGAAGACGTTCATGCAATCCCATGCAGAATACCTAGTAAGAATTAATCATGTAAGCCATACAAATATTATGCTTTGGTCGTGGACTTTCAACTAACTCTTCATATCAGCCTCACATAATTAGTCTCGAGCATCATCAGGGGTGGACCCAAGGGAACCCAGTACAGCTTTGGAAAATGGATTGTTCTGGAAATCTTGGACACATGCTCCCTCGCCGCATTGGCCATCGTGAAAAAAAACCAATAATCCATTATTGGACTGCGGACTTCATACTTCAATCTTTATCGGCCTTGGACTATATGCGCTCCCGGGACATGATTCACGATGGTATCAACCCTACCAACATTATTTATCGCCGGACTGCAGGTCAACTAAAGCGGACCTTTTATATTACTGATATTTACAAAGCAAAACGCATTGGCGAGGAGGAACATACGGAAGATTGGTTTCCATACCAAGCGCCAGAAACAGCTCGCCACCGCAAATGCACCACCCAATCTAACGTTTACTCGCTCGGTATAATAATTCTTGAAGTTCTTGGCTATTGGAGCTCAGAGGAAACAAAAGACTTTTCGTGGGAAATGTTACACAGTCGAATCCAGTCACTTGTCAAATCTAGACTCCTCCCCAGAGCTCTGCAGGGTATGCTTGATGAGGACCCAAGATATCGATCGGACGCCTATCGGGCTATAGATGAATTTTCACAGTGGGTCACGGAAAATATCCTCACGCCAGAAGAAGACAAGCGAGAGAAGCAACCTACTAGGAAATCTTACGAGAAGGACCACGAGCTTCCGCGCCGTAGAATGGAAAGGGGCCATGATGGAAATTCGGGAGATTCAGTTTCCTGGAACGACCGTGTAGGACAGAGAGGTCACGGACGAACAGCGGAGGGCGACTATATCGAAGACCTAATCCAAAAGGACCGTAAATGGCGACCTACAGGGAAAGACCGAGTCGAACAAGCCGATCTCCGATCATACTACGAGCGGTTCCAGAGTGACGAGTATGAGGGGGGACAATGGAGCCAAAGAGGAGAGCCTGTGATGTATGAGTATCGTCAGGGCACATTTTATATACCCGCATACGGGGCGTCATATTCTGACCAAACAGGGCAGCCTGCGAAGCCCGAATATCGTAGGCCCAAAGTTTCTGTACCTACCTACAGGGCGTCATATCTCGATCAAAGAGAACAATTTGTGGAGGACGAAGATCCCCGGGGCAAATCTTCTCGATGAAGGGGGCATGGTATCAGGTTGCGATGTATCTTAAACAAGAACAGCGGTTATATTTGTTAATTGAAGTGTCTGCTCAGAAAAATACCTCCTTGGGTCGGTGGCATGTAAACGGTGATACGTATTAGTTTTCGAGGGCGGTCGTCATTTCATATTCTTTAAATGCAATACCTGGCGGCCTTTCGCCCCTTAGAATTTGGGTTTGCAAACGTATCATTTATCCGAGGAAGAATCGGCAGTTTAAAAGTAGCCGGTTGTAGAGACCGCTCGTTCCGGCTTGAGTTCTAATAAACGCTGCACTCATAATGATATCACATTCAACTAGGAACCCACTCCTCGCAAAGCAGTCTACACCAGAGTCTCAACAAAACATGCATTAATTCAATAGAAGTGTCTAGCTCTAAGAGTCCCGCTCCAGCTATCCCAAGAATGTGGCATATCTAGTCAGCTCCTCATCCTCTGCTAACCTCTCCAACTCCTCAGGGTATGCGCCAAATCGAATAGTGAGACTACCATCCGGACATAAAGGGAGGATGAGGCAAATGCGGAAGCCCGAGTTCCAGCCATCCATAAGCGGGAACATTGTGTCGGGAACTCCACCATTGTCGAAATGCTTACCACCGAAGCACATTGCGCTCATTGGAAGCAACATGAGGTTGGTGATCATGACACCAAAGCCACCGAGACCAATGGCGGCGGACTTGAGGCGTTCGTAGTCCGTCACAAGCTGCAACAACGAGAAGCCATCGTGCACAAGCGACGGTCTTACTCTCCCCGCTGATTCACGAATAAGCATGGCGATACTCCCAATGCTAGTATTAGGCGCGCACAGGCTCTCAACGGGTAAGTTGGGTCGTAGGAACATAAGTGCATTACCCATATACGATGATGGTAGAGAAGAAGAGAAATAAGGCCGAATATCTATGGGCAACTCTAGGATTGAGAGATCATCAGCCCCAAAGGCTTGGTCTTTCCACCCCTTTGTCACACGTAGACGAGCTTTGATCAAGACTTTCCAGAATAGCGCCTGGACAATGTCTGCTTCCGTTACTGCTTCCCTAGTGCCTAGCTCACCGGCAACCTCCTGAATCAATTTCTCCAAGTTTTCGGCCGAGATTGAGAAGTTGACAGGCTCTAGATGTCGTTCTGCAGGTGACGGAGGGAGACTGGATGCTTTGATAGTGCTTCCTGGATCTGTAAGAGTCTTCTCGATCTCCTCAGGTGCTGGAGGGCAAAGGTAACTCCAAGTTATAGGATCGATTTCCTCGACTGGTCGAGCATACCCTTCCTCCTTCCACAGGGCGTATGGCAACATCTGATTCATGCTCTCGGGGTCCAGCCAACTGCATGTCGCTGAGGAATCACCTTCGAGGTACCTGCAGTTTTCGGCCCAGGCTGTAAGTGCAGTCAAGGCACCAGTTCCATCCATGCATGAATGATGAAATACTGTAGCGAGCAGACAGCCTCCCTCCACAAAATTCGCTTGGGCACCCATAATGTCGGCCGGATTTGGTGCGTGAGGTGCAACATTCAAGAGAATTTCGTCCCTGCAACCCAATGAAAGGAAACCTGAGTCTCGCAACTCCTGAAAAGACCTGAGTTTACGGGATAAGTCTTTGTAGGCTAACTGTCTTGGATTGGAATGCTGGCCAGTCTGGTCGCTGTCCGGGATGGTGATGTACGCCTTGCCTGGCATATAGCCAGTCTCATGCTCTTCATACCTCTTAACTTGCCCATTAAGGGTAGGGAGCAGATCAAATGTTCGAGATAGTCCTCGCTGCAATCCTGCAAAAGCTTCTTCGAAGCTGACACCTTCTCGAAGTGGGATATAGATCATCATTTGTATGTACATTTTGCCCATCATGGCGTCAAATCCAGTTATGCCGAGCGGTGTTTGCGTTTTGTACTTTTCAAGCAGCTCTTTTGTCTTTGACAACCCTCCGTTATTCTCAGATTGAGACTTATTTCCCCACTTCACTTCGGCAGCTAATCTTGCGAGAAAAGCAGAAAATTTGCCAACTGTAGGGTTTGCGTACAAATGTCGAGGGCCTAGTTGATCCTGTAGGCCCATGACAATTCGGAAGGAACGAATCGCCCGGTACACAAGGAGAGAATCGAGTCCAAGGTCGAAAAGATCCGTATTAAGACTGATACGCTGAAAGGTTGGGTTCAGAGAGCTAAGGATGTGGTAGACCGCGTTCTGTATGGACTTGATCGACTCCGTATCCACACCAACAGTATGTCTTGGATCGATTTCCTCTTCGCGAGACTCATAAAACTTGTCAACGTAATCATTGTATAGAATGAGAGTGGCACGTCGCTTGATAGTTCCCTTGTCGGTCCGTATGAAAGGCTTCTCTGGGTCTGAGAACGTGATGTAGTCACGTTGCAGCTGATCCTTGTGCAAAGACATGGAATTGGCCTTGTCGACTATAGCCCAGATGCTGTCCAGGAGCTCGTCCGTCTTCGAGGTCGGGTCTTTTAATTCGATCAATACTGCGGCCTGGGGTTTTCCTGAGCCAACCATCAAACATCCGTTGATGTCAGGATGAGTGGAGATGAAGGCCTCCGTGTCCAAAGGCGATATCTTGTAGCCGTTGGACAGGACAACAACATCATCACTTCTACCCTTGTAAGCCCAATGGTCTAGCTTCGTGGGATGCTTGGTGTAGAGGTCCTTGAAATTTAGTTCCTCCAGTTCTGGAAATGTAGTAAAGATGCCTTGAAAGAGTTCCCAATGTTGGTTGCGCTTTACCCAGTGTTCATAAACACCAGGTTCTACCTCTTTAAACTCAAAGCCGGAATGAGGGTGAAAGGCAAAGTAGAGCCAATCATCCCTTTCCACCCAAAGATTCCCAATGAACAAGCCTTCAGTGGTTCCCGTCAAATTGAGCACACGGACAACTTTATTGACCTTGGTAGCGCTAATTGGACTTGTAGGACCGCCAGATGCACAAATAAATTTGGATGTCTGAAATTTGGCCAATACGTCGGGAGTCTCCCCCAGCTCATCGACAAGTGATGGAACAATGCTCCATATGTCAATATTGCCATATTCTGCAAGAGACTCGAGGAGGTTCATATTTGGAATAACGCCCACTGGTCCGAGAACACATGGCATAGCAAAAAGTGAAGGTATCAGGATATCCATAATTATACCTGCTCCATGGCTCATTGGGAATGCAGAGTAGATTGTGTCACCCTCGTTCCAACCTGTCGTCCAAGGCGGCATTCCTTGATCACCTTCAGCAGGCGGGAGTAGGCGTACAGCATCCATAGTACCAATAAGAGCATGAGACCACACGATTGGCTTTGGGAGTCCTGTGGAGCCAGAAGTATGTAGAATACAGAAGGGGTCTTTGGCCACCTCATCCCATGTCTTATCATATACATATGGCGCTGTTGTTTCAGCGTCAAGGAGGTCATTGAGCTCTGGGAGGTTCAAAACATTCATAGACCGTTCTTTCAGAAATAGCTCTGCATTGGGCGCAGTTGGTATCTCGCTGGGCTTAACCCAAATATTGCATTTGGCGGCTTCAAGGACAGCAAGAGCACCCTCAGTGCTATTCTTGGGAGAAAGGAAGAGAGCCTGAACAATGTCAGTACAAGCTCAATAATTTATGGCCGCATGTAAAATGATTCCAAGTGGCATGCAGTTGTATACTTACGGCATAACCGGCTTTGACACACGCGTAGGTTAATAAGATGTGCCGTAGATCGTCTGTTGAGAAGTGGTGGATGAGTCTTACTATCTATCACATTATGGTTGTAGCATTGCTTCTCAACTTACGAGGTCCAATGTAACCCACTGCGTTACAAGATGTGCCCTTTCCAACTTCGTCATGGAGCCACCAAGCTGTTTTGTCAACTGCCCTGGCAAACTCGCGGGCGGAAATACGTCGCAATCCTCGAGAAATGTCGGCACATTTTGCTATGGAGTAGATAATTCGATCAGGGTCAGAGCCAGCAAGACTATCCAAAATATTTGGAATCAGTCTCTTTCCGCAGTTGATTGGGGATGTCATGGTCGTTGTGATTTTGATTGAAGCTATCAATGGACTAATTAACAATATTCTATGGCAGGTTATAAGTTTGTCCGCAAAAGCAACGAAAATGGCGCCTATTTGTGTTGCTCATCTATAATTTATTACGTTGCACGTACGATCTTGGCAACTTTAAACTTGTTCAAAAACAAGTGTGTGTCGAGGAGTGGATATCCGGTCCGCGCCATTTTGGGTATTCCCAGCATTGGTATCGCTGGAACACATGTGATCAACAGCCCATGGCTATCCACCAATGGATGTAACATTGTGTCAGATTCTTTGAAGAAAAGAAATTGGATAAAGTTTTGCACATGGGTTCTGGTTTAATCAGGGTCTGATAAATTGAGCCGTAGAGCCGCATTTCGTAAGGCAGACAAGCTGGGGTCTTCGTCCCTGGCATCCCGTACTAGGCAAGCGGAATTGGAATGTCCCGTGCCATAAAGCGAAACGCGTCATGGAATCCTGGTAAGTTTCAGTTGGAACCAGCCATATGACACTACTTACTGACGCTTATTTCCATGGGGTGTCGAGTACAAACTCCCCATAAAATCGACGTCTTACAAAATACAGCTTGTCCCCGACTGTCGGGTCATTCGCTTGCCAACCCTGCCGCCGGTATTTCTTTCTCCGGTGAATCACGGAGCTATTCCATTGATTTAGCAAATATTGTTCCTTTTTGGACATTGAGAACCCAATTTGTCGACCATGTCCACAGAGACCGTTCCTCAATCACCTGTTATATTCAACGACGCATACGTCTCAGATGCCTTGACACTCTCCAGTGAAGTACAAAAAACAGCAGATATTTCTGCAAGGATTCTAAATATCGTCTTTGAGTATGCTCTGAACAAATTCAATGACAGCGTAGAAAGGCTAGCCGCCGGCGTGCCAGACTTCCTCGCTGTTATTGACCATTTCGTTGTAGCCGGTGAACCAGTGAAGATGTGTCTTCCAGCATTCCCGTTCAAATCGGTAAACAAAGTTTACAAGGTGTTCAATTCACTTCCCGATAAGGCTGAAGAACTAGCGCTGGATAGATTGAATACCATGTGTATTCGTATTGGGGAGATCTACGAGCCTGGTGCTAAACTCACAATCATCTCGGATGGTCTTGTGTACAATGGTGGGGATACCCGAAATGGCCATATTTTTCTGAATATTTGTTAACATAATGTCTTCGTTCCTGGCAGATTTGCTTACCATTCCCGACAAAGATGTCTGGGCCTACGGAGAAGCCGTGCGTGCCATTGTTGTTCAGAAGGGATTCACCAACATCGATTTCTCTCGCCTTCAGGATCTTGTGAAATTCCCGCTTCCACAAGAGCTGAAAGAAATAACTTACGTGGCCAACGCTACGAACTTTCGACGATATCTTTTCAATAAATATGGCAAGGAGGACTTGGATATCGACCATGAGATTGCCACTCAGCTTGATACAAAAATGACTTACTGCGGCTACAAAAGATTCCTCGAATCGGATTTGCAGCACATCTTTCCAACTGGAAACGGCAGAACCAGCAATGGTTACAAGAGAGACGTGAAATTTTTAGCGAAGCAAATGCTGATACGTGGATATGTACGCATCCTGCAAACGGCATGTTTGACCAACTGAACGGATTTTGACTGACTTTTGAAACAGGCTTTTGCGGGGGCAGTCAAGACAGCTTTCCCAGACCACCTACGTCTCTCCATCCATCAATCAACTGGTGAACACAAGGTATCTATGAGCCTGTTGAACACAAAGACAGGCTACACTACGCCTTGGCATTGCAGCGTTGCCCTGGTGGCAGATGGTGAGTGGCTCAGCGCTCCGATGGGAGATTTCAAGGATGATCCCAGACTTGAGATCGTCCACGAGGATGGCAGGCCCAGCTACTTTCGGCAGAAGACAATTTCTCAGAACGAAAATGGCAATAATTGACAACAAGGATATTTGTTGAGATGATGCATTGAAGGACGTTCGCTTCATTTACATATATTCAACATATATTCTTTTTAGTTGCTAGCCAGTCATTGCTTCTGTCACCATGGCCTGGCGATAGAGGGCTCGAATATATCATTCAAGATTTCATAAATTTTAGGTTTTTGAAGAGCTCTGTGGATTTCAGAACAGATTGAAAAATACTATCCAGGCCCACAAGTTTTCGGAGTCAAGCCATTGATCATTCGATCAAGCACAGTCACCATATACCCATAATTCGATGGCTAGATGATGAAAATTTAAAAGATGTATAAGTGTCTTCGGAAATTACTTCTTGGTCATTACACTAGTAGTTTGGCACCAAAGTAAGAGAGGCAGTAAAATGCCCGAAAGGTCACAATTCCCTCTGAGGTAATTTCCACAAAAAGATTGCAGTTTGAGTCACAAACCCGCTTAGCCGCGCCGCACAAGTTTCCCAGAGTTAAAACGAATAGCGTATAGTATGTGGCCACAATTTGCATCGGGTTGGACGAGTACGGCGATATCCGCCTTCAACAAAACGAGAGTGTTGCCATATGCTACAGTACCCTGAAAACCCTTGGACGGCAATATTAGCGAAGGCCGTGCACTGGCATGTTCTAGACCTTTGGACCAACTACCCAGTTCTCGGCAACTAAGTTTTGCGGGGTCTTATTCGTCATGTTTGCATCCACAGCCAATGTTCTAAGCGAAAATTACCGTATAGTGTACACTGACCACACGAAGGATTGAAAGTGATGCTATTGGCTAAATTGTCTCCAGCAGGTCATGTCAAAGTGACCTCTCATCTATCTGGGTTGAGAGTTAAAGTTTGACCACGGTCTCGTATTCTCGTATCGTTTGCGAGTTCCACCATTGATTCCTTATTGATATCAAGGGTCGTTCAATTAAAGGATTGGAGCTGGAAGACTGCTATTGTCGTGGCGAGATCAGCACCGGTTAGGAGAAATTATGGAGTTGGTGGGCACTAGGAACGAGGGGTTGGTTGGATGGCCTGACTCTAAACCTTAACTCATCATCCCTGTGAAGGGATGAATCGGCATGTCAATGCCGGTGTGGGCCAAGACTCCTCAGGCTAGATTGGTTTTCTAGCTCAATTTGTGTCACAAAAGCATATAGTGCTGGGAGAGCGTGAGAACGAGGATGAATCGCGCAGAGAAGATGAGTGTATATTTCCAGGAGGGTATGTGAAATAAGCATGGTTCAAATTGGACACCAGCTTAAGCTGGGAAATTCTGCGACATCACGAGAGGCGTTGAAGGATTTACAAGTTTAGATTGCCTCTTCCGGTTACCTGGATGCGCTTCGGCACCCTGGCTAACAAAAACAGATACAGAAATATTTCCCATGTTATCGTTTGCACCCGCGACTGCATACCCTGTTCATGGCAGATAAAATATGGCTTACGCTGGCATTCTCTTACTATGCCTCTCGTCATACCTTCCACGTAATATCACCATTTATCTTGGACGCGCGTTTAGGTACCCCAGGTGTCCCGACACAATAACCGATCACATCAGTACAATGTGGTACTGCAAGATAATGTGCTTTTTGTTCTTTTGTAAGCGAATGGGCTGTCACCTGGTAGCTCCCTTTGCTAAATAAAGTAAATGTGGCATGTTCCAGGTAATTAAGTGGCCTCTAGAGTGAGAGCATGACAGCTCGAAACTTGGTTCATGACACAATGTACCACTAGAACGGGCCGTTCCGCTTTCTGGTTGAACCTAAATAGAGTACTATTTCAGAAGCATATATTGACGGGTTGGCGGGTAATTGCAAGCGTGTAGCATTGTCACACCGTCACCTCAAAGAGGCAATAAATTCCGACTAGTCACAACGCCGAATCCTTCTGGAATACAGTTCAATATTTCACAGGGATAGATCCAACAGAACAAGGGGGCCTTCATGCATCGGCTGATCATTCGTGTGGATCAATGACACCCCTTCTGTCAGAAATGGGTTCGCGGAGAAATAGAATGGGGAAGCTGTACATTAAGACCCATTGCAGCGATATCCCTGCATCGTTCTGGTTTACCCATAATGCTCTCAAGCCTAGCTAGACACCCGCAGATGCTGTATCCGTCGGCATCATCCTGTAATGGGCCTCCATCATTGTGGTATACAATTAGAACAGAGCTAGAAAAAACGCTTTGTGCATGTGTTGGAATATCATGTTTAAGATCTTCCGAGTAAATGGGCCTGCAAATACCAGATGCATCCGGCAACCAACTATTGGACAGTATATAAAGATGTTACAGATATCCTTCTTCAAATATAGTTTTTCTCAATCAGTTAAGTGATTCTCAACAAACCCATTTGCTGCGATGCAATAGGTAGCCAGGCTTCCCAACCCTCTTATGGCAAGCGGCTTGTTATGAGAGAGACGAATGAGAAAATTTCTCACAAATCTCCGATACTCTGGACGATAATTCAACAATCATATGTGTTGTAATTAATTCTCCATCCGGGCTAAATAGACCCAGCAGTGCTTGGCCATCCCATTAGTCCCGAGACATGAAAATGGCTTTGGGTCCCCTGCCACCAATCAACACGGGCGAATGGTTTAGTGGTATAATACTCCCTTAGCATGTTCTGTCCGACAGAGCCCGAATGGGAGTGGTCCAGGGTTCGATTCCCTGTTCCACCAAATCAGGTGGTTTGATTCCACTCAAAATTATCTTTTTGCCAATTCAACATACTGGTTTTTTCTTATCCTGTGTGTGCGTCTAACTCGGCTCTGCTAACGTCGCACTTCTTTTTTTTTTCACTGGCGAAAGGCAATCTCACTCAGCGACTGCCACATGAACACAGCTTTGGCGTCATCAACCAATCAAATCGGGCGAATGGTTTAGTGGTATAATACTCCCTTAGCATGTTCTGTCCAGCAGATCCCGAATGGGAGTGGTCCAGGGTTCGATTCCCTGTTCGTCCAACACAAGCGGTTAGAACCTGCTAACCTTCTCTTTTTGCCATGTTTCTTCTTCAATCTTCTTTTTTTCGGAAATGCCAGAGGGGATGCCGTCTTAATTTTAGGAAAGTTATGAGATTCTGATGAGTGCATCAAAATCGCGCTGTGACAAAAAGGGATCAAGTTCGCCTCCTTGACCACATGCCTACTTGCCTTCGTAATTGCTTCTCCATCTACATTTACCGCCCTTGTGGTTCTTGTGGTTCTAGAGCAACCTTAGTTCAGTCTCTTGTTTTTTTACCTAGGCATAGATAAGCGCAAACATGTAGAGACAAGCTTTCAATTAACCAAACTTACATAGAGTCCATAGGCAGTACCGCCTTCACCCCTTCGTTATGCATGTAAGAAATTATAATGAAGCGGGGTAGAACTGAAGATCCGAAAAAATCAAGATATGCGTGTTAAAAGGCGAGGCCAGATTCGGCCAAACTGCACGCTTGATAAGCTGACTCAGAACTAAACCTCATACAGAACTTCGCGTATATATGATCGGATGTTGGCTGCTTGCAGAGATTGAACTTTCTATTGTCTCCGAGGAATCCAATTAATTTTCATGCCAGATTCAACCCCATCTGAGAAGTAAATCGACAGATTGTAGCCAGAGCCTTCCGCAGCGTTTACGATGACGACTGAAATCCATCCCATTTATCGCCTTTGGTTCCTCTGGGTTGACCCAGCTCTCACCATCATGGGGATGTATGTAAACTACCTCGATCACAACACGGCTACACAAGCGTTCTTCGTTGATTACCCTCCTCCGGAAGAATTCAAGGTCTTCCTGTACCAAATAGCCGGCATGGGCACTTCATACTTGACCCTCTTTGTTCTGCTGCTTCGTTACACCTATGACATCCAAATTTGGAAGATTGTCCAGCTTTCTATCATCTGGGCTGACTTTACCATGCTGGCTTGTATATATATCGGCATGCGACTTGGTGACAGACTCGCAGTTTCTGACTGGAGGTGGGAGGATTGGTTCAGCATTGTCGTTACCGGAGTCTGCACCGTTCTTCGTGCGTTGTTCATTCTGGGTGTCGGTGTCAAAGAGGCGAAGCCCAAGGATAAGAGAATCTAATACAAATTTGGTCGACGTCGCCAAAAACTACGGTGCTTACAAATACCGAGGCGCGTTTATATCAAGGATTCCGCAATGGAATCATTATTACGGAACCTAAACTCGCAAGTTGATTAGATTGAGAGTATAACATGTTAGCAAACCGTCAATAACTATGCTTTATCTGCAGGCATGAATCGCTCACCATGGTGAATCAGTGATTGACCTATATAGTTACTAGATTGAGAATGTTAAGAGATCCTTAGTGGACTGTAATACCCAAGAGTACCCACAAAAGCAGAATCATACCTTTAAGATGACGCTTTGGTGTACATGCAGGCAACCGATAACTTACGCACCATGGCAGCGTAAGATTCCAGTTGCCTGGTCCGCAATTTAAATTTCACAACCTAAAAAGCTATTCGTGAAACTTGGCGCGATTACCATCTACGATTTAGACCATCTTATATCAACAAATTACTGGTCATGAGTGCTTGTCCACCAGGAAGCGATAAATTGTTCGGG
This sequence comes from Calonectria hongkongensis, assembly GCA_017140755.1. Lineage (NCBI taxonomy): Eukaryota > Fungi > Ascomycota > Sordariomycetes > Hypocreales > Nectriaceae > Calonectria > Calonectria hongkongensis. Next base: position 491,361 of record JAACJA010000015.1, read on the forward strand.
CCACGAGTGAATCCAGAATGTAGATCTCTAGATTTCACACTCGAGTTTGAAGACTTGTTTATGGGCTGTCTACCAGCTGCAATATTCATCTTTCTTTTGCCAGCTTGCATCGTGCCACTGCTCCGCAAGCCAACAAAGTTCCCATATTCTCCTATATTTCTTGGATCAAAGCTTGTATACCACCTCTCAAGCAAATATCACTCTGAATGCTGAAAGTCTAATGCCGATTACAGGCTGCACTCCTTGCACTTTTTGCAACGCAACAAACCTTTCTTGCTCTTCGCATTCGAAACGATTCATTTTCTACCACTGCATCCCTTTCTGCTGACATTCTGAGTGCCATTTCTACCGCATTCATTTTTCCATTGTCGTACCTGGACCATAGAAGATCGCTCCGGCCCTCGACCCTCCTCAGCTTATATTTATCAGCATCAATTGTTTTAGGAATCCCCAAAACTCGAACACTCTGGCTTATGTCTCAGTCAAACTCTATGGCTTCTGTATTCACCATCTCCTTCGCATTCACAATCGTAGCTCTCCTATTACAGTCAACAAAGAAGACTGCATCCTCCCCTCGGCAGTACCAAGGTTTTGCACCAGAACAATTAAGCGGGTTCTGGGGTCGGACGGTCTTCGCTTGGTTGGTTGCGACACTCAAGGCTGGCTATGCCGGAATATTATCGTTGGACGATCTCCCTCCTCTAGATTCTAACCTTGAGAGCAGAAATTTGCTTCAAAGCTGGCCTCGACTTGGGTGAAATGTCAGTTACTCACCCCCAGCTTATCTTGAAAAAGACTAATTTAACCTCAAAAGATGATCAAAAAAGACAATATAGCTTGCTGCGTGCATGCCTTAAAGCGTATTTCTTCTCGTTTACTTCCCCAGTCATTCCTCGCCTATATCTTTCGGCTTTCACATTTTCCCAGCCGTTTCTGATCAACAAAACTATCAACTTTGTGAGTCAGACAAATCCTACTCCAAACTATAGAAGGGGTCTAGTAGGGGCTTGGGCTTTTGTATATGTGGGTATGGCTGTAAGTAACACTACGTAGACGTGTACTGGCGTTTGAAAGACTCCAGTGATGACCTCCTCCAGATTTCCACTTCCATATATCAGTATCAAAACTTCCGCTTCGCCACAAGACTAAGAGGCGGACTCATTGCACTTGTTTACCGACAGAACTTACAAATCCGGCCGTTTGAATCTGGTGAAATTACAGCAGTCGCTCTAATGAGCACTGATGTGGAACGCCTAGTCAACGGCATGAGGCTATTCCATGAGACATGGGCTTCGTTACTCAATGTTGCTATTGCGACTTGGCTTCTCGGTATTCGACTTTCTCTGGCTTGTCTTGCGCCAATTTTACTCGTTCTGGGTAGGTTTATGCAGCCAGTTCGAAGCTCTAGGACAAAGAATAAACAGTCTTGTAATAGTTTTCGTTGCGGCCACTTCCAAGCTTTCAGCTTCAATGATGAATGCCCAAACAAAATGGCTCAAAGCGGTCCAAAAACGACTTCGAGTTACTTCATCAATGCTAAATGATATCAAAGCGGTCAAGATGCTTGGATTATCCGACACCATGGCCAATTTTGTTGAAACCCTCCGCAGCAAGGAGGTTCAAAGCTCGACGTCATACAGAAAGCGCCTAATTGCGATGCTCTTGCTTTGTAAGTGACATTGTATTCAATTACCATAACCCTACTAACTTCAACATCCAGCTCTCACCCCAATCAACCTCGCTCCTGCTTTCACATTTGCAGTGTACGCCATCATTGCAGTCTTCTGGAAAGATGAGTCTTTGCTCGCTGCAAAGGCATTTACATCGCTCTCTCTGATTTCATTACTGACTACCCCGGTTATAATTTTTGTCCAATCCCTTCCAATGGTCGTTCAGTGCCTTGGTATTTTCGGACGCATTCAAGAATTCTGCAATTATGGTGCAGCATCAGATGGAGAGGATATAATACTCAACAACGATAAGTCAAAAGAGGATATAAACCTAGGTTCAAGTCAAAACTTCTCTTCTGAATGTTCTCCAGGAAATAGTATCTTGTTGAATGGCCAAAGTTTCAGTTGGGCTAACAACCAACCTGCTGTGCTTAAAACCATCGGGGTCCAGATACAATATTCAAGTATCACGGCAGTTATAGGCTCTGTCGGGAGTGGCAAATCAGCTTTTCTGAGTAGTCTCCTGGGTAAAATGGTTTCTATCTCGTCCAAACCAAACTTCCATCTGCCAAGGCCTGTTGGATACTGCGCGCACCAGCCTTGGCTTGAGAACGCTACAGTTCAACAAAACATCATTGGAATATATCCTTATGAGGCTCAATGGTTCTCTACAGTTATAAATTCCTGTGGTCTAAAATATGACATAAGAAAGCTACAAAAGGGCGAGCATACGATGATCGGAAGTGGGGGATTAAGTTTGAGTGGAGGGCAGAAACAACGCATTGTAAGTACCACTTCGAGGGTGAGACGGATAACTGACAGCATACACACTAAAGGCTTTGGCGCGCGTAATTTACTCTCGATCCAAAACATTACTCCTTGATGATGTGTTTAGCGGCCTAGATGTGAAGACAGTCAATCTCATTCGAGATCGCCTATTCGGCCCCGATGGTATTTTCCGGAAACAGCACACAACTGCGGTTCTTGTGACGCACAATCGTACGTAATTTACAACGAATTCACCGTTATGGATCTAATTTAATTCCTCATGCAAGATTATGGAGCTTGCAGACACAATTCTTATCATGGAAGATAGTGCCATTGTTGAATCAAGAACCCCCGCAGACCTGCTCAAAGGCAGGAATGACATTAGCAAATATGGGTTAACCCTCTCCTCGGACGCGGATGAAGTTGAAGAAATCATAAACGATGAAGATTCAGACCCTAATACGACTCTTTCAACAAATATAGGGGAAGAGACAGGGCAGGCGCCCTCTGATTTAAGGCGCAAGCAAGCAGACATGTCAGTGTACAGGTACTACATCAGGCATGCTGGTTACGGCGTCATTACTCTATACACGATATTTATCATTATCTGGATGTTTTGCACGGAATTCTCTTGTAGGTCTCCATGATTCATCATTGACGACAAAGTTGACCACGTTTAGCCGTTGTGGTGAAGTGGAGGTCCGAGGCAAACAGTCGAGAACCAAACCACGATATAGGAATGTGGATCGGCATCTATGCAATGCTTGGGTTACTCGACACACTATCAGCAGTTGGTGCCGCATGGTCAGATCCAAGTATTTCAAATCCAGGAGTCGCTATTAACCTTGTCTAGGTTCGCATTTGTTTCCATCATATCGAATACAGGAACACGACTTCATTCTGAGTTGCTTAAAACGACGTTGAGGGATCTTATTTTGCCCTCAAATTCTATGAAATACTGCTTACGTCCAGTTTTCTAGTGCCAATTTCCAATCCCTAGCCTCAACAGATCATGGAGAGTTGTTAAATCGGTATGGCTTATCAATAGTGTTATCCGAAACGCAACTAAGTCATTCAAATAGTTTTAGCCAAGATATGCAATTGATTGATATGGTTTTGCCCCCAACCATGGTTAATTACACATCTGTTAAGTATCATACCACATCTAGAGCGTTTTATACTTCCTAATCGCCGTGGCAGGTGTTGTATCATGTGTCCTCAAGGTCATCATACTCGCCACATTTTCTCAATATCTCGGAATCACTATTCCATTTCTTGCAGCTGGTATCTACATTCTACAAAGATTCTACCTGCAGACCTCCCGGCAAGTTCGTCTTTTAGATATTGAAGCACGGGCACCTCTGTACACGCACTTTACAGAGTCCACAGCCGGGGCTGCAACTATTCGCGCCTTTGGGTGGCAGTCACAATATGAAGAACGCAACTACCGGCATATCGATGTCTCACAAAAACCTGCGTATCTACAGAGTTGTATCCAACACTGGCTCGCCTTTGTGCTTGACATCATTGCGGCCTGTCTTGCTGCAGCCCTTGTCGGGATTGTCGTAACGTGGCATGATGCCTTCAGCCCCGGAAGTTTGGGTGTCAGTCTTGTCGCCATTGTAAGCTTTATTGAAAGTACAGCCCGACTTATCCAAAATTGGACCAATATGGAATCCAGTATCGGAGCAGTCGCTCGTGTCATGCGGTTCGTACAGGAGTCACATTCTGAGGAGATTGTCGCAAGGCAGACTATTGCCAGCCCGGAATGGCCTCAGCATGGCGCTATTGAATTTAAGAACGTTTCCGCTTCCTACAAGTAAAATGAGAAACTCCACACCAAGCTATGCACACTGACAAAGCAATAGGTCTCAAGGACATCCTACGCTCAAAAGTTTCTCGATGGTTGTGAGGCCTGGTCAACATATTGCTATATGCGGGCGGAGTGGAAGCGGCAAAACTTCTCTATTCCTCTCATTATTGCAAATGATGGAGGTACAGGAAGGCCAAATCACTATAGATGAAATCGATATTTTGGCTGTTCCGCATTCAGACCTACGCAGACGGATAAATGTCGTTTCGCAAGGACCTTTTCTGATGCCAGGAACACTTCGCTTTAATATCGATCCCTTCAACACTGCCAGAAACGAAGAAATTATTCAGGCTCTGGCCATTGTGGGACTCTGGAACATTGTCGAGGATCAGGGTGGCTTGGACAAGGAAATAGACATTGCAGCCTGGTCAGATGGTCAGAAGCAATTATTATGCCTTGCCAGGGCTGTTGTGAAAAGATCACAGATCTTGATACTAGATGAAGCGGCTAGCAGGTACAGTTCGAAAAAACCCTGTCGTTTTTGGTGGTCAGAGTATTGGAGCTAAATTGCCATTTTCGCAGTGTCGACAGAGAGACGGAGCTAAAGATTCAAGATATTATCGACACCGCATTCAAAGATTGCACGGTGTTGGCAATTATGCATCGACTCGGCCATATTTCGCAGTATGACAAGGTTGCGGTGCTAGAAGGCGGAGTTCTCTTAGAATATGATGCACCGGTAGTGCTCCTGAGTGGGGCCTCCCGATTGTCAGAAATGGTTAAGCTGAGTGAGAATTACGACAATACGAATTGAGTTTTTTTTAGTGTACGAAGATATATACGAGGCTTTGTTGATTTTGCGATAGTAGAACAGTGCAAAATACGAAGCAATTGCATGAGTGTTTGCAGTGGGGTTGATAAGAACTTCTCTCTTCCAACAGCGCCATGATTGTATTGTATTATCAGATTTACGACGAACTTCATTTCCTACTTTTTAATTTTTTTAAACAAAAAAGATTTTTTGGCTTCTGTTTCGAGATTGAGATCACACGGAATTAAACTCGAAAAATAAAATGAAAACAATCGCTCGTCTTGGATTCGGATTATCCTGGCAAAATTCCTATCGCTGTAGGGTAATGATGCGCTCTGCTGAATTTCCAACACTCAGCACTGGCATTTGGGAACAAAAAGCAAGGCAGCATTTACCTGCAAACTACACGATTGCTGCTTGGATTAAAATATCCAAAATTAGACAGAAAAATAGCTAGACCTTGCCCTCCTTCGCCGTGAAACAGTTGATCTCTCTGATTTACCCCACTGCGTGGTGGTCCAAGCCCTCAACATCCTCGACAAGGGGCTAGTGTTCGTCTGCAGCCTCGGGAACCAAGAAGCTTGAAATCTACAAGCTTGTGCCAGGCTCTGGAGAAATTCTATCGTTGGGAGTGGATGCTTTGGCAGTATAGGGCGAGGCCGGTGGACCTCAGCTCTGGTGGTGGACATTTGGACAGCCCTATACTGCCTACCATCCGGGATGGTCGATGAGTAAAGGGAGCACTGCAGCGATAATGCTGGAATCCCCTTTTACGATGATACGGGAAAAGGGCGGGACTACAGAGCCTGCGACAAGTAGCGCGGATACTATGGGTAGCGTGACGGATGCACGACTGGGGAAGACGCTGTCATCCCGAGAACCGGGACTTGGGTTGGTACTGAGACTGTTGCATACAATGTAGTAGAATCACTGGGTTCGTCGCACGCGGAAGTTTGATGTATTAGCAGCAGACAAGTAAGGCTTGCGAGAGTCACCACCACCGCCCTAAATTGTGCACCGGAAAATTGCATACAGTTCAGGTTGGGCTGAAACTGCTGGTAGGAGACGGAGTGCTTGGTGGTCCATGTGTCTTCGGTGGCTGCACTATCGCGGCTTTGGACGCTAAGAGGTTTTGCGTGTGGAATTGAAAGATGGCATCGATATTTGAATTGAGCCATCATGGCCTCAATTGAACCTACTATTCGAATGATCGTCCGTCAGATATGGCCATGGTATGATTGTGGTTTTATGCACTCCATCAAAGCGCCGTGTCGCGTGTCTTTGGAGCAATATGGGCGGGATCTGCACCAACCATGGCGCATCAAAATGTGGTCACATAAATAGAAAGTCGGAAGAGCTGGCACCACGGGGCGGCCTGAATCCGGCTCCTGGTTTTGGCGCTTGCACGTCACTTGTTTCACCGGAGACGCGGATCGTAATGACCAAAGGGAACGGACGAACGAAGTGCGCAGATCAAAGGCCCTGATGGAGCGGGGAGGCAGTGCAGCGTGAGAGAGAGATGGAAAACTGGAACGGGTCCAATTTTTTGGCAACAGATGGCCTCTTATTTTTAGTTTTGAGGCTGCTGGACAGGCCGGAAACACGAGCCATTTGCCAGTTTGACGTTTGGGCTCGGTAGGCGCGGACGGACGATCGATGGTGGCGTCCTTTTTTTTTTTTTGGGCCAGGAAGCTTGATTGGAGGCTGCATATGCCCGTCTGGGCCTTAAAAAATGGCCTTAAGGCAGGAGGCGAAGATGGAGCGCGGCAGGGTGACATTTCTTCTTCGGCGGTGGGTTGTGGTGCAGCATGCCTGAAACAAGAGGGCGACAATCGCTAATCGGAGATGGACGGCGATCGTACATGGTGAAATTGCAGCAGGACTGCCCTTGAATCAATGGCTAGCAAAGTGACGACGAAGTGTTACGCAAGCCAGGTCTCCCTCAGTTATTAGTGGCATTGGGGCCCCCTGCTCAGAGCTCCAGGGCTTGCTCGAGGAGTTCAGACAGGTGGAGGAACGGTCTGGTCTGAGTCCCGCTGGAGTGGGACAATCCCGATAGACCGACGGCGAGACCTCGTCTGGCAGCTTGGGGCCATTCCCAAGACGGAGACTGGGAGACAGGGAGGCTTTCTGGTGGGCGACGCCTCCCTGCACCCCGCCAAACGGGCGCCGTGAGGGGTTCCGGGAGAGCCAGAAGAGGCTTTTGCCGGGGCGGGTTTTGGCGGCTAGAACGGGCCGGGAAAGCCATGGCTATGGGCGCGAGAACTGGTCGCAGGTGGAGAGCTCCATTCGCCAACCAAGCGACCAAGGTTTACACGGGACGAAGATGATGTGCTCTGGAACAGGTGGTATCGGCGCGGTATTAGTGGTGGTAATATGCTACGGTTCGAACGACGCAAAAAATAATGTCCTGCCTCCTTTGGCAATGATTGGGGTCGCGTGCGGGGATGTGGCCCGAAAAGATTCACCGCGGAGGAAATCTTGGCTCGAGATGGTTAAAACGGCGCCCCGGAGCTTGGTGAGCCATTTCGGGGTCTGGGCTCCTGGGTTCAGGGTCTGGAGAAGAGAAGAGAAGGAGGGTGGTTGGTGGTGGATGGTGGTGGAAGGGCTTAGGTGGGATTCTCGATGGTTTAGTGGGCGGGAATGTGGAGAGCACAGCATGTCAACGGGTTGCCATAAGAGGCCAGTTACCAGATAAGTGGGAAGAGATAAAGGGAAAGAAACTTGGCTTCATTGTTAAGGTAGCCCTTGGTGCCGGAGACGGCTCCCATTCTTGTGCTGGCTTGGCTCGATTGGTAGCATGATTGGCGTGGCGGGCACAGGGGGGGGGCGAATGGGGTTGGTTGGGTGAGTGAGTGAGTGGTGATTTATCCCACGCGACGGCACAATGCACCATCCGTTTACTCCATGTTTCTACAGTACCTATCTGTGTTGGTGGTGCCAAGGATCGTGGCGCGTGAGTGGATGCGTACTCGTATCGGGGGGAGACGTAAGGGCAAAAAGAGGTGAAGGAGAGGACACGAGATTCGTCATGGGAAGTGGTACGTAACTGTTTTGTGGTGGATAACCGCCGCCGCCGCCGCCCGACCACGCCATTTGCTGGTGGTGGTGGTGATGGTGGGTGAGAGGCACAAAGAGCTAGCCACGAGAATACGAGTACGCGGGCAGCCTGCGGCCAAGCACGTAAAAGGCCAGAGAATTAAGATTTTGCTTCACAGCCGCCCGTTTGCCGTCGAGCCTCGTCCTATCGTGATGCCGTTGTGGCCCAATTACTGACGTAGCACCGGGGGGAGATTGACTGACGCCGCGGGCCCCGTGGAGGCACGTACACAGATTGGGTTTCCCAACAGACTTGATTTCTTCCAGGTTTGCGGGCCAGGGGAGAGTAGAGGGCATTTGAATGGGCAATGTGCCTGCCAGCCAGCAGCTAGTTTGTACATAGGCCAGCCAAGCTTCGCCCGGGCCATGACCAAGAGAGTCTAGGGAGAAAAAGAGGGCCAAGCCAAAAAGAAAAAAAGGAAACAAGGAACACGCAATAATGACAATCAATCAACCGATAATAATGATCATGATAATAATAATGCATTCATCTATCTGCACAAAGAGCTAGAATACAAAAAAGAAGGAATGGAAAATTTAAAATAAATTGTGCTGTGGCCACTTGGGCCTTTTGTGTGTTTGGGCTGCTGTTTCATGCACACGAGCCTCGTGCATTTTGCATTTCGATGCGATCGCCACATTCCAGGGGATCAGAGGTTAACCTTTTGGCGGGCTCTTGGCAGCGTGCGGGTACTTGATACAGGTACCGTCAGAGCACCGTCCAGCGCCTGTTTAGCACACCTCGCCTGCTCTCGCCTGGAGCCGCAGCCAGCGCAGCACGGGTCAGCTGGGTCCATAGGGATTAGTCGATGGGCTCTATTTTCTCCCACCCAAAACCTGCTAGCAGGTCATATAAAAAGAATTCAGCGTCGCAACTCTGACTGTATTTCGTCCGCCCTTCGAGGTGGTCGCCGATGATGCAGTCCGGCAGCGCTACTGCAGCTCGAGGCAGGTCGGCATTGCTGGTTAATGCTGATGCTGTGCAGCACAGGACACTTCTAGCGTCTGCCCAGGTGTCAATGGCATGGGGATGGATGGGGGGGGAAGCGCTGGACCGCCCTTGTCGCGTAGCATCTGGGCTCCCAGCCACTGGGAGGAGGTTGTGAGCCGCTGCGAGGGACCTGGGGGATTGTCAGGCACGGGGTATCCAGCGGGCGCTCGCTGGGTGGCACGCTACCTCAGGGCGGGACCCAGCACAGGTACCGTCCCCAAATGGTCTCAAATGGTACCAGACGGTGCCTGGGGGGGCTCGCTACACGCACTCCCCACTCCCCCCTCTGTCGCATGCTGGGATGCTCGACCCCCAACCGACCCTTTCGCCACAAAGGGACCCCCGACGTGGGCATGCAAGCATGTCTCCTGCCCCCTGGTTTTAGACGGAGGACATTTTGTTCATTTATCCGTCGCTCGCTGTTCTGCCTCAACCTCTTCATTCCATTGCCATTGTCATTACTCATGACGTCTTGTTTCTCGTGGTGAACACTGTTTGTTTGTTGCCAAACTTTGCCTGTTATCATCTGGTCTGCGACCGGCTTTCTTACACGACAGACAACGCCCACCTGCAAGGTACTCGGACTGGCTCCGAATCCTACAAACCCACCACCCATCTATCTAGCATCACAAGTCAGACGCCAAAATGCATTTGACAAAGAAGATTGACCGCGCCTTCCAATGGGCCGGCGAGAAGGTCGGCAACCAAGCCCGGACCTCGCACTCGGACGAGTTCAGAAATCTCGAGACTGAGATGAACCTCCGACAAGATGGTTAGTCCTCCCCCTGTCACCCTGTAAGAGTACCCCTCTGGACAGTAGTCACTAACATCCCGCTCGCAGGCATGGAACGCCTTCACGGCTCAATGGGCGCCTATGTTAAGTGGGCTTCCCGTCGAAGCGAGCTGCTTGCCGACAAGGAGAAGAGTTCCCCTGTGTCTGCCCTGGGCCGCACCATGGCTGCCCACGGCGAGGACTTTGAGCAAGACTCTGAATTTGGAAACTGCCTGCTCTCACTTGGTCGCGCCAACGAGCGCATTGGCGGCATCCAGGAGACATATGTTGACTGCGCCAATGCCACATGGATGGACAATCTTGAGCGAAGCTTGGCCATGATGAAGGAATACCAAGTACGTTCATAAAGAATACCTGCACGATAGTAGAACTAGTGACTAACAACCCATTGTGCAGGCTGCCCGCAAGAAGCTCGAGAACCGACGTCTCGCATACGATGCTAGCACTGCCAAGCTGGCAAAGGCCCGACGTGATGACTTCCGAGTCGAAGAGGAGGTTCGAATGAACAAGACCAAGTTCGAAGAAACCACCGAAGATGTTCTCCGCCGTATGCAAGATATCAAGGAGTCTGAGACCGACAGCATTGCTTCCTTGACTCAGTTCCTTGACGCCGAGCTCGACTACCATGAGAGATGCGCTGAGGAGCTGCGCCGAGTCCGCGAGTCATGGGCTGGTGGTGCTGCTGCTTCGTCGCCAACCTACGGCGCCCGTCCTCCTGTTACCACCAGAAGCCGCTCCAACACCGCTCGATCTTGGCAAGAACCCCGCCACAACGCAGTTTACGAAGAGCCAGAGCCAGCTGTTGAGCAAGAACCTATCCGCATCCCCCCCAACCGATCCCCCAGCAGCCGCCGCCTTGCTCCTCCTCCTCCCCAGAACCCCCGCCCTGCCATCTCTCGAGCCTCAACATTTGATGCGCGATCCGCTTCTGGAGCTGCCGCAACGCCCCTGGCTAGTGTTACCCTACGACCCGTTGGAAATGGAGCTCCCCTGGCCCGTGTTGCGACCGACGGGAGCGCATACAGCCGCGGCGGTGACGACGTATTCTGCGACGATGTTTCATCAACCAGTCGAAGCGGCAGTCCTGACTGGCAAGACCGTCGCAGCGCCAGCCCTGCTACCAGCTACGGAAGCATGAGCAGGAGTACCAGTGCGCTTGGAAAGAAGCCTCCGCCACCTCCCCCCAACCGTGCTAAGAAGCCCCCGCCACCTCCTCCTGCTAGGAGAGAGAACTTGGGATATTAACGAGAGACGTGTGTTTTAAACTGAATGTGTTTTATTTTAAATGTTTGTATTAGGTCATCTGGCTTGGGATGTGTGTGTGTGATTACGGTGTTCGGATGGCGATAATGGGTATAATTGGGAATCATGGGAATGGTCAGGTCACGTTGAACGCGACTGTTTTGTTGCCTCATCAAATGGACTACAGGGACTATAATTGAATTTATGCCGATCCTATTTTGCTTTGCCGTTAATGTGCATCTCCACGATCTGCGCCAACTGCGGCGCGTAAACTCAGCGTGTAAAGTGGGCATGGAGGACTCAATGCTCCATGAGGTCTCTGGTCACGTGACACCGTGTAGGCTAGCTACAATGGCTTCAACATAATGCTTTTGCGATTTTTGGTCAGTAAACAAGCTTCACTCCGCGCCTCGACCTCTGTTTCCCGCCATTTCGCAGTCGAAGCAGCATCCGACCGACTCAAAGATGGCGACCGAAGACGAGCGGTATCGCCAGTCCAGCCAGTTTCGGCTCTGGTCCTTTTCTCCAGCTGGCCTCCAGGAATTGCGAACCAAGACCAACTCTCTGGCAAAGGAGCAGATTGCGCCCCGTCTTTCGGCCGACCCCCCGCCCGACTTCCTGACGCCCGAAGAGGAGGTACAGCTCGTCAAGTTCTTCACCGTCGAACTTATCCGTGCGGCGCAGTTCTGCGAGCTCCCGACCGAGATCCGCGCCACCGCAGCCATCTTCCTACGCCGCTTCTACGTGACCAACTCGGTCATGACCTACCCAGCCACGGACCTGCTCAAGACGTCGCTGTTTTTTGGGTGCAAGGCCGAGGGCTTCTTCTATAAGCTGGGCGCTTTTTCAGAAAAGTTCCCCAACACGACGGGCGAGCAGATCCTCGCGGGCGAGTTCTTGCTTTGTCAGGGCATCCGCTTTGCCTTTGATGTGCGCCACCCATTCCGCGCGCTCGAGGGCGCCATCCTGGAGCTGCGCAAGAAACTCCCTAACGAGGAGCCCCGTATCAACAAGGCCCATGCCAAGGCTAGAGAGATTCTTAAGTTCAGCCCCCTGGTGACGGATGCCTACTTTCACTACACACCGAGTCAAATCATGATGGCTGCTGTTTCCATGGTGGACATTGGCCTGCTGGATGTTTTGGTGCCCGCGCTACCGCAAAACGGAGACGCAGCCCAGAACGAAGCCCTTGCCGCGATGCGCCAAAAGATTCTCGACACCATTGCCGGCTGTCGGAAGATGCTCGAGGAAGAACCCCCGGAGCGGATGACGGATTACTGGGGCACGGTATGGCATACTACATTCTGAGGCCGTGTGCGCATTTGCTAACTATGGAACAGCCTGAAATTGTTAAATCTATGAAACCGCTTAGAAAGAAGCTCCAGAAATGCCGAGACCCCGATCGAGCGAACCTAGTCAACCTCCAGCGGTCGAGACGCGAACAAGCCCTGAACAAGGAAAAGAAGACAGCCCATAACGACGACGGTGCTGTTTTTGGCGACGACCTTGCTAGAGATACTAAGAGGATCAAGTTAGAGAAGACCGATGATCCGTTTGGCCCACCTCTATGATGGAGCTTGCTCGAAGTGTGTTTGCGGATACGAAGTTATGAGGCTGCAACTGACGGGTCCGTTTCGGCGCTTTGCACTATAAAATAACTTTCATGGCTTCGGCCTGCATACGTTACCTGTGGCTTTCGCCACAGTGGGTTTGATAACGATGGAGAAGAGCAATTCTACACCTGAACCGCCCTTACTTCGTTCCAGCCTAGTGCTTTTTGAGCCATAATTATTAAAAAAGAGTATCGGATAGGAGAAGCGTGTCTTTGGATGAGAGGATTGGAAATAAAAAAACAAGCGTGTCACGTTTTGCGTGTGGTATGGACGATTAATGGTTTGACCTTATGGGTTATGAATGATACACATATCTGCATTTACATAAAAAGAGCCCAGCATCATGATGCTGAATGAGACTACAGGCTCTAGCATTGCGAGTCGAGAGGTTCCAGACACTCGTTCTCGCTGAATAGACATAGAAACAAAGTATAAAAAGTTGATGTTTAATCAGTCTTATGAAGTGCATTCTTAAACTTTGGTATCATGCAGTGAATAGCGTTCATCCCATGGGTCACTCAGACTTCTATCCTTCTTTGGAAACGTTGCTTTGGCATCTGTTCCCAAGGTCCGCACAAACCTTGGCCACATTTAAGTAATTTAGAATATGCAAGCATGGCGCTAAATATATGGGCATTTGGGTTCACTGGGTTTAGGCTTTATTCCATTACACGTCAAGCCTGCCCAGTCATCCAACTACTTGGTCCCTGGAGTGCATTGGCATTCATGAAACAAAATTTGATACCGCAAGGTCGAATGGTATAATTGCGAGCAGAAGTCTATGCTATGCTATGGATTATGTTTTGGTTCTCAGAGCATTTTGCTTACCGCATTCATCTAACCCTTGTCATCCTGCCGTGATTATCAACCTCTGTCTAGGCTAGTCGTAGAGATTATCCCGCAAGATAGGGCTGCTACAAAATACAAAAGCCGTTTCCATATTTATTTGTGTATATATGTATCCCGATGCCGTTACGATCGAGGTGTAAAAGGAAGAATGAGAGAGCTGGGGTATTCGGCACCAAAGTGGATCGTGTGCTCGCCGCGGTTGAGCTCTTCTTCGGGTCGGTCCCGCGAGAAGGACTTGTATTCTGCGAGACCGGGGAACTGGCCTCCGACCTAATTATAGTTAGCATGCGCCCTTTTCTCCTGTATTGTGTGGACTCGACATACCCTTAGACTGATGCTCTCGCCAGCATCGAAATCCACGCCCATGGCCCAGATGCCAATCTCGAGCTTGACAATATTGCCGGGCTTAATCTTTTGCTGCTTAGCGTGAGGGTGGAATGGGAATTGGGGATGAATGCTGCGCGACTCATCAATAGCTCGCTGAGACGCCCGCAGGATACCTATTGAGCCTAGGTGCAGGTTTAAGCTGGCCTGGTCCTTCTCTGCGATTTCGGCAATTGACTTGACAGGTGTGGCCTTGAAGGGGAAGTTGAGGTGCATCAGGTCCTTTCCATCCTTGTCCTTCTTGCGCAGGATCACAAAGACTGTGAAGTCGTCGCGGGCGTCGCAGGACATGTATAGCACGGCCTTGGGGAGACCGATTAATCGGGCGGGCTCGTCAAAGGTGTATGTGAACTCGGAGAAGCTCCTGAACCTTTCGGAGTCGTGCGAGACCTTGCCCAGGGTTGGGTTGCGGCCGGCCTGCAGCTTGCTGTCGGGGTGGAGGAAGAGCTCGCGGTATTCGGTGTTGGGGACGGGGAAGTCCTCGAGCACGATGTCGTCGATGGCCTCGCGGTCGCCGAACTGCAGGGCGGACCAGCGCACCTTGGGGGTGTGCTCCTCCCAGCCGTTGGTGATGCCCTTGAGGTAGCGGTCGAAGAAGACGTTGAGCTCTTCCATGGCCTCGGGGGTGCTGTACAGCTCGTACCACTCCTGCTTGCTTCCCCAGTGAATCCACTTGTTGTCGTGGGGGATCTCGAGCCAGCCTCGGACGCTGCCCATGGTGTGGATGCTGCTGACGTCCGACCCTCTGATGTAGGCTGGGCAGCGGATCTTGGTCATGTCGACGCGCTTGTCCTTCCAGTAGGCGTTTTGCACAGCAGATCGCTGGTACATGACGTCAAAGTCCTCGAGGCCCGAGTTGGTCTGGCCGCGCACAATGGCATTGGCGATGAGATCAAAGTTGCTCATGGAGAACCAGCCTCCGCGACAGAACTGCTCGCGGTACATGTCGGCCATGCCCTCCCATGGGGCAATGGCCTTGAGGGAAGGCGGCTGCTGAGCGGCAATGAACCATTGAGCAATGGCTAGCGCTGAGTTGCCAGCCATGCCAACGGATCCGTTGCACCAGTCCATGGCGGCAACGGCTTCGACAACATCGTAGCCGTCCTCAGCATCCTGGCTACCCATGACACAGATTTGACCATCGCTGTGACCAGCGCCACGTGTGTCAACACTGACAACGGCATAGCCCTTGGGGCACCAGTATGCGGGGTCCAGACCCTCAAACTTCTCGAGCCCGCTCAGGTCGGAGCGAGGCACGCAGCAGTTCCACACACACATGGGGAGCATATCAAGAGCGCTGTATTTTTTACCGTAAAAGGACCAGCTTAGCACAGCAGGGACCTTTTCGGTGCTGTCGGCCGGTCGGTACACGTCAATGTAGAGGCGCGCGCCATCGCGCATCTTGACCTCGACATCGTGGTCGATGCGGATGTCACTGCTGATGGGCTTTGCATCGAAGGGGTTGGCGCCAGCTTTGAGGACCTCGGTTTTGCCTGGCTGGAAGCCGACGTAGCCATTCTCCCCCTCAACGGGGAGCTTGATGCGCTTGGTGGCGACTTGCACGGGATTGGGCATTGTGATGTAGTTTAACTTGCTCGTTTTGGGTATAATATGGGATGATTGAGTAGAAGCACAGACGAAACGGTGAATAAGAAGTCTGAGCTTGAGAGTAAAGATGAAAAAAAAGTCAGACCCTTGACATCATGTTATGATACAATAAGTAATCCCATGCCATGCCGATGGACGGCCCATTCAATGCCGCATCTCGGGGTAGCTTCCCCAACTTCCTAGCTCGCTTCCCCATGGAGAAGAAGCGAACCGAACCGAGAGGATGATCCGAGCCTCGGACGAGTCAGCAAAAAAACCACCCCGAAGAGCGCTGCTCAGTGTAGATGGCTGTGAATCGGTTCGGTTTAGCTCATTGAGTTTGCGGGGAACCCTGTCCTGGGGTGCATTAGCTGCGTCCCCCACCGTGGGGATTAGATCTGAGGATGACCATTCCCGGGCACCTCATTTGGCCGAACCGAAGCGGCGAGTGATACACGACCAGAAACCGAAAATGGCTGGCGAGAGAGGAGCCGTCGGATCAGGCGGCGGGCCCGAATCGAACCGACCACAGGGCTCTGTATATCTATGGCCCAGCCGAGATGCTTCAATCTGGTTTGTTCGACAAGCTACTCAGCAAAACACACTTGGACACACACTAGCTCCAACAATAACAACCACCCAATCACCAGCTCAACTTCTAAAAAAAAACACTACTACCCAATCTTTTTTTTTCATTCTTTGCTATCTTCAGTTGCCAAAAATGGCTGCCACCGAGGGTCCCATTTTCCAGCAGCACACCTTTGCTCCTCGCTTCGAGGCAAAGGACCTGATGGAGTTTGACGAAAGCGCCATCTACGGCGACTGGCGCGACGAGTTCCACAAGAACGGCTGCGTCGTTCTCAAGAACGTCATCAGCAAGGAGCGTGCCCAGTACTACTGCGATAAGCAGATCCAGTGGCTCAAGAACTTCGAGCTTGGCTTTGACGAGAAGAACCCCGAGACCTGGACTGCGGAGCACCTCCCTGTCAGCTTCAAGGGCGGGTAAGTATCAGATACAAACATGAGGAGAAATCGGAGGCTAATGCAGTTTTTAGCATGTACTTTAGCTATGGTTCCCCTCACGAGAAGATGGCCTGGGAGGCTCGCACCGAGCCCGCCATCATCTCCATCTTTGAGAAGCTCTGGGGAACCCGGGAGCTCATCTCCTCATTTGATGGCATGAACATCTCCCTCCCCAACCGCAAGGATATCACTTGGAGCCCCTGGCCCCACACGGATCAGAACCCTCGTCGCAAGGGGTAAGTGTTGTCTCCTCCTCCACCTTTCCGGTGCCTTGCCACTTTACTTACATGGGTTCGTCTAGCATGCAAGCCGTCCAGGGTCTCCTCAACTACGCCCCCAACGGCCCCAAGGATGGTGGCCTCATGCTCATGAAGGGCTCTGCCAAGCTCTTCAACGAGTTCTTCCAGCAGAAGCGCGAGTCGGCTGACCACGAGGACGCCCCTCCCCCCGAGATTGAGTTCATGGACCTCTTCCTCTTCAGCGAGAAGGACCTCAAGTGGTTCGAGGAGCGCGGGTGCGAGATGTTCAAGGTCAACATGGAGCCCGGCGACTTCGTGCTCTGGGACTCGCGCACCATCCACTACGCGCGGTTCCCCGAGGGCAACCAGATCCGCCACGTGCAGTACATCTGCATGACCCCGCGCGTCTTCGCCGAGCCCGAGGCGCTCGAGACCAAGAAGCAGTGCTTCGAGAAGTACATCGGCACCACCCACTGGCCCCACTGCAACATCCGCCCCACGCAGGAGAAGCCCATGCGCAACGGCGAGATCTGCCCCAAGTACAGGACGGAGCCGTTTGAGAAGCCCGAGCTCACGGATACGGTGCTGCAGCTGGCGGGTGTGAAACCTTACTAAACGTGGGCTGGGGGTAGTCTTAGATATTATAAGCATGTGATAGAATTTTGAAATTGAACAAGAATTTTACTATGCAATGGGGCGTTGAAAAAACATGGCCTATGATTTCAATGATTTGAATGTCAAGTGGAAGCTTTGCATCAAATGCCAGCAGATAGGAAAGCAAAGACATCAGACCCAGACTTTGCTTCTTGTCAACCTTCAATTTTGAAGTGCACACTCCTCTTCTTCACCCCACATTCCAACCCCAAATCTCTTGGGAATATTATTGAAGCGTTTTTTTAGCGAACCATGATACGTATCAAGATAATACAAGTTGCTCGAAGGGGAACAGTCAAGATATTGAATGGTATCGCATTGTTTCGTTACAATACGCTTGAGCCCATTATCTGCATGCCAATTCGACGATAAGGGAAACTAACAAGCCTGTAGTGCCAAAAGGGCTCGCGGAGCTTCTCTTTGTCAATCATGAAGCTAATGCCAAGTCTAGAATGCTCGGATGCGAAGACTGGGCGTAAGAGCGAGTTATCGGAAGGGTACGAACCGAGGCTACCCCATATTTCTCGGATTTCTGCAGTTGTTGGTTCGGAATGGGAAAGAAACAGTTGTGACGCCCTGTTGGTGGAGTTAGCCTGGCTAAAGTTGCGGACCGAGTTAATTTGGCACAAGAGATTCTGCATTTTATGACGGCTTGCAGGGCCTAGAATTCTACCTAGTAGGCTGCCTGTCGACCGCTGAATCTATTGCTGGAGAGAAGTTGTCGACAAGTCATGCGATGGCTGAGCTTGGAATACCAAGGGTCGATTAAGCAAGCAACGAGTGTTGCAGGCCTTGGATACTACGATTGGGAGTATCCGAAATCCTGGTCAGATACCATGCTCGGGCCGAGAGTGGCAAAGATGCCGCTTTCGCAGCAGCCACCCAAATGATGCCGAGCTATGTCCAATCCGGTAAATCCTCCTTGGGTCATTAGTGGAAGAAGTAGGATTAGATAGATGAGAGATGATAATTGCCTTGATATGATTGGGCGCTGAGGAGCTGGCTGGCCGACGTTCGGATAGCTAGCTGGTGATGCTAACAGGGGTAGCGCCACTTCGGCTGACCAGGCACATCTAGACTCGGTTCGGATCTCAATCACTACCCCACGGGGATCAATACCCTCCCCCGCAAAACCAAGATGCAGCCCCAAACTATCGGGGCTCTCCCAAGTGACCCTAGCACGACAGCTCCGCACCTGGTAACCCAAGCCTGCCCAGCCGCGTTGCAATCACCACACCGACCACCGAGTCCGAATGAGGGTGCTCGGTTCGGGACAGAAACATCTATAAGGACACGCAATGTCTGCCACGACCTCGAGAGAAGAGATTCTATCCAACCCAACCGCTCTGATCATCGACCGATCACACATTTGCACACTTTTTCATCGCCGCCGTCTCTACGACGACAGGCGAAAGTACCATGGATTCCAAGGATCTCCACAAGGATGGCTCCAGCCACGTCGAGAACGTCGACGTGGAAATCCTCAAGGAGGATGGCATCGCAAACGAAGCAGTCGGGGTGATGGGCACAGTCAGGCTCACTGAGGGAACCATCGTGTACATCCCAACGCCCACCGCCGACCCGCGAGGTTAGATGAATCGAAGATGAGACGCAAGCATTGCTAATGTCCCCAAGATCCATTGAACATGAGAATGTGGCAAAAGATGTCCGTTCTCGTCGTCATTTCCATCTGTAGGTCATTTTGCATCATCTTCATGTTGTTCTCGCTGACGATCTCCCAGTCTCAACCCTGGGACTTGCCCTCGTGACTGGCTTTGGCGGGCTGTTGAACTTCTACATTCCCGACTATGCGGCAGCTGGTAAGGGATACGACGACATTACACATCTTATGACCTACCCAACTCTGTTCATGTACGTGCCGAATTTCTCTCTGTTTTTGTTCTTGAAGATGATTAATTCGGTTATCAGGGGACTTGGAAATCTCATCGGTATGCCTATTGCCATTGGAGTCGGCCGCCGAATCGTGCTCCTTGGCTCCACCGTTGTTATGATCATTGGCGCTGTCCTCTGCGCAAAGGCTGAAAACTATGAGTGGCACCTTGGTTGCCGTATGGTGATTGGTCTCGCCGCCGGACAAAGTGAAGCTTTGGTTCCAATGATTACGCAGGTGAGAGAAGCCGAGACAATACCCAAAAGCAATCGCTAATGCATTTGACAGGAAATCTTTTTCCTCCACGAACGAAGTCGCGGTTTAATGATCCAACAAACCATCCAGGTCATCCTTACATCTGTCTGGGTCCTTTTCGCCAGCCCCATTGCCGCGGCAATCACCCCGCAGTGGTGGTACGGGCTTGGCGCAATCTTGGGCGGAGTCCAGGGAGTCATGGCCTTTTTCCTCGTCCCCGAGACTAAATATGATCGATCCATTAGCTCTTACCAGGAAGGCGATAAGAGTGATGATAACCTCAAGACTCCCACTGTCTGCACTGTCCGACCTGAGTTGGACTTTGTCAACTACGAGCCACGAACATGGCGATCTGACTTGAGGCTGTGGATTGGAACGCCATCCTTCACAGCGTGTTGGGACATTATTGTTCAAACCTTCGAGCTGCTCCTGTTTCCTAACGTCTTTTGGGCTCTGTGCCTGAACGGTCTCACCATTGGTGTTAACATCGCTATCGGAACCACCTACAGTGGCATTCTCACTGCAGCTCCGTACAACTGGCCTGATAGCTCAGCCAGTTACGCAAACTGCGGCCAAATTGCTACGGCCATTGTTGCGCTCCCCGTCTTTGGATACGGATCGGATTGGGTCATAAAAAAGTTTGCTGATCGACGAGGTGGAATCCATGAGCCTGAGATTAGAATCATTCCTCTCATTTTCCCAATCATCGTTGGCACATTTACCTCGGTCCTCTATGGAGTCGCTGCTGCCCACCCTGAGAAGTATCACTGGTTCGTATATGTCTGGGTACTTGCGGCATACTACTTTTGCTTCGTCGGTGCAAACATCGTCGCCATTACGTACCTGCTCGACAGCTACCCCGCTAGAGCTGGTCCCCTGCTAGTCATTATTTGTGCTTTCCGTGGTATCATTTCATTTGGCGTTAGCTATGGTATTTCTCCCTTCATTACAAACAATGGCTACGATGGCGCATTCGGTATCTTTGGAGGACTCACTGCAGCTTTGGGACTTTTGGGTATCCCCATCTATTTCTGGGGAAAGAAGATCAGAGCTTTTACTGGCAGATTTGCCGTGTCCAATAAGGACTAAATATTCAGATTCAGACACATTTATTGGGCCAATCCGATGGAGAGAGCCCGGTATGGCTCTGATCGTGGACAGGGAACATTTTCCTGATTATAAGGACCTACTTCAGCGCCTTTTAGTTAATAGCATAATGAAAAGGACATTCTATCATGATTCTGAGTACATCAACTGGAGAATGTGTACGTGGGCCCCCAGGACGACTTGACCTAAATGATGGCAATTTGATCATGTGAATCCAGATCCGTAAGTTCATAGATCCCTTAAGCGCGAAGCACAAGAGTATCATGCGATTGTGATCATATCCATTTAGGTCGATCTTTTGGTGGGCGGCAGAGATAGGTATGGTAATTGGGCATGGTTAAAAATGACGTCTTATTGAAATCCAAAATCGAAGGCAACTCTACATCCTACGCCCATGGATCTTAATCTAGGCATCCTCTGCTGCGGTCACTATCGTGTATTTACCCCACTGTATTCCACGGCCGTTACCCAATTCCCAGGCCGGCGTGTAATCTATAAGCCATGTAACGTCTCCGACGCAGGGTTTCTCAAGAGAGCATGTGCTGGGCCCGGGCCTATAAGTATCACACTCCTGGACATACCGCAACTGAAAGCCAATGCATTCTTCGTCAGCCGCACATATGTTGCAACATTCGTAGGCACTCTGTACATCTTTGGTCGTTATTATTTGATAACGTGGTTTGAAAGTGGATAACCCATTGACCAAAATCTCATCGCCAGATGTGGCTACGAGTGCGCCCTTGGGCTTGATGGAATTGGCAAAGTTATTACTCGCGCACATGGCATAAACAGTAGGCCCCGGAATAGACGCGGTGCTTGTGATAATAGTAGCGGTAGTGGTAGTAGCAGTGCTGGCTATAACTGTCGTGTAGATGGTTGATACGGTTGTCGATGTAGTAATGACGGTTGCATAGCTCGGGACAATTAAATTGGTGCTTGTTATGGTGTGAACCTTGGTATTGGTCTTCTGTGGAGCGTTTGCAGTGATGGTATAGGTCGGCTTGTCCTTGGTCACAGTGACAACTTTGGGGATGAATATGGTGGTGGTGCACTCAACCCTCTGTGGATGAAGGTTCATTTTGTTGGATGTAGACTGCTTGTCGCGCTTGTAGTTCTGGGCCGGTGGATGGGGATGGCCACGTTTGAAGGGGGATCCTGATTTGTGCTTTGCATCTCTAGAGTCTTTGAGGGTGTCCTGAACAGGACGAAAGCCAGAAGGCGTTGGAACGGTATGAGTGGATGTAAGAGTTGTGTCGGTTTTGGTGGTCGCTGTCGACGTAGAGGTTGTGAAAGATGTGACAGTGCGAGTAGTATATTTGGTTGCTGTAGCTTTGACACTGTGCGTACGAGGGTCAACTGTTTTGTCGACAGTGACAACGATCGTCTTCTTTGCAGTGTAAACCGCGGGCTCAAGAGTGACTGTGACAATCTTTTGATCGCATTTAGTTTCATAGACGGTACGAGTCTCCCTGTGGGTGTCGGTTATGGTTGGGACCGCTTTTAAAGACTTGGTTCCCTGGATAGTGAGGCAAGTCTGCTTTTTGGAAGGGAGATCAACCGCAGCGCAGGCGGTGATGCTGAAGAAGCAGACGAGAAGCCTGATGTTGACCTGCATAGTGATTGACAGACAAAGGACCGGCAGGCAAGCTCTTGACCAACATTGCGGATTTTTATGGAGAGTCGCATCGCTCATAGATAAATGCACTTGAAGCACTAGTTAGTGGTCAGACAGGACTTTGTGGCGCCTCCCATTTCCACTATATAAATTATCAATGCAGCCACGCATATGCTGAACCTCGTTTGGTACTTGACTATGGGACACAAGGCGGCGCCATCTGGATGTGCTGCAAGCAAAACGCAGCGTGTTGCTGTTTTAAGGCATACAAGGTCTTGTTCCCATGAAGGCCAAGTCAATAGGTTGAAAAGTCCAAGTAAACCGGAATATTTCACATTTTGTACCCCGCGTTCTTGGGTTTATTTTTTAAGCGGCAGAGATTTGTCAAGCCATCCCGAACCTAAATGAGCCAGATCATTCAGCGTGAAAACGTGAAACAATCAGGGTGTAAAATATTCAGCTGGCCCCTTTTTAATCAGCCCCTGAGCTGCTGACCACACAACCAGGCCACGGCTAGTCTAGCGTTTTCCGGCAGTGAAAACGAGGGGCTTAATTGGCCCACTAACTCGCGCCAAGGCAATGGCGAGCGCCAAGGCATTCATGGTTATGGTCAACTCTAAAACAGAGAGGCTTCTTGGATTTTGTGACAGATCTGTAGAGCACAATCGGGGTTTCGGTTCGGGTTTGTTGCGGGATACAATAGCCTGGGTCTGGCGACCAAATTATGGCAAACTTGGGCGGGGATGTAGCGACCCATCCATTGCAAAAGAGAAAATGATAAAATTCTATTGAATATCCGTGGCGATGCGCATTACCTCTATGACGTCTTCTGTTTTCAGAATCACATTGCTCATCTGAACCAACATGCATTCAAGCCATCAAATGCACGCGCCCGACGACAACGAGGCATCAGAGCAGCTTAGGGCCGAATAGACAAAAGAAAGACTTCAAGTGTCAATTATCTGTTTGAGTATATCGTTCTAGTAGCGCTTTTGCAACAGAAGCTGCTGTAGCTGCTGCAAAAGCTTGCCAACTCTTGTCTTTGTGACTATCGGCATAGTCGCAGACGCCCTTGGTAACAATGCAGGGGATCTCATCCCAAACCCCGGCACCCTCCATCTCAAATGCGAGGATTCCGTGCTGTTTAGCAATCCTATCACGATCCTCGCCAGACTTGAGGACCATGTCACCCGATCCAAAACGACCAACAAATATAAATGGAGCCTGGGCATCCTTACTGCTCCCTTGGCGCTCAAGCTGTTGCTTTGTCTCTAGACGATCTCGGCGAACGACTTGTGCCGTATTGCAACCAAGATCTTTGCATGTGAGTTTACGGGAAGCGTCGCAAACTGGATCCGAGCTTTTGTGGCAGCTTACGCAGAGGCATTGTGGTGAGAGGTGATGCTTGTGTCGAAAACTTGCCTCAAACAACCTGTCGTTCTCGGCTCCAGGATATTTGTAGTTTGCTCGACGCCGACCTCCAAGTGACTTTTCCTGAAGCTGCTGTAAAAAGAAGGCCGCACGTTCCTCCAATCGCTCCCGTGCTCGGTCAGTCTCGAGGATACTGATTAAATTGGAGATATTTTTGGTTGGTCTACCGAGGACATCTTCCACCGTATCTTTCATTGAAAACCCATCGGGGAAATTTCTGCCATGGTCGTACTGGATAACACTCTTACTTATTACCACATCGCCAAGGAGTATTTCGTCTTCTGTCCCTGCATTTGGCACGCCGCCACATATTCCGGTCAGTAAGGCAAGCCTTAATCCTGGATAGCTCGACCGAAGGCTCGCGGCTGAACTCGCGGCGCTAGCTTTTCCCATGTTAGACAACAGTGCCAGCACAACATTAAACTTTCCAATGCGCCCAGTTGTATAAGTATTAGAGTCTCCAATAGCCCTGCCATATGGATCACCATCTTCGTCCCAGAACTCGTCAATAAGAAGTGAGACTGCGTTATATTCGAGCGGTAATGCACAAACTATAGCGATTTCGAAATCCTTCCGGCTGGCAGGACGAAGAGCCACCGGAGCCGCCTGTTTGACAAGTAGTTGATCGTCGATAGCTCCATACCCGCTACTAAAACTTCCCTCATTTAAGCTGCTAGTCTCCTCGAGTATCAGACTAGACACACTAGAATTGGGCGATTGTGCTGGTGCGGGGGAATATGGTCTGTCGAATCCAGGCGTTCTCCGTCCGAGAGACAGCTTGGCCATTTTTCGAGAGTTGGTTGCATGGGCCCTGTCCCAGTGATTCGATGGAGTTGGTGATTCTGATCGTTGGCGCTTGCGGCTGGACTGTGGAATAGACTCATCAAGCCCGAGTTCAAGCTTGTGAACTACTTCTTTGTACAAATTTTTTCGGACCTTCGAATCTGCATCCTTCGACTTAAGATTACGAGAACCCAGTGCCATGCCTATCTTGTGGTGAACATGAAGACACCCTCTGATGGCTTGGAGATAGGAATCAGGTCTGTCCTTCTCAAGGCTCTCTACAAGGTTCAAGAGCTTCGCCCAAGTTTCTAAATTTTGGCTATAGTCAGAACTTATGGGTAGATCGATGGGTTGACCACAATCTATTTCAAGCAAAAGCTTGGCAAAGGACAGCAGTACAGGGTGCCCAATCTTGAAGTTATAGGAATCAAGTGTGGCTGGAGGTTTAGAATTGAAGGCTAGATATAGGGGTTCTTTGTTGTCCTCCGAATTCGAGGAATCTAAGAAATAAATCCTCTTCGAAGTGAGGTCGGTATCAAAAAAGTCCATAAGGCAGAACCCGAGTTTTACAGCAAGCTCACGTTTGTCTTTCGTGCTGAATTTTGAAGGCGACGCCCCGTGTAGAGATGCGTTAATATCTCGTGAAAGCGGCTCAAAAGCACCTTGGACGATAAGTTGGTCGAGAGATTCCTTAGGTGATGGGGCTGTCAAAGAAGTAGAATCTGTCCAAGAACCAAAAAGTGCATACTGCTCAATGTACAGAACCAACGATTTTGCTTGGCCAGTATGCATCTGAAGGTGTGCACAGATATCTGGAATGGACGAAATTGAAGTGTCGTCTCTGAGGGTCGAGTCAGCAAGAGGTAAATAGGTGATGAATGATTCATAAATGTGGAAGATGAGGAACATACAAACTGAGATGGTCGCACCGTGCTTCCTGCCACAAGTTCAACTGTGGACATGTCGACAGCATTAGTTGTAAACTCGGCAACATAGAATCCACATCGTGATCCTCGGCCAGTTTCAACAGCACTTCATGAGGAGTTTCGCACCGAAAATGTTCAAACACAGCCCCAATGACGGATGTGGCACGATTTCGTATCCTGGCTTTCTTCCATACCTTCTTCGGCTGGCTTTGAAACAAGCCTATAGATAGTTCTTGCGTAGGTGGTGCGAGCACTTGATCAATGGCGTCATTACAATCCGTGGCAACGCGAAGACATCGGTAAATCTCGTCAACTTCGTAAGGAAGCCTGAAAAGTTTCTCGTTAGGACCATTCACGAGGTCAACTGCTCCAGATGTTGACTTCAGAAACGTAACCAGTGCCCGCAAGTGGGAATAAACTTGGCCATCCTGAGGCGATCGATTGAACGCAAGGCTGTCGAGCAACGAACAGAGGTTGCACAGCTTTGCCTGGCACTGGTCAAAGTCGGTCGGGCTTAAATCTCTCAGGCATTCCTTGGCCAAGAATGTGCGGCGGAGCTCGACTTCGAGAAGGTCGGCGCTCGGATGCACCCATTTCTGATTATCAAGGGCCCCGGGCCGCACCTGGCATGACGTCTTTCTCTGGCTTATCAGGCGCCCTAGCCCATCGAGCAATCGCCATTCATTAGATTCAATCAAGTAAGGCATTCTGATTTATGCATTTCATTTGGGAAGAAGGAATTTGGGACACTGACTGATCTGATCCCATGCATGGAGTGACAATAAGACAAAGAGGGGACGAGGCTGAATGTGGGAACTTGCGGGGACGTGTGCTCACCTCAGTCTTACTGCAAAAACCCGTGAGCGTGATTTTTCGTCCTCACATATGCGGCTGGGTGGTATGCGGCGTGGTTGGGGGCCGAATTGAGGGGTCGACAAAGTCGTGCTCCATCGCACCCCCGCTTGGCATGTCAGCAACTCGACCGCCTCGTGGGCAGGCAAACTACCATCACTTATCATTATTCTTATTCTAAGTTCAGATATCCATCTGAACCAATATCGCCTCAGAATGACGTTGAATCTCGAGAATGAGAATCTTCTGTACGAGCTAGCCTGCGAATGTGAAGTCCTATTCAACCAGATCCGGGAGGGATTTCTCAAAACACAGCCGGAGGGTGCGATTATTGCCCTGTGTGCCGAATTTCAACAAAGATTTGCTATATGGGCGGCACACCTCGGTGTTTTTGCTCGAAAAAGCCAATGCTTAGATACCAGGCTCCGAAACTTCCCGGACGTTCAAGACCTTGTTTCCCGACTGTTAGATATCCTTCGGCGCAGTTTACAGCAATGTAAGATCGAATCAACTGGTAGTGGCGAAGGAGATCCTGTCCTGCGGTCAGCTCTAGGAGCAATTGACGATTCCCTTGGTCGGCTGAATCGGCTCGGGGTCACCATCCGCAGAGCAAGTAATTCCAAAGTTGATATGAGGCTTGAAAAGTTCACTGCAAGTCTTGACCTAAAACCATTCGCAGATATATGCACAAGAGCTATACAGGCTTTATATCCGAGAGCTCACCAGTCTCTCAAAGATCACCTGGCCAAATCGATGACAGATAGATATGCGGTCATGCTATTTTCTGATCATCGGAACAAAAAGCTCAAGTCTCGTCGGGAGCCATCTTCCAAACTACCATCTATCCCAGAACTATCTAATGCCGAAGCTCTAACCGGCATCCCTGTCACCCAAGGGACTAGGAAAATCAAAATACCAATTTTGGCCAATCGCTCGAGAGCGGCTATCCCACCCTCTCAGTCTGATTTATCCAGTATCAATACACAGCAGATTAGAAAGCTTAGAAGAGCACCTGATGAAGCTTCAACAATGTTTCCCAAGACCACATCAATACAAGTAAACCAGGGAAACTATCCGAAGCCACCAATCACAAATGAAGACGGCCCTGTTGTCAGTTGTGAGTGGTGTTCTGAACTTCTGATTAAAAAGGCTCTCTCAGGAAGCGAATGGCGGTATGTAGTCCATTTTCTATTTATATACCGGTGTCTAGAGCCTTCCGAATAGCCCATTACGGGGTTTTGAGTATGAATTTATGACATAAATGAACCAGTCATTGGTTTGTTTCTTTTTGGTTGCGGCTTTGACACGTTCATAAAGATTTTGGTGGCTAATTCTAAAACAATCTTAGTCGGCACATAGATCGAGATCTCAAGCCTTACATTTGCCTTGCGGAAGCATGCCCAGAATCACACCCAGTATTTCCCACATTCGAAGAGTGGTTTAAGCATATGGGACTTCACAACCGGCGATGGCATCAAGAAGTTTATGTAACATCCAGTTGGGCATGCACCATCTGCGAATTTAATGCCGAGGCTTATGATAGTCCGGAAACTCTGTATTCGCATCTAGAAGAATCTCATAGCGAACAGTTTACAAAACCACAGCTTCAAACCATTTCAC
The DNA here is from genome assembly GCA_017140755.1 of Calonectria hongkongensis. NCBI lineage: Eukaryota > Fungi > Ascomycota > Sordariomycetes > Hypocreales > Nectriaceae > Calonectria > Calonectria hongkongensis. The sequence continues at coordinate 519,377 of JAACJA010000015.1, forward strand.
GACAAAGCAAGATGGAGCAGCCAAGAGCTTGGAATGATTGTCTTTTGTGTCGGTTTGCCGTGGAAGACAAAGAGGGTCAGGGTGAAGTGGTATTCCCTAAACGGCGAAAAGAGCCAAGCAATGAAGATTCTATCAAAAGGGCCAGAAAGGCTCTTGAAATGAAAAGCCCTGATCCCCATGATTCAGCCTCAGACACTTCGGATAGCACTTCAGACTCAGACAATGTGAGCCATAATAAACCGAGACCGCTCCTGGAAACAGACCGTTCAAAGGTTGTGGCTCGGCACATTGCAGCACATTTACAACTGCTAATGCTCTTGACACTTCGATTTTCTACTTTGACAAATCATCCGGGAGACTTTGACGATGACATCAAAAGTAATTCGGTTGATATTGATGAAGGTCGCAGCTCCATAGACGGTAATGATCTAGGAAAACTCTCCGATCTTCATGCTGAGGGAGACCTCGCTATGAAGGAAATGAACGATGAGGAGCTCTCGGAAGATGCCATGGATCTGGATGATGTTGCTTTCGAGGATGATATCCCAGTCCCAGACATGGACGGCGACTTAAGTCATATCCCAAGACAATACGATGGCCTGATTGTCGAAAAAGACACAGTCCTAATGAATTTAATCGATTCTATGGCTAGCCAGTCTCGGCAAGATGATGAGGAAGCTGCATTACCCGTCGTGGATCCTGAATCCTATACTGTTGGATGGGTCTGTAATATACCGACGGAATATATTGCGGCAACAAGCCTTCTTGATAAAGAACATAGATGGCCCGGACCTACGTTTAAGGATGATGGGGTCAGTTATACTCTAGGTGAGCTCGGCCAACATAATGCAGTCATCGCCTGCTCTCTCCGCAATGAGTACGGCACATCATCGGCTGGCGAGATCGCAAAGCAGATGATTCGCACTTTCCCCAGTATCAGAATTGTCCTGATGGTCGGTATCGGTGGCGGCGCACCGCGACCCAAGCATGATATTCGTCTCGGGGACATAGTGGTGGCTTACCCTAACAATAGCAAAGGTAGTTTAGTCGAGTATGACTTCAAAGAAGCCATAGACAATCGCAAATCCCAGGGGGCGAGATTCTTCGGCCGAACGCCGAAGATTTTTCTGGAAGCCTTGGACCAAATCAAGTCAGAACAACAATACAAGACACCCCAACTTCAAGAAGACGTCAATAAAACTTTGGAGAAATACCCGAAAATGGTGAGAGAATACGCCCGACCCGAATCAAGCACCGATCTACTCTACAAACCTGAAGTACTACACCCTCCTAATAGTGGTTCCGACTGTGCAATGATTTGTGGCGATGATATATCGACTCTAATAGTTCGAAATGAACGACCTGGAGAGGAAGATACTCCGTGTATCCATTATGGTCGCGTTGCGTCATCAAACCAGCGCATGACAGACGCTTTAGCTCGGGATGCCCTATCAAAAGCTAAAAATATTTTGTGCTTTGATATAGGGGCGGCTGACCTAATTAAAACATTGCCCTGTTTAATCATTCGTGGTATTTGTGACTACTCTGACTCGCACAGCAATAAAGAGTGGCGAGGATATGCAGCAATTACAGCGGCGGCGTACGCCAAAAACGTGCTTCGGTATATTCCATTAGCACAAGTCGCAGCGCAGAAGAACTTTCGTGAAATTCCAGGTCGGTTTAATCGATTTCTCCTTATTACATCGCTCTTCAATTGCTAACGTGTTGTAGACCTGTCAACGTTGGACCCAGAGATCCTTCCCACGGGCGGCGGAACTAAAATTGTTATTATGGATCAACGAATTCAAAATCGCAAAGATATTCTTAATTGGATAACAAGGTCTAATTATGAGCTTCAACAGCAGGAATACACCCACAGACAAACCCCAGGAACGGGGAAATGGTTTCTGGATTCATGGCAGTTTCAGACTTGGTTAAATTCCAACGGCACAAGATTGTATTGCCCAGGTCTTCCAGGCGCCGGTAAAACATTCCTTACATCCATTGTGGTGAAACGTTTGAAAGAAATACATGATGGTGATAGTAGCGTTGGTATTGCATATATTTATTGCGATTTCCGACAGCAACGCAAACAAGGATCAGCAGAACTTCTTGCAAGCCTCCTCAAGGATTTGCTTCAGAACCTTGAGACTCTGCCAGGGATTGTTAAACTACTCTACGATAAACACCGTCATGAAGAATCACGACCATCAACGAGAGAAATATCGGATGCCCTTCGATCAGTCATCAAACTATATTCGAAAGTCTTTATTCTAATTGATGCGGCTGACGAATGTCAACCCGGTGATCGATTTTTCAACGAGATTAATGAACTTCAGTCCAAGCTCTCGGTCAACACTTTTGTAACCTCTAGATTTATACCAAATGTTGCCGAATTATTTCCAGGCAGTATCGTTTCAGAAATACGTGCTCAGGATTCTGATGTCCTCGCATACTTGAAGGATACACTATCCGAAAAAGCGGGTTTTGTTGGTAATCATCAAAATTTAGAAGATATCACAAAAGAGATAGTTGGTGCAGTGGATGGCATGTGAGTAGCATATTTCTAGAGGGGAGACTACCACGCTAACACCCTCAGGTTCCGTCTTGCTCAGCTCTGCCTTCAAGATAAGACGACGCCTGATGGTATCCGATACACCCTTTTAGAGCTGCAGAGCAATTCACATCTGAATAAATCTTTTTATGAGGCTACAATAGAGCGAATCAGAAATCAGGATTCGAGGACAAGATATCTTGCCGAGCGGACTCTATCATGGGTTGCTTTTGCAAAGAGGCCGCTTACATCAACAGAGTTAGAGCATGCCGTTGCCTTGAGAGTCGGCGCATCAGGGCTTGACCAAAGAGATTTGGTTGATATCCAAGATCTAGTTTCAGCATGTGCCGGACTGGTCACAATAGACCAAAAAACTGGACTCATTTCCTTCTCACATTACGTTTACGAATACCTCAGCCAAAGCCCACAAGGATGGGTTGATACTATTAGTCTAACAGCTACTTGTGTTACCTATCTATCATTTGACGTTTTTTCAAGCGGATACAGTAAAACTGACGGAGACTTTCGAGAACGTCTAATGCTGAACCCATTTTATGCATATTCCGCACGTTACTGGGGTCATCATGCTCGCGATGAAGAAACCGTGTACGATGAAGTTATTGAGTTTCTTGGATCCACCACAAATTTCGATGCATCAGTTCAAGCTGCGATGGTAAGAGCTGGTGGTGTTTGGAAATCCGGTGCTAGCCAACAGTTTCCAAGAAATATGACTGGGCTGCACCTAGCGGCATACTTTGGAATTCCGTATGCTGTTGAAAAACTAGCTATCGGGGATGCTGTGGATCAGAGAGACTCTTATGGGAAAACGCCATTTTCGTATGCTGTTGAAATGGGGCATGAAACCATAGTCAAGCTACTCCTAAGAACAGGAGCAGTGAATACTAACAATCGAGACGACCGAGGCAATACACCGCTCATATTGGCATACGAGAGAGATCATAAGGCTATCCTCAAACTCATCCTTAATACGGCGGAAGTAGAAATTAACAACAAGGGTTCTAAAGGGGAAACGGTGCTCTCATGGGCGTGCGAAAAAGGAGACACGGAGATCGTTGAGTTCATTCTCAACACAGGAGCGGCGGATATTAATACTAAAGACCATGGTGATTTCACACCGCTCTCTTGGGCATGCAAGGAAGGGCATGAAGATATAGTAACGCTTCTTCTTGCCACAGGAACGGTTGACACTGATAATAAAGATTCCACTGGCTTAACACCCCTTTCGTGGGCATGCAAGGAGGGGCACGAGGGTATCGTGAAGCTTCTTCTTGCCACAGGAACGGTGGACATGAATAATAAGGATTACTATCCTGGTGCGACACCACTCTTGTGGGCATGCGAGAAAGGGCACGAGGGTATAGTCAAGCTCCTTCTCGAGACAGGGGAGGTGGACATAAATACCAAGGATTCCAATGGTCTGACGCCGCTTTTTTTGGCGTCTAGTAACAGTCATTTGACTGTGGCCGAATTGCTTCTTGGCACACTTGAAGACGGCCCAGGCGAATGAACAAGAAGCTTATCAAAATATAAACTATAGTTTTCTAGAATAAGTAGGATTTCTAGTTGACCATAAGGCATATTTTTTATTTTAAATGTATGGTGCTCTGAAGTCCCATATATTGTGTATGCTGCTTCTATAAAAGTCTGTTCGGATATGACAGATAGATTGATCATTGGCCCAACTATGCAGTACTAATTGCATCAAATCGCTACTATCAGCGGTCACTAGAATGGTATTCCTGGTTTGGAACTAAAAGACCATGAATTTGCTTCGCCAACAGTCCATCTTCGCCATTACTTATTATTAGGTCGTCGGATTAGAGGCAACTATGTACGATTTCCCATAACCACAAAATTAAACAATTACGAACCAACAGACTCGCCTAATATGTGCGCTGCGATATTTCTTGAATAGGGGTTCGGCAATCAACTTGAAAGTGGGATTTAGGCCGTTTGGGTGGGATGTAATCCGCTTGTGTGGGATTTAGCCCGTGTCGTGGGACATACAGCGCGCCCCACTGGATGCCACCGTGACTATTTTTCGTCATTTTATTCAACATAACAGCAGTAACAGAGCGTATAAAATTATGAATCACTTTAAATTTGCATATTTGAGTGGCGAAGGGCGGAGATTTACATTGCTATCGACCTAAAGCCTGGCCTATACAGTCTATCTAGACTCGATTCCGTCTACATTGCCTTCAGTTCTAAGGAATCCCCCAAGAGATATCTATTAGTTGCATCCTTTCAAGACCAATCACCATCATCTACAATCCTTTCACCCCGGTCGGCATATCCCAGAAGTTCCTTTACGGTCCAAGTCTTGAATGTGTGACCGGGTGGCGTGTTCGTATTCTGAAATGGTGCACCATTGAGAACATGATCCGCGCATTTTTCATAAACATCATAGGCGTATTGCTCGGGATCATGTCGAGTGACCCATTGGTCTACTTGTTGACGAAGGGATGAAGGGTCCCTTGCCAAAGCATCCCAGTCAGTGTTGTGGAAATTTTCCCTGTTCTTGAAACCCATCTTCTGAGCGCAAGTTACTCGCTCAAATCTGTACGTAATATCATTAGCGATGAGGTAAACAGTAGTTGCACGTGGAACCCACCGGAGCTTGTTGTGAATCCTGAGAGACAGGGGGGCATCTTTCTTGCCAGCGATCTCAAGTACGGCGGCGAGGGAAAAGGAATCCTCGAGTGCCATAGTCGCCCCGCTAGCTGAGGTAGGGAGGAAGGTGTGCGCAGAATCCCCGATTTGAACGACTCGGGCTTTTGGAGAAACCCATTTCTCCCTAGGATTTCGCCACATAAGCTTAAAGTCCACCACTCCATCCTTAGGAGTAACGTTGACAAGGTCCTGGAACCATGGTGCCCAATCCTGAATGTAGGGAAGGGCCTTCTTGGGATCGGCAGGTTTAGCCCAGTCTTCTTCCGCACCGCCATCATCCTGCATTTTATTAACTCAAGGACCCGTATTAAGTGGAACGGTTGGGTGGTGGGGGTGTACCTTGTGTGTGAGCATCCATATCATGTCCTTCTCCGTTTTGCCAAGCACGATGTGTGCCCCGTCCCCGAAATATAGGCGTGAGCAGGAGCCTTCCCCCTTAAATGCTTCAACAATTCTGGGCTTTTGCAAGGCTAGCTCAACTGGGAATGTGCTTCTAAACATGGCGAAGCCAGAGCTGATGGGCTCTTCCTTTGTGCCCGCGATGAGCCGCCATGATCTGGAGCCAATACCATCGGCAGCCACGACAATGTCTCCGGTGAGCCGCTCGCCATTCTCTAGGACTACACCACCCTCATCGTCTGATTCAAAGTAGTCCACAACTTTGGAAGAGTAACGAATAGGGGTACCGATATGTTCGGTGTACTGATAAAGAAGCGAGTGGAATACGGATCTACTCATACCCAAACCTTCTCCTAGAGGGCCAATGAGAGTTCCATCGTACTTGTACGCGTTATACTGGCGCGGAAATGGCGTCTCGTAACAGGCCTCCATGAACCCTGGCCATTTTTTCATTGTGTTAAGGGCCGAAGCACCAACACCAATGATGTCGCCTACGTATTCGGGTTAGCCAAAATGCAATGGTGGAACAGTAGATGCAGTTAAACGCACCATAGTCGTTGAAGTCAGGTCTACGCTCGACAATACGAACGTTGTGGCCCTTTCGGTATGCCTCGATGGCGAAGCTAAGCCCACCAATACCACCACCGATGACCAAGATAGATAGCCCAGATGAGGCATGCCTCTTCATAGGCTCGGCATTCTTGAACTTGTTTGAAACGATGGCCATTTTGGTGTTAATTGAGTGGAATAAAATAATGATAATTACTTGAGAGTTGGATGTAGACAATGAAGCTCCGAGCATCCAAGACTACATATTTATACCACTTTTATATACCCCTAGCATTTCACAGCTGGGCCTTCGGGCTTTTTTCACGGAAGTTCGGGAAAGTTGTCAATCCGAATGTGATCTATGACGCTCTATTGTGCGCTGTTTCAAAGACGTAGAGGCGTCTACGAATGCTTCTGTGGATGTGACTGTGGATGTGTCTGTGGATGTTGACGGTATGGGGTTGCCCCACCCCCTTTACGGGAGCATTAAAATCTTACCCGGTTCTTATCACTAGTTACTTAGGATCCGAAACCTAAAACTCGGCGTACTTACCGGTAAGAATTTGCCGCTAGCGGTGCGGGCCGGTGAGAACATTTTAACTGTAGTAGGACACATTTTGTAGTAATTAGATAAGCGGACAAAATCTGGATACGGTCAACTTCAATAACCCGCAAGCCTCGATAGCTATAACTCCACGAATCTTGACGATTCCTATGCCTGTGTACCCACGTGATCCGTCGCCGCTTTTGCTCAGGGCTGCTCAGGGCCCTCAGATGCACAGCCACAGCCGCCTACCATTTATAATAGCAAAAATATTGCCTTACAACGGGTGCTCAAACAGCCTTTGTGCTAATTGGATTATTATCTTTCTCTTAAATTCACTCTAAAATAATATTTTAAACCTTTCCAGTATTGATGATCTTGATTATAAATTGGTTAAAAGTCAGAGCCTATAGCAAATAGCACCTTATAAAATTGGGCTTCTAAAGCTAAGCTCCGGTGATTGGGTAGTCTGATATGTGTTGGAGGGACATTGATCTTAAGAACCTCTTGACAAATACTGCAAATAATGTTTGATGAGAAACGCATAGCATACATAGCAGCTTTAACTTATGAGCTAAGGGGGGAGGGATTAATTCTCGTGCAGCCAGTCAGCTTTATGAAGGCGAAAAAGCAATACACTAGCGTTGGTGGGCCAGAGTTCTACAATACTATATATACTCCTCCCTCCCTAGAACGATAGATAATAACAAGTGTAATAGGTTGTTTGGTCGATGGTTTGAAAACTCATCTCCAATTCCCTCTTGTGAACGCTTTTCCTCGCTTGAGGTCCCGCACTTGAGGTGGTCCAGGTTTCCAGTGTTGGGTGCCTAAATTCTCACCATCGCATGCATGAACTCAGTATTTCTGCAAATTTCTTGCAGCATTTCATTTTAGAAAAGAAATGCTGCCAATAAAATGTCTGCATCATCATCATCGTTCTGCTCCCCCAGTGCTCAATTCTTCACCCGCCCCCACCATCGACATGTCACAGCCCGACTTACGCGGAAGGCAGCAACCATGACATGTGCCCCTCAGTTTCCCAATATCTCATTCCGACTCAAAATATAAAACCAGAAATGTGAGCCCAGGTCAGTACCCGGTGAAGAATACATAGTGTACAAGCCTGATGGTACTGTGCTAAAAACACAGGGGGCACCCCTATTAAGACCGCATTCTGAGGGTAGCGTATCTGGCGGTTGAAAGGGTACAGAACGTCTTTTTTGCGGTTTTCTTTTTTTCATATTCTTCACCTAGTCCAAGACCAGGCCATACAGTTGGATGGAATTATTCTTTTGAGGGTGGGAACCGGTTTCTGTAGCGTGTGTGAAGAATGTCCTCAGAGTTGCGCCCCCGGTGCGAACAATTCCACGTGTGGGAACGATTTGTTTTTGATGTCGGGCCCATTTCGGGTCCCCCATGAAGAGATTCGGTGTGTACAAAGCGAGGACCTACTGAAGAAAAAATTCCACATGTCTTGGTGCGGAAATGTTCCCTTTTATGTCTGTTGGGCACCTTGTTAGCTTGCGATTTGGCTCTGAGCCTGTCGTGCTCACGAAGGTACCCACGCCTGCAATGTACCCCGTTGTACCTCCAGGTGCCTTCTCCATGAGCCAGAATGGTGCAGCGGCCACTTCCAAACCCCTTTTCGCCTTGTTTTAACATCGATTCCCAGACCAGACCCCAGGACCTTTTTTACGCCAGCTTTCTCATATCACTCATCAGGCGAATCGCAAGTCAATAGTCGTATGCAAAAAGGGCATCAAAATTATGATACGAAACAAGAGATGCTTTGAATTACAACACGAATATGGTTACATGACTCGACAATCTGCAAACACTAGCACTCGTTCTGCATGCGCTGTGAAAACTTTGGCACACAACGCTCACTCTAAACCACAACCAACAGGCTCGATTCCATGCACGCTTGAACTGTACCCCTTATTTCTGACTCTAAATATTTGGAAGGTGTCTGCCTAGAGGAAAATCTTGATTTTGACCGAAGAATTATTGCTTTTGAATTTACCGTTGTACGGCGCCCACACGGTGTCTGTACCTCGGCCCGTCCTAATTTGCTGCATGCCTCTTCTAGCTTTGCACATGACCAACCACTACCCTCTACTGGCCTCAGAACCTTCAAACCTCCTTAAGATCGGGTACCAACGAATATTCAAAGCTTTCTTGATATCTTGGACTGCCATTCTAGGGAGAAACTGTGCGCTTGACACGAACACTGAGTCAATTGCAAATTCTTTTCAATAGAGGCAATCGTCCTGGAATAGGTGGGTAGCTCTCGGAGCACCACTGCGTCTCAATATACAAGGAACGGGTGCACGCGTACAGCGCTATCATCTCTCAAAGCACCCAAGCTCGTTGAATAACACACACATACTCCAATCCGCAAGTAGCTCATATTCGAGAAGGAACCGATTCATCTAGATTAAGCATTAAAGCATGCGTAAGAGCTGATCTTGTCGTCGTGGTTGTCGGGGACATTTGCAGCCCATCCACTAGAACTGGCTGGAACTACCAAGCTCAAGCCCTGGCAGTTGATGTCACTAGGGTACATTGTCAGAAAACCTAATGCACGATTCTCGACTCCTTACACATCCACTTACTCCCAGAATTGACACCTCACGTTGGGTGGAATTTCAAGACTACTGATCCTGTCATTCCACCAGGCATCATTTCCGACAAAGTTTCCTAAATGATGATCATATGAGAAAAAACGATAAGAATATGAGAGGGTAGATGTGCTTACTGCAGGTCGCAGCAGGGGTATCAAATCTTTGAAAGTCGCCACCGGTGCCCCTCTTGTTCGCCCAAAAGCCAACGGTAATGGCCTGAGCCACGGTAACGAGAGGAAGAAGAGCGACAGCCTTCATTGTGAAATCGTACTAGCAAGATCAATATTAGAAATTAAAGATCTGAGAGTTGAGTAAAAACTCGGCTACATCGGTGCTGGAGGTAGTTATAGAATTATCAGCATGCGAATTTAAGCCGGTGTCCCAAGTGGTCATCACTTCACCGGCAAGAAAAAGCTCCGTCAGCTGTTTACTCAGCGCCCATGTGGGGTAGTCTTTTTCGTATAGACTAGGTCGCGTTGGCCAGGGACAACAGCTAGTTAGGGCGGAGCGGCGGGCGGCACGGGAAGCGGAGTCTCTAAACGGCTACACGAAAGCCGCCTGCCCTGCAGCTCGGCACATGCTATGTATAGACTGTGTGGGGGTTGGTTTTGCGGCTTTTCAACTGCAATGTACTCGGTATTGGTAAAGCTATCCAGGAACGGCGGCGCCATTGAATACGAGTGTCCCACTTGGAATGCGCACGGCCGGTGTCGAGTGAACTCGCCGACGAGGCCGATGTTACTATCACATAGCTCGAAACCATACGTTATTAGTCGCTAGTCGAAATTCCATGATCAATCTACACTGTCTCTAATTCAGTGCCCCATTACGTCTGCAACGCATGGTGCATTGGTTTTCACTTGGGCGATGTACGGTGAGTAAGGTTCTTGGTCCAGTTGCGGGTTCACCAGCACGTGGTTGATCCTCGCGCAGATTCGCAATGTCTAATTCACATTCATATCCTGAATTCAATGTTTCTGTATTCTCACAATCACTTGACTAAAATACCCCGTGGGGTAGGGATGGAATGGTGCTCGGCGGAACTTTGTTGGTGTGCATCTGGTCAGGCGCTAGAATGAGTGACTCAAGATTCAACTCTCCAACCGTTCGACTGTTTCATGGTGCGACTCGAAGTAAAGAAAAAGCATTTTGCCTCTAAATTAAGCGTGCAGCCCTATGCACTAACGCATCCAGTCCCGACCAGCGGTATAAGTGTGTCCATAAGGCCAAGGTCAGCAATGACCAACCACTTACTCATCCCAGCTAGTGCCGCGACACTGCCAAATATCGCGTGGTTTAGCAATCTTCAACAGGGCTGGAATTTTGTCAATCGACAACTAGTCAACCGACTAGTTTGGGGTCAGTAAACTCGTATATGCATGCTCAAGCATTTATAATACTTCTGAAAGAAATCGGTGCCATGGGGTCTCACATTACTAGGTGGTTGGAGATTCAGACCGGAAGACATAAATACGCTTCAACTCCTCCCAGGACGTCCAGCTTTGTCATTGCTCACCACAGCAATCTATTCATCCTTTCTTCCTAAAAATCTAATCCTCCTTGGGAAACCGCCAACATGCGCGCCGTTACCGTTCTGCTGGGGCTCGCCTCCGTTCCGTTCCTGAACGCCGCCCCCACCACCGATGAGAAGGTGGATTTCGTTGTTGGTTATGCTACAGCCTTCATCCCTACAGAAATGACAGATCAGCTGTGGGATATGCGCACCGACCCTGAAAATGTCGGCAAGAACCTCAAAAGAGATGATGGCGAGGCTTTAGACAAGCGCTTCTATCGTGTCGGAGGCTGCTTCGATTGGCCTTCGGGAACATCCACCTCGGTCAAAAACACCTACTACAACGACTTTTTGGAGGCCGCCAACGTTGCGGCCAACCAAAACACTGTCTTTCGCGTTGAGGCATCCCAGTCGGTTGTCTGGAACTACAAGAGCATGCGCCTCCTCATCCGCAACCAGAACCGCTGCCTCGTGCGCTGGGCCGCGTGGTCTGACATCCACAGGGCTTTTACCGACGTCTGGAACAGCTGCACCAACAAGTCCAACGGCTGGGTTTACCTGAACATGGGCAAAGATGAGGACTTGGTCGCTCTCATTACCTGGAACGGGTTTGCTGCGCCTGGCTATACGCCTACTTGCTCGACCACCCCTGACCCAGGAACCTAAGAATGTGCGTCAGATGAGATTTGGAAGAACCTCTTCCAGGACTAGAGGAGAAGAATGCGTCGTTTTGATCAAAATGTTGCGGCTTGGGGGAACTGGGTATATGGTGGAATGATGGTAGATAGATTGTCGATGAAATTTGCGAACTAGCCTTTACTCCAATTGATGCTAATAAACTACAAATATGGCCGGAGAACTTCCTGTGTGTGGTTCCAAATCTTTTCTTGTGCCTTCTCTCGAAGCACAGGCATGACTTTCGCATTCGGCGTACAGTCGCACTTGTAATTGAGAAGGAATAGTCCATCCTCTGGTTTCAGATGCGAGTTTATGCCCGGCTTGCCCTTCCATGGCACACCACGGCCACCAAAAGCGGCGCTGGTGCTCTGGAACAAATGTCTCTGGGCAGACTCTTCGTCGCTAAAAGAGAACAGCTTAATTAGGGGCTCAAGGAAAAGCCAAACTAGCCAAGAGATGATTGTACCCGGATCCAAGCCCCTTCTGACATTCCCAGTGTTAACCCATCCGGGCCAGGAGTGGATGAATGTCACCTCTGGATTATCGTTGGCCAGCTTCTCCAGAGTCGTCGTGTTCATAGTTACGTATTGTGTCTGAGCTTTGATGAGGCCAAAATTTTCAGGTTTCTTCAAATCCAGGTCATCCAAGTCAACCTTTGTCATCTCCATCCCAGCGCCCAAGACACTGACAATCTTGGGGGCCTCAGCTTCTTTTAAAAGCGGGAGAAGATGGATAGCACTCAAGATTCGAGAGTAGTAACCTAGGCTCTGTGTGATTTCTATGCCTTCGGCAGTCTCGTGGCGCGCGCCGAATGGTGCGTAGCCCGGTGAGACGAAGAGTAGGTCGACGCGAGATTCCTTACTTTTGATGATCTCACATACCCGCTTTGTCTCTGAGAGAAGCGAGATCTCGCCTTCAGTCCAGATGATTTCGGCCTTGGGATTGATGGTGTGCAGTTCTTGGATGAAAATACGCGTGCGTTCTTCAGAACTCTTGCGCCCGACGAGATAAATTCTCACGCTGGCACCTGTGGCGACCAACGCCCTGACTGTCAATTGCCCTATGCCAGATGTACCGCCCAGGAAGACCGAGACGCGCGGGGCAGTTGCATCGTTGATGAGCGCGTTAGAGGCTTTTATTTCTTTATAAGAAACCATGGTGGCTGGTGAGATGCATCGACCGATGAGTTGAGTTTAGAGGTATCCGACTTGGTGAGTGATTGAGGGACAAATATATTTGAATATCGATCTTTCAGGAGAGTCAAGAAGGTCCTTTGTGAAGATTTACGGACTAACAGCACTAAAAGACCCCCGCAGCGCCGGGGTTCGGATTTTAGTGGTGTTTAAACGCCACCATATCAGACCATCATGTGATCCAAAGTCCGCACGCTTACTCCGAACGCCAGCGGAGCGGAGTTGGGAAATAATCCTTCAGGAAAGCAAATTGTTTAACTAAAATGATAAAAAAGCAAACAAGACAACAGGATACACTTGCCATATATCCAACTCAAAAGTTCCTTCAACATTCGTCCTCGAAAGAGCGGTTAAGAAGGCCAGATCGTACTCAAAGTTTATTAACAAATGCGGTGACCAAGTGTGGGTTTTTTTTTAGGTCATTTCGTCTAGATGCTGGATCTAAAACTCACAGTTCTATTGCAATTATTTTTATCCACTTCCTAAATACAATAAAAGAAAAGCCTGCAGGTTGGATCTCGTCATTCAACTGCATAAGGTATCAAGCCGCTTGACGGACATTTATGAAAGGACATGGTGTTCTCCGATCATTACCTTTATGTACCTGCATGTGTTCCTGTTAAAATGGAAATCAGCCCTATGCACACGGGAAGCTGAATGTGAATAATACTGAATGATTGGTTGGGTGAAGAAAGGACTAAAAGTTGACTTTCGGGCGAAGTGGATCCTGATCGCCAACCCTTGACCACCTGTTTGTAGAAATAATCGTGCCTGTTTATGAAATACTCTAATTGGATGCGAGCTAGGTTGGCTTTTTCCCAAGATTGTCCAGAATGACACTTTGCGTCAACTCAGTCAAATACGAAGTATGGCGGGCACCGTGCCATGCCCTCCAATTCTGACCGAATCCCAAATTGCGGCGTAAATCATACTCGGAATATGTTATTTGTGGAAAATAAATGAAATCCACACTCCATTCTCACATTTTGTTAATATACCCGCGTTTAGCCATCAACTATACAGGCCTCGAGTCCCGTGTGAACTTCATGTGACAATATATTCGGGATGGGAGTAGGGGTCAAAACCTTACCGTCCAATCATAGACGCTCTGGTTAATTAATGAAAGATAATTTATCGGTATCAGCACCGGATATTCAGAGACTAGCCGCAATCTGGAGTAAATAGTCACCCTGTGGCGCACGATTACGTTGCATCTACGTAGGGGCGTATCCAGTGCCAACCAAGAAATATCTTTCCAAACCCAAGTCTTGTACGTTTTTTTAATCATGAGTGTTGGTTTATTTTTACACTTCTATAAATAATATGTCATGGCATTCAGAAGCCACAGTGGCGGTGGTCTGATCCCGGGCAATAAAGAGGCCGAAGCCCACGTCCATGGTAGCGACCAGGACCGAGAATTCCGCTCCAACAACCGGCAGCAGCTAATGCACGTTGGGTCTATCTATCGACTTATCCGAAATAAGGTATGCATGCTGACGATTTTACATGTTTGCTCGGGAATAGTTACCGAGTTTGTGTGATCTGCCTAAGGGCTGCAAGTCGTGAACAATTAGGAATAAGCCAGGCACATCCAGCCTGTACAAGTCCCACCTCCTGACTCAAGAGTTCATGCAAAGCCGTTGGAACTCTCAGCAGGCCAACCGTCCATATCGGCGTACTACCCTGTGTGTGACATTCTACGAAGCTAAGGTAGGTGCAAACCCATGTGCCAGGCCAGTAGGCTGGAACAAGCCCCTGGCGATGACGAATCCGGTACCGAGAGAATGTCTTAGCTTCGGGGAAGCTCAACAGACTCGCCACAAAGCCGACTAGCCCAGCCTCTGATGATGGGAGAGAAAAAAAGTACGAAATTGATGAGGATCATGTAGACAAAATCGGCGCAGGAATAGCGGGATACGTGCAGATAAATAAATGAACTGCAGTTTGCGATATAAAAAGCAAGGCCAGTATCCACAGCCCATTGGTAAATTTCGATGGTTTCCACAGAATGATGTTCCGGATGAAAGCCGAGATCACCGTCGTCTCTAGGGCTGACGTATTCCAGGTATGAGAGTGGACCACCTTTATCGGCCCCGCAGTGGACCACTCGATCTCGAGGGCGCCCATTCGATTGAGCAAGAGGGATTTTCCGAGACGGAGCCGGTGTAATCCTGCGCACTGAGGCCACTGTCAGCAAGCATGCAGGGGCCGAGCCATGGTTGAGGACGATACGGAAGAGAGCCAGCCGTTTCATGGGCCTGGCGTGGTTTTTTGACGAGGTCCGCAGGAAGCTAAGCTAATATTTTGACAATGAATGGCTCTGTGGATGTGGTCCTAGCCGACCTGTCACACTGCCAATCCCTCTTCCTGCATCGCTAGATCAAACTCTCCGGGCTAAGGTTAATCGTTAGATGGTCTGGAGAGAAGAATCCTTCAGCGGCCGATCCAATGTTTCAAAACGTTGCCCCTTCGGGCGTTGCTCTTCCTGATGCTAGGATGCCAGACCCAGAGGTGATGGCGCGTCATGCATAATTTTTGCGCCTCGTCTGACTCGAGAACGCGTGCACCTGCGGCAGCCAGGGCCAGGACCTTGTTTGACCAGTGTCAAGCCCTCTGGGTCCGCCGCTCTCTGGCTTACCACCCTCCCCGGACTCTTAACCTCGAGCAGGATGATCCCCGGAGCCAATTAGCTCAACCCAGGGTCGGATCTAATCCCCGTCAGGGCCAGATCGATTATTGTGGAGTGTGGGATCATGAGCTGGACACTTGGGGGAGACGCAGCTGAGAGATCGCTAGATGGCCGCATGGCAATTGGCGGTACGGGACCTCGCCCATTCCCGCAGGGAATGAATTTTGCATATAACTGCAGGTCCCTTGCTCTGCGGGAAACCCCGGGTCCCTTGGCGATCGTGCAAAGTCTCAATGACAAAATTTGGCCATGAGATGGGCTTTGGTGTTGTTGGCCCTGCTGCCGTGCACCTGGTGTGCGAACGCAGGACTCGCAACACAAGAGCTTCTGCTCAGCTTGCCCGACTGTGTGGTATGCTTATTGATCCCATTCTCACTCACCTTCCTTTTTTCTCACCAAGCTAATTCTCCTGCAAGTGGACGTGCCTTAACGAATCAATTTCCGCCTCCAACTGCAATATAAACGATGCCAATTGCTTGTGTGCTCCCGGCAGCCACGCGCTCAACGATGGCCAGCTTTGCGCCACACAAGAATGCACCACAAAAGAAGCACTTAGTATGAGTCCGAAGCACCTCGACGAGCCAATGAAGTTAATAATTTGCGATAGCTATGCACAACACGACCAACACGATTTGCCACATTCCCGTCCGAGACGAATCAGGCCTCTTCATCAACATCACAATTGCTTTTGGCGTGGTATCTGGCGTTTTCATTCTGCTTAGGTTGGGCTCGCGATGGTGGATCTCCAGCACAAAATTTGGTCTCGACGACCTCTTCATCGTTCTCACATTTGTCGTCGGCATCCCCTCGTCAGTCATGAATGTGCATGGCACCGCCGCGCATGGAGAAGGGAAGGACTTGTGGACGCTCGAATTCGACACCATTTCCATGTTTTTCTTTTATTTCTGGCTGCTCGAAATCCTCTATTTCCTTCAGGTCGCGCTACTCAAAATGTCGCTCTTGTTCTTCTACCTGCGCATCTTCACGGGAACCGCGCAATACTTTCTATGGGGAACCGTCATCTTCAACGCATGCTACGCTGTTACCTTTGTTATTGTGGCCATTTTTCAATGCACACCGGTGAGCTACTTTTGGCACAATTGGGATGGCGAACATCATGGAACATGGTATGTCACATGTCACTGACTCCTCCGACACCCGCTCACCAGCAGTAGCTTGAACTCGAATGCAATTGGCTGGGCCAACGCAGGCATTAGTATCGCCTTGGACCTGTGGATGTTGGCTATTCCTCTGTGGCATTTGCGAAAGCTACGGTTGCATTGGAAAAAGAAAATCGGTGTCGCCGCTATGTTTCTTGTGGGAACCTTGTAAGTGGGCATGGAGATGCGATGGTGTTGAAGCTAACTCGTCTGCAGCGTCACAATCGTGAGCATGGTCCGACTAAAGTACCTGGTTTTCCTGGGTCGTTCCCACAACCCTACATTTGACGAGACCAACGTGTCAATATGGTCGACGATTGAGATCAATGTCGGCATCATTTGCGCAAGCATGCCAGCGCTGCGCATTCTGCTTGTGCGGCTCTTCCCCGTCCTGGGTGGCTCGTCATACGACGCGAGCACTTATCAGAATTACGGCGAAAATTATGGGCGGAGGTCAAGAATACCTGTCACTCGGAGCCGTGCGGTGGTAGAACTGCCATCGCGCGAATCGTCGCCGACGAGACCGACGCATGGAGGGATTGAATTGAAACGGACGTACAGCGTGCAGTACAGCCAGGGTGACGAAGCGAGTTTGGTCCGACAAAATAAGGCGGTGCAAAGTGAACATGGAAGATCTCAGGGCACGAGTGGCGCAAGTACAAGCGACCTATCGATTTAGTTATTTGATGAATCAAAAGAATGATAATAAAAGGCGATAAATTACATTTTACTGGTTTTTAGTGATAAAAGTAGAGTGACAATTGCAGGGTAGGGTGTGTTTAGGGAATGCTAGGCGATCTTCTTGCGAGCAATAAATAAACAGTATTTATTGAAGCAGAGGGAACAGGAAAGGAGCAGGCGGAATTTTTAGTGTGAAGATTGAGTAATCCGAGGCGATATAACTTTATTTTTATTTCGACGTGGAGCTTTCTTTGTTTTTGTTACTTTTCCGATCCTTCTACCCCACAGTGAGGATGGTAATGAGAACGACCTCGCCTCCTCTGCTGATATAAAGCCTATAGAGGCTCAACGTTGCGAATTTATTGGAGCTTCACTCTATGTCAAAGTATTGGGTTCTGTTAAAATGCGCAAAATTTGTTCTCTGAACTAGCTTCATGTTGTCTTGTCATCAATCAATGACACGACTATGTTAAGATATGCGACTGGGTAGCGCATGTCATGACTCATTGAAGATGGTGCCCGCCGGCTTGTTAAGCATAATGGGGTTTAGTAGAGCATTTGGGGATCCGTTTTTGGATCTTTATCATGGTTTGGAGAGCGCAATCGCTGAGGATCCTTATCAAGAGCGGTCTTGGTAAAGTGGAACTTGGCCGGACACGAGATTGGAGCAGGTTGTTGTGGGCGACGGGAGGTGAGGGTTTGGAAATGAGATGACCTCATTCGCTAATGTAGAAATTAAGCCCTTGCCCGAAAAACAGGTCGGACCGTTGTTTCGGTCGTTATTCTGGAATATGCTGCAAGCTGTTTTGGGGAAAAGTTGGCCGAATTGGCCAACCATGTTTGGCGGCCTGATAAAGCCGGCGGCGGCAGGCGGATAACGCCAATCAGGCCGCCCGATAACCGGCAATTCGCGGGTTTCGCCGCGTTGGCGCATCTCCCATCTTCACCTTCATCACCACGGCCGGCCAACTCTACCAGAGAAGGAAGAAACATCGCGTAAAGATATCCTCATCACGGGAAATAACCCGACCTTGCCTTCCTCTGGGGGCTCCTCGGGGGTGCTGGTGCTGCGCAAAGGCCGCTACATCTGGTCTCCCCGCTCGCGCTCATGATGGATGACACCCCACGTCCAAGACAAGCCGCGTGTCTCGTGTGTCGCCGCAGCAAAATCAAGTGCGACTGGAAGGCAAACCAGGAGCGGTGCAGGAGATGCATCCAGCTTGACTGCGAGTGCATCCGCCCTGCGTACCACCCGGGGCGGCAAAAGGGCATTAAAAAGCAAGTATAGACCCGCTGCCATGGCCGAATGAGCGCTGACCTCTTGAAAGCAAGCGCACTGGGCTGGACAAGGCGCTCTACCAAATCGACCAAGCTGTCAAAAGAGCGCGCTCGGGGTCGCAACAGACGTCTGAGGATAAGCGGGTGCTGGCCCATCTCCACGAACTGCTGAGTGGAGCTGGGGCGGACGGGGCCTCGGCGCAGGATGCCAGAGGGCTGGAGGGGGACGCCGATGACGATGCGTTCTCTGGCGAGGAGGACGACGAGGAGGAACAGGACCCGGTGGTGATGCCAGAGTTTATCCAGAGGACCGAGGAGAGCCTCGCAATCGACGATGCGGAGAACCCGCTTCAATTGCTCGCCCGTGCGTCATATATCCAGCCATCGCCTGAGTCACGCCACGGTAGTTCACCCCAGCAGCCCTTCATCGCATCGGCCAGCCCACAACAGCACCCTGGGGATGAGATCTCAGCCTTTTTCGCACCCGCTCGCGTAAATCTTGATGTTGGGGACGATGTTGACCCTGTGGTGCTCGGTCTTGTCTCCGACGAGGAGGCGGAATCCCTCTTCACCTTGTAAGTCTCCAAAATGCGCTGCCATGCGATGCCCTCAAACTCATGCGATGCTATAGCTTCCATCAAAAGCTCGCCCACACAAGATGGGGTCTTGACCCCAGGATATACACTGTAGAGTTTACGCGCTCTCGTTCAGCCTTCCTCTTTACGTCTATTATGGCCATGTCGGCGCTCTTTATGCCATCGGCTGCAGCCCTGTCTAAGCGACTCTCCAACCACGCCAAGAAGCTGGCGCACAGCATCATGGTGCGCCGCTACAAATCGGTAGAAATTGTTCTCGCCTTTTTGGTGAATATTCCCTGGATGTTTCCCGGCGAGCAGAGCACCGACGATGAGACATGTCTCTACATCTCAATAGCAAATACCATCGCGACCGATTTGTCACTGCACAAGTCTCTTGTGTCACCAGAAATGATCGATCCAGCCTCAGGAATTGGCCTTGCCCGCGGCGATTGCCTCGATCCTCGAGCCGCCTTGGCCATGGATGGATTTCCTGATCTCGATCCCTGGACTGAACGGGGAAGGCTGTTGCTCCGCAATCGTGAGAGATGCTGGATTTCGCTGTTCGTTCTTGAGCGAGGGTAAGTCCACTCCCAACAACAATCCCCGAATAGCTCAGTTGGAAGAGCGTTGGGCTGTAATTGATTGAATGCCACCTGAAGGTCACCTGTTCGAACCAGGTTTCGGGGATTCTTTTTTCTCTTTTTGCTCCTTGTCATTTTTGCTTGACCCACCAGGAGTTGCTAACCCGGTCGGTAGCATGTCACTAGCGAGAGGACGCCCGTTTTCTGTGCCCATGACCCGGTCCCTCAAGGACTGCGATAACTGGCATCGATCTGATTTGGCGGACCCGCTCGATGGCCATGTTGTGTCGATGGCTGTCCTGAGAAGAGATTTGGTATGCACGAGTCATGATTATCAAGTCGAGTTCGCGCTAACCATGACAGGATGGACTCTTCGCCACCGTTCGCGCTCTCTGCGATGGGTCGCAGCTTGCATCGAGTGATGGGTCTCTGATTGCCCAATCGTATGTAATACTTTTTACCCGTGGGGCGACGAATGGGTACTGACAGCTTTCCAGTATCGAAGGCTCAATAGAGAGATTCTTTGACCAATGGCATACTGAATGGGGACCATCAATAGGAACAGGACCAAGTAAGTGCTTCAGTGTTAATTGCTGTCCTTATATTTTGGCTGACTGAAAAGATCGCCGTCTCCCACCCTACGTGGAGATTCTGGTTACTCACACTCGCCTTTCTATATATGGCGGCGTGATCAATCATCCTACGGCTCCGCTCGAGGTTCGCCGGTCATTTCACACTGCTGGTCTATCATCAGCCCTCAATGTCTTGCGTGTTGCCATTCAGGGCGAATCGCAGTTACAATCCATGCCCAACAACACGGTTATCATGATATCATTTGCCGCCTGCTTTGCACTGACATTGAGTGCCTATGCCACCGGGGGCTCTGCTCTTGCGCCTAGCGTTCGGAATCTCATTAACGAAACTGCAACGGTTCTTGAAAGGATCGGAAATATAACTAAGCACAGAAATGGACTTTCCGTGTTACATGGCAAATACTTGAAGCTAATAGTAAAACGAGCGGCCACCGAGGGAATTATTGGAACCACAGTGGCGCGCTCGACTGTTTCTCCGACTGCACCATTAGCCACAAGCACGCCGCTGACCCAGAGTAGCTTCTTAGATCAGCAAAATCTCTGGCCAGAAACTTTGCAGTTCTCTGCAATGTCTGACGACCAAATCGCACAAGTTTTGAACCAGCCCGGAAATAATTTTGAACCATCTTTTGGGGGATTATCTTGGGACGACATGACTAATTTTGACTGGCTCTCTTGGCCAGAAGTTGGTATATAGCTGAAGAAATTGGTATATGGTTAACGCATCGAAATGGCCTCTATTCTAGTTCTTTCTGGGTGGACTGGACCGCCCCGACACCAAGCCACGGGAGGCCAATGGTAGTCAATTCTCTTAGTTTTTCCATAAAAACAAATGTCAGAACAGTATGGGGTCTACTTTCTGTCAGTTTTGTAGAGAAAAAGTGATATAGTACTACTCACGTCAGTCGTAGCCATGCAGGTGTCCAACCGCGCATGAGAAACCGAAGTCCTTCCTCCCGCAAGCCGGAGCGAAGCACCGTTACAAGGCCCTTAGGATGTCAGTAATTATTCGAGTGGATTCATTAAATCTTACTCACCTCTTTCCCTGCGCTTGATTGTAATCGGCTCTTGAGAACGTCGGCTGGGGCGCAGAGTGTCGTCGCCATGGTTCCAGCGGCTAAAGATGCCGCGGCGTGTGTTTTAATATCATCGCCCAAGCCCAGAGAGCCCATGAGATACTGTTTGGAAGATGCATACCTATAAAAATGCAATTAGTATAGTCTGGTAGGTTGAGATAAATCGACCTACGTAGCAATTTGAGAAACATCTAAATACTGTTAGTTGCATTCTATATGAACAGTGTGGAAACATACTCATTAATACACTCCTCGCAATGTTGGGTGCGATCCCTTTAGTAAATGCCCCGATGCCCTCCTCACTATAAACTCTCACTAACGCCTCGAGAGCATTAGAATATCCAAACCTCTGTGCTTGCGATTTGGCTCCGTCGGCACACATGCGAACAAGCACGACTTCGGCTGGGTTCCCTACTAGACCGGCAATCCCACCAGCGAGGCCGGCGCAAGCGATGTTCAATGAAATAGATAGCTTTTTCTCGCCGGTATAACTGAGAACCTTTTGGGATAGAAAACTGTGGATTCCGAAACGTGCTGTTGAGTACGTCCCTTGTCGCAATATCGAAGCGGACAATCCATTCCAGAGTGAAGGGATTCCTTGGTCGAGTTAGTTGGGATATAGAATACCACGAGGAAGCTAAAACTATACCATCTCGTGATGCAAATTTATACATGACATTTAACATTGAGGTTTGCGACTTTAGCACTTGCATGCGACTGTGGGCGCATGTGTCAATGTTGACTCAGCTTACATGCGAGGTAGGTGCACCTACTATTTTGTTTGATCCAACGGATGAGCTGGAACGGTCAGAATTGGAATTTTATATGAGTTTGAAAAACGCCACTTACTGAAGCATACTGCCATACAGGCTGCAGCACCACTGGGCTTGTTAGTCGTGCTTGTTGTTGGAAGACCAGGCTTGCTTACCCCAGCCAAAACGGCTCCTTCGGCTTGTTGTTTGGGGCCATGTTTACACACTTTTTCAAAAAATATTATTGATAATTTTTACGAAATGAAATACCGGGATATCCAAAGATATGGCAGAATGAATCCTCCGCATGTTATAATGGTCCTTTGACGGGCATCGGCCTTCAAAAATACCAGCCGTGGGTGGACCGGATTTGCGCCGGGTATTGTCATGTGGGGACGCGACTCGGTCCCAAGTCTGGGTTCCGACGACCGCGGCTCCGGCTTCACTCTGTCAATCAAAAGCGTCGCATGGCCCGGCTGCATTCCTGATGTCGCAACAACAGCCGCCCGATATGTCGAAGCTATCTGCATCTCTCAAGGCATTGGTGAATGCGCCCTTTTCGCGCCCGGGGCCTCTCCCCGCGCCCGCGCAGGTCAATGAGCTCTTCCAGAGCATCGCCAAGGACGCCTCTAAGCGCAACCTCGGCTCCAATACCTGGTTGGCTCTCTCGGTAGGCACACCCTTTGCGCCCACGACAATTGCATCCTAACCACTGTGTGTAGACGGCGACAACGTTTACACTAAACTCGCCAGACTCGCTGCCCGTGCTCCACCGCGTTGCGACCGCGGAACAGAATGGCGCAGCCGTAAAGACTGCCGAGTACATGCGGGAGGTCGGCCTCAAGTGCATCAGCTTCAACGGCATCCCCCGATCAATCAACTGCCTCAATGCATTCCATGCTTCGCTCCCCAAAGATGTGACATCACAGCTCTGCACTACCCCAACCCGAAGACCTACTCCTGCGAACCTGGAGGAGAGACTGGCAGTTGGTCGCGGCCTCTGGGACTCCGTGTATCGGCCATTCGAGGACAAGCTATATGAGAAGCTTGCCCTTTCCCACCCAGACCTTCCCGCCTACATCTTAAGCCACCACTACGGTGGCCTGCTCACAGACCCCGCCTCGGGCCGCGGTACACTAGCCAGCGTGGGAAGAATTCACACCTCGTTGGTGGCAATTTCATGCTTGAGGGCGCAGACAGGAGTTGGACCCCAGGTGCTCTCACATGTGTTTGGTTTGAGAAAGGCGCTCGACGACGGGTCGTTCCGGGACGACAAGGATGGTGAGAGCGAGGAGGCTGTGAAGTGGCTGGCGAGCGATGAGGGAAGCGAGTGGATTCTTAACACCATTGACAAGATTGTCGAGGTGATGGGCGGCTCAACTTTTGCCCCTGCTGGAAGAGATTCCAAGCTGTAGTGTATTTTAGCATTTAAGAATTAGCGACCTTCACAGAAAGCATGAACATAAACGCATTTGAACCAAATTGCATGATGTACAAATCTTTGCGCGTGAAGAAATTTGACTTGACTCGATCTAATAATCGAAGGGGGATCAAGGAGCAATCAATCTCGTCCTTGGGCATCATGTGTTGTTTTAATTTATTTTAATCTTTTTTTATTTCATTTCTCCATATGCTCAAAAGTAAGAGCCTAATATGGTTCGCTAAGGTATCTTAAATTTCATTTCTGACCTTCATGTTCATTTACCATCTAATATCGTATGTACTTCACCAGTTTCCTCCTGGGATTTATTCGTATGAAACACTGTCGTCCAACTCAACACTAAACTTAGCATCTGTCTTGCTCTTAACATCCTCAACGGTGACACCGGGTGCCAGTTCCGTAAGGGTAAGCCCGCCATCTTTTCTGTTTACTTGGAATACACACTAAGAATTCAGTTAGCATGTGGCAGCTTCAGTCGAAGCACGGTACTTACCAGATCGGTGATGATGGTGCTGACAACGCGAGCGCCAGTCAATGGTAGGCTGCATTCCTGTACAATCTTTGAAGAACCATCCTTGGCAACGTGCTCAGTGGCTACAACAATCTTGGTGCTGTCTGGGTTTGCGACCAAGTCCATAGCACCTCCCATGCCCTTGAACACCTTGCCCGGGATCATATAATTGGCCAGGTCACCAATTGCACTAACTTGAAGAGCCTTGAGACCAATTAGCAACCAGAAGCATGAAAATTAGATGTTCAACTTACTCCAAGAATGGAAACATCAACGTGTCCGCCTCGAATCATTCCAAAGGACTCAGTTGAGTCAAAGCAGGAGGCACCGGGAACAAGAGTGACGGTCTCCTTGCCAGCGTTTACAATATCACTAATGATGGTTAGATTGTGAATGAAATCATACCAAGGGTAACTCACGGGTCAACCTCCTCGGGGGTTGGGTACTGGCCCATTCCGAGGATACCATTTTCAGACTGAATCCAAACCTTGCGGCCGGAAGGCAGCAGAGACGCAGCCAATGTAGGGATACCTGTATCCTTTTTAGAACTTGAAGATGTTTGCGACTGAATATGCCTTACCAACGCCCAGGTTGACATAGTAACCCTGCTTAAGTTCCTTGGCTGCTCGTCGAGCGATACGAAGTCGCTTCTCCTGAGCCTCATTAGTGGGCTTAGCCTCCTTGGCAGCCCCAGTATCCCGTGTCTTCAAGATCTCGATCTTCTTCTCTTCTGTTGAGGGAACGATACGATCGACGAAAATACCGGGCAGATCGACTTCGTTGGGTGCAATCTCGCCGAGCTCGACAATGTTTTCGGCTTCAACAATGGTCAGCTTTGCAGCCTTGGCCATGATGGGTCCAAAGGCCTTGGTTGTGTATCTATGCTGAAGTCAGTCGGGCGAGTTTAGAGGTAAAGGCGCATAGAAATTACCGAAACACGCAGTTGCCCTCTTTGTCGGCCTTCCATGCTCGGATGATGGCCACATCTCCCTTCAGTGAGGTCTCCATGAGGAATGTTCGACCATCAAACTCTCGAGTCTCCCTCTTTCGTCCCTTTTCGACAACAGCGCCTGATTTATCTAGTCGCACGGGGATTTCGCCTTCTTGCACAAGGGTATCTACTCAAATTAGCAACTTTTCCTTTTATCCAACGGCATCAATCGGCTTACGGGCAGCGGTAGGTGTGAAAAAGGCGGGGATACCAGCACCAGCAGCGCGAATCCTCTCGGCCAGGGTTCCTTGCGGGCACAGCTCAATCGCAAGCTCGCCAGTGAGATATTTCTTTTCCAAGACCTTGTTGTTGCCGAGATATGATAGCACCAGTCGGTTAACTTGGCCCGCGCTCGTCAGAACTGCCAGACCACCCTTTCCTTCAACACCCGCATTGTTCGACACGGCAGTTAGCGAATTGAGGGACTCGGGTCCTCTACGGTGAAGCGCAGCGATAAGAGTGTCTAATATGTTAGCCAATTTCACTCCCCGCCAGCGGGCGCAACACATACCTGCAACACCACAGAGACCAAATCCTGAGCTCAGGATGGTCGATCCGCTCTTAATATCAGCCACAGCGGCATCGGCATCCTTGAAAAGTTTTGATTTCGCAACCGCAGACAACACCATCCTCGTCGTCGAAAAGTTGCGCGTCCTTCGTTGCGCATCTCGAATTGTGAAGCTGCATGCCCATGTTGATGGCTTTGAGGCGAAGCACGCCCTTGCGCGGACCGTCATGAGTACTGATTTCGACATTGCGAGCTCTCTGTCATGAAATGAGAATCGATTGGCGAATTACAAAATAAAGACTCTCTTTTCCTTATGACGGTTCGCGGTCGGAAGTGCTCGGTGTCACTACTGAGACCGAGGTCCTCTAACGTCATCGGGGTCAAAAATAGTGCCGAAGGTCTGCGGACCGATGGGCCATTCGGTGCGCAATTAAAGTCCCGCCCTACAGCTCGCAGCATGACGTCACATGCTCGTCCCTACGCTTGAATAATGATTCTTAGGTAAATGTGACACTGCAATTGAACAGCTAGGAGCGTTAGCGGATGTCCCGGCGCATTGGAGCTGAGCTGATCGGGCCGGGCCGGTAATATCTTGTCCCGACCATGGAGTTGATGCACATGTTACCCCGGATTTTCACTCAAAATACAAGGGATATGCAGGCTAATGCAGGTTCACTGGCAAGGCGACTTTGCTAAATTGGGTGCGCAGGAAAGCAAATCAGGCGAGAGCGTACGCATATGAGTAGAATCGAATGAGCCCAAGAATCTAAATATCATGGAGACTCTAGTATTATGACTTTAGATTGTCTTGAACTTTTTTTTTAATTATTAAAATAAAACTATTTTTATAAACTTGTGGGGTATACGCAGAGGGAAAACAGCAAGATCTAGTCTCTATCCAGCAAAGGCTTGCGAACAAAGATGTTCGTCTCCCAGCCGTCAATATCGTCCACAATGGTCTCACGAGCCAGCTTGTAATGACCAAACTTGGGGAGGACCTTGGCCCAGAAAAACCAGTACACGGCACCAGCGAAAAGAACACCGAAACCGACGACGCAGTGAATCCAGTACGGCAGGCTTTCGTAGACGTTCTGACCGTCCTCAGGGGGCACGAAGGGCGCAATAACGAGGTAAATATTGCTGAACATGAAGAAGACAACGACCGGAAGAGTGGCCTTGATCGGTGGATTCCAGTTCCAGGCGTCGCGGTTGAGGTAAAGATGGACGAGGCCGGCGGAAACGAAGGCGTTGATAATGGCGAGAGGATAAGAAATGAGGCTATTGCTTGTTAGATTATGACAGCACTTCTAAAACGGGCATACTTACTTGAGAATGAAGTTGTAAGCATCACCAGGAGGGGGAGCAAGAATGACAACAACGCAAATAAGCCAGTGCTCAAACAGACCAGCCAGGGGCGCGTTGAAGGGACGGTTGCTGGCCCAGAAACGGGAGAATGGCAGGATGCCCTCACGACCAAGCTCTTGAACCAGGCGACCCTGGGAGAAGATGACACTAAGGACGTTGCCAAAAGCGGACAGGGCGACAAAGACGGACAGAGCACGCTCAGCAGTGTTGCCAAAGACGTTTCGGAAAAGAGAGGCAGCAACAAGACGCTTGGAAGCAAGAATCTCTTCCTTGGACACGGCGGCAAAGTATGCAATGTTGGCGAGCATGTACATGATGGAGACGGAAATAAGTGCAATGGGGGCGGCGGTCTTGAGGGTGCGCACTGGGTTCCTGGTCTCGCTCAAGGCGTAGTTGGCATTGCTGTAACCGACAAAGGCCCAGATGACGTTGTACAGGGCTGTGACGACGCCATATGCGCTTCCGGTCGTGCCCTCAAAGGCGTTGGAAAAGTTGTTGGGCTTCTCGTCAATCTTGAGGTGGCCGCCCAGGGCGATGAATCCTGCGAGGATGATAATGATGACGATGATGATCTTGAGGATACCGAGGAAGTTCTGAAGTCGGATTCCCCACTTGAGGGCGGTGCCGTGGATGATGAAAGCTGCAGTGATACAGGCCAAACCGACACCACGCTGGTTCCAGCGGTCGACATCGACCTGCGCAGCGTGAAGAATGTATTCGCCAAAGACGACCGAGTTACCAGAGGCCCAGCCCAGGAGGATAACGTAGCCGGCGTACATTCCCGTGACGAGGAACTTGGGCTTTCGGTAGACGTACTCAAGGTAGTTCTTCTCGCCACCGTTCTTAGGGAGGGCGGTTCCGAACTCCAGATAGACTGCCATACCGGCGGCGGCGATGACAGCTCCGATGACCCACATGATCAGGGACAGACCGGTGCTGCCAGTGAGGGAGAGAATGGACGAGGGCGTCGCGAAGATTCCAGTTCCAATCATGCGGTTGAAGATGAGCATGGTAGCGCTGAGGACGCCAATCTGGCGCTTGGCATCGCTGGCAGCATGGAGACGGCCTGTATCATGGACAATGTGGTCAGTGGCGCTGTTCCCTATTTACAGTGATGATGGTGTAAGTAAATTGGCATACCATTCTCAGTATCGGATCCAGCGTTGGAGGAGCTGACATCGACGACATGCTTGTTGGGGTCATAGCCCACGACCTCTCTGGGGTTTTCGTCGGCCATGGTCAATTAGTCCTGCGAACAAACGAAAGCGCCGAACAGGAACAAGAAACAAGAGTAATAGACTGCGACTCTGAGCACCTTCTTCCCAGACCCGGGGGGGCCTCGACGGGCTTATGAATAGCTGCCTTCTGGACAGCCAAGGACTACAGAAACGTAAAAGATTCCTTTAGAGTGGCACCCACATCGAGGCCCCTCCCCTTCGTCCTTCCCCCGGTGCGTCTAGAAAGTCGCCAGAAGGGCTCTAACTAGTGGGACGCACGGCTCCATCGTGTCATTGCTGGGGCGGTTCGCGACAGCGTCACAAATGGCCGAGCAGGATGCTTGCACGGGCCGGGAAGCTGCGGCTTGCAGAGGCTTTCGAGATGAGCCATGTGTCATGGTAATGCTGTTTAGGACGACCAGGACGATGACGCCATCTTGTGTGATTTGCTGCGACGCCAATCAGCGTGTGCGGCGCTGCGGATATGATCCACCACCAGGGTCTCTTTTTTTTTTTCGTCTGCCAATGCGGCTCCCGACGATGGTTCTGCCGCAGAGGCTTTGCGCAACCCAAAAGTCAAATAATATCGTGTTAATGACTTGGCGGCCGGTGTTAGTCGCTCCCTCAGCATCCTTGACCTTCCGCTTCCGTGTTAACGGTTCTCGGGGCCCCTGATGCGGCGACTTTTTGCTCCCCTCCCCCCGTTTCCACTCTGTTATCCAGCCGCCTGGTTCGCGGCCTCGCCTCACCTCCCACGCGTATTAGTGAAGATGACCTCACGTTGAAAGAGAGGCCGATGGTTGGGCCGCCAAAAGTTCATGATGTGATTGCGGCCACAATTGCAATCTCGCCGGGTGGATGGGGGTTGCACATCCCCCGAGTGGTGGTTGCGCCTGCATCCAAACTGCATTTGCATTTGGGGACATGGGACGGCCTCCCCGGGATCGACACAACCTTCGGCCGGTGCGATTTGGGGCGTGGAGAGAGGGGGGAGCCACAGCTCTGGCTTGTCCTTGGGAAACTGGAGACGGGCACGCATTTACCCCGGTCCATTTTGGGTAAATTGCTTTTAGAATTTACTTTTTCGTAGCCTCGATTTGCTTTACTTGTGCAATTTGTTCAGAATTTTCTTTCTGAGCTCTCTGGCAAGTGATGGAGAATGGATGCTTTGAGGATACACAGGTCATACCCCGAGGCGATGATGCCATCCAGACGACGACGTATTAGGAAATGGATCATTGGATCGTGGCAACCTGATCACGGACGGAGCGTCTCGCATACATAAGTTCCGAGTAGTCATCTCACCTGCTCGGCTTCGCTTGCCAACGCCGTCTGGGCCATTGGTTGCTATTCGCCCCAGGCTAACGGCTGTTAGCGATGGCTGCGATGGCGTGCGATGGCCAAGACGGCAGACCCATGGCGGTCACATTTCACGCACTTATTTTAAGCGTATGTGCATCGTAAAAAGAGCCAAGCTGTCCCATATAGGAAGGAGGGGAGTCTGTTGGTTGAAGCGATATGTTTTGTCGGCTTCACCTTGTCCTCGGTGTACGGAGTAGTCTTGGAGGAGATGCACGTGAATCACCGCCATTACCAAAGGTGCCTTGATTTACGGGCTCCCCAGGATCGAGGCTCTATATGCGGAATGAAGCTGCCTTTACAGGAACTCTTTACTTCCCGCTCCTGAGCCATTGGCTATCGAGCTTGTTGTGCCATGCTCATAAGCTCTGGCGCACTTGATGCAAGCCGCCGCCGAGCTGTCCAGATACTAGAGCTATCCGGCCCCAAGCTGAAATTTCGCGTAAACTAGCACCGCCCTCCTCCAACCGAAACGAAGGTTGGATTAAAAAGAGCTGGTCAAAACTGTCAGTGCTTCCAGGTTCTAAACCTCTCTACCTGCGGCCAATTAACCCTCCCAAGACAATGGCTGCTCGGGTTTTTTCTTTTTTATTATTTCCGTCAGCATCCCAATGTGGAATGAGGCTGTGGCTGGAAAGCTTATGTGGCGGAGAAAGTGTGGCAGTGGCAAATGGTGCAATCAAGCAACCAACAACGCGTTGAACGGCCAACGGTACGCGTTTCGTTATCACAACCAACCTCAAACAACTCAATTAACGGCCTGCGGGACGTCGCCAGTCCTTACCGTTGAAGCTACGAGTTGATTTGAACCAAAAACCGCCCACAAATATGAGCCCAATTCTCGGTGCCGACGTGCTGGCACCGCACGCACCTTCTGGTACGCCCAGCCTCGTCTGAGGGCCCTCGCCTCTCGAGGCTCGAATCGTCTCATTGCGCGCAAAACAGCTTGTACTAATCTCTGCATCGCACTCGCAGACCCCTACGATGTCCCCGCCACCCCTTTGAAGGCTCTGAACAAGAAGGAATCCAGCTCCCGGGCTGGTAGCAAGGCTCTGACGCCCGCCCGCGAGTCTGACGTCGACTTCGACGGCAGCAACGACGCACCCGCTACGGCCTCCCCCGAGCCGGAGGCCGAGGCCGAGCCTGAGAAGGAGGAGCGCAACGGCGCCGATTCTCCCCCCAGGGAAGAGCAGCTGGATCGCCGCACTCCGCAGGAAGACGAGAAGGTTGACGACAAAGTCGACGAGAAGGAGGAGGAGACCAGCAAGCCTGCCGAGGCTGGGCCCAGCCGCCCCACCACCGATATCGCGGACAACGGCGAAGTTGAGATTGAAAAGTTCGTGGCCCATCGCATCAACGAGGAAAATGCGACGGTCGACATCCAGGTGAAATGGGTTAACGGCGAGACCACCTGGGAGTCGGAATGGAGCCTGCAACACCAGGTGCCCACGCTTATCTACAAGTACTGGGACAGCCTCGGAGGCCGCGACGCCGCCACCGGACTAGACGTCTACCACGTCTTCCGCCTCCTCAAGCGCATCACACCCCCCCGCGCAAAGAAGAACGTGTTCGTGTACGAGGTCCAGTGGGTCGGTTACCGTCGTGCCGAGTCCACGTTGGAGCAAGAATCCAAGGTCAAAGAGATTGCTCCCGATGCGCTCATTAGGTATGAGGCCAAAAATGGCGCCGCTTCCGACCAGGCCCAGAAGCGCGGGGTTGCACGAGCTCCCGGCCGCCCTCGCAAGAAGACCAAGACCAGCGACGACGAGTGAGGCAGCAGAGTTCGCATGTAACGTACGTACATGTGCTTTTTTTTTGGCTTTGGAATGCAAGCTCCCGGCAGGACCCAACTTCAGCCGCTGCGGGAGGCTTTGCGACTCGACGAGCTTAGTGGGCCAGAGGTGGACGTCCCACAGCGCTGCATCGGCAGCCATGGAACCACATCGCGTGTGGCTTAGATGGAGGAGGACAGACAGAACCCGCTGTTAAACGTCACACGTGGGGAGGCAACATGAGGAGACACGAAGGAACGGAGGAGAGGAGAAAGATGCGGAAGGAACATGCTTGACGGCCTCATAATTATGACACGGGACATCTCGGGTATGTATGGAAATTGGGCTATGCGGACGAAGGGATGGATAGCTGGGGTTGGGGGGTTGGGGGTTGGTGATATTTGGCTTTTCATTTCAGAATCAATGATTCCCTCAATGATTTTTGTTTTTTTGTTTATTTTTGCTTGATTTGATTCCGATTGCTCTATTCAACCCAAAGGACCCTGCTACCTCTTGGGCAGTCACTCGCTTTGGTCGTGGTTAATAAGTCGGACATGTCCGGGTAATAGCCTCGGGCATCATCGCGGTTCTCTGGCCTCCAGTCTATGCCAGGCGGCCGTCTAGGTGATAAAAATGTAAATATTTCTTATGCCTTGGGTGCCTCTCTCTCCGTCTCTCTTTTTTTTTTTTACTCATCATCTCCGGCGATGAGAGTCTGCTCATCGTCGTCGGTCTTCTTGGCCTTCATAAAGGGCCAGTGGCCGTGGTCCTCCTTGAAGCGCATGGCGGTGAACTGGCCGATGACGACGACCCAGTAGAGGTTGTAGGCAATGACGGAGCTGTAGGTGGCCGAGTTGTTCCAGCCAACAACAGCGTTGAGGATGGCCCAGCCACCTCCGCCATTGAGCTGAGGGTTGCAGCACTGTGGCCATGTCAGAATCTTCCGCTGTGTGCATGTACCGAACCTGTGAAACTTACGTTGACGTGCCAAATGCTGTGGTCAATGTCGTATGAGCCGGGTCCATCGCCCAGCTCTGCGGCGTCACCGCCGATGACCTTGTTCCACTGCTGGGCGTCGATGAGCCAAACAGCACGGGAGAAGAGACCAGCTGCAACAAGGTACAGCAGGCAGGTGGAAGCAACCAAGAAGAGCTGGAGCTTTGCATGAGAACCACCCCTAGAGAGAGAAACAATTAGGTTAGCGGTGTTGTGATGAGAAGAGATATGTATAGCTTGTCGTGTAACTCACTTGTAAAGACCCCAGCCAACAAGAGCTCCGAAGAACAGTCCAAAGATGACGGGAATGGGAACCGCAGTCACGGGAGCGGAAAAGGATACACCAGCCACGAAGACAATACCCTCGATACCCTCACGAAGGACGGTGATGAAGGGCAGAGCAAACATGGCGTACTTCTCAAAGTAGTGGACGATCCAGGACTGGTTGCCGCGGACGCGGACGGGAGCTTCAATGGCCTTGGCTAGCTTGGCCTGCCACTTCTCCTGCATGTTGCCGACGCGCAGCAGGGCGCCGCCCATGATGGTGATGATGATGGACGAGATGATGGAGAAGACAGCCTCGTAGTAGTACTCATGATCGGCCCAGGCGTCGGTGCCGAGCAGGTAGAAGATGCCGATGATGATGGCAGAGCCGACGAGGCAGATGCCGAAGCCGGTGGCGGTACCCAGCCATACCTGCGAGAGAGTGTGATGTTAGCAGGGTGCAATAGCTTTGAGCTTTGAGCTGTGAGGGTTGCATGTGATGGAGGAATGGTGGTAGGGTTCTTTACCTGTCTGCGCAGCTTCTGGTACAGGTTTTGATCCCGCTGCTCGCCGTCCAGCGTCTGCTTGAGAAAGGCCAGCAGGACCGAGACGATGATGGCCGTCTCCAGCGTCTCTCGGAAGACGACGACGAAGACGGGCACGGAAAACAGTTCGGCACCCATGGTTTGTCTGCGTGTGTGTTGTGTGTGCGATGGTGCGAAAACACCGCAGCAAAGGAAGAAGAAAAAAGTACAAGTCCGCGACGACGAGGACGACGCTGGTGATGAATTATTTGTCCAGCAAGGGTAACGACGTCACGAATGAGGAGTTTCGAGAGCTACACCGACGACGTCAGAGCGACTATGTCGAGTCGACCCGGCGAACCAAAAACTAGCCAGAACCAGAGCCAGAGAGCCAGCAGCAAGCCAGGGCCATCTAATCACAGGATCAGATAAAAGAAAAATGCCAGACCAGGCGCCGAAATGCTCCGATTGCGTTGCCTGCGCCAAGCTTGTGTGTGGCGCGCAGCAGGGGAGAGGGAAAGCCAAAGCATCCCGCGTGTCAAATTTTGCCTCGGGCCCGTAACCGCCTTGGGCCTAAGACGGGGGGGCGCTGGAGCCCACTCGTGCCATTTTGGTCTCGTGGGGGTTTTATTTTCAAGGCTGGGCGGTGCTATGCTGGGCCTGGTCGTGTGGTGTGAGGTGAGACCGGACGGGGGATGTGACTAAAAAATTAACAGGCTAGCTAGCTAGGTGGGAAAATAACCCCTCACATGGGCTGTGTGCCTTTTTTTCTGGCCTTTTTTAGGTTGATATTGGAGGGGAATAAACTGCAGCTTGGAACTGCATGTCCTGTGGTGAATCTCACTGCCGTGACCAAAAACAGACACACACGCATACACTCATTCCTCCTCTCGTCCCGTTCGTGCATTCGCGACAAGGAGCTTCGTTAAGCTACTTCCCGACCAGGCCGAAACGCCCGGCCCTTGCAGCTCCCCTGGTCCGAAATCGGGCATTATCTGATTGATAAGATTATTGCCCACCAAAAATTCTCAGCCGAGCTGTCTTGTCTGACCCGAACCTGACCTGACCTAACCAGACCGACGCATGAAGACGCTGGCTGGGCTAGCGCGGTAGAGCTCCGTCATTTCGTCACAAGCGTGTTGAGGCGCGCGGCAATCGGTTTCGGTGAGCGGCATACTACAGAACGAACTGCAACCTCTCTCTCTCTCTTCTCGCACCTCTTTTATCCCCTCAACCACGCATCTCTGCACCCCCATCCCTCTCGCGCACCACCATGGGCCGTGTTCCCAGCTGGCTCGCGGCGCTGGCCCTCGCGGCTCCCGCCTGGGCCGCCACCGTCTCGTACGACTTCAACATCGAGTGGGTGCGAGCCAACCCCGACGGCGCCTTTGAGCGGCCAACCATTGGCATCAACGGCAAGTGGCCCATCCCCCAGATCGAGGCCAACGTCGGCGACACCATCGTCATCAACGCCCACAACAACCTGGGCAACCAGTCGACGTCGCTGCACTTTCACGGCCTGTTTATGAACGGCTCGATTCACATGGACGGTCCCGCCCAGGTCACACAGTGCCCCATTGCCCCGGGTGATTCTTTTCTATACAACTTTACGGTAAGCTATCTTTTTATATCATATATATATTATATTATATTTATATATACACACATACACATATAATTTATATACCTCGTATAACTCATATATATACATGAAATCTAACCCTCACTCACAGATCACTCAACCTGGTACCTACTGGTATCACTCTCACTCAGAAGGCCAATACCCTGATGGCCTGCGAGGCCCCCTCATCATCCATGACCCGGACTCCCCCTTCACTGACAAGTATGATGAGGAAATTGTCATGACTCTCTCCGACTGGTACCATGATGAAATGCAGGTCCTGATTCCCCAGTTCCTGGCCAAGGGAAACCCCACCGGCGCCGAACCAGTGCCTCAAGCTGCCCTCATGAGTGAGACTCAGGACCTCCAAGTCCCCATCGAAGCCGGCAAGACCTACCTCTTCCGCCTCATCAACATCGGTGCCTTTGCAGGACAGTACTTTTGGATTGAGGGCCACAACATGACCATTGTTGAAATTGACGGTGTCTACACCAAGCCCACCGAGGCTGAGATGATTTATCTTTCTGCCGCCCAGCGATGCAGCTTCCTCGTCACGGCCAAGAGCACCGACAAGGCCAACTTCCCCATCGTTGCCAGCATGGACACTGTGAGTACCGGGAAACCTGTAAATTGAATGAGCAACATTCACTAACATGTCATGCAGACCCTCTTTGACATCATGCCCGATGATCTCGACTGGAACGTCACTGGTTGGTTGGTGTACAACGAGGCCAAGGATCTGCCCAAGCCCGCCGTTGTCGACGAGTTCCAACCCTTTGACGACGCCGACTTGGTTCCCTATGACGAGATGGAAATTCTCCCCGAGCCCAGCAAGGTTGTTGAGCTCAATGTCATCATGGACAATCTCCACGATGGTGTCAACTACGCCTTCTTCAACAACATCACTTACAAGCCTCCCAAGGTCCCCACCTTGTACACGGCCCTCACCAGCGGCGAGCTGGCCACCAACCCTCGCGTCTACGGATCCTACACCAACAGCTTTGTCCTCGAAAAGGGCGAGATTGTCCAGATTGTTCTCAACAACCTCGACTCTGGCCGCCACCCTTTCCATCTCCACGGCCACGACTTCCAGATCCTGTACCGCAGTGACGACGAGGCTGGAGTGTACCCTGGCTCTGGTATCGAGTTTTCCAAGATGCCTTCTCGCCGAGACACCGTTGTCGTCATGCCCGAGGGCTATGTCATTCTTCGATTCAAGGCTGACAACCCAGGTTAGTAATTGGCCAATTTTTTCTCTTTAATATGAAGCGCAGTGTTAACAAGTGTGAAATAGGCGTCTGGCTGTTCCACTGCCACATTGAGTGGCACGTCACCTCTGGTCTCATTGCCACCTTTGTCGAGGCGCCCTTGGAGCTGCAATCCACCATTTCAATCCCCAAGGACCACTTGAAGGCCTGCAAGTCCGGAAACATCCCCACCAAGGGTAACGCCGCCGGAAACTCGGAGGACTTCCTCAACCTCTCGGGCGAAAACGCCCCTCCTCCCCCTCTGCCAGCTGGGTAAGTGTTTGATGTGCACGACGAATTGGAGAATCGGAGAGCTAACGCATAAACAGATTCACGTTCAAGGGCATCATCGCCTTTATCGTTAGCACCGCCATGGGCATTTTCGGCATCTGGGTCGTTGCTTCGTACGGATTGAGGACGCCCCCTGCAAAGGAGGAGGAACAGCCCAGCGCCGAGAGAGAGCCCCTCCTCGCCGCTGCCGACGGCAACACGGGCGCTTCCAACTCGAACGCCACCAACGGGGAGGCCAGAGCTGCTGGCGATGACGAGATATCTCGCAGGTAATGGGCCTGTGGTTTTTATTTACGCTGAGGGTAGGATATTCCATATTAGAATAGAAGCGCTTGATTAAGAGCGACAGCAATGCGATTTACAAATACCCACTTCGTTTTTATGGCTGAAACCTTTTGAACACTTGAGTTTGCGTGCGCGTGAGGAGATGTGTTGTGGCTAAAGTCAGGGATAGATTGCTGTTTTGGCTCAAAGATGAGGTTGGGATCAAACAAAAAAGCAAACTTAGTAATGCAGTATTGCTTTGGACGACTCTGGCGCCATCAATGGCACAGATAGATGCTGTGGGACGTCCCACGTGAGAATTTTACCATGCCGCTACCAATAGGATCTACTTAACAGTTCTCAAGATTTAAGGGCTCAAGAGAATATTACAATTGCTGCTAAACCAAAGAGCCATTTTGTAGGATCAATTAGAATGTGTATAATTTTAAACCGAGAAGAACCAAAGACGGCATGATCTTGGTGTGCTAGGGGATGTTCGAACATGGCATCATCTACAGGGTAGGGCAGCCCTGGGGCAAACCCTCCGCACCCTGATCACCGAAGTAAATGATCTCCACGTTTTAATATATTCCACGGTTTGGCTACGCCCATTAGCGCCTCTTTGATGACAGGGTCCAGAGGGTTTGTAGATATGGTAGTCTTATCAACCCCATGCAACGTGGTTGTTTCGGTGCTACCCCAGAAACCGCAGACCAGGGTGTTTCGGCTCAGCCCAACACCACCACAACGGTGCCGCATTCCATACCACTGTTACACACGCTGCACGCTTTCATCTCTACACACTGATTGGACTTGAATTTTCCTTTATCATGGTATAAAATGAGGCCGTCAACGGGTAGCCAAGGCAGCATGGCACGATCGGTGGCTCGAGGTCTGGTCCCGTAAAATCGCATCGTGACGAAAATAGACGCCGGGCTCCACGCAAAACTCAATCGCCCCGTAGGGATCGCATTGGGCTGGTCCAAGCTAAACGTCGATCAACTCAATTATTACCAAGGACGACATCCTGAATCAGGGTCCTTTCTTTGCCGCGCGCTGAGAGTACCCAAAGGGTCACGAGGGGGGGAGAACTGTCAAAGCTCACCGGATTTCACATTCAGTTCAAATTCCGTGCGGCAATTGGCGCCTATGTAAAAAGTTCGAGACTCAATTTGCGCGCTAGCTTGTTTCATTGACCGTCTCATTGCTTGTCTTTCATCTCCATTCCGTCCTCGTTTTTCTTGGTATAATAAAAAAAATAAATGAAAGAAAGCAGAAAAAAAACACCATAGTCCAAGCCCCTGTTCGGCATTTGCGCATCCAGATACATGTCCAATTCCAGAAAGCAGAAAAATAACAAGGCCGACATATTGCGTGCGCGCCCCAATTCATGTTCAGTTGCCGTCCCCCCCCCCAACTCCATATACAGTGGCCGTCTCGTCGTTGCTATATTTACACTTGTTCCTGGCTGGGCGAGTTGGCAGGCGCCCCGGCGGCTGGGAACTTCGAAACGGCCCTCAGGTGCTCGGGCGTGCCTAGCGGCTGCATCTCCTTGGATCCGTTTTCGCGGTATGCGACCTTGCGGTCGCAGTTTTTGCAATAGTGGCTGATGTTGGGTGCCCACTTTCGCATGTAGGGCGCGACGACACAGCAGAATGTGGTCAAGAAGAGGACGGTAGCGTATACACTGTTGGGGCGACATGTTAGCGTTTTGGGGTTAGATGTGGCTGGGCTGGGATCGTCTTACTGTGTCGCGCCTGAAGCAGTCTTCTCCACGCGGGTCTCGCTGCGGCGAAGGCAAAATGGGCAATCCACCATGTCGCTTTGGTCGCCAAGTAGATGGAGTGGGGTGACGGTGTGCATCTCGGTTCCGGGGGTGGGTGTTGAAGAAGGGTTCATCATGTCGAGGGGGATGCTCATTCGGTTGGCGCTGCTGTAGCTGTTGGTATGTTGGTGGAATGCGGGAGGTGG
Organism: Calonectria hongkongensis; assembly: GCA_017140755.1. Classification (NCBI taxonomy): domain Eukaryota; kingdom Fungi; phylum Ascomycota; class Sordariomycetes; order Hypocreales; family Nectriaceae; genus Calonectria; species Calonectria hongkongensis. Next base: position 557,855 of record JAACJA010000015.1, read on the forward strand.
CGTCTGTGAATATTCCGTGGGCACATTCTGGGCCTCGTCGGCGCTGCGCATGGCTGCTTTGTCCTGAGCCGCGCTGTTTCCCTCGCTCGATTTGTCCTTCTTTTCTGGTGGAGTGAAGCCCTCGGGCACGACCTCGGGGAGATCAGCGTCATTGTATTTCCTATTCATCGCATTAGACGGGGGATCTTTTTTGGCTCGATGTCGTGTCGATGTTTGACTGACTTGACGGGCTCGATGCCTTCCTCGGGGATGGGCTTTTCGAAAGCGATTTTCTCGTCTGAATTGGAATCGGGTTTGGAGCCGGACTGCACTGGCGTCGATGTGTATGATGGCGGGGAGACGGCGGCAGACGAGGCGGCCTCTGCCAATGTGGTCGCTGGAGATGGGGAAGCCATTGCAATCGCTTTTCAAGAGTATCGGAAGTTGGATCGATTGGAGAGCAGGCGAGCTTTCGGGAAAAAACAACAACAAAAGGAGCGGTCGTACGGAGCGTGTACAGATTAATTGATTGGGAAGATGATACGAAAAAGAATCGACGTTCCGACACACACATATGAAGGATTTCATTGCCACAGGCTGGGCACCCATGTCATCTCACTTTAGTTGATGACGAAGACGCATGGTGGCTTGTGCCGAACCTCCTCGGTTTCAGCTAATAGGTCCAGGCGATGTGATCCCCACGGACGGTCCCTGTAGGGCGAGAAGTTCAGGCTAAAACGGCGAGTGATCTGCAGCACGCCTCCTTGATCATCTCTGCCATGTCTGCTTGTCCTGATGTCACCGTTGGGGGAAGGATTTTAACTCGGTGGGCTTTGGGGGCCGTGGCTACGGCGGGCAAGGTTGAGGAAACTTGGATAAGTTCACAAGTTAAACCCATTTTAGTGAAGTCTGGACTCTGCAGCTGAGGCCTTCATTGGGTCCATCGTCAAATTTCAGCCCCCCCATTCATGAACCAGGATTAGGGGAATCCTTCGCAAACAGGGGGGCCGTTGACGCGACGCTTTGAATAGAGAGCCGCGTACCTGCAAGGACCCTTAATTGATCATAAAACAGCTGTCAAGAAGGAATTCTCCGGGTGCAGTATCGAGCACATACACAGCTCGCAGGATCCAAAGCAACTCCTTCGTGCAGCTCTTGTGTCCCAGTTGTGCCCTATAGGTTCATCTCATCTGCTTCCCCACCCCCGTCGTGTTTCCCAGCCAAAAAAAAAATCTTGGCTCCTCGTTAGTGCTTACAGGTCGAGAGCTGCCCACAGCGCCACGAAGCAACGGGCCGTCACTAACTGAGACGCCTGCACAACTAAATTATGTGGGCTTGCACAGCTGCTGCACAAGCGTTGGTCACCAGGCCTTACGTACGGTTTAGTCGTGGCGATTGCGTGGAGGCGGTCTCAAACTCAACTGCGTGCCGTGCTTCCCGACTAGACGTGCTGTTTCCTGCTGAGAATAGGTGAGAGTCTTAGCTCTGGACGCAAGCGCTTACACACGATAGATTTAGACTCTGTGTAGGATAAATACGTATGGTCACGAAGAATGTGATTAGAAATAAAATGGTCGACAATGTTCAAATAGATGGAATTGAACTAATTATGCCCAGCTTGGTAGAGGGCGTGTCTGACGTATATGACATCTTTTTTGTCCTTCCTTTTGGTGTTTTTTTCTCTCTTTTCAATTTTCTCCGGTTTCCTTTTCCTTCCCAAGACAAATGAAAAATAAAAAGCAGCGTATTTGCTGCATTAAGGACGGGACGTTAATAATGTAGCCAACTCTGAGCGGACGGGTAATCTCATCCGCCCAAATCAGTGGCCAAACACAGTCTTGGCCCGTCAGATACTTCAAACTTGAGATGAATAACCGAGCGTGGGCATGCAACCAGTGCCGCAGATTAACCAGTGGGTGCAACCCCGATATTTTCGTATTAGATCCTCCAATTCGTGAAAAGTCCTACATGCCCCATAGCTGCGTTCATGTCAGCAAACATTCCCGGAATATCTAGGGTGAAAAGGTCCTCGACTACCGAAGTGATATCTCCGAAGAGCATTCCTAGGTCCATTCTCATGAGGTTGGCTTGGTCCGCGGTGTCTTCGCGGTACTCGTGTCTGCTGGGCTTGCGTTCGATCTGACGCGTGGATAAGTCGAGCTCCTCGATTTCGGCCTCGTATGACGGGTCTCTCTGGAAGACGTCGACAATCTCCCTCCTTTGGGGGGCGCCGCTGGCGCGAGCTAGGTAGCTCCGGACGTGAGGGACGGCGAGTCCCTGTGTAGTGGCATAGGCCACAAGGATAGTAAGGGTGAGCTTCATATTTTCTAAGAGTGTTTAAGAGAAGTAAAAAAGGGTAGTTGGTGCAGTCAGCAGACGTAAAAATAAAATGTTGTAGGGTGACAATAAGTGTTAAGGAGCGGCTTCAGCGTGGTTGTCAAGACTTTATCTTACGATGCTGTCGAGTGATCCTGCTCGTTGGACTCTTGGATATGATGATGATGAGCTTTTTGGTTCAAAGCAAGAATTATTGCTTCTTTATAGCCGAGACATGATCGAGGCTAGCCCATGTTCAGGTTTAAAATACGCTTTATGGCATTACCAAAAGAGAATTCGTGGCAAGCTAAAGCACGATACAATGCTGACGATAACGAATGCGGCCACCTGTAGCGTCATATTTGATTTGAGTTAAGCTCACGCGAGGTTCCGGATAGGTATGAGACAGAGCCACGCGGGCCGATGGGTGGTAAAAATACAATGTCGTCATTGTCTGTTGTGAGACACTTTCAGACATCAGCGTTGTGCTCGTTCCAGCGACCAATCACCATGAATTTCCCCATCTTGAACGTGGAAATAGAAATATAGTAGCTATATAATTAGAAGAATGAATGAGGCCCTATGGTTTTTTTTTCCTTCGCAATATTTTATTTAGCTGGATGGAGCTATGCTGCTGTTTGGGGACTGGTCGGCGTTGGATGTGGTAAAGTCGCTCTGTACAAAGTTTACACGTGGCGTTAATCTTTCCAGTTGCAGCATCGAGCGATCATCAACGTTAAAAAAAAAAGAATCCGGAATCTTGTAGCCGAAGTAAGACATGGTTTTGATCTAGATTGAATTTTGGAGCAAGCAAGATGCTGGAGGTAGAAGTCTGGGCGAGGTTGGATCGAGCGGGGCGGGCAGGTCGGGTCTGATCCATTTTGCCAAAGGCGTCAGCGGGCTTTTCCTCCCATGTTCTATGCTCTATGGGTCTAGGCCAATCGCATCACCCAATCAATGTTAGCATCCTGCAGTGACGATATTTGGATGTGATCAGATCATGACTGCGCATGTTTCCTAGATGCAAAACTCTTCTGAGCATTTGTCTTGCGATAAGCACCAATGTGTGAATCCTAGTCACTCAATACTAGCTTGTAGGCTGCCAATCTCGTAGCGAATGTGTAGTATCCGCAGTCGTTGGGTATTTTTTTGCTCATCTAGATGGATTTCTTTATAAGACCAGCAAAAGCTGCCTGATATGCCCTGGTATACACCAGGTAAGATGACCTAGGGCCTTGCAGTCAGCCTCGACGCTACTGGCCCCTTTTTTCCCTAGCGTAGGCTGCAACCCCTCTGGCGGCCAATGACCGCCCTCACGCCTTCTCACCATTTTTAGCCCAAGGATAGTGAACGGCTCCCTATATCGGTCAGTTAGGCTGACTCGCCAAGAAATCACTTCTATAAATGTCCTTGGATATTCCATTGAGAAATCTATTCATTCTCACCACCAAACATAAAAGCACTGTATCACAATGGCACTAAAGGACCCTCTCGCAGGCATCGACGAAATTGACTGGTCGTCACTGACCCACGCATACGGTGAGGCCAGCGACGTCCCCCCTCTGCTTCGCGAAATTTGTTCCCAGGATAAAGATGTTCGCGGAAGGGCCTATTGGGCGCTGTACGGAAACATTTATCACCAGGGCACACGGTATCAGGCTTCGTCCGTGGCTGTGCCTTTCCTCTACCGACTCCTCGATGACCCTGAGACACCAGACCGAGAAGAGATCCTAGATCTTCTTGTTAGCCTGGCTCAAGGCCTCCATTCCTATGAGAACCCCCTCGGAGACAGATGTATTTGGTGGCGTAAAGACATCGCAGAGATGAGAAAGCCCGATTGGCCTGAAAAAGAAAGACAGAGATTGGCCGAGTGGGTGACCGAAGCAAGCGACGAAGCTGAGCGGGAGAGGCGTCAGAAGCAAGCCTCGGAGTTCAAACCTCCTGGAGAGGACGATCACCCGTTTGTAGAATATCGATGCTACGAAACCGTACAAGCGGGCCTCGACTCCATCATTTCCTGTCTTTCGGACGACTCACCTGCAGTAAGGTCTTACGCTGCATATGCTTTGGCCTGGTTCCCAGATGAGCGGCCTAAGATCAACAAGGCACTGTATACTCTTCTGGATAGCGAGAAGGATATTGTTGTCCGGGCCACAGCCTTATTCTCCTTGGCTGTTGTTCAATATATGGCTGAAGATTTTTCGGAAACGGAGACAGTTCGTCGCCTTCGTGCAGCCTACTCCAAGGAGGATGCCGATGATTTTATCCAATGGGCGAGCAGCCTTGGCCTGGTCAAGCTTCGGGCGAATAACTCTGAGCAACTTGGCTGTGTTGTTCGCACGATGGCAGATGACAAACATCTCGAAAGCTATATATCGAAAGACTCGGACGGTCTCCCATTCCCATTCGCCAACAACAATATATCGACCCTGACTGCCCTCTGTACCCTGGAAATTGGCAATCTGAAGGGGAGCGAGTACCCAGAAGTGACAAGAGCCGTGCTCTCCCGGCTCAATTCCGTCTCCATGTTCCAGATTCTGGAACCGACGAGTATGGCTCTGCGCGGCGCCTTTGATGGAGTCAGGCCGGCCAAGGTGACAGATCTTGACAGCCTCACTCCTATCCAGAGAGAGACAGTGGAGGCTCTCGCAAAAGTCCCCGACAACATGTTTTGCTTTGCGAATTTCTGCATTATGTTGAGGGAATGGGGTCTTCCATCGGAACAGTCTGAGTTGAAACAACTTGCAAAAATTTCGCCAGAATATGCGAGCAAGCTGTGAATATGAGCAGATACGCTAGGTGATATTGGAGCGAAAATTGTACACGTTAGAAAACATTAAATATCCACTATTTTCAGCTTGAGAGTATGTTCTGGCACCACAGACTACTGGTCTCTTGGGCCATGCTCCAATTCATCTGTTTATATCAGGAGGCGTGAAACACAAGTCCATTGTTCACTAGAATACAAGAATCAAACTCACTATGAAGATCACCTTTGCTTAACACTTCTTGGCCTGAATATCATCGTGGATATTTTCAATCGCAGCTAACATCAAACAGATCTTCTGAAGGTATTTTGAATCCTACAAATGAAGAGTATTCTATAGTAGACTGTCAAAAAACGGCTTGTGTTGGAATGCATAATATATAGATTGAACGAGTAAGCTCAGTTTTCCATTTTCTAGAGACGTAATACAGACTACCTAGTGGAGCGCTTGTGGAATATGATTTTTGAATCACCCTCTAAAGGTCTGTCAGAGCTCTCCTTGGTACTGTCCATTCCGCAAGTATCTTCCAATTCCGTCTCATACTCTTGGTAAATGCCCGCTATCGTTGCTCTCATCATCGCCCAGGCAACATTGATTCCTACACACATCCGAGGGCCTGCTCCGAAGGCCAGAAAATGCCTTTTCATTACTGCTACATTGTGAGTTTGTATGTCCTCTATCACCACCTGGGTATCATTCTTCACCCAACGTTCTGGGATCCATTTTTCAGCCTGGGGGAAAGCATCCTCGTTGCGACCAACAACGAAAGGTGATACCCCGATAGTCCATCCAGATGGTACATTCATCCCCTTTTGCGAGACAACAACATCATTTACAGATGTTTGGCGGTCTAAACTCAGCCCAATCGGGGCATTGAAACGCAAGGTTTCTCGTATCACGGCGTTCAAATATTGTGACTGTTTCAGCTCTGTATTCGAAAGGGAATGGCGGTTATGTTCGGTTCTCAGTTTATTGATATCATCTTGCAAGTTTGACTGATAATGTTTATTGTTTGGCATAGACAGGTGGCCAACCAGTGGCACAAGCGCGCCCACTGTCGTGTCCACGCCAGCCCAAAAGTGGTCAAAGCAATCGCTGAGGATATAGCCTTCAGACGGAACTTCCGGCAATGAGCCTTCATTTAGATAGTGGCGATAAAGGCGGTGAATTAGAGTCTCTGAACCCGGAACCAGCTGACTTGGTGCATCTGTGGCGGTTTTTAGTGCATCTAGTGCTTTGCAGCCAACTTTGCCGATGGCAAGCTCTGGAGGAATGGATCCGTCAATGGAACTTGGTGCGAGATTCATTCGACGTAGCCACATGGTAAGATTCGGAAAATAAATCATGAATAGATTGCCATATTGGTTTGACGTCTCTCTGTCCCAATTAATGTCAAACTCCAAGCCGTGTTGATAATCCTTATCCAGAACGTTTGAGGCGTCAGAAGACCCGTAGACGACATGGCTCATAATATCATATGCCAATCTACGAAACGCCGCCCGAGTGTCGACTGGTCCAGTATTATGGGAAACGAAGCTCAAGAATCTTTTTACTGACTCTTGAATAATGGCCTGGAAATGAGGCGAATCGACAACGCTGGCTGAATAGATTGTCCGGAGTATCTTGCGTCGATCGCGATGTAGGTCTCCATCCACCGTCGATACGAGATTTTCGGAACCATAGCTGTGAAAGAACGGTAGAGGCTCGGGCCTGGATAGATAGTTAGCGGGCGCAAAAACTTGGCGTAGCTCCGATGCGCCGTTGACGGAGAGCGTCCTTGGTGCAATCTGAACGACGGGGCCATAGCGCTTGTGGAGCTTGACGATGAACTCGTCACGCTTGGATCGGGCCTCATAATATCTCATCGGCAATTTGAACACTCTTGTATACCAAGGGCCCGGGAAACGATTGAGCGCCATTTGTTTCAAGGAGGAGACATTTGTTTCAAGGAGGCCGCCGTTCAGCGCCAAGTGCATTAGAACATAACAGTAGGCGGAAGCGAGTTAGTCCGGCAGAGCGGAAAGCCTTTCCTTGGCTGCTAGTTTAGCTAGCGCAGATCGCTATCAGCCTTGGATGGGGCGAATTTAAACTCTTTTGTTGATCAAGCGAGGTTTATTGGCCTAGTATTGGGAAGCAACCATGTATAAAGACGTCCAACGGCCTGTTGCTGTCCAGGTCTCCATCCAGATATCGCCTCCTTGTCTGCCCTGGTCCACGTCGCCCCGCTACCTCTTTCGGCCCAGGGTCAGACCCCCTGACTGAACTGCTCCAATCGAACTCCGGGCCGGGCCTAACCGCTGGGCACGTGTGTCTCCTCACTCGAGCGCCTATTTCACGCCACGAGCGAATCCTTCAAGTCGCAGTCTCCTCCCGGCTGCAGCCACCGACCCAGCCGTTCGTCCTGCACTGCATAAGGCCCCCTACTCTCTGCATCTGGGACTGCCAAAAAAGCAAAGATTTGCCCTGCAATAGGCCAAAACCAGTCATCATGACTTCAAGGAACCTCAACAGCAACTGGATGGGCATTTTGTGCGAGCAGTATACAAAGGACTACAATGCCGACGCGCCCTTTCCCGTCCGCTACTTGCTCAACCACCGACGATGGAACTGCGATCTATCTTATGAGATCCCACGAAGGATCGAGCCCAAGGAATTTTTAGTTTCCTTGCTGGCGTTTTACAAGGCACGCCGCGGCTCCAGCGACCCTGCCTACCAGGACGGCAACATTAAGGTTGTCCGCCGCATGCAATCACCTCTGTCGCCGTCCCTCTCGGAGGGCCAGCCTGAAATTGGCAGGGAATACTTTCCACAGATGGAAAAAGCTTGAAATAAAAAAATTGGCGACGTCGATGTAACCTGGAAATTTTCGTACCAGGAGCATGTTTGATGATAAAGCGGTGGCTTGAGCCCGAAGAAGCCGCGAGGGATATATCCAAACTTTATTTGTGTATAGCGCATGGCGATAGCGATTCTTATGATATTGAAAGACCAAATAGCAACCAAAAAAGTCCAAAATTTCATTTAATGTCAACATTCCCGTCCGTCTCAATCCGTTTTCACGGATACCTTGCGATACCTCACCACCTCTGTACCATTTTCATCAAAATGCCGTTCGGCCACGATCCTGTATCCGCCAAACTGGGGAAACACCTTGGTCCAAAGAACCCAGTAAGCTACGCCTAGAAGCAAAACACTTACACCGACGACAGGGAACACGTAATACGGATATCCATCCGCGTTCCAGTTCCCCTCGGGCGGAATGAAGGGCACAAACGCAAGGAAGATGTTGCAGAGAAGGTATAAGATGGAAACGGGCAGGAAGGTATGCCAGGGTGATGTCCAGTTCTCCGATTTTGTCCATTGGAGATAGATGAGACCAGCAGTAACGAAGCCGTTGATCCAAGCACCAGGATATGTGTACCTAACCAACTTGTCAGCATCTGAAACCGGATGGGAATCTGGGTTAACGTACAAATTAACAATGAAATTATATGCAGGACCCGCCGGTGGGGCTACAAGGACAATTACTGTGACAAGCCAATGAAGGAATAGCTATCAAACATTAGTAGGAACCTCACTATTGCCTGTGGGGGACGTACGGAAGCAGCCGGGGCGTTAAACGGTCTATTCGATGCCCAGATGCGACTAAATGGGAGTAAGCCCTCCTTGGCTAGCTCTTGATTAAGCCGCGAATGTGCAAACGACACCGCGAGCACGTTGCCCAGGTTGCTCAGTGCGACAAATGCAGGTAAGCTGCGAGCTGCAGCACTTTGTCCAAAGACATTCCGGAAGAAGAGACCAGCCACAATGACCTCGGACTTGGCTAGATCCGACTTGGGAATGGCTGCAAAATAAGCCACATTGGCGAGAATGTAGAGAATGGTGACGCCACCAATAGCCAAGGGAGCGGCAATGGCAAGAGTCTTCCGGGGATGTTTGAGCTCGCTCAAGACGTAGTTTGCATTCTCCCACCCTTTGTAACTGTAAATGATATTGAGCAGGGCGTTTGAATAAGCATAGGCCCCGCCACCTCCGTAACCATCTCCAGATTCGATCCGGAATGCGTGGTCAAAGTTGTGCGGGTTCGGCACCAGTCTGTGGCCTGCAAGGGCTGCAAACCCAGCAAACACGATGAAGAGCAAGATGACAACTTTGAAAACCCCGAGCACGTTAAACAGCCGGATTCCCCATTTCGGCAATGTGCTATGAAGAATGACGGCAAATGTGATGCAGGCGATTGCGATGCCACGGGCTTCCCAACCGTCCGGAACCTCGCGGCCGGAAGCGAAGAGAACGTATCGTCCGAATGCCAGAGAGTTTCCAGACGAGAACCCGAGAAGAAGCATTTGCGCCGCCAAAACGCAGGTGGCCAAGTACTTTGGCCGTCTATAAACTCGCTCGAGGTAATTCTTTTCGCCGCCGGAGCGTGGGATCGCAAGGCCAAACTCGAGGAACACGCTGAGTCCGAAAAAGGTGAGCAGACCGCCAATGACCCAGAGCATAATGCTGATGCCGACCGAACCTGTCGCAGCAAAGATGCTCGATGGTGTGGAAAAGACTAAGGCAAGTGTTAGTTGTGCAAACTATGGTGACCATTTCTCCAACTCACTTCCAGTTCCTATCATCTTGTTTAGGATGAGAAAGACAGCACCGGTGATGCCAATCTTGCGATCGTCGGAGTAGACATATCGCTGGGCATCAACAGTGCTGTCGGTGTCGGTGTGGTGCTCATCCTCACTTCCACCGCCTGCTCTTGGGCCGACACGAGGGACGGACGTTTCCTTGGCGAGGTCGGCCATGGTTCTGATGAATCGAATGAAACTGTGGAAATAACGGTTCCGAATATGTTGGACACACTGGCGTTTTTATGTATTCGTCGACGACATCAGGCTGCCTCGCGTCATTGAAATCACGGTTGACGTGCACAGCGGCTGAAGGTCAGATTTTGAGCACATGTCGGTTACAATATAGGATCTTGTCAAAAAGTCCCTGGGCTGTCTTTTGCCATGTGCAGTTGCCCAGGATCAGCAGGCCTGTCGCCAACACATCTCGGGACAACTGGACCGAGCATGCAGCGCCGAGCGCTTGGACGCTTTCAACATGGACCAAGCAGGCTGCTCGCCGCTGGCTCTTGGCCTTCCTTTTTCTTGCGAGAACCATTGTCTAGATGACTGCCCAAAGGCTTGGCTCGCGGCGTTTGCAGCAATTAGACGTGGTGGGGATGTCGACATCAAGCCCCGCCCGCACGAAATGGCTTGGGGTTGCGTCGATTGGCTTGTTGGTGTTGCTCCATGTGGAAGGTGAGAGCATGGAACTGACTTGGCACTGGTAGCGCATGGTCTCGGTTCTTACAGGTGATAGAGCCCTGAAATAAGCTTATGCAGATGTCCATGGGGTGGTGTTGTGTGGGGTTATTGCAGCTCGGGTGTTAACGCCGATCTTGCACCTAACTTTATTCCTCTAAATATGGTTACATTGTGGATAGGGAAGACTAGAAATTTTCGGGGGAAATTTTCCTCCTTGTTCTAAATCGTTGGGTGGCTTCGTTTTCACAACTGTAACACAAGGGCCTAGTAGCTGTACACTAGGTAACAGTTGTGCCTTTTGGTGAAGACATGGCTCTTAAAAAAAAAAGAAAAAACTCATTTAAAAAATATTTTTCGTTTCCTATTCGAATCGCTGTCTGAGTAGACTTGGATAAAAACACAGAAGTCTTGCTTTCGTGGCCCCAAATACCGTCTCGATCTTGTCTCTAGGGTAGGTAGAGACTCACGCGACAAAGTGATTGGACGCGTATCAGCCACAAGTAAGACAAAACGTGACCTTTAGACACGCAAACTACATGACTAATCTACTGAATCAAGAAGGACAGAATCCTCCTAATCTCGTTAGACCGCTGATTCATGTTGATCTGACGGAGCCCCTTGAACAGCCGCATGCGTAAGTGCCGAAGAACTTCCGGGCATTAGCCGTACGGCCCGCAGGCCCGACTTGGCGGACCATGTTCATCGCTCACGGTATTGTCATGAGGGCCACGAGGGCGGACTGGCAAGAAATGACAGCGATTTGATCCTTTCACGTGACAAAATCTGCCATAAAAGCAGGAATTTGGCCTACTGATTGTAAAGCAAGTCTTTGACATCTGCCTCATACCTTGCTGATGCTTCGTGATGGCGACAACCACGCAACTTGAGTCGGTTCCCGTCTCCGAGACATACGAGCTCCCGGTACGCACCAGCAACGCCAATGGCGGTGGGGGAGAGCCTGTGGGACCTCATTCGGAAATTTCAGAGTCCAAGAATGACAGGGCAACCTATCTGAAGATTGCGAGCGCAGGCTTTTCCTTCTTTGTTGCTGGCGTCAACGATGGTAGTTTCGGAGCTGTTCTCCCTCATGTCCTCCGCGACTATGGAATTAACACAGCTATTGTATCTTCAGTGTATGTGCCAATGCCTTCTATCTCAAGTTTTGAATCCGGTGTCTGACTTATGTCTTAGATATGGAGCCAACTTTATGGGGTGGTTTCTCGGAGCAATCACAAACACCCACCTCTGCCAGTATTTAGATCTCGGTTCTATGCTCTTCCTTGGTGCTGCTTTGCAGGTTCTTGGACATGCCCTGCGAACATGGAGGCCCCCATTTGGCTTATTCACTGTTACCTTTTTCCTTGCGAGCCTGGGTCAGGCCTACCAGGATACCCATGGTAATACGTTTGTGGCTGGTACCAAAGGATCTCAGAGGTGGCTCGCCTTCATTCATGCTATGTACATGGCTGGATGTCTCTGCGGTCCCTTTGTCGCGACCGCTATTGCGTCGGTAGGAGAGATTTCTCGTTGGTATTTGTTCTACTGCTTCCCTCTGGGTCTGGGCGTTTTCAATTTGGTCTTTGTGTTTGTGGCATTTCGGGATAGTATGGCCATCAAGCGGAAGCAACCGATTAACAACCAAGAAATCACTGGGGATGCAGAAACGGCGTCCCAGCCCGAGGGGGCTACAGAAAAGGACAGTGCTTCTAGTTTGATCAAAGAGACCCTAAGGACACGCAGTGTTTGGCTTTTGTCTCTATTCTTCTTCTGCTTTTTGGGCGCGACACTCACTGCCAGTGGCTGGGTCGTGGAATATCTCGTGGTTGTTCGCAAGGGAGACATTTCCAAAATGGGTTATGTCTCAGCGGGATTCAATGGCGGTTCTCTGCTTGGCCGACTATTCCTTGGAGAAGTCACGCACCGATTTGGGGTGCGACGAATGATTTTTCTTTTTAGCATTCTGTGCATTGGCCTCCAGCTTTTGTTTTGGCTGTGAGTACTTGTCGCTGTGTGGGGTAACGACTGCTAACGATTGACAGGGTGCCCAATATTATTGCCGCTTCTGTTTCTATCAGTCTTTTGGGATTTCTCATGGGGCCTTATTTTGCAACTGTGAGTCTAGACTAATTGTTTTTTTTTTTTGCGTGTTTGATGGCGCTAACGGCTGGGAAGGGCATTTCGGTTGGCTCAAAGTTATTTTCTCCCAGGATTCACTCCACGGCTTTGGCGTTCGTATTTGTGGGCGCCCAGATGGGAGGATGCTTCTTCCCAATCATCACGGGTCTGGTCGCATCCCACGCGGGTGTCAAGGTGCTGCAGCCTATGCTATGCGCTCTCCTGGCGGCGACTTCAATTTCTTGGCTTTTGGTGCCTAACCCCAAGGAAAGCGAGAATACATCGCTTCATCATGAGTAGATAGGTGGGCCATGGCCGCGCACTGGTAGAACTGTAATTATGATGCGTCACGCGACGATTGAACGTGGTGCGTATTGTGTGCGATTGCGTGGGAGTGTCGAGGAAGATTTAGTCAATTGATACATCCTGGTTAGCCTTCTTTTTAAAGTCATGTGTACCAGCCACTCGGCGACTGGACTCCCGCGACTCGATCGACAGCGCGGTATTGCCGTTGCGTGCGGTCCATCATTTCAGGCCCAGCCCCTAGCCGTTAGTGTGGTGCTAACAGTCCATCAACCGAGGGCCTATTGAAATAGGGGAATACCCCATTCCCCCGCTCTCAGTGGAGTAGAAGGGGAGATTTTAAGTTGCACGTGATTGTCTTAGCGCACGCTGCTCCATTCAGGGTGCAGCGTTGGAGTCTTGCTTTCCACTCGCCCTCATCTCACATCCGACCAACGATGAGTGGCAGAGAAGGGCCAAAGAGGACCGGCCGCGTTGCGATAGGATGGTGAGTATTTTGGTAGCGCGGTTTGAATATCGAGACTGACTGCAATCGGGCAATAGTAATGCTTGTCGAGGTACTAACAGAAATGAACCCCAATGAGTAGAATCGTGGCTAACTAATACAATAGTTCGTCATGTACGGTGTATGCATATAAAATCCCCTCCAAAATAACCATTGAACTTTTATTAAGTCCAACCCAAGGCGATAGGAACGAGCCGTCATGCCTGGCGTGTTTGAAAGCAGGAATTGATTGTGTCCGTTCCCTCCAAGTGCGATTCCGTAACGGGCTGGATAGCACAGATGATGAATATGCTTTCTCTGAAAGCCAGATATGGATAGAGCCTGAGAATGAACGTAAGATGCGGCAGCCAATCCTACCAATGTCAATCCACAATGCCTAAAACTTATTGCCAGTTGAGTATTTTGACGAGACGGTTGGCTTGTCCCAGCTGTATGGTGACGTGGTCGAGTAAGTTTTCCTGCGTTGTTACCCGTAGGATTGTTCTCTAAAACTACGATCAATGGTTGCTAATGCAGTGGGCAGACCGCAGGTTCCAGCGACGCAGTTTCGGTAAGATCCATGCCAGGTATCTTGCAACAAAACTAACGCGAACAGTCGTCCAGAAATCCCTATCTCACCACCAGCACGGTTACCAACGCCACAGAATGGGTCGATCTACTCGGCAACCCAGGGCTCTGAGACTGGCAGCCCCCTAGTTCCTGGAGCCAGACCGGCCTCTCAAGGCTCATCGATGGTGCAGTCCACCCCACAAGGACTTTCGCCGTCTTCCTCGCCTCCCGTTGTTCCGTTTACTCACCAAGAAGCTGTACTCATGAGGAATTTTGTTGACAACATGGCTCTGTGGGTGAGTAGAGAGCTGAGATATGATAGAAAGCAATACTAAGTCGCATGCAGGCCGATGTCACTGATTTGAAGCGTCATTTTGAGATCGAAGTACCACAGCGCGCCCTTCGTTTTCCGGTTCTTCGATATGCAGTTTGCGCATTTTCTTCTCGGCATTTAAACCGAAGCAAGCCGGACACGAGCACGGAGTCTCTGGAATACTACGACAAGTGTCTGCAGCTCTTGATCGAGGCTGTTTCGGGGCAGGATGGTCAAGTGGAGGAAGAAGTTCTAGCCGCAATCGCCATATTGCGACAATATGAAGAAATGGATGGTAAGGAACACTCACTGGCTGGTGATACGACACTTGGCTGATTGGCGAGCAGCTGATGATAAGGAGCTCCACCTTACTGGAACATCGCGAATTGTCAACTCCATGTCAGTGTTTGACTTTAATGGAGGTTTGGGCGAGGCTGCTGCGTGGTTGTGTCTTCGCGAGGACATATATATCTCACTCGTCAGGCAACGGCCGTTAAAAATGGACCTGGAAACATTCCTGCAGTCCAACGTCTTTCGGAAGCGGGATGACGCTTCATATGCAAGCAGAATGGTCTTTTTATTGGGTAAAGTCCTGGGATGCGCCTTTTCCGTGCAAGATCCATGCTCTGTGGAGAGCCTGGAAGCAACTGGCCGGGAGGTTGATGCGTGGTACGACTGCAAGCCAGCTGCATTCAACCCTATCCATGAAGCTCAGAGGAACCGGGCTGAGGGGAGGTTACTTCCAGAAATATGGGTCCTTTCTCCATTTCATGGTACGATTCCCCCAATTTTATTACTCCAAATATGCTCCCACTGACCCCAAACAGCTGTTGGACTACAGTATTATCATATTGCCAAGATTATCCTTGCCATGTCTACGCCTATGATGGCTGCTTCGGTTTATGAGCATATCAGGATGGGAAAAAAGATGGAGGTATGTCATTCTATCCATTGTCGGCCTCACGATCATTAACAGGCGGCTAGCAATATATTCGGCAGCATCTTTATCAGGTTATTGCCTTGGCCACATCCAACGCAAGAGGAGAAAATACGCTATTCACTGCCCGGCACTCATTATCAGTTTGTACGTTTTTGGCCACTTTCATCATTTTTTTTATTTCATCTCTCTAACATTTCTAGGGGGTGTGGTGTTTGGTGATCGTGATGATCAGGAAATGGTTGTTGATTTCCTGGATTTTGTACAACAAAAAACTGGCTGGAATACGACTTTGCTCCGGGATTCACTCAGGGAGCAATGGGCACAGGACTCAGGGTGAGGAGCGAAACGAAAAAGGCTTGAGAAAATCAAGTAAAATTATCATAATCAATTTTTGAGCTATTCGAAGCAAATTTTAATCCGCAAAAACTACCTTGCATCCTGTATATCCGTTGTCTTAACATGCGCCTAAAGTGGTATTTACAGCTTGGTGGGCTCAATGCGGCGGCCAATCTCGTCGAAGCGGATCTGGTTTCCGGTGACAAGGGCCTCCTGCAGAGCAGAGCCAATCTCGACAGCGCGGACGGCGTTGTTGAGCTTGAGGGGCAGGGGCTTGTTGTCGAGGCAGCACTCAGCAAACTCGTTGGCCTCCTTGACGAAGGCCTGCTCGAAGCGGCCGTAGTAGTGGGCAGGGACCTCGCGGGTGATACCGCCAGAGTGGTAGTAGTTGACGAGGTTGGACTGGGGGTTGCCGTTGACAGTCAGCTTGCCCTCGGTACCGATGATCTCGGTGGTGTCCTCCTGGCCGTGGGCCATCATGCGGGAGCAGTAGTAGTAGGCAATCTTGCCGCCCCAGAACTCGACAATACCGACGGCGTTGTCGAAGTCGTTGTGCTGGGCGAGGTCGGGCTGGACGGCACGGATACCGTGAGCCGAGACGCTCTTGGGGACGACGTCGTCGCCGAAGAACCAGAGGGTCAGGTCAATGTCGTGCACAGACATGTCGACGAAGACGCCACCGGACCAGGCGGCGTAGGCAACGAAGAAGCCCGAGGGGTCGTGCTTGTCGCAAGTCTGGCTGCGGATGATGGAGGGGCGGCCAATGGCGCCCTGCTCCATCTTGGTGTGGGCATCCCGGTAAGAGTCGTCGAATCGTCGAGAGAAGCCGCACATCACCTTAAGGTGAGGGTGCTTCTTGGACTCATTGAGAACTTGACGGCACTGTGAGATAGCGTCATATTAGCATGGGTGTTCTGGCAGGCAAATACAAGTGGAATGATAAAACTCACGATTTCAATGTCGGTCGAGAGGGGCTTCTCGACAAGGACGTGGAGGTTCTTCTGCATGGCCTGGATGGCCTCCTCGGCGTGGACTGATGTGGCAGTGCCAATGACAACGGCGTCAAGGCCGGGCTGCTCAATCATCTTCTGGTAGTCGTCGTAGAGGGTGACACCATAGGGCTCAAGGTTGACCTTAGCCCATGTCATCTCCGCAGGGTCAGGGGTGAAGGCGGCCTTGAGCTCAGCTCGGGGGGTGCGGTTGAGGAAGTTGATGGCATGACGCTTGCCCATGCGGCCGAGACCAGCGGCGGCAATCTGGAGCTTCTTGGGGGCCATTGTTGCAGGGGTGAAGGTGACTGTGTGTAGACTTGGAGGGTGGTGTGAGTGTTGTGAGAGAGCTGGATGAGGATGAGGATGCTGATGAACGAGAACTTGAGCAGCGCGAGGACGCTTCCTTTATGGTTTCTCAGATGTCTGTCCCTCGATCCCGTGAGCGGTCGCTTCCTCAGCCGCCTGGGCCATTGAGTTCCCCCATCTCTCAACGACCTGTGTCTTTTCTCACAAGTTTCATGGAGTTTTTCACCGTATCTGTCAAGAAGAGTAGGTGGCCAGCGCGGCGCTGGGGGATCGCCCCCGGGTGGACATGCCCAGGATCCGGAAAGACTTTCCACCTCTGCTGCGTCGGATCTGGGCCGACCCCGGGGCGAGCACTTGTCACGTAATCATGCGGGGTTAGGGGTTTGCCATCCCCAGAAACGGTCTGGCTTTATTCCCGTCTCAGATTTGGATGACGGACATCAACGCCTTCTGAGGCTAGCAACGATCCAACCATGTCGGACACACTTTCCATCCTGTGGATCGACCTTCTCCAACTTGATCAGAGTCTCCAAAGCGCTTTGATTCCTGCGGAAGGGGTCATGCGGGGGCGGGGTTCGTGCTAACCTGTTCCCTGCAACTCCACTTGGCGCCGTGCGCGGCGGACAGACTTGCCCTGAGCCCGGATAGAGCTCCTCAAAGCAGCTGCCGCTCAGTCCTCATGGAGCAAGCGTACCCAAGCGACAGCCCGGGCGTTGCGGGCATTTCCCGACCCCATGGGGAGGGAGTCCTTGGAGATCATGGGGGTGCTTTGGCGGGGTTGCTGCTCCCTGGTTTCCCCAACCTAACTTCCCCAGAATTAAGAGGAAGCGTCAGTGGGCCGCTCATAACTGACAGGCAATTTAGCATCAATCCGATTGGGCAGCGTCTTTAACAAGGTTGAAGTGATTGTGATTTTTTGTATGCTCTTGGTACCTCGGTCTCGGTTGGTATTGGGGGTTTTGGATGCTGGCACTGAGCTCTCCTGATTTGTACTGACTAGTAGTGCCCGAGTCATTTTTTTATCCCCCGTGCATCGGCCAAAAAGTATAAATGAGAAGCAGCATCCGGCTTTGAATAGTTATGTCCTGTCAAGCGGACCACACTGAATAGAGTCAACATCCTTTTCTATCCATTTTTCCACCTTCAAGATGAGTCCTAAAAAGGATGAACTCGCAATTACCCCAGACTCTCGGCATATCGAAGATCATGACGAGAACCTCAAGGGCATCAACGAAATCGAAGACTCCAAGCCGGGCTTGTTCCTCAACCTCTGCGTTGTGGCAACTGCCATTGGTGGAATGCTCTTCGGTTACGATACTGGTGTGATCTCTGGTGTTCTTGTGGTTCTTGGCGACGACCTCGACGGTCGAGAAATCTCTGACAGTGAAAAAGAGTTGATTACTGCTCTGTGCGCGGGTGGTGCCTTTATTGGTGCCATTATCGCCGGTGTTACTGCTGACAAGTATGGCCGAAAGCCTGCTATCTGGTTCGCTTCTGTACTGTTCACTCTCGGAGCCATCATTCAGGCTGCTTCGTATACAATTATTCAAATGTCTGTTGGACGTGTTGTCGTTGGTCTTGGTGTGGGCTCTGCCTCTATGGTACGTGATTTTCGAGGAAAACCCCGATGCGACTCGTGTGGCTGACTTCTGGTGCTTGCAGATTATCCCTCTCTATATCGCCGAAATCTCACCTGCCAAATATCGCGGCCGAATGATCTCGATCGACATGGTATTTCTTGGAACCGGCTCATTGCTAGCCTATGGTTTTGATGCTGCCTTTTACAAAGTTGCACACGGCTGGCGATACATGGTTGGACTCGGTGGCATTCCGTCCATCATTCTGGGAGTTCTTTTGTTCTGGTGCCCCGAGTCCCCCCGCCAACTTCTCTTCCACAACCGCCGCGACGAGTGCGTCAGTGTCATTCGCAGAATGTATCCCACTGCCAATGAGCAGCAGGTTCAAATGATGGTTTCGCAAATTCAACAGGACGTTGACTATGCCAAGAGTCTTAATGAGGAGGTCTCTGCTCGCAAGTCTCTGACCAGCATCATGACCAATGGGCCCAACCGTAGGGCAGCCATTGTTGCTTGCGGCCTGATGGCTATGCAGCAGCTTTGCGGTTTCAATACCCTCATGTACTACTCCAGCACTCTCTTCCAAATTGTTGGCTTTGATAACCCCATTGCCGTTGGAACCATCACCACAGCCACAAACTGGATCTTCACCTTCCTCTCTATCTTCCTCATTGATCGTGTCGGACGTCGCAGACTCTTGCTCTACTCCATGTGGGGAATGCCCGTTTTCTTGGCCCTTGCTGCTGGTGTTTTCACTCAAATCCCTCTCGACAGAAGCACCTTGAAGTTGACAGATGATCACGTTGGATGGCCAGCAACCGTCGTTTTGGTGTCCATGATTCTTTTCGTGGCTTCATATGCTGCCGGTCTTGGATGTGTACCTTGGCAGGCGAACGAATTCCTTCCAATGGAAGTGCGAGCTATGGGAACTACCTTGATCAACATTTGCAACTGGGGACCTAACATCATCGTCTCGTCCACTTTCCTATCCATGATGCGTGGAATTTCACCTTCCGGTACTTTTGGCTTTTACGCTGCTTTGTGCCTCATCGGTTACATTTTTGTATTCTTCTGCTACCCCGAAGCTGCAGGCATGACACTGGAGGAGATTCGAGACGTTTTCGACCACGGATTTGGAGTCAGATATGCTGAGGAGTGGAGGAAGCAGAAGAAGCGAAGTCTTGCCAATGGCGAGAACGTTACGGTGCAAGCTGTATAGAGATCGAAGTAGACAACTGCACGTAGATTCTCGTTAGAGGCGCGCTGCGGAAACTATTAAATATAATTTTATGACTCAAAATAACCATGATGGATTGCATCTTCATCATTGTAAAATGCAGAAACCAAGTGACTCACCAAAAGCACACCCCGCTGAGACTTTTCTCAAGCTCTGAGGGGTTTATATGATTTGTGCGATAGGGTCGGATAGTTTTTACGAAAAGGCATTAGCCTATTCACTATAGATTACGCTTCTCCTTTTAGGGGATGGGGGTAGCAGTTTTTGCTCAATGGACCAATATGAAGTCGATCCTGGACAGGTTGGGCCAAACAGACTTAGTAACCAGGGTCTTGAAAGTTTGAATATCGCGCAAAGCCCCTGTATGATGATGAAAACTAGTAAAAACTTGTGGGCTAGGGCTGCATGAGTAGTATTTAAACCCAGATTCTAGATTTTGGCTTGGGGATATCATTTGCTCCGAACAAAATTCAGGGTGTGTTTTCATGATATGCGACACTCGGACAATGAAATCTTTACCTGGTCAAAGGTAGACTTAATCAGAGTCATCAAAAGAGATTAAACAATGTAACCAGTCCAACCTTGGATGTCGGACGTCCAAGGTGGAAGGAAGGTGCCATTGAAATGGCCAAATAATGAACGGGAATCCAGCGACAGTCAGATCAAACAGATGCCACAATAGGCCATTTGTTAAGAAGCTCCTCAAAAAGAAGCTCCGAAAATAAGTACAGAAAATAAATATGTTGAAGAAGAGTATGTTCTCTTACCTTGGTGTTGAGACCAGCAGCTATTTTATCACTAAGCTCAGTGTTACGATCGAACTTATCCACGGATTTGACCAAATTCCGGGAGGTCGGGGGTTCGATACCACGGTCCCAAACATAGTGGCATGGGATAGTACATGCTACCCGAAGATTCGTACAGTGATGGGCTTTTGTGCAGGGGACTGCACTGCTCATACTC
This sequence comes from Calonectria hongkongensis, assembly GCA_017140755.1. Classification (NCBI taxonomy): domain Eukaryota; kingdom Fungi; phylum Ascomycota; class Sordariomycetes; order Hypocreales; family Nectriaceae; genus Calonectria; species Calonectria hongkongensis. Next base: position 578,360 of record JAACJA010000015.1, read on the forward strand.
TCTTTGAGGTCACCAAAGAGTAGCTGGAAACAACCAGTCAAATAGCCTAACTTATATTAGGCTCTACCTCCGCTAATTGTCGGCCACTGTCGACAAAATATGTGAGAGAAAACCAAATATGCCAGTAGGCTTAAAATAAATCGGTTTATTGCCTGAATAAGCAGCCGTTCCATTCACTGCATAGCAGTGGCGTCGCTTACAAAGAGGCTGCCGCTGCGTTCACTGGCACCGAATTTTACAATCACTCCAGACGATCCAAATTTAGCATTAAGCATGTGCTGAGACTTAAGTTCAAAAGCGCAGTTGGGCAGGGATGGTGAGATTGACCGGGTAAGATGCCGAATTATTGCGACTTTTGTACTCGTATCCCAACTTGGTTGGTTGTCGCGACGATGTTTGGTGGAGACAGATCAGAATGGTACCAGATTCTCTTGGCAAAGCCACTAATGTAGCGTCGAGCTTACTTGTTGTCTCACTTTTACGAGTAGGATTCTTGCATCATCGTTCTATTGGTGCGGTGTGCGTTTATCCATCGAATCCCTCTGACTGAGTTGTTGCTTGTGGGGCATGAACGCACCAACACGGGGACAAATATACACGTGGTTGGTTGATGGACTTTGATATCAAGTAATTTTTGCTGTTGGTTGAAGTACTGCTTTGCTTTTGGAGAATTCAGCGGCCCCACAAGCAACAACGCAGTCAAACCCACCCGGGGGCTGAGGCCATTGCAGGTGGCTTGAGGTTATGCTTGATTTTATGTTGGTATTGAGAGGTGAACTGCACGTTTGGTTCTTTGGTGGCCCCCAAGCTGACACGCCTAGTAAGGCAACAAGGCATATACTGGGCCGGGAGGCCATTTCCATGGACGAGTCCCCTTTTCGTCCTTTCCCTTTCCTTTGGTTCTTGGTGCAAATTTTGCCTTGAAAACAAAATCGGAGCTGGTGGGACTCTAATTGGTCACATTGCCGTGGACTACTCAGAATGAATCCGTCAAGATTATTATGGCTCACCTTTGCTACATTCTTCGATATCGTGTGCTCTAAGAGCACATTTTCCCAGCCTCCTGCTGCAGGTCCAGACGGCAACTATCAAGATAACCCGACATACAGTGTGGGACAAAGGATTGATGTACAATGGACTTCAAATTTGACCTCCATGGACGTCTTGATCTGGCAACAGTATCCTATGGCATCCGCGACAGAGTCCTACTATGATACACTACTGGGTAAGCCTGTTTTTAAGTTAGGTCTAAGTAATTGCTGATAGTGGGTTAGAGGATTCAAGGTCTACGAGTCTCATCTGGACAGTAAGCCTCGACGGCTATGCCACAAATGTTAGCAAGGGCGAAAGCGCAATATTTTACTTCGAGATTAATCTACCCGGAACCGACCAAATCGATGGTACATCTCACTACTTCAATGTTTCTGTTCCAGACAGTTCTACAACCTCCGCCACGGCTTCAAAACATGACACGGGCCAGGCCACGTCATCCTCGTCATCCTCGGCTACATCGGCGGCGAACGACGATTCCGATTCCGGTCTGTCAACAGGGGCCGTTGCTGGCATCGCAGTTGGGGCAACAATAGGTGGGCTGTTGGTATTAGGAGGTATTGGATTCTTGATCTGGAAGCAGATTCGGAGGAGAAACACCGGGGTAAATAATCCACAAACCCAGCAACCACCACCGATGGAAAACAAGTCACCCGGACAGGATTCGGCTTGGATACAGCCTCCACAGGGGCAGCCTCCGGTACAAAGTCCTCCAGTTATCTACGAAGCCCCGGCTCAGACGCAACGTCCGGTGTACGAGGCACCGTGACGGAAGAATGATAGCTTTCGAGACCAGGGTTCTGTAAAATACCATTTGTTGGAGTTTTAGGAGTAGCAAGCATATCTCCAACCGTTAAAAGAAGTAAGAAACGAGCGCTTCTGTTTGTCGCCCTTTTTGCAAGAGTGGGAGGGAGATTGTGTACAGGAATAGAGGCAAAATGAATAAATAATGACAGCCATGTTAAAAAGATTTCCTCAAGTAGCTTATTCTGCAGGAAGAGACTGTCTCTAGGACCGTCTATGTGCTGATCTATTGATAATCCAGTACCCGCTGTGACCTCCACCATTTCTGGACCCAGTCAAGTGGTATGGAGATGTAGAATAATTATTTGTCTGTGACAACTCCACAATGCTCATTTGGCCATCATTAGACCGCCAAACTTGTTGAAATGAAACGGCTTCCACTTCACTGTTTACCTCCTGAGATGCACCTTTTGCGTCGTTGAGAATAGATTTAAACATTGCGCTGGGGAGCGAAATAGCGCATCTATCGAGTCCAGCCATTCGTTGTGTGAACTGGTCAAGATGGTTTCTGACAATTGGGTGATAGTTCGACGCGTCGCAGAAGTAAAACTCCCTTGTCTCTTCCAAGCAGAGATTAAGATGCTGAAGTGCAGAGAAGTTGGAAGACAAAATTTGCAATACAACCTCCAGATGATCCTCATCAATCACCCTGGGATAATCATAAGCAATGTCGATTAAATCTTCGTCTTCCTGTTCATCTTCAACATCTAGTGTTTCTAATGGCCAAAAAATATCGAGTGACCTTATTGAAGCCAGCGGTTGTGGCAATAAAAGATTCGGAAGCCGAGAAATCATGAACTCGTTGGCCATTACCATGGTGCTAGTAGAGTACAAAATATCAATGGTTTCTTCATAGCTACAAAATCAAGTTAGTCTTTTTTTTTTTTATCTTTGACGAAGAAAACAGTGGACCTCTTACTTTTGACGACAAGATGACAGCCAACCCATGATCCCAATCCGGCATTTATATGGCACATTACCTGTTGATAAATGACAACATTTGGTCCTCGCCTTTGCAGGGATCGATGATATCAATGACTGAGAATCGCTTAGATAGCGCTGGCGCTGGCAAACGAAGCTCTTCCATTGTGAACGCTTTGGTCGAGTCCCGACGATGCGTCCAGAATGATTTGCAGCTGGCCCGGACTCGAGGGCGAAATTTGCTCCGGGGAGATTGTAGTGAAGGCCTATATGTATGCGACGACCACCAAAGGCCAACACCAGGATTTCTCTCCTTATCTCAGGTGGAATCTTGAAGTATGGGCATGTCTCAGAGAAGGTGCTATGGGAGGCTAGAGACGTCAGCGCTCCCGGTCGGGGGTTTGGTGAGGACGGTGGTTCGTTTCGAGGTTTTTTAGCTTGTTTCCCCTCATCGCCATTACTGCGGGCTTTTTGATCGCTCTGATCTTCATAGATTTGCTCGGTTTTGCGCTTCATAATTGTGACAAGGTCCGGTCAAAATGAGGATACGGGACATAGTTTTATGGAAGTAATCGGGAGTAATGCTTGAATGGGGTCCTGATTTTGGGGCTGAGATCCCAGTCACGGCCAACCAGCAATTGGTTGGGGTGGACTAGCGCACACGGTCCAGATGCACCGCCCCCCCCCCCCCGCACTGTAAGCTTTGCTGCCTGCTCGAGAAATCTCCGAATCAGCGTGTACTACGTTTATTTGTCGATAGATCTCTAATTTTCGTGGGGCTGTTTGATCCTGGTGGACCTCGAACAATGTGGCCCCCAAATTAGTAGCTGAACAACACTAAGAAAAACACGGGTGATTGATGAGCGGCAACAACTGATTTAAGACTGATTTGATTGCACATGCTAGTGCAACCTGAAAGGTCTAATAATTGTATATACAAAGAGGTCTAACTCTATGAGGATATCATCATTTCTGCGTTAAATAAACAAAAGCGCCACGTTCTCATAATCATCTAAACGAGGAAAGAGATAAGGCGTCTGGGCAACGACTTGTGCTCAGGCTCCTCAATCTCAGACTCATCGAGCAAGTTGATGCCCGTCTGAAGATCCATCTCAGAGGTGGGGACATACAGGCGCCAGTTACGGCTGTAAATCTTCCAGCCGATGAAAAGCACCATGCTCACGGGGAAAGCCAGGTAGGACTGGAAGAAGCCCTCAGCAGTTGGCTTGGCACCAGCAGATGGCTAGGCAATTGGTTAGTCTTTGATCTGAAAAATCGTTTAAACAGAAGTACTTACGTAGAGGGCATTGTAGAAAGTGGCAAGCAATGCGATAAGGTTGAGGAAGACACCGATGTAGCTACCAACAACACCGAAGGGGCTCTTGAAGGGAATGCGTTCCACGGGCATGCCCTGGGCTTTGAAGCCAGCTCGCATGCGGATGTGTGTCCAGCAGATGGTACCCCAGACCAAGAGGTAGGCGAGACCAGTGAGAGCGAGCAGCCAGCCAAAGACGTCACCGCTCTTGCCAGACTCTCCAATAAAGGCGAGGAAACCGAATGCGATTTGAATGACAATGCACCAAACAGGGCGACCCTTGCTGTCAACATAAGCAAGAATCTTGGGAGCCATGCCACGTTGGGCCATAGCCTGCATGGTTCGGGTAGAGCCAAATGTGCAAGAGTTTGCAACACTAAGCACTGAGATGGTGATGACGGCGTTGAAGATTGAGGGCAGAACCTTGATACCAGCATCCTGGATGGCGAGCACGAAGGGCGAGGCCTTGGTGTTGGCACCATGGGAACCCATGAGACGCGGGTCGCTGGCTGGGAGGATAAGACCGAGGATAAACAGGTTGACAACGTAGAAGATGGAGATACGCCAGAAGACCTGCTTGGTGGCCGTTGGGATGGACTTGCGGGGGGAGGCAGACTCAGCGGCAGCAAGACCGACAAGCTCAGTACCACCGAAGGCAAAAGCGGCAACGACAAACACTGAGCAAAAGCCAGTAAAGCCGTTTCGGAAGGCACCAGGATCGTGCCAGTACTTGGCGCCAAGGTAGCCACGGTCACCAACGCCACCACAGTTGATAATGATACCAAGGATCATGAAACCAATGCAGGCAAGGATCTTGATGATACTGAGAACGAACTCGACTGTAAAATTGGTTAGCTTGGTGTTGCATTAGACTTCAATTGGTTGTACTCACTCTCTCCATAGCCCTTAACGCCAAAGAGCTGGACAACAATGAGGGCGAACAGGAAGATGGCAACCCAGACACCCATGTTGATATCATCGCGCCAAAACTCAATAGTGATACTTGCGGCAATGAGCTCGAAAGGCAGGACAGTCAACCAAGCAAGGGCATATTGCCAACCCATGGCAAAACCCCATGATGGATCCACAAAACGGACAATGTATGTGTAGAAGGCGCCATTGACTGGGTACAGGACGGCCATCTCTGCAAGGGCATTGGTGGTCATCAGAAGCATGAAACCAATGATAAGGTAGCCAATAACCTAGAAGCTGATTAGCATTCGCCTTGGCATGCAAATCCTGTGAAGCATACCAGAGCTGCGGGGCCACCCTTTTGCAAGGCACCACCGGAACCGACGAAGAGACCAGCGCCAATGGCGCCACCTAGTTCAATGTGAGCACAGCGTTCATCCATGAAGGGAATATTTTGTTGGCGATCATACCAATGGCGATCATCTGCATGTGTCGGTTGCGCAGATCCCGCTGGAGGGTGCCGCTGGGCTCCGACTCGCCGCGTTCTTCATCATGGCCCTTGACTTCAATGGCGGGGCCCTTGTCGAACTCGCCGCTGGGAGGAGAAGCTTCCGCCATGTTACTGTAATGGTTCAGGCGAGACTTGGATGAGGATGGTGTTGTATAAGTGTGCGAGGAGTGAAAGGGTGAAGGGGGGGAATGGAGAGAGAAGAAAGCGATGCTCTGAATTCGTTATTCTGGACGGGATTTCATGATCAATTTGTATTCAATGCAATCTATGATAGTACAGATCGTAACACTGTTCGCCTCCCCCGGATCTTCCAAGCTGGGAAGGTCTAGGCTTCGCATCAGCCGTGCAGACGCAGCCGCTATCACTCCGCGTTGGGCTGCGCTAGAGGACGCTAAAAAGCTTCTAGGCTTTGTCGGTGAAAATGCTCCCAAAAAGTCGCTATCATGCTATCGTGGTTCGTTGACTCGAATTGCGCACGGCCATTGGGCAGCCTAGCGATCCATTTACCAGCTCTACCGCGCGAGTGTGGATTAAGAGGCGTTCTCGATTGCGGGCAACCCCATAATCCCCGCGTCCCCACCAGTTTTTGCTGCGTAATAGTGTCGCTGAGTCCGTAAAACCAGCCCCGTGTCCAAGACGATTTAGGAAGGTCCCCGAAGAAGGCGCTGGATAGCAGCGATCGAGACTCTCAGCTCGTTCAGGTGACGTAGCTGTTGGTAATGGCAAAAGAGATTGCGGGGTGCAGGGGGAATGGGTGACTCTTCCTTCTCAATGACGCAACGATGCAGAGAAAATGGCTGTGGCGATGGCTGTGGCAATGGACTCGAATTGACTTCTGTCATCGTCGGCCTTGCCCATTCCCTTCTGCGCCTGGATGCGGGTAGCTGCATCGCACTCGTCGTGATTGGCTCGGCACTCGACTCTGGCTCCGGATAGGGGCATGAGGCTGACTCGGCACGTGCTAGTTGTTCTGGGCCGAGGGTCTAGACGCCTCTGGCGCTTGTCGGTGCGGAGCCGCTCAGCACCAGGTTGGCGACGGTGGCAACTACCGGCCCGAATCCCTTCTCGTCCGTGGCTTGCGATAAACGGCCCATGGGCCTCGATAGTCGCCGTCATCATCTGGATCCTATTCGCCAGTTCAATCATACGTTGGACCTGGCCCGCTGATAACCCCTGCTGGTTGTGGATATGTAGGCTTCATGCGCTGACTCGATTCCCGATCGGAACATAAGCTTAGGATAATTATTTCAAATTACCCTGATAAGCGTGACTAGCTAATCTCGAATTGCGGAGGTCTCTAATGCGGAGGTCTCTAAGGCGAAGCGAAGGACGTAATGGTGTATGGTAACGTGAAGCATCCCGGCGGTCATCTGCATCAGTTGACTACAGGAAGCTGGTTGATTCTACTGGGTTCAATGTTGACCTAATTAAAACCGGATATTGGTACCCAACCTTCCAAGCTGGCAAATTCATTTCAATTGACCGTCGATAACCCCCTTCTTTGTTTCGAACACGACGCTGATGGACAAATCTGTGGCATCAAAGGGGCTGTCTCTATCAGCAACTTATATTTTGAAATCCCTTGATATAGTCCCATTGGGAGGTGTCTTGCTAGGAGATTGAACAGTATGTCTAATTTGAGTAGCATTTGCCGTAGCGACATCTTGTATGAAGACTGCAACATATGCGCCCGGAGATGCTCTCGCGATTCATGCTCGTTTTCGCTCTCCTGTAAAGTAGAATAGCGACAATAAGAGACGTTTTGCAATACGGTTTATATATTTCTTATGGAGGTTTATATATTCATCGCACTCCTGCCGTAGCATCTACAACTTGTTGCCATCGCCTATTTGAGCCGGTACGTATTTCTAGAACGCCTTCCGATCCAAACTAGGGCAGACCAATCCAGACACTGGAAACATCGTCTGCGTGTAGTATCACTTGATCTCGATGGGCCATTGTGTTGAAAAGACACCTCGCAAAAGCGTAGTTTTCAAGTCCATCTGTTCACATGGTCTAACTGGGGTGTATTGATGACTTTGAATTGGCTGACAGTAATAAAAGCGTTTTCTTTCGAAGTAGTAGTGTCAACAGTGCCGCAAACGTCACGCATCACAAGGTCTATTGAGTAATCTTGCCCTGTAAATGGCATAAAAAGCACCAGTCTTCCTTTGGGAAGCAGCGGAATTTTAAGAGAAGCAATTGACATATTTCTGGCGGACCTTAAGTTGATTGCAACAGATACCCTGGAGTCCATGGCTTAGAATGCCAAGTATTGGTGGCGCTGGAAATAGGGTGGCTGGAGGGTGATGACCCAGATGCTCAACACTCTGATTCGGAGGAGCCATCTCCTCGTGTACTAGCAGCCCCAGAAGAAATATTGGGGTTCTTAAACTTAACAGGTAGGCCACTTGATTATATTTCATGGCTCAATCAGGGCCTGGGCTTGTAAAATGCCGCCATGTAAGGTGTGGCGTTTGACTGATTGCTAAAATTCTCAAGGCACACCGGTGCGCCTACGCATAATTAGATTGACTTGATTCGTAGTCCAATTGATGGCTTACCAGTCTCTAAAACCGGTCCGCATGACAGGCTTAGTCGACAGTTTGCGGAGGAATCGAGGCCTCAAACACACTTCATCTTGATTGATCGGGCTGAAGGCTTCAACATGGACAACAACCCCACATTTCCATATCCGATTTCTTCCTTAGCGCTCATTTTCGGCTCCCCTTCTAACAACAACATCCGGTATGGTGTAGTGGCTAACATTTCGCGCTCTCATAACCTGAGAGATCAGTTCCGCGGAGCCCAGGGTTCGATTCCCTGTACCGGAGGATGTTCTCTTTTTGACTCTCCCACGCTTTCAGCGAAGGACAGGCATCGCTGGGCCTTTCTTCTTCTTTTTTTAATTCCTTTGAGATGGATGATGGTGGGCGTAGGAGGAGATTGTGCTTTTTCCCCTTAGGTCTTTTTTAACAGTAACCGCATTTGGATAAAATTAGAATCGCAGCGAATCCGTCATCCCCAATTTCCCTGTAGCACTGTAAACGAATAGGCTAGTGTTACAACCGGATGATACTGGTGCATCATGGCATTTTGCCAATCCAGCTAACCATTAATGTGTTATGGCGGCTTCGGGAAATGATAGGCCTGTCTCTCTACGACGCCAACGATTCACGACTCATCCATCCAGCAGGTGATCCGAACCAGTCACTGTCCCGATTGCATTCATCAGCTGGATTGCATCACCAATAAACAGACCATGCATCAGTCTGTATTTAAATAAATCAGAGAATTCCCTTGAATCTTAATCATGGAAGCTGAAGTTTTATTCAATCTAAAGTATGCATTATGTTAGACCGATATGCTCTCTAATCTTTTGATTTTGTCACGGACGACGGCCCAGCGCCTACAGGTGCCGCGACAACAACAGAGGTTTGTTTTCCTCCTTCAATCAAAGAAGGAGTTGATGAATCTCCACCAACAGATTCAGATTCAGTGGCTCGACTGCATGCGAGTTAGACATAGCAAACTTATCGGGTTTCGGGGCCTGAGACTTACGCTTTTCGTTTGAGAACATAATTAAGAATGTGAACTCCAATGATAAGCAAGGCCGCACTTGTCAAGCAAAACGGATATCCCTTAGGATAACGCGGGGATTCCACGGTTGGAAATGTCAGAAGAGGTGTCCAAGCGGTTGTTGACTGCGCAACTGCATTGATGATAACCAATGTAACTGCTCGTTCAGCAGGCGAATATTTCAACAAATTGTTGACCCAACCGTGCAGAACACTCGACATGGCGGGAGAAGAATAGGATGTTGCAAATCCAAACCACAGAGCAGCCTCCGGCACGTGCCAAATAGTCTTGATGATTAGTCCAATAATGTTCCATGTGTGAGCAACAGTGATAGCCCAAGCCGGTCCTGTCAAGAGATCGGACAAGAAGCATACGAAAAGAGTATAAAAAATGCCCAGAGCAGGTGCAATCGTTCCTAGCTCGTTGACCCTGGCTGTCGAATACCTATTCAGACTCTTAATCCAAAGTAGGAAGCTTCCCGTGCTAGCATGCGTTCCAGCATTCCAGAAAAAGATATCCAAGACAATAATTGTCCAGAAATACGGGTTGGAGAAGACCTTCTTCAGTGTTCGAAGCTCGAACTTTCCATACAAAACATGACCGGCTCTTTCTAGACGTCGCTTAGATACCTCCAGGTCATGGTCGCTAAGAACTCGGCGGTTCGGCTGGTCGTAAGTGCCTGGAATGACCAAGTATCCCAAGAAGCCAACTGGAATAGTGATGATTGCGCAAATGATGTACATCCAACGCCAACCAGCGAGGCCATGCACACCGTCAAGTCTTTGAGTTGCACCAGCTTGGATCAAACCTGCTGTTAGTGTTCCTAGGGATAGCCCGATGTAAAATAGTCCTCCGCGACGACCGATTTCATGTCCTCGGTACCATGCACCTGTCCCACCGTTAGTAAAATGGGATAAACCTCGACGGTGAAAAAGTTCCCACATACCAAACACGTAATGCATCGCTGGGAAGAAGGCTGCCTCAAACCAGCCGACAAGAAACCTATAGGCTGCCATTTCGGCAAATGAATTTGCCCGAAACTGTAGCAGCGTAAATATTCCCCACATGACGTCGAGGAATGGGATCGTCCAATACATCGGGATGTAGGTGAAAAGGAAAAGAAATGGAAGCTGGCCAACAACGGCTCCGACAGTGTACATGGTCTGCAACTGTACTAATTCATTTCCATGGAATCCAAGATCCTCCTTCATTCCCGCAACATAGGCATTGTCTGAGACACGTTAGAGGAATATAGAAGGACGAATGTGCGCGGGTCTTACTCAGATTGGCCTGGTCAACATATTTAACCCAGTATGAGAGCACTGCATACGGAACTACCAGAAGATCAAGCTTCCAAAGAAACTTCCTCTCCTCTGGTGTATCATCGTCCGAATACCATTTTATCTTGTACCACTTTGATCGTGGAATGCTCGCCATCTTGAAACAGCCTCGCTTTGCACCAGGTGTGAGCAACAGCCAACCGTATTTTGGTCAAAATCCAGACGAAAATGGCCAGTTTACGATCAATGGTGAATTTAGGCTGTAATCTCTGGCTTTGCTGACTGGCCTGCCAAAATATGCTTACTGTGGAAGCTTGATATAATACTTTGCTTCTCCACGCTGCAGCTCGTCATCTCCCCGGTATTTCGCAAAAGCAATAGTCCCTGTCGCTGACCCATAGTCACCCATGCCTTTTGAAGTAAAGGGCCATCGGTCGCCCACCTGTCAACGGTGGGTTACCGTCGTTATCGATGCAGAATAGTAGCATTGGTCACGCGTGGCTGCCGACTCTTGTTGACTACAGTGGAAGATAAACGGTGGAGAAACCCATACGATATGAGCCTTAACCATTTTATCGGATGCACTACTTAGGGAGATTGTCGGGGCCATCCCGCAGGTGGTTGGTACGCTAAAAACGGTATCATTGGTTGTTGGCGATGACGTGCTTATACCTCATTTTTCGACAGATGGTGCAAGACGGGGGACATGACCTCTGCAAATAAAACAGGGCATGGTCTCGCTAAAGTGGCTTGATTTGTCATTTAATAGTAAGGATAACCCTCTTTGACCGAGAAAAAAAGGCCGCATGGTTACGGGTGTGTTCCCCGGGGAGATCTCCATGCATTTCCTGGGACGGGCCGTTGTCTCATCTGTCGGTGTGGCCCTGGCCTTGGCAGGTTTTGGCAGCATCCCCGAGCCAAAGTCCTCCCCATCAATCAAGGTCAAGAGAAAAAACACTTCAAATTTTTCTTAAATTCCTATGAAAACTGGCAATAATGACCACATTCGTTAACTTTTATTTTTTTAGAAGGGCACCGGACCGCCGTTTGCTTAACTAGTCCTTCAAGCAATCCGCGACCGATTCCTATTCAACCAATCTCATATGTGATCCTCCACATTCACGAAAATATTCCTGTTAACCAAAAGCTTATCGATGCATAAAATGGAGCAATAATACTCCTGCAATCGTTGGATCGCTTGGTAATAGAAAAGGGTCGTCGCGGCCTCTGTCGGACGTGTGAAACAATTGAGATGCTGCAAAGCTATCATATTACATCAGCGATGCGACCCAAATTAATATGAACGAGCATTAATCGTCGATTATCTGACGCGGGCTCACTCTGCTGGTTCCATGGGCTAGTGCCCAATGAAGCCAAACGTCTTGTAGAATGGTCATAATAGTGTTCCTCTTTAGCTGTACCTGGCCACATTGATTTTGCATGATATATATCAATAATATGGAGCTTGATTCAAATTATTTCAAATTATTATCATGTATAAAAACGCTTGTTCAACCTCTAAGCAGACTAATCAGCCATTACTTAACAGATCACAAGGTTTGTCGATTGCGTTTACCACTACCAAATGCACTTTGCTTACTTATGCCTGCCTCGGAAAGAAAAGGCTTTTAGCTCTTAAATATTCGTTAAATTTTCGATAATGTGGATAATTTCTTCAGAATGAAATCTTTCGCGAATGTCAACGAGTGCACCATGTTCTCACATTTTTAGAGGTTGTTGAGGAAGTTCGCTGCCCGAAACCTAGATACCCAACGTTGTCGCATTATTCTACATGCCAAATATTTCCAGATCCAGTCCATAATCTGCCCTTTTCGAATTCTCAGCCTTGTGTAGGTTTTGCTGTGTTAGCTCGAACTCTGAGTTGGAGATGTGGCTGGTTACTGGGTAGCGGGAAGTTGCTAACGCCACCAGCTTCGTTCTTCTGGCGCTTGATTGGGCTGAGTGGAAAGTTCCGCAGATAATTATTATTATTTAAAATGTATAGGCTATTCACATGACATCCTGTTTGGTGGGGGTAAAATGGCTCGCGCCTCTGAGGTTAGGTTTTGTTTATTCTTGACTGCATTCTCTCTCATCACTCAGGACGGCTTGTCCCATCAGCGTACGTCAGCTACTCATATTATAATCACTCAGTACTAAATAAAGGCAAAAGAGCCAGGAAAATATGCAGATTAAGCGACATACGATCACCCTTGTCCCGATCCTTCGACGAGATACCACAACCGAGCCTTGTATCTATGGTGTATCCAGTGACAACACAGGTGCGTATTCCCCCTCACCATATTCTCATTAATTCTAATGACTCATACAGCATCGGATAATGATAGAAAAATTACGTCATGGGGTTGTAGAGAAATGCCTACGACATTCATCATTATACCCCCAGTAGCGGCAGAAGCTACTATACCAGGCTCCAACAATATGGCAGCATCTACCAGTCCCCAGACTATTGATTCCGTCTCCTCTACAAGCTCAGCAAGGCCAGTCACTACACCACCGGGGTTGACGCTCGATGCCACCATCATTCTCGGGGTAACCCTTCCCATAATAATCCTTGCAATATTTATAGGGTTGATAGTATTATATCTGAGAAGGCGTCGACGGCGTAAGGCACGAGCTGCTAGAAGACGATCTTCTGCCAGCAGGCCAGGCCTAGTATTTGAAACAAAACCAGAACTTTCTGCAGAAGGGGCAGTAACCACCACAGTCATATCTAGTGGGGGGGCAAAAGACCAGAGTTTACCGCAAGAGAGACACTCCACGAATTAAGGAGTGGTACCAGAACGGAAACAACACCTCTCCCAGTCTCAACAGCGATTCCCAGTCATTCCGAAGCTACACTTTCAAGAATGGAACTTTCCAGTACAACAAGACAAAATGTAAATATTCCGCAGAGGGAGATACAACAATAAGCGAGAACCTTGTTATTGAGACAGCACATTAGATTGGTAATAATGAAACTCGATCAGATCTACATCAAACTGGGATCAAGGGACAAGGGAGTGGCAACTGAAATGGATAAACACTCCCGCTAAGCAGTTGATTCCAATTGATTTCGACTTAGCTCTATGCAATCACTTCTTTCTAACTTTTGCATCCAATCCGATTTGACTAGCCACGTATTTGCAGATCCCCCCCACCAAGGCACACGCAATACCATGCTCACAGCCACAACCGTATCCCCCATGCTGGTCACCTAGTACAGGTGGGTCGAGTAAAAGTACACACGCTCAAAACTTAGATTATTTCCGAATTTTTTCAATACTTCCTACCCTAGACCAAGTTCTTCAAGAAATTCGGGCAACATGTTTTCCATGAGTCATGGAACTTCTGAAGTCTTCGTCTTCGATAGTGACACAAAACTGAATAATGGTTGTATTTAAATATTCGATCCTTCAAAGACGACGAAAACAGTCCTGGAACCAACCCGTTCCGTGTTGATGTGCCAATAACTCCTTCACATTGGATAGATTCTATCCGAGTGTATGGGTGTATAGGAGGAAGAGATTATTATACGCGAAACAATCTTATCTTGACCGAAAATAACTAATTTGTTGAACACATTTCGAAACCATCCAAATCAACTCAGCAGGCTTCTACGGGAAGAAATCACTCTCTGTGTGAGCCGCCAGCCTAATTACGCACGAAAATCGCACAAACTACCATGAATAAAGAAAACAAAAGGACAATCTAGGATGGAACCACTAATTACGCATTTGGCTATGCCTCCTAGTGTCACCCTCCACGTCCAAAGGATTCAAAGGAACATTTACGCCACCAAACCCCATCAAACATGCTGATCCGTAATTGCTATTGCCACGTCGAATTTTTTGAATACACGTGGAACGAATGTTTGAAAGGCTCAGCCATGCGATGCTTCGCCACGCTACGCAATAGATTACATCACTGAGGCGGCTGACCGTGTCAAACCAAATGATTCCATAGCATAGAGGCTCAGCTAGCAACGACACCTCAGGTGGGTTAGGTCCCATGAAGCAGCGCCGACATGGTCCGGGCTCAACAGTAAGGACAACCTTTCTGAATCTTTGTTGCGGCACAGAATTCTATGCAAGAGCTGTTTCGTTTCGCGCACAAAGTGTGTATTGTTCAGAAGGTGTCGAACAAATTCCGAATAATTGATAGTCAGACTCTGACACCTATTTCATGCCAAGGATCTGGCTCATTCTCACGTAATAATGCCATATAGTAATGCACAGACCAATCACGAGACTGTTTCAGATTACTCTTCTCAAGTTCCCTTGAACGAATCCGAGATGCACGGCCCCAACTCGCAATGGGAGCCTCAAAATCAGCCTCTACGCCTGTCTTGCGCGTTTATGTGGCTGGATAGGGGGGGGCCACCAAGCTCGAGGAATTTGTCGCACATTGGTTAAGGTTTGCTCAGCCCTCTTTGGAGATTTAGTGTGAATCCATAATGACGCTTTCGGGCTGGCGGCGAAGCAGTCCGAAGCGCCAGGGTGCTGTCGAAGCCCGACACCAGGCATCCTTCCGCCAAGTGCTTACCAACACCGCATCCCGGCGTCAACATATCCACCTCGGTCATTGACTGCCAACATCCAGGGTGCGCCGACTAACGGGCAGTGGGTATGATTGGCTGGAAAGCCACGCAATTGGGTTCCTCAGTAGCGAGCCCCCATGGCGGCCGACTAACTTGCCCGGATTGGAAAGAGCTGTTACTTCCGGAATATAAGCAATAGCTTAATCAAAACAAGCTACAAACTAGAACGACATTGGCAAGAGCTCGTACAAGGATAGCATGTGCGGCGGCATTGAACTCCAACACAGAGATGATGATACATTGTACTATCGTATTCAGAGAAGCAATGGTGCTGGATAAATCTACAAGCTCGGTATCTTTCATCATCACTGTGAGTCACGAACAGGTCTCATTTATCATCTGAGGCTCCAATGTTAGGAGGTTGATGCAAGCACATCAAGGAGCTCGTCTCCATTGAGTAAATGGCCGTGTTCGATACGATTGCTCCTGATTCTTCTGTTTGTTTTGTCATACTTTGAAATCCAAAAACAGTAAATGCGCCGTCTATACAAGAGCTGTATACATTTGCTTCGGAGATTGGTGTCTTGTCTATATGCACGTGGAGGAAAGAGCATATTTTTTTTTTTAAAAGCTCCGAAGTATATGGCGAAGAAATTTAATTGGACTGTGCATCTGCAGATCTCTCTGAACTTTACGGCATGTTCCAGGTTGCTGGTATGGTCAGCGGCGAACAAAACAGTCTATACGGGCCTCTCTCGTGTATCGGGTTCGGCTATGGAGAAATGGTTTTTAGAGTGGAACAAATTAGATCTTGGCAGGGATTCCAATCCAATATCCCGACGGGTTTCAAGATATCATTCCCGGCAGGTCGTTGAGCATCCAATCTCGGTGCTGAACTCGAGGTGGGACCAGCAAGGACGACGGTCGCGTTGAGACCATCAGCGGATATGCAAGATCGATGGTAGCACGCCTCAATCAAGGTGGCTTAAGATTAGCTTCGAACCACGGTGCCAACTTTAAATGGTGATTTAATCCCGTTTGGCGCCAGTTTGCTCCGGTATCCCGGGCACCCACGGCATCACATCATATTCCGAGCGCATGGGGCGAGGTTCCGATGGCGTCACCGGGGCGCCAGTGTGACACTGACTTGATTCCGTCGTCTTATGTGATGAAACAATTACCAAGGCAAACAGACCCCGTTCTGGAGCGAGAAGTGGAGAGACATGTTTTCGGGTGCTGCGTGTTGGTGATGGGATGGTGGTACGGTGCAGGTCTGGCTGTCTTGAGACCCGGCGCTTATCTCGCCACCAATGGCCCACTCGGCGTTTTCACGCAATAGCTGCCCCTTTTAGTTGACACGCCGTCGTGTTGGTGCGCGGGATGCGGGGGTTTCGCCGGGTCGACCTCCTCATCTCACTGCGTCCCTCTCATTTGTCGTGTGCTTGACTATCGATGCATACCCACATAAGCTTAATTTCTAGCCCCTGGCCGTCATTGGCGGCACAACATTCACAAGATTTCGTGCCAAGATTGCCACCACAAATCTAGTCGTGCTCGGCTGGGATTCGAGCCGTCAAAGCTGCAATTCACGCCGTGCACAGCCTCAAGCTAGACGTCATAGCGCAACACGTATGCGACCAAGCCAAGAGGCAACAATCGGTGTAAACAGCCATTGCACCCTGGTGGCTATCATCCGTGAGCATTCAAGCTTATAAAGTGGATCATTCAGGTCGTCAGAAGCTGACTGTGCAATCCGATGCACCCGGTGACATCCAGCAACATAGCCCCCCTCGGACGCCCACCACGGCGTCTTGGCTCAGCGTTAAACCATGCTATTCACCAAGGATGGACGTAGGTAGACTCCACCTCCGCTTAGCTGTGGATTGAATTACAAAAAGACACAAAGTCTCGCTTGCACAGCCTCAATGGTAATGTCGCTTCCGACGCTTATTGGCCCGCCGCTGTGACAATGAGGAGATCGCCGGGACTTGGCTGAATTGCTTTTGTACATTTTTCGATCCGATTCCGAAACAAAAAAAAAAAGGCGTCGTTGAGTATACGACATCTGAACTTTCTAGGAAGGTCTCCAATTCTTCGAGCTGTTTCATTTGTGCTTCAGAATTCTGCTGCACTGCCTCTTAAAGGTGCATCACGACGGGGTGCGACAGGGTGACGACCAGACCGTGATAGGCCTCCCAACCGTCACTTCGCATCATTGACTTGCTTGGCGCAGCAGTCCGAAAACCGGAATTATGCAGGATGAAAAATCTTCCTCGTTAGTGTCGTTCGGGTATTTCTTGGTGAAGGTGGACTGTGTGTTTGGGACATTTCGCTGCATTGCGTCCCTTCAAGGAAAAAGCCTTTGTAAGGCATCTCTGACAAACAAGCACGAGCCATAATCCCCGGGCTTTCTAGATTATTGTTTAAATTTCTAGATTAAAGGAAGGCTCCAGTTTGCATGGAAATGAAAGCTCTCAATCGAAATCCTAATCGCAGGGAACGAACCATAAACGCCCAAGTGAAATTGCGCATGGGGTAATAAGCCAGGGGTGCCCGGACCACAGCAGACACCAAGAAAACCGATGCTGGTTTCTGGGCGACGCCGCTCCAAGTAGACGACGATTCCCGCCTGCATTGTTTGCCCAGAGATTTCTCCACTACCGAGCTGTCCGAGGCGAATGAGAGCATCCATGTGACATTTACGTAGACCCAATCAAGATCTCTCTGTGCGATGCAGGGAGCTAAGCCTCCTTGGAATTGTATATACCACCTCCACCTCGCCATCTCTAGCTTAGATCCAAAGTGCACCAGGCTCCATATGAACCTCTGATCTCCTAACATCAAGCTTAATGGTGCCTTCATAGCTGTCTCTCTTCTTCTTTCGATAATACCATCAACATGCCGGACAGCGGTCTCGTCCCGCTCCAGGTGGACACGCGCCTGCGTGCCTACAGCAACGCCGACACCGTCGCCTCAGCCGCGTCTAACCCGTTCTTGACCCCAGGCACCGTGAGCCGCGACTTAAGCATATCCGAGGATGGAGCCGCCGCGTTACGGCCGGATCCGGGAACGGAGGCTGATTTCGAAGTCGACAACAACCCATTCGCATTCTCTCCAGGACAGCTCAACAAGCTACTCAACCCCAAGTCGCTCGCGGCATTCCGAGCTCTGGGCGGCCTCCAAGGCATCGCCCGAGGCCTCCAGACAGATGTCAAGACAGGTCTGAGCGTGGATGAGACATCGGCTCCAGGCCGCATGTCGTTCGATCAAGCCGTAAACCCTCACACCGTCGATAAGCCTTCACCAGCAGCCCCATCTAGCTCCTCCGAGCCCTTTCAGGACCGAATCCGAGTATACAAGCGAAATGTTCTACCAGCAAAGGAAGCCACGCCTCTGTGGAGATTGATGTGGAATGCATACAACGACAAAGTGCTCATTCTTCTTACCGTCGCCGCCGTCATCTCTTTGGCGCTGGGTTTGTACGAGACCTTCGGAGCCGAGCACGAACCAGGTGCCGCCACACCTGTGGATTGGGTTGAAGGTGTTGCTATTTGCGTTGCCATCATCATCGTTACGCTAGTGGGCTCTCTCAACGACTGGCAGAAGGAGCGGGCATTTGTCAAGTTGAACGCTAAGAAGGAGGACCGTGAGATCAAGGTGATCCGGTCAGGAAAATCATTCATGATCAATGTCCATGATATTCTCGTGGGAGATGTTCTTCATCTGGAGCCTGGCGACCTTGTTCCCGTTGACGGTGTCTTCATTGACGGTCACGGAGTTAAGTGCGACGAGTCGTCTGCGACTGGAGAGTCTGATGCGCTCAAGAAGACTGGTGGTGACCAAGTTATGAGAGCCCTTGAGCTTGGGCAGACTACCGGCGATGGCCTTGATCCATTCATCATTTCTGGCTCCAAAGTTCTGGAAGGTAAGACATCTCTATTCCGACTCCTCATTCGAGTCCCACTAACCAATACACCCAGGCCTCGGAACATTTGTTTGTACCTCCGTCGGTGTTAACAGCAGCTTTGGAAAGATTATGATGTCCGTTCGAACTGAAGTCGAAGCCACTCCTCTCCAAAAGAAGCTCGAAGGACTTGCCCTTGCCATTGCTAAGCTGGGAAGTGCATCAGCTGGTCTCCTATTCTTCGTCCTCCTCATCCGCTTCCTCGCAAACCTCCCTGGCGATGACCGCTCTGGTTCAGACAAGGCCTCTTCATTCATGGATATTTTGATTGTTGCAATCACTATTATTGTCGTGGCCGTTCCTGAAGGTCTTCCCCTCGCAGTGACATTGGCACTTGCCTTTGCCACAACACGAATGCTCAAGGAGAACAACTTAGTCCGAGTTCTCCGTGCTTGCGAAACCATGGGTAACGCTACCACCATCTGCTCGGATAAGACCGGTACTCTAGTAAGTCAACTCTCATCGAATTCTACATATCTCTTTTTGGCAAGACCTAACTTGAAATAGACTACGAATATCATGACTGTTGTTGCTGGTACCTTTGGGTCAACCTCATTTAGCCAATCAGACTCGGATAAGTCCTCCGAGCAGCAGCTTATTTCTACATGGGCATCTAAGGTCGCACCCGCTTCCAAAGAATTGATTGTTCAGTCTGTGGCCATCAACTCTAGTGCTTTTGAGGGAGAGGAAAATGGCATCGCCACCTTCATCGGATCAAAAACAGAAACTGCTCTTCTGCAGCTGGCCAAGGACCACCTCGGACTTGATTCACTCGCCCAAACTCGAGAGAATGAGCAGGTGGTTGAATTGTTCCCCTTTGATTCCACCAAAAAGTGCATGGGCGCCGTCATCAAGCTTCGATCCGGTGGATACCGCCTTCTCGTCAAGGGTGCTTCTGAAATTCTGTTGTCCTACTGCAATAGCCAGGCCGATTTCCAGACTCTTGAGACATCCCCCCTAGCCGATGATGATCGTCAGAAGCTGTCAGTCGCCATTGAGACGTACGCAAGCAGATCTTTGCGAACCATTGGTCTTGTTTACAGGGACTATGAGCAGTGGCCACCAGCTTCCGCCGAGGTGGCTGAGGGCAAGACTGAGTTCCAGTCCCTGCTTAAGGAACTTGTATTCCTCGGTGTTGTTGGAATTCAGGATCCCGTCCGTCCCGGTGTCGTGGAAGCCGTCCGCAAGGCTCAGCACGCAGGAGTCTGCATTCGAATGGTCACTGGTGACAACATCACTACTGCCCGGGCTATTGCTACCGAGTGTGGCATTTACACCGAAGGCGGCGTTGTTATGGAGGGCCCCGTTTTCCGCACCCTTTCAGATGAACAAAAGCTCGAAGTACTTCCTAAGCTCCAGGTGCTTGCCAGATCTTCTCCTGAGGATAAGCGAGTTTTGGTTACAATGCTCAAGGCTCGTGGAGACACCGTGGCCGTCACTGGCGATGGTACAAACGATGCACCTGCTCTCAAGGCTGCCGATGTCGGTTTCTCTATGGGTATCTCTGGTACAGAAGTCGCCAAGGAGGCGTCTTCCATCGTTCTTATGGATGACAACTTCACATCGATTATTACAGCGCTCAAGTGGGGACGTGCAGTCAATGATGCAGTTCAAAAGTTCCTTCAGGTAAGCTTCTATATGCCGATTGCAATCTTTCCGATCAGTTAACTAACTAGCACAGTTCCAAATCACCGTCAACATTACCGCTGTGCTTCTCTCCTTCATCACTGCCGTGTACAATGACAACATGGAATCAGTACTCAAGGCCGTCCAGCTTCTTTGGGTGAACCTTATCATGGACACTTTCGCCGCTCTTGCCCTTGCAACGGATCCACCAACCGATGCTATCCTCGATCGCCAGCCTCAGCCAAAGAGTGCTCCTATCATCACCCTCAACGTATGTATCCAGTGATGATTGTTTCAAAATTACCTTGAGCTAACGAAAACGCAGATGTGGAAAATGATTATTGGACAGTCCATCTTCCAACTCACTGCCACACTTATCCTTTACTTTGCTGGAGCAGATATCCTCGGCTATGATAAGAACGACGAAGACAAGATGCTGGAGCTCGACACGCTGATCTTCAACTCCTTCGTCTGGATGCAAATCTTCAACGAGTTCAACAACCGTCGATTGGACAACAAGTTCAATATTTTCGAGGGAATTCAGCGCAACATCTTTTTCATCATCATCAACTGCATCATGGTCGGCTTGCAGGTCCTCATCATCTTTGTCGGTGATAGAGCTTTCCAGATTAACCCAGATGGTCTTGACGGCACCCAGTGGGCTATTTCAGTTGTCCTCGCCCTGTTTTCCATTCCTTGGGGTGTCCTCATTCGACTTTTCCCTGACGAGTGGTTCGGCGTGATTGCCAAGTTCTTCGGAACACCTGTTCTGATTGTCTATCGCTTCCTCGCAAAGATGCTTTCACAGTTCACGGGCTTGTTCAAGAGGAACAAGTCCAAGGGTGACGAGGAGAGACTGGAGAGCTCCGACGGGCCCACCGTGGTTGTCTCGGAGGCACCTACTCGTCCCGCTGAAAAATAAGCGTTAGCGAATGTTTTTAATGTCTGTTTCTAATTTTCCTTTATGTTTCTTTCCTTTTTTGTCTGGGCCATCATTTTTGAGCGTTTTTGGGATCAAGGGGGATCGGGGGGCTATAGTG
The DNA here is from genome assembly GCA_017140755.1 of Calonectria hongkongensis. NCBI lineage: Eukaryota > Fungi > Ascomycota > Sordariomycetes > Hypocreales > Nectriaceae > Calonectria > Calonectria hongkongensis. The sequence goes on from JAACJA010000015.1 coordinate 599,902, forward strand.
CGAGAACAATACCTGTTTGAACTAGACCTTGTTTTTGCTTTTAGAATATCCTGCAGTCTCTACCGATCACAATGACGGCCAAGAGAAATATTACGACCAAGCGTGTACAGATAGACTTTTCTAGGTTTTTGATCCTCAATGGAAAAATATCATACCCTCTCTACAGATGTATTCAAGATGTGAAACAGAACAAAAAAGAAAATTGAGTCAACGTTGAATCAGTGTTTCTGGCATTCATTTTCTTAGGGCCGTTGATCATCTAAGAAAACGGCTCTCAAAATTGTAGAGATGCTCCATGACACAAAGCCAACGAAACTATTGACATTGTCCAAGATAGGATCTGCCTAACCCCTTCCCAAAAAGACATACTAGATTAATAAATTTCTTGTATTAAAATATATAAGATCTATCTTCATCGCTAAATAGTCATTTCACATAACATATAAACGTGTCTTATAGTGTCACTGTATGGTATTGGGCCCTCCTCGTCTCGTCCCCGTTGTCTGCTCCGCTCCATTCCCAGCACACAGTCATATTTGACTGGTTCTCTGGAATATATGCAACTACTTTTGTCGCTCGCTGGGTCGTTCCCTCTTGCTGGCACATGCTGCGGTCCTCGACCTCGATGATTGAACGAGCGTACTTGGCAAGCAGGGACGAGTCCCAGAAGCCCTCGCGATGGCGCCATGAGCTTAACAAATTCAGAGCCTCGTTTCTGATAACTTGGTGGCGACACTTTAATGCGGTGAATGTGAGGGGTAGGATGACACCCCAGTCAGTTGAGAGTGTGGGTAATTTTGCGTCGCGCGCAGAACCCTCCGAAAATCCTGCGATATATGACTTTGATAGTGCTACGATGAGCTCAAACTCTGCTGGGTGATAGTCAAAGGCCGCCTCGATATCCTGCTCCATTGAGACTGAAATCTGCACCTGGGTGACCTTGGCGTGTAAATGCAATAGGGTGATGCCTTGCCGAAACTCCTGCGTCTTTGGTGACCGGGGATCTCGCTCCAGCTTTTCGCAATTGGCGATGAAGGCGGCATGTAATCTTAGAAGGGTTTGCTGCTTGGCCCGCAAATTGTTATCTGCTAAGTGTTCCCAACGGTGATTTATCACATTCGCCTCGCAAAACGTTGTCAGTGGATGTGCATAAGAAAATAGCATGTCATAGCGGTCCTTCCCCGCCTCTATTGTGTTAAAGTCCAGCTCGAACAAGGGGGGGAGATGTGCAACGCTACCGACGTTGTTCTCGGGGTAACTGGAAGGGTCATGATTGAAGTGCGCGGACTGAATGTCCAGCCTCCGCAGGGCGGTGCGCATTATGGCCTCCCAGCCGTGGGGCAGCTTGGGGGACTCCTTGAAGATCTTCAGGGCGCTCCGGATGTGGACAATGGCCGGTTCGTAGCGGCCGCGCAGCAGCTCGATGTGGACGAAGATGAGGCAGGTGGCCAGGATCAGGGCGCGCGTCATGGAGGCGCCGCTGGAGGCTGTGACCTGCTTCGTCAACATGTTGATGGCGGTGTTGTACTGAGCCACGGCAAACTGGTGCTTGCCATGCGTCACCCGGTCCTTGGACACGGGCATGCCCAGGCTCTCCTCGGCTTCGTGCAAGGTGCCCAGGGCAATGGCGGCGTGCAGCACGGCGGGCTCAGACCGGCTAAGCTGGAGCACCAAGGTCCGCCAGAAGCCAAACTCAAAAGTGTGGCACATTTCCCGAGCCGTCCGGTGCTGGAAGAACTCAAAACCGCGCAGCTCGAGGGCCTTTGCGTCGGGGAACTCGGTCGGCGAGGCCACCAAGCCGAGGCCACGACATGTGTTCTTGGCGGGAGGCCGCGCTGGCATCGGCTTGGACGAGTTCGTGAACAGGTCAAACCACTCGCACGCTCTGCCGGTCGAGGTACATCTGTGGCACGCCGGGGTGCGCTCGTCGCACTTGACTCGCCGGATCCTGCCCGCCCGGGAGTTGTTAGTCCAGGCCCAGCCCGCAAATCGTCGCCGTCTGCTCTCTTACCTACACGTGCGGCAGCCCTTCTTGGAGCGCAGCTTCACGGGCGGCGACTTGGTCACTGTCACTTCTTCTTCCATCTTTCCGGATTTGAATGGGCGGTGTGTATGGAGCCAGCGGGCTCGCAACGGGGGGTGGCCAGATATAAGTATACCCAGCTACGTCAGACTAAACCGGGCCATCCCATCCCCATCCCATGAGCATCCCGGTCGCTGCACGCTGGAGCCAGCACACGCATTCCCGCTGCGCCCTGCCGTGGCCCCTGGTCCAGCACGCTAGAGAACGGTTTGCCGGCTTCCCGCAAGCGACTTGTCTTGCTGAGAAATAAGTCCGGGGCGGCACGTTTATACCACAAGCAGAATAGAATTGCACAAATCATGACGAGCAGTTCTCTGATTAGCTACCCGAACGGGTTTCCAAGACCAGGGATAGAGTTAAATTACAGAGCCCTCTTCGGTACGACCTGCGCAGTGGGCCTCTGTTGGCCACGGTGGAGTTGCTCTGGTGCGTGCGCCAGTCGGGAGGCTTCCTCATGCAAAGGACCTTGGCAAAGGACAGTTCCATTCCCAACATGGAGAAACGAGGAAGCGAAAAGGGAAAGAAATATCAATGCTCGACTGGACTATATCTGATCCGAAACGCCACATCCCGCTCTCTACCTCGTTGCCAATCTAGACCCCAAAAATGTGTGCTCCTGTAAACCCACCATGGGACTTGCGTTCCCGTGTTCCCGCAAGCCAAACCCGAAACCGACAAGCAATGCTACGTAACGAATCCTTCCAATATTAAATCATGATATGGCGAATCAAGCGATGCCGTCTCTCACACCCCGCGCCGTCCGCGTAAATCTTCCTGCCCGTTTTCGACAAGGGCGCGCAACCCTACAGAGCCCCAGCGAGCTGTCGCGTCAGTTCATCCTGGTGGCTTCTAAACGGAAGCTCGTCAGGCTGGCACGTGCTATTGGTGGGCGGGAGCGACCCCGCCAGGTACGCTTGCACTCGTTGGTTCAGACATTTCGAAGGAGCGGCAAGGCTGGTGTGCTATCGCTTCCTGTCAGCACTACTGCACCGGCGTATAAGGCTGATGATACGTCCATAACTTACCCCTGCAGCGTTCAGAGTCAGCAGTACTGATGCAGGAAAATCTGCAGAAACTCCTTGCGCACTTGTAACAAAATGTCAGCGGTGTTCAGTCGGGGAGGTGGGCAATTGACGCCGTCGTAATTAGCCACGAACCTTCGTATTGGCGTTACCGGATCCGCAGTGTTTGCAATGAGCAAGAGAGGAAAGCTTGTCGTCTCGGCTGCAGGTCGTAGTTCTGGAGCGGGACACAATCTGAAGTTAGCGTGGCCCGACAAATCCGATTTATGCCATGGTTTTTCGGGACTCGTGCTTACTGGCTGGCTGCCCGCTGACGGGCGGCGTAACATCCATAGCCCGGCACGAAAGTACCTGGCTTGGCCATGCTTCTCCGATATACTTGCTTTGTCGCATCAGGTAGTCGGCGTACTCTCTGTATTGGTTGAGAGACGAGATGTTGTTCCTTCCTCCGGCGTCGACGCATTGGATGATGGACATGGCTTCCTGTTCGTCGTAGTCCGAGCGCTGCTTCTCAGAGCTGGCCGCCATCAAGGTATCACCGTTGCCCTGTTCCAGATCGACAAGGATCTGAGCCAGGGGTGGGAACGAGACCAGTGGCATGTAGACGGCACTCAAAAGCACTCTCGTGAGATCTGTATGCGTGGCTAGACTCGGCATGGAAACTACCGAAGAATTCCACACGGGCAGAGGTCGTATTCTCATTTGAGTTAGGATATTAGACATCCTCTGCGTGATTAACTCTGGGGATGGGGCCCAGAGCGGGCACGGGCCTGGACCAGCTTCGAAACATGACGTGATGAAGTGGTCGACAACAGCATCAGCATCAAACAGGTTGTTGTTCCACAGGCCCTTGTAATAGTTTTCGCCGTCTGATACTCCGTCCAGGATCATGCGACCAACTCTGCCGGGGTACAGCGATGCAAATGTCGCCCCAAGCACAGTTCCATAGCTATACCCGGCATACCACAACTGGGCATCCTCTTTCGGCTTACCATTGGCCAAGTTCTGTGCCTCGATAAATGCCAGCATGTCCCGGGCAATGGATGGCGTGTTGGCATATTTCGCAGTGCCGTTGGGCCCACCAATCACTCCATTGCACCACTTACCGAATGCCTCAGCCATATAAAACTGGTTTGTAATGTCATCGAGTGACCCATCCGACACTGTGCGGTAATAGAGCGAGTCGAAATTATTTGTCGTTGCCGGCTTGCCAGGGAAGCAGTCGAGGAGCGGGCCTGTGTTGTTGACTCCTCGAGGATCGAAGCTGACCAAGTTCACCCCTGATCCGTAGATCTGTGCGAGGTATGGTGCAAGTCCCAAAAGATTTCCCACGCCAGAGCCTCCTGGGCCTCCTGCATCGCTGAGTTAGTTGATCCTGCAGCAAGGATTTTATAGCCTACCAAAGTTGAGAAGTAGATCTTCCGCGGATTCGTTCTTGGATTGGTACTTGATGAATGCAACCTTGGTTGTTCCTACGCTTGCATCCTCCCAGTCCAGCGGTACCTATCCTCTCAAAGTTAGCCAAGTTAGTATATCATGCAGGATATGTGTGACATCATACCAAGAGGCGCGTGCAAAGGAAGCCATTAAAACATGCTGTCCACTTGATCTTATCCGTAGAGGTTGGCACCTATGCGGCGTCAATAAAATTCTCTTTGGAGATTTTATTTTGATGACAACTCACTCTATCCCAATCGTCAACGCTGGCGGTGGTGTTGAGGAATGGTAGAGCCGAGACAAGCTGGGAGGCTATCAATAGCCACACCCACAACATGCTCAACATCCGCGAGAAAGTGTTTTCTGTTGAATAGGACATCGGAAGAAATGAAACAGCGCTAAATTCAGAAGAAGAAGAAGAAGTAGAAAATAAAATTGATAAATTGATGTCGTAACTTAATAGCATTCAGATTCCTAGAAACAACCAAAACCCAAGACACCATGAATTCTTATACAGCCATTCCATTTAGAATTCGTCACTTCTCAGCTTCACCGACTACGTCAATGCATGAAACTACTTGGCAAAGCCTCTCTCAAAGATGGCTGGCAGCGCTCAGCCCCTCGAAGCAAGCGTTGACCTCAATGCGATATTGGATAGATCGTAACCAACTGTTGGCAACAGTCCGAGCAACGACGCGGCAAGGCATATTCAAGCCTCATATTTACCACCAACACCACGTTGCAAGTCGATCGCTGTGATTGGCAGCGCCTGATTGGCCCGTTCGCTAAATTTCCCATCTGTCAACGTGCACTGCCAGGGGGCTGGCCCTTGGCGCTGCGGGATCCGCGCTCGCCGATGGATTAGTTAAGCAGGATGGCAGTCGGCGAGGGGAAGTCGGCGAAGATGGTCTCAAGAACTTCAGAATCGGACAAGGATCGAGTCGAGCCGAAAGAACAGGAAATGACTTCATACATTACTAAAATTTCACGACCAATTTCACCTCACTCGTGTAATTTGACGCTTCCCGACCGTGTTGGCGTTATGCGCCGCCCACCAAACCCATTTTGACTTCAGCTAAGCAAGTGTAGGAAAGAGGAAACAAAAATCCATTGCGCCCGCCCCCCATGGACGCCTCTTATGTCTCTGTACAATAAGATTAAATGACAGGCCAGGAGTCCCTTGTCTCTCTGCCTCTTTTACTTCCAAACAAGCAAAAGGACACCCTTAAACAGGTCGGTAAGTCTCGGTATATGGGGCGATTCCCGTCGATCAGTGCAGATGCTTGCCGCCGAAATGTAACCTAGATCGGCAAACGACCACGAGGCCGGTTGGCTGGACAATGCTTTCGCTTGCCAGGGCACTCCAGTTAAACGGCTCTCGTCAACGGGGATAAACGCATTGTCCAAGCATGGCGTTTTGCTCACGTGGTGTCTCATTGGCATTGACAGGTTCTGCCGTCATCTCGGCTACACAGCGACAGCGATCCGGCACTGTCGACCGTTGAAATCGCAATCACAACAGTTTCACTCATTATGTAACGGCAAAGGTAAGGTTGTTTGTTCCCTCAGATTATTAAGTCATAATTCAGATCGTGAAGTAACTAATTCCGTGACAGGATATCAACTGGGTATGCTTGCTCCATTAATACGTCTCCTATTTTCCCCCTCTCCTTAACAATTCCCTCAAGCGGTTCTCGCCTTGACCTTGACAGAGTAGTTGACGGGACGGACGTTGAACCAGCCGTCCTGGTACATCTCATATGTGGGGTCAACCTCCTCAAAATCGAGCTCCTTGATGAGCTTGGCAACAACAAGCATGGACCAGATCCAGGCATAGTGCTTGCCGATACACTCTCGCTTTCCATTGCCGAAGCCCTTCTTAACACCTGAAGGCAGCTTCTCGTACGCCTCGCCAACCATGCGCTCAGGTCGGAAAGCCTTGGGGTCCTCAAAGACATTGGGGTCGCGGTTCACACCGGCCAAGACGAGAATCATGGGCTGGTTGTGAGCGACCTGGTACTTGCCACCACCCAGGAGAACGGGGGCCTTGTCATCGCTGGGGATGGGCTCAATGTTGAAGCCGGGGGCGGCGAATGAGAGTCGGAGGGACTCGCGGACGATACCCTCGATGTAAGGGAGCTGCCCGGAAATGTGGGTGTATGTGATCTCGCCGGCGCCAACCACAGAGTCAAGCTCCTTGCGGGCGATAGGGATGAAGTCGGGGTTCTTGAGCAAGAAGTAGATGGAAGCGGTGACAAGGCAAGGAGCAGTGCTGCTTCCGATGGGCATCGACACGATCTCGTCAATGACCTGGGAGTCGGTCAAAGAAGTGCCAGTCTCGGGGTCCTTGTGGTTCATCATGGCGGCAAGACAATCGTCGCGGTCGGTGGGGTTGCTCTTGCGGTACTCGACGATATCTGCGGCGTATGATCGCATGGTGGCGATGGACGACTTGAACTTCCTACCGTGGACCAACCAATTAAGGATGCCAGGTCGGTTGGGTCGCTTCATGGCCTCGGATGTTGAGTCCTCCATGGCCTTGAGCATCGGGTGATCGGGGCCCTCGAGGCAGTTCAGCCTCTTTCCAAACAGCACGTGGGTGGTGGCCTCCAGGTTCAATCGGTTGAGGCCGTTGAGAGGCTCGATCTTGTTCTTGTCGCCGAGCCCCTTCCAGCCGCTAATGAGCTCATTGGTAGTGAGCAACATGTCGTCAAAATGCTCAACGACCGCAGCAGTGGACAGCTTGGGAGCAATGATGCGATGGGCGATGCCCCACGACGATTCATTATCAAAGGCTGTGAAGAGGGCATCGTGGACGGCGGCACGAATCTCGACAATGGGACCGCCCACGTACTTGCGGAAGCGCTTCTCGTCGCACAGCTCCTCAGCCAGGGCCGCGCCAGCGACAAACACAATGGTGTGGCCCAAGACCTTGATCTGGAAGATCTCACCGTGCTTCTCAGCTAGCGTCTTGAGCGACCACCAGGTGTTGTTGGGGCTGATGTCGAGCACATTGCCGAGAATGGGCAGGCCCTTGGGCTGGGGGATCGGGGTGGACATTTTGGCGTCTGGATTTCAGGAAAATGAAGACGAAAATCGCCAGAATGCGAGTTTTTGAGCTACCTGGGGGGATTGACCGCCCTTAAAGGCCGATCGAATACCTGCGTCAGAGTCCATCCACTAGTTTGATGCTGTCTCACGGCAATGTGAGACACGGCAGAGAGCGCGTCGTTCGATTGGCCACCAACCTCCCGCCAATGCACATGTCTCAGTGAAGTGGAGTTGGGCAACATGGTGAAGTCATCACAAAGCCGTCCGGCACATAATCGTCGCCCTCCCATAGGCCGGCGAGGAACGGTGCTTGCAACCGGGGCCAGCCGCTCGTCGTAGCGACCCGTGGATCATGCGAAATACAGCTAGCTAGACTGTGGGGAAATATTACTAAATCAGTTAGGGCAATTGGCTTAAAATTTTAAGAAGGACTTAGGCGGAATAGCTCCGCCAGAAGATCGCCGGCTAATCGCCCCGACCGGCATGGCCCAACCTCCGTGCCCGCCACGCTATTATCATGTCAAAGACCCTGATTTTCTTTTTTTTCTTGTTCTGTTTCACAGCAGCATGAAGCTGTCATTTACTGATGTGAGCACACTCTTGTGCCATTTGAGATTTGGGTTCCCCTCCGCCTTCCGCATCTCCCACAGGTCTCGGACAAGGTTTTCGAGCTGCGTCCAAATGGCAAAGCCCGACCGGTCAGCAAATGTCTCAAGACACTTCAGCATCCGATTCTGCAGCGTTGGGTCACATGCTTCGAATGCCAAGATGGCTATTGGCCACAGCATCGGGCAAAACGGGCGGTCTGTGCTGGTGCCCAGCGATTCAACGTGCGAGAGTGACTGCGCAATTAGGGCCTGTACGTCCTCGATTGGCGTGTCTTTGACCGTGCGCTTCATAAAGATTAGAGCCGCAAAATAGAACGTATAGCCATGATGATAAATTAGGTCACCGTACTCTCTGCCCAGTGTCGAGCTTGGTCGCGTCGGCGCTGACAGGTAGAGTTCGACCTCCAGCCGATCAAAGTCCTGTGACGTTGACGGACTCGCCACAGGCTGATCGGCAGACCGTTTTGACTCCATTAGCGACTTGTTCATGGATTGTAGACACTGCATAACGTGCTGTGGCATGCCAAAGGCCATGTCCAGGTTGTAGGGGCCTGGCTGAGACAGCTGGTCAAATGGAATCTCCCACATGTGGTCTTCGTGACCAAGCAGAAACAGCTGGGACTGCACCAAAGTCGCCATGCCGATAAACATCTGATAGATGACGGATGCCGCTTCGGTTTGGTGCCAGACTTGAGGGCTGATGTGGTTGACCCATTCCACAGCGCCACGAAAGTGCAGACGCCAGAACGGGGTGGGAACTGTAATGACTTCGTTATAGATGCACATGACCAGTGACGCAAGTAATGGTACGCATTGGCTGCGATCATCGGACTGGATGTTCTGGCCGAGATGTGTGATGCCAAGGTTGTGATGCTCCAAGGCGGCACTCTCGAGCTCTCGCTGAGACTCGGGCGTGGTCCCTTTTTGGGCAAGACTAAATGCCGACGCTGAGCAAATGAGATGAAACAGGGCCGTTGCACCCGTTGAAGAATTAACGTCCGCTCGCGCGCCCTCGAGGGCAATCGGCATCATGATTGTCCGCAGTGGGTTGTGGACTCCGGGTACCGGGTTCAACGCATCGCATAGGTGCAGCGTCCAATGCTCTAATAATTGGCACTGGATGCCTGGATTTGGTAACACATCTAAATGCCGGATATGTGTTCCTGGGTTGGGTATATTGACTTGTTGATTTCTGTAGTTTAGGTGAAAGGTGGACGGTGGCGTTGCACACTGTGGCAACCACGTGATGTCCTGATAGCTATCGCCTGGGGCCTTGGGATTCTGAGCGCCGGAGGCATCGGCATTTTTCTCGCTGCTATGTTGGCTTTGAGACTGCTGCTGGTGTTGTTGTTGCTGCTGTCGCTGTTGCTGTTGTTGCATATGTTGTTGTGAGGGAGCATAAGGAGCATCTGAGGCTGTTCCCGCGTGGCCCTGGCCTGATACCTTGTTGTTATAGGCGTGGTTGAGCCTGGAATTTCCATCTCCCGGCGAGTCTGAATCGGGGACTGAGCCCAGGCCGGAGTTGCTGGTGTCAGCCTGCGTAGATCCTTCAGAGGCGACTGTCGATTCTCTCAAGTGATGCCTCTCATCTCCCGTCGCGGGCTGCTGGGCCGGCGGCTGCTCGGTGGTGCTCGACTCCTGGAACTGGAAGGGCTTGTCCACCTGCATGCGGCCAGCCCTCCTCGCGGATGACGCCCTCGAACGAAAATTGGACGGGCCACGCACCGAGGTCCAAGACAGCCTTACGCCATAGCCCTCGCATGCAAGGCCGGAGCGGCGACAGCGGTTGCAGACCGGCCGTGTCTCGTCGCATTTGACGTGCTTGGCCCGGCAGGTCCAGCACCCGGAAAAGGTCTTTGTGCGTGCCTTGCGCCCCTGGGTCGAGCCAGCGTCCGAGGGTGGCGTATCCGGCATTCTGAGCTGGAATGAGGAGGCTTGATGGATGAGGCAGCATCTCGAAAGCCGACAATCTGGAAAATGACGGCCCCAAAACCCGCTATCTCGCCAGGCTGCTCCACCAGCCCGTGATTCGTCCACCGCGAGCCTGTGGAGCCTTGTTCTTCCCAATTCCGCGTCCCCGCTCCATCCACGAGGCCGATCTGGTCTGGTCCCTTACCACGCATCTTATCTGAATCCACCAGATCGCATCTGCACGTTCCCATCGCCCAGTGAGCGCCGATGAGCTCTGATGGCCTGCAGCTGCCCTCTGAGGGGTTGGGTGGTGGCCTCAAAGGGTCCCAATCCCTGCTGGAAGGAGGTGGGATCGGCGCATCAACCACTGGGACCGTGCCCACAGTCATGCCCTACCACACTGTTGACACACATAATGTCCATTTGCGTTCTGTTACAGCCTATTAATAGCAGTTAATATACACGTAATAATGTCATGGCCATGTCAAAGACACTCGAATTGGTAGGGCTGACCGTTTCGTCAACCATTCGCCGATCGTTAAGTTCTGCATGCCAGTGGTAAATGGATCGACTCCTCGCTGGCTGGAGGGAAACCCGCGATTGTATAACCGTGCTCGCTTCACAATCAAGTGACAAGAGAAATGCATTATCGAACCACAGGCTGTTCTCGAGATCCAAACGGCCTGGTCTGTCGAGTTTTCCAGATTGACTGTTTCTGTGAGCATAAAATTTCGGCACGGTGAGTTCTGTGAGGTGAATTTGTGTGTGGCAGAGACGGTGTGGTTTACCCTATACACAAAATGCCACCCTCCTCTCAGACTTCGAAAACCCATGCTACCCGTCGCTCGGCCGAATAAAAAACCTGCTCCTGCTTTTTTTGGACTGCCCAATTTGATTAACTTTCAGTTTTTCACGGCGTCGGGGATCCAGGGCGTTTATGAGTGCTGGATCGAGTATGGCTTTATTCCACAATAGGAAATTCCCTAATTTGGAAAAGCTCACCGACCCTAAAAAAGCCCGAAAAGGTCCTGCTGTCTCTATTGGGCGTATTACACAATGTGCTTAGTGATGATGGGCTGATGGTAGATCGATCGATCTTCCCAATGCCGAAGATTACACCGTGAGCATCTCCTCGGCTTCTTGGTGTGTCGAAGCTTTCTTTTGACTTCTGACGAATGACAGGATCTTAGGATAGGGAGACTGCATTGTAAATACATCCATCCGCCGGTGACATTTTGTCCAATTGTCTTGCCTAACTGAGTGACATCTATTGTTATAGCTTTTAAGCGGTGAAATTATGGTTGTGAGGCTCTAGTTCGGGCTGGGCCATGGAAGATCATGCCATTCTTAATTCTGAAATGACAGCTCGAGTTTTATGGTACGCTAAACTACAACAACGGTTGCTCAACCGGGACATCCCTTTCCCACTGCTTAGGTTGGATAACAGTTATATTAAAAATCAAGAGGATTATGAAAATCTGGACTAAGGCAGTTAGCAGACCTTTTGCTCGACGAGAATCCATTTAGCCTGCGGGCCCTCCGCCAATTTAAGATGCCACGACAAACTTTGAAGCATCACATGGCAGGTGGAGGAAGCCTCGCCTGCGTCCAAACTGAAAGGCTGGGGCACAGCTTGAACAGCAGTTCGTTGCGTGGCGGCATTCGTCCAATCAGCATGCCAAAGAACCTGGTCGCTGATCAAGGGGAAAAAAAACGTGCTCTGCGAGAGTTATCCGCTAGTCCTATTCTGGCATTTCTTGCCGGCGATGGGGCCTCATCTCTGGCTCAACGCCTCGCCGTTAAGTATTAACATTTCTGTGACAATTTTCCGACGTCTGCAATATAAAAGAAAGGATCCCGTCGAAAAAGGGACTGGATTTGTGGACCCGTGGTTATAAGAACCTGTTCTCTCTCAATATTGCCTTGCACTTTGTAACCTCTTCGTAACTAGTTCACTATTAGCCAACACCCACAATACTATGCCAAACTTGGGATATTTGGTCAGGCCTCATCGGAACATGATTTTCGCCAAGGATTCCCAGGAAAACTCAAAATCGCCTGTTTCTATCGACTGGAAGATCGATAGTTCACCAACTATCATCCTTGGGAATGAAGAAGAGACTTTGCCGTCGTTCCTGTCGGGGGAACTGTCGCTCAAGGTCAAGGAGGAACTTGTGGAAATTGAAAGCTTCGGTGGAGCATTGAGTGTGCATACTACCCAGAAGAAGCCTTTGAAAACCCGATGTGCATGCTGCAGAGACCAACATACCGAATTACACAGCTGGACATTTCTCAAACAAGCGACAACCTTGGAAAAAGGCAACCACCGATTCCCCTTTTCTACCTTGATACCAGATGATCTTCCAGCCTCCATGGAAACGCCTCTCCTGTCCGTTTCGTATGAATTCCAAGCAGACGTCGGATTCAAACTAAGGAGCAAGCCCAATGATACACCACGGACGCTAACGTTTCGACGAACTCTCACCATCAAGCGCTCCCTGTCCATTCCTCACTACCCTGTCCATTACACCCGGAATTTCCCTTCCGCCGGCATTCAAGTGGACAGCTGCATTGACTCAGTATTTCTACCAAAAGGGGAGAAGAATATTTCCCTAACACTAAAGGGGCTGACTGGTTCTACTGGGGATGGTCGTGATACCGAAGCATGGCGTCTCATGAACGGTTCGTGGAAGCTGGAAGAAAAGATCAAGACAACTGTCAAGCCTTGTCAAAAGCATGCCGTGTTATGTGATGGAAGGGAAGGAGACTTGACCCAAACAAAAACGATGACGCTTGGAGAGAAGTGTTTATATGATGGGTGGACGCCAACGGATGAAAATGGAACTGCCCAAATGGACTTTAGTTTCGACATCAAACGACGGACCAACGGCTCCAACCCTCCCTATACTTATGATACCAAGAGCTCAGATGGTACTGAAGTGACTCATTCTCTCAGCCTTGAACTCATTTTTGTTAAGGAGCACTTTCCGGAAGGCAAGCCCGAGTTGGCCATACGGACCGGCGTTGGGCGCATTTTGCGACTGGATTACCGAATCGTCTTGGTTGACGATTCTATTACGGGGCCTGAATTTGTTATTGAGAATCTTCCAAGTTACAACGATGTGTGCCCAAGCCCCCCAAGGTACTCGGAAGAAGAAGAAGCCTCTCCCAGTCTGCAAAATCTCGGAATGGTAGAGGTTGCGTAGTTGGACAATGCTGCGCATCTCACTGCACTGCACGGCTACTTGAAAATGATGAAGTTATGACCAAAAAAATCTGCATCTGAAGGAGCGACACAATGGGTATTAGAAGTCAATCGGCAACATAATTCTTAGGATAGGAGCAAGCATACTGGCGTTTCTTGGGCTTTTTAATCCTCCAATAAAACATGCCTTTACACGTCTATTCTACCAACTGCTTGAGTGATTCTATATCGCCCTTTTTCCATTCGTTTATTTTTCCCTGCCACTTCTCGCCTTTACCACCACCCTTGACGCTTGGAACTATTTCTTGAATCTTTTTAGCCATCTCGGCCACAGAGTCTTTATTTCCGATGACGACGATGGGACCGCCAGTTTGGCCCTCGCCGGCCGCTAGCACGACAACGCCCTGGTCCTTGATCGCCTCCTTGATTTCAAAAACAACCATGTTGAGGAAATCTAGAGTACCAGATGCGCGATAAACCCATGCATTCTTTCCAGCCTGTAATGTGGCCTTCACTCGCTCTCCCTCGTACTTGGCAATCTCTCCCAGCAGCTTTTTCTCCTGTCTCTTCATGTCTGTAGCGGTGTCGCACACCTTTTTGACGTTGGACACTACTTCAGATGGATCGCTTGGTGAAGAGGTGGTCTGGGCAATGATCCGAAGAGCGTTGATGGATTCTGCTGATGCCTTAATAGCTCGATCGCCACAAGAAAAGAACAAACGGCAGTTTGTTGAATGGACGTTTTGAGTATGATGTAGCAGTATAAGAGAAATATGTGATGTTTGGGATAGGTGTGTACCGCAGCACCTAGAATAACACGTCAGTCACAGAACTTGAATCTTATCAGGGTACGCACGCATTCTGGTCTATGTCACCAATGCTGATGACACGAACTAATCCCTTTTCCTGGTCAAGCTCTTCAGGCGAAGCTTCAGTTTCGGGAGGAACTTGAACTGTGATGGCGACATTGTTGCGGATAATCTCATTGCATCGATCCTGAATCGCTTGGATCTCGGCCTGGGTTGGCTTACGTGGGAGATCTACATAGTTCATACCACCATCTGCACCCATACCCCAGCCAAGAGTCCCGAGGTTGTCATAGGTATCCATCACGGCAGAGAGGAGATGCTGACCGGTATGCTGTTGCATGTGGTCCCAGCGACGACCGAAATCGATTTCCTGTCGCACTTGGGTGCCGGGATCCAAAGGCTTTTCAACGTAGCATATGCATTTTAGCCCCTGCCTCTCAACGCGAGTGATGGGAATAGCTTCGGCGGATGACTCTGACAGAGGAACAATGGAGCCGTAATCACAGGGTTGACCGCCACCTGAAACTCTCATTAGAACGAGCAGACAAGAGCGCACAAGCACAGCATACCTTCTGGAAACAACACAGAGTCTGAGAATTCGACGAGCCATACGTCGGCGGGGATTGCGGGGGACGCATTTGCGGATGCTTTCTTCTTCTTTGCGCCGTTTGGGGCGGCCTTGGGCGGTGAAAATTTGGCACACGAAACCACCTTTGTCTCCAGTGTTTGCAGATAAGAGTTCTTTTGGCAGGCAAGCGCCCCGAGCAGCTGGCCCCGAGTCTCTGTCACGACTTCAGTCATATTTTCCAAAGTTATGGGGGATGATTGAAAGCAAAGCGAGGCCTGATGATAACGAATCCGACACGTACTGTTGGCTGCAAGGGCGGCGAGGTGGGGTTGTGAGTCGAAATGCCGACAGCGGATCCACAACGGCGATAGCGGATGGTGAATGAGTAATAGCGGCTATTTATCAGTGAGCGGTAAAAATGGCGATAGATCAGCATGGACACTATAGGAATTGGAAATGGCCTATTGGAAATGAAGCCTCATGTTTTTTTCTGTTTTGTGAAATCCTGGTAGGAGGATGTTGACCCTCTAACGTTTCACTCCGCACTCATGCAAGCCATGTATGTCTATGGCATTTTCATAGTTTAAGGCGAACCAGCATCAACTCCTTGTACCAATCAGCGGCCTTCATAATTATAGCCGAATTTCTTCTTTTGAATCAGATACTAAAGTAATGCTATAATCTAATGGCATACAACGAAATACACACAAAATAACCTCGAATTGGCATCTCGAGGGGTTAGCCTTAGTCCAGCGTTTCTTCTGGCGGCCCCTTGTATACTATGCAACGGTTAGTAAGGGGTGGAAAAAAAGTCATCAGCTGGAACATACCTTTGCGTGCATGTATGCCATACCATACAGCGCTGAGAGCAAGGAAACCGAGTAGCACCACAATGGCATAGTTCATGCTCACGGCGGTGACGGGCAGCGCCGTTGGCATGCTGAAGAGAATGGCCTCGAACGCGATCCAGAGGACGGCGATGGCATTGACTACCCACCCTACGAGCTCAGGCATTTTCCACCTGGCTGAGCTAATTTCTTTTCGGCCGTAATACATTGAGAGGGCGATAGGAATGCCGTACGAAACTGCAAGTGCAATGACTCCCACTGACACAAATGCAATGAACGCGGATGACGAGCCCAGATTGATCAATCCAAGAAGCATCTGGACGATTGTGGTCAAGAAGAGCGCCCAGATAGGCACACCATGGCGATCATCGACCTTGGACCACAATCGCGAAAGTGGCAGGGCACGATCGCGCGCAAATGCCCAGGTGCATCGCGAAGCTGCGACCGTGATGGAAATCGAACAAAACACTGTAATGATGATGACGAGGAATGTCAGGGCGAATCCTCCTCCAGGTGATCCCATGACTCGTCCATAAATGTAAGGCAAGGCCTGGGCCACAGGGGCATCGTTGATAATGTCGCTTAGGTCAGGGAGAGTAGCACAGATGGGAATGATCTTTGAATGCGGTTAGAGATTGCGCTGTGTTCTTATTTCCTGGACTTACAAAAAATAGACCGGCGATACCCCCGACCGGGATGGCTAGGGAGAGGGCCTTAGGAAGCTTGATCGTTGGGTCATCGACCTCCTCAGCCATCGAAGTGATCATTCCCATCGCAGAAAAGCTTCTAGAGTCAGAAAAGTGCTAATAAAAGGACATGGCGTGACGTACGTGTAAGCACCAGGCAAAATGCCGATAAAGAATGAGAAGCCGCCCCATCCGGATAGGGTCTTGTCATAATTTCCCTGAGCATTTAAAGTCAGCTTCCTCCAAATCCTTTCCAAAACTTTTAGCGGGCTTTTATATGGTGGCGAACGTACGAGAGTGTAGCTGGCTGAGTGTCGACCCACGTCAGCCTTCGCTGAGAGCGCAATCATCGTCGCAATGATGGCGAGGAGGGTGAAGGCTGCGCAAATCGTATCGACAATGGGCAGCACCTTGTTTCCGTAGGCAACGATGAAGAACGTGATGATGCACATGGCATAGAAGATTAGAAGCAGCTGCCAGTCGGTCATGTTGAACTCTGGGTGGTACAGCGCTACGGTCGCTGCAATGAGCGACGCCATGCCGAAATTGACTGAGAGAGTAATGGTCCAGTTGCCAATCAGCCATACCCAGCCTGTGAGAAACGAAAAGGCGGTTCTTTTTGAGGGGCTTGCGAGTTGGTACGCCCAGTAGTATGGGCCGGCTGAAGTTGGATACCTAGAGGCGAGTTCGCCAAGCGACATTACGATGCACTGATCCAAGACGCACACAAAAATCCATCCAACAAACATGGGGAGCTGGCCTAGAACCAGTGGTCAGCACGCAAATGTCTCGAGGGCACATGGCGAAATCGACAAACCTCCTCCATAGATGGCCGTAATGAGGGGCGACCCGAAGCCATAGGGGATCTGTGGATACGAGTTAATGCGGTAAATACATGGCGGATAGTTGACGGGACCCACAGCAGCGATAGCAAGAGATTGGAATAGTAGAGTTAGCATGTTTCGATTCCGCTTCATCTCAGGCTTGTACCCAAGCACCTCGAGACCGTGGACATCGCTCGAGGTGCCGACCGCAATCTCGGGAGAGGGCGCGGCCGACGTCACCGAGCTCTTCTCCTCAGTCATGTTTTAGGACCAGGCCGACGGCAGGACGGGTAGGGTGTCTCAGTATCGGAGTTGATGGAAGGGGAAGCGGGCAGGTGAGCTTGATCATCCGCAGAAAAAGGAAAAACTCCCTTAGTGAACACATGGGACCTAGGTCTATTTAAGATGCTACAGAGGCGGGCGGCAATTGCCCTCGTGGAGGGTGATAAGCATAATGCTTGAGGCTGGCCTCGACTAGCGAGCGTGGGCGCTCATTTGAGACACTGTCGTCAACCATGGGTGCTCGATCGAGATAAAAGATGGCCCATCCTCAAGGACGGGACAAGGTCCCGTGCATGAGGGATACATCTGACCTTTCGATGGACAGGGCCTAGACTGCAAGGGGGCATAATACCCCAGGCCAATCGTCGATCGCCAAGTCGGGAGGTCTTGGCCAAAAAGCTTCGCGAACGACGCCATGAGGGGCGTGATACTGGTCTACTTGGTCTCGTTCTGCCACTGCAAATTTTTTTGGGCGCCATTTCCTCTCATGATCGTCCAAGCTGTGGGAATCGTGAGAGGCGGAACGCACAATGAGACACGGCACGGCAATGCAAGGCCACGGGGCTTGCAGTGTTGTCATGGGGACTGCCGTCTTGGTTCAGAGGCAGACCGCCCTGGGCTTGCCTTTGGCTTGCCCTGGCGGCGGCGGCGTCGTCGTGGCAGGATACACAACTCCGGGCCTGCGCACGCGCGGCTGGATTTCCCTCGGGCGAACAGCTGAATCAGGTCAAAATTTAGCCATTTACACAAGCCTTAAATAAAATAGAATCGCCCGGTAGCTAAACGGCGTTCGTTACATGGTTGTTGATGGGGTATGGCTGAGGGAGCCTTATCTTGGTCAAAAAACTTACTGCATGGGGTTAGGGCCAAGACGGCAAGGCCCTCTGGTGTGGCACCCTAGACATGCCTGATAGGCCTGTTTGATTGACCGTCAGACCAGATGCTGGCTCGGATGACACGGCACTCCTATCGCTGATAACAGAGGGCAGGGAAACTCGCCCCCAAACGGGAATGATGAAATGCTACCCCGCAAATTCATTTCCTCAAGGGAGACCTGCCAAGAAGGACCGATGCCTGTGTCAAACAGGACTGCCAGATGGTGGAACAAGACCACTCAACACAACAGAAGCAAGGGGATCAGCCGCTGGAGAATTCTTCGTGGGCCGCTAGTCAGCTGCCGAGGGCTAGCCTTGGTGCGCTTTGGACGTGCAGAAAGATACCCGATTGCGGGGTAAATTCTTGGTCATTTGAATCATTTCTTACACCAATCAATTCAGTATAGTTTGATAAAATGTGTCATCGATGTATAAGGCCCGATGCTCGCCCTGCTTCGGAATTTATCACGAGTGTTGCTGTAGTTGTGAGTCCCAGTCGTTCACGGTGTCTGCATTGATGCAACTTTTATACAGCTGACAACAAATACCAAAAGCTTTCCTCCAGTCATAAAGCGATGCAAATTATACACCATTGTTCATATTAAACAGCTGTTGCCATATGCATATCTTAAATACTTGCCTTAAATGTTAAAAACCGCCTGGGTCAGTATGCACATGCGGATACATGCGTGTTAGGCAAATTGAACAGCAACTCCATTTCAAATAATTTGCAAAATAGAGCTAATACTAAGTTTTAATTTTAATCTCAAGTGATCCCTTGACACTGCTTGTGTTCGTGTATGATTCTTTCAGTTCAATCCCCTCATGCACTTGTGTTAGTTCACCTTTAAGGTGTAACATTCCTTCAAAGATCTGATCTGACTCTTCAAGGGTTCTACCCTTGGTTTCTACCAGAAATAGCCACATGAAGAAGACAGAAACAACGTTCCAGCAGCCATTAATCAGAAAATACCGCCACGAAATGTTTTTCAAGGCGATTGGAAAAGTGTAAGTGTAGAGAAAAGAGAAAGCGAACCCAACAGATTGACAAAGTGAAAGGCCTTTGGCACGTTGAGAATACTTAAGGATCTCGATGGGATACTGGTAAGAGAGAACCTGCCTAGTGACTCCATGTCAGAGAGTATGACACATCTTTCACGAATTGCAACGTACCAGCAAGCCATGGCGGGGAGTTGGAAGAGGAATACCGCAATAATGCCGCCAGCCACCAGCCCCGCGTTTGATTTGGTTTCAAGAACTTTTTGTAAAATCGCGACAATGATAAGGCAAATGGACATCAGTGTCGTACCGAGGACTAAAAAGGTCAATTGTCAGAGCTGTCATCTTGCCTAGCGCTGCGTTGGTATCAGACTCACTAAACCACGTCTTTCTTCCTAGCTTTTCAATAAACACAGGCCCTGACATTGCACATATGCCATTCCAAATGCCAACACATAGGTTTATTATTAGAACTAGCTTCGTATCGGTAATGCCCGCTCGTTCAATGACGATGGTTAGGAAGTAACTGGAACGACCGATTAGGATCACTTTCCGATGCATGGCAAATTTCCTCGATGATTGAGAACATACAGCAAGTTATTCGCGCCTGACAATTGGTAGCAAACGGCGACTAAGATGCAGAGGAAGAATCGTCGAAAATTGGACCCTACCATTAGTGGTTAGCGTATACATCAGAATGAAGAGAAACGGGGAAAGTGGGGTTTATAATACTGGGAGATACAAGTCCTTTCCAAGGGCCTTCGTGTTCTTTCTCATATGCTAACGTGTCAACAATCTCTTTGAATTCCTGCTGTACTAGAGAATCGTCGCGGTTGCCGTGAGCATGTACTTTAGCAAGGACGTCCAGAGCCTGAGTAAAATTAGTACAAATTCTTTTGGCTCCATGGGGCTGTTTTACCTCCTCATTTCGATCTTTGAAGACGAGCCATCGAGGGCTTTCAGGGCAAATTGGGAGGAGCACAAAGGATAGTAGGGGCGGAACCATTTCACCCTCTCCAAACATTAGCGACGGTCGAGTAAATATGGCGAAAGACTACAAACCAGAACAATTCCCTTCCAAGTCCAAGTTGTGTTGTTCTCGAAGATGGCGATATTGATGACAGAGTACACGACGCCTGAGAAAACCATCAACCCTACGAGAATACTGAGGATTAGGCTTCTCCTTTTCGGATGGGCGATTTCGGTAACGAGTAGTGGCGCAGACACGGAAGATATGAAGATTCCCGAACCGAGTACCAAACGCCCAACGGCAAATTGAGCCTCTAATCATTCATTCGTTAGTAAGTTGAACCAAAGATAGAGGGGAAACTGTGCTCTGCACTGACCGATGTTGGCAGAAACACAAATTGCGATGCCCACACAACTAATTATACCGCCGACGAACATGGCGCCCACGCGACCATAGCGGTCTGATAACAGCCCAGAAAAAGGACTTGCAATGATAGATCCGACACTGATAAGAGACACATTCAATCCAAGAAGATCAGAACTAAGCTTAAGATCTGAAATTACTTAGCAACGCTCTGGCGGCTGAACGCAAAGCACGGGGTGCTTGAAGTGGCAAAAGATAGTGTAGGGGCTGGACGCGAACCTTGAGTGTACCTCGGCACGGCGTTCAAGTTGTTAATGACCATAGAATCTGCTGCTAAGAGGCCCATGTTACAGAAGCACACGCTGATGATAAGCACATATGCAGCCCTTTGGCCAAGGTTGGCGTTCAAGTATGCCATTAGAACGATTCGACGGGCGTGGTGGTGGACACTGATAGCAGAGGTGAATGTGACGAGGTTTCGGAGACGGTGTAATCAGGAATTAAGTGGGAAACAATCCTGGATACATATTAACGAAGCGAGCACGGAGAAACTCTTCATTGGATTTCAGACCGTTCCACACAAAGTGCGGGGGATCGTCCAGCCTTATCGCAGTTAGGAAGTCCAACGCCTTGTCTTTGTGTCTGGGCTTGGGGCGTTCGACCGAGTTGGTCTAGTTTCGCTTGTTGCGGAAACCGGCCCTTTCAGCAAATGGCATATTGTTCCTTTCCAAGCATCTATCACCGAATGGATTCAACAAATTCTATCAGGCTTGTGGTAACTGTACCTCAAATTAATTATTGCGCGAATGAACATTTAATTCAGAACCGGCAACCCAATTATTTACGTATGCCCAAGCGCTCAATGTAGATTGTCAAGTTACCACGGTAGACTCTTGTCAAGACATACAGAAAAATAACCATGTCATCTTTCCTCTCCTTTCTCCATCCCATGATTGTGGAGAGATGTGAGTTCATTTGTGGGGAAGTGGGGGGAGGGGGCGTTAACTACCGTTGCGCTGGTTAGAACCTTTCCAGTGCTCTCTGTAGTATTCCAGACGTAACGGATTGTTACGTGCAGATACTGCATCTCTCATAAGCAATCTGAGTCATGGTTCGATCTCCTCTAATTGGAAATCATTCATACCAAATGGGACGAGGGTGGAAAGATTCTATCCGTGTTTACAGAAACTACATTTAGACAGAGGGGATGATGGTCTGGGGTTACCAATGAAGAGTAGTGGCCAATGATGCTCGAAGTGAATTTAAGGATTGATGAAGGAAGGTTTTGTAATGCATAATGTATTTAGGGTTAGGTTTAAATATAAAGGCCCTCTGATTGTAGTTTAGTCACAGCTGCCTGAAATGCGGGACGTTGCTGCAATTGCATAATCCATGTTTTAATACAGCTCCACCTGTTACCATCTTCTCCCATGGGAAAGAAACGGAGTATTATATTTGCAGTAAACCCAGCTGTTATGTCAGCGATAGTTACTCCGTCGCCAACAAGACATAACTGCTTATTCTTATTAGTTTTGCTTTGGGTTTGGAGCGTCTGCTCTAGATAGTCGAGATCCGCCAGTAATTTGTATTCAGTAATAGCGGAGAAACTTTGCAAAATTGCATCCTTCTCCGAGAGGCCCTCCAAGATGCTGGGGAGTTTCATCCTGCTCGCAAGGACTGGTGTCAGGTGTTGTGCGATTGTGCCTTCGGTGAAGTGTATCCAAAATTTGACCTCAAAATTATTCTTCAGTGGTAATTTTGGCATTAACTGACGAGTAATAGCCAGCGCCTCATACTTCTCAACAATATATCTATACAAATGTGTTAACGATGAACTTTCTTGCAGTGATGCTTTCATCTAGAAAAATCTCATGAGCCTCTCACATGATTGCTGCACCACTCTCATGAATGACCAGATTGTCATATTTATTGTCACCAACGTTGATCCTGTCGTGCAGAGTTGGAAATCTTCCCATGCCCCCGAATAAAGTTTTCATCTCTGGGTCCGCATCTCCCGCTTCAGATTGCTTGCCTTCAACAAGGCGGTAAGGTATGCCCAATTCCTCCAAGAGCCATGCAATCCTCACTGAGCGTGTATATGGGCAATAGAACAGTGTGAACTGATTCTCGATAGGGCCAGACATGGTGCTGTTTCTTGGGCTCGATGGCTTGTCGAATCTGTGGACCGGATAAGTCAACCCATTTGCACGATTTCTTGGTAATATAGGCTAAGAAATCCGAAGTGAGGGGTCAGATAGAGGGCATTCTGAGTGAATTATTCCTGTATTCTTCCTCCGCCAATCACAATTTGTTCCAGGTTCCAGAATTAACTGACCTTACTAATTCTGCTGAATAATGTCAAAGAGACGAAGGCGAGATGTACGCCTGCCAATTCGGAATTCTGACTGGAATCGTTGCTCTATCAAGGTTTCTTTACAGCCTAATGATAATCTGAAGGTCTAAAATTGGCAGCTTTCCTTCCAAGGAATGTTGTTTTAGAACTGGCGTGTTATGAAAGGTTTCCTCAGTTCATGTCTAATAGAATACACAAGGCTTGTCTGCATTTTAGGATTCTTTCCAAATTTGGTTTTCTTTAAACCGGGACCCTTAAGCCTTTTAAATAATCTCCCTTGAGACCTTTAACCAGCTTCGTTGATTTCGGCCACTCTAGGTGAATTAATGGGTGCAGATGGATTGGATTGGTCAGAAGGACTGAATGAGATGGCTTAAGTTGGGCCAGGAAGCACCTTTGCACACTGGTCTCTGAATACTTTCTTCATCAAGATATTCGAAACGACATTTTTGAGCTATCAAAGTGTTTGGCGGTTTTTTTGTATTTTGGGTCAGCATCTGTAAGATTTATGTGGTATATTGGCTTGACCTCGACCTTGCTAAATATCTAGTTGCACTTCTGTATAAGGAAAAAGAGAATAAATTGCAACGCATTTTGCTGCTGAATCGTCATAAATTGTGCAGTGGTTCAAACTAGTACGCTAGAGATGAGTTTGCTTGCTTGAAATCTGATATTTTGTTGTTGTCTTTTGGTCTTATCAAACTGTAAGAGTTTCTTGTCAGCCCATTTCAGAAAGCAATTGCCCAGTGATTTAAAAGCCGTTTCCACTGCTTTGAAGCTACCAGCAGTAAACTATCGGGCCCAAAAAGCAAACACTCCTATGCCTTTATTGTAACCGAAACAACCTCTTCGTTCACGCGTTAGTGGTCACAGATGTTGGCGTGCGCACGGCATTGAAACTGAAGCAGAATGCAATCTCTACATACGGTGTACTTGTAATTGTCTAGATGAGGCCTGTTATAACCCTTGGAGGGAGACTAGAATTCTCAATGTTGGGTCTGCCAGTAGTCCGATCATCCATATGCTTCACTTGCTCCGAAGGTACTGACAACTCTTCAATCGAGCCTGGTTTACCACGGCGGATTTCCTCCACGATACGGTCAAAGTTCTTTTCCACGTCCGATTTATAGTCGTATTCTGCGATCCAAATAGGCCGGGGAAGGAAAAGCGCGTCGGGGTTGTTCTTACAGAACTCAGGGGTCCACTCGATGTTATGATATTCGTCTCGCGTCTGTGTCGACAATATATGGGTCGCATGAGAGCGATTGAAACGGATTCTCTCAAACGCTTTCAGAGCTAGCGGGATGTCATGTGGAAGCCTTTGAAGGCTTTCTGCCAAGATAGCTCCGTCCTCCACAGCTTGTGAGGCCCCCTGCCCAGAGGTCGGCAAGTGACAATGAGCGGCATCGCCAATCACGATGGATTTACCGTTAGCACCGATCCAAGTCTTGATAGGATCACGCCACACAAGCTTATAATCGATGAGTTGATCATCCGGGGTAGCCTTAACCATTTCTTTTACGGACTCGATAAAGTTTCCTTTGTCAAGATAAGCGAGAACATCCTCCTTCTTGCCAGGAAAAGACCAAGATTCCTGAATATCATGATCATCCTATCGAAAGGCAATGTTAGTGGATACCTTAATAAGTAAAGGAACAAAAATTGACTTACTTTGTGAGTGAGGACCCATCCCAAATCTCGCCCCTCGCTCCAGCTATAGACAATGAAGTGTAAGTCTTTCCCAATCCACATGCGAGTGAAGTCTTTTTCCGGGTTGGTATATTCCTTGAGGAGAGCGTTCATCTTATGCTCCTCGCCTAAGGTAAAATATGCTCGATAAATAGCATACCCGCTATTGACGCGGCTCTCTGGAAGACCAAGAACCTGACTCCGAGCGATAGAACGCGGACCATCAGCGGCCACTACCACATCGCCAACGATCCTCTTGCCGCTCTTTGTGATGGCTGCTGGAGACGTATTTTTGGTTCCTACGTACTCGACCACAGTCTCCCCAAAGACAAATTCGACCCCAATTTCTTCGGCATATTTGGAAACGATGTGGTGGATTTCCCCACGGTGACCCGCAAATTGTTCAAGGTAATGATGTGGGCGCAGGACCCAAGGGTCGTTGCACAAGTGGACGCCGTCATGTCGGTAGAATTCGAATTGGTCTCCCTTATTGATGCATACTTTGAGGAGATCCTGAGCGAGGCGTCCGTTATCGTAAGAGCCGATAATACGGCCGCCATTAGGGAAGAAGTCAATCACATCTCCCTGGGTACGGCTTGTGGGATAGGTCTCGATGAGCACTACGTGCATGCCACGAAGGCGACACTCAATGGCAGCCACCAAGCCGGCAAAGCCAGCGCCGACGATGACCACCTTAATGGTATTTTTCTCTGACATGGTGGAAGCAAGTTGGTACAAATGGAATTTGTTGCCGGATAGCGGTGCAAATGGGTTGTTAACGTTGACGGAAGTACACTGTTGCAGTCACCTACTGAGACCGAAAAGGTTGCCTTGGTTGAATATTTAGGTTTATATTTCCCAAGTGCTAGAATTCCTTCTGACAAATCCAAATCTAGTAGAGCCTTAGATCACAGTCGAGGATCATTGGCCGAGTCGAATCTCGTCGATGGACGGTATCCTTGATTTTCCCGCCGATTTCACCGCGCGGGGAGCGGCGTTAACTCAAGTCCGAATTTCCGAGGAAGCAGAAAAATGTATTACAAAGCCACGATGCAGTTGCGGATATTTTTGTAAGCAAGTAGAGATTGAATTTAATTTTCCGGTCTTGCTTTGTGCTTATGAAACCATTCACATGGTGTCGTTTTCCGGCTATGGGTTCTGGGACCTCATTCGAATGAGAGCCCGAGTCCACCCTTGTGCTGAGATTCACACCTTGCTACATGTTTTCGTTTATAGATAAGAATTAGCTTTTTTAAGAACCTCGCAGCCGCCACATACAAATTTACAAATCCACAGTCCTCTTTGATCCTATAAATTCACCAAATTGAAGCTCTTCAATCACAGCCTCGTACACGGACCCAATTATGGATGATCCCACAAATTCTACGGGATTGATCATTTATATTTACAATATTTTGTTTCCGTTAGATCAGTCATCCATTTACAGATTGTGCCTTGTCGTACTTGGTCTCCTCTTACGCCGTTTCCTATACAATCGATATGGCAACGGGATCCATGCAATTCCTGGGCCGTTTTTACAATCAGGTTCGCAACTCCCGCGCCTCTTGCAGGTTGCGATTGGTCAGCCGCAGAAGTGTGATGAAGCTTTCCACCGAAAGTATGGGCCTGTTGTGAGAATCGGGCCCAAAATGGTCTCAGTCTCCGATGCTGGTGAGATTAATACGATATATGGAGCCTCTAGCAAATTTTACAAGGTACGTTCTATCTGCCTTATGTTTGGAAATTGGTCGATATGATTCGAGTTTAATATTTATGATACCGAATGTGAAAGTCACCTTTTTACGAGCCGTCAACAGCGTATGATGAAGAAGGCATTCTCCCGGATCCATTCATTCTCAAGGATCGACAGATGCATCTTCGCATGAAACGCAATGCTGGAAACGCATATGCACTGAGCGCATTGGTCCAACTTGAAACTTACATTGACCAAACTATGGATGTTCTATTTCGGCGCCTAGATATTGAGTCTGATAATCCTGACACAGCGGTTGATCTGGGCCAGTGGCTACTCTATTTTGCCATGGATGGCATCTTCAACATTACATTCGGAAGTAGCTTGAACTTCCTGGAAAAGGGCGACAGAAGCGGTGTTCTAGCAGCTCTTGAGAAAATGATCGCGTATACTGGCACGGTAAGTGAGAAACAATGACTTCGTGAAATGCGATGAACTCAATCCCTGATATGTGCAACCTACAGGTAGGGCAAATGCCCTCACTTCACAAATTCCTACTAGGCAACCGTCTGATCTCGAGGTTGTGGATCGGCGAAATGACCTTCGAAACTGGCCTCATGACACTTGCCGAAGAGCAGGTGTCAAAATTCAAACAGAAATTGGCGAAGAAGGACAAAGATTCAGGGGAACCTTGCACCTTTATCGAAAGACTCCTGATTAACCAAACCAACAACCCGGGAAGCTTGACTGATCGCGAGGTCAGAGTTCATGCCTTTGGTAACATCACTGCAGGGAGTGATACGACATCCATTGCATTACGTGCTATTTTTTACTACGTTCTAAAGACACCTCGAGTACACAAAAAGCTACTAGATGAAATAAGAGGCTGTAAGGAGTGTCCCATGTCCTTTGAAACAGCACACCGTTTGCCATACCTGGCTGCTGTCATTAAAGAGGCTATGCGCTTGCATCCATCCATGGCCATCATGCTGGGTCGTTCAGTACCCGCTGGAGGCTCGAAAATAGGCAGCTACTATATCCCAGAGGGTACTGAAGTAGGGATTTCTGCTTGGGTAGTCAATCGCGATCCCCATATATTCGAAGATCCTTCCTCCTTTAATCCGGAAAGATGGCTGACGACTGATGATGACCATTTGGCTCGTATGAATCGTGCTTTTTTCACCTTTGGGTCTGGCTCTCACACATGCAGCGGGAGGCACATTAGCCTTATGGAAATGGAGAAGCTCGTGCCAAACATGTTCCTCAGATACGATATGGAGCTTGCATTCCCTGAGCGCGAGTGGACTTTTACGAACCGAATGTTCACGCCTCAGCAAGGTGTGCTGGTGAAGCTCAAGAAAGTCAAATAGATATAGCTTTTACTCATGAAACCTGAATACATTATCTCAATTGCATAACATTCATCTCCTGTAACTGAAAAAGAAAGTATGGGACTTGCTACGAAGCCCGCGCTGGAAACTATGGTAGTGATTGTGGACACTGAAATCTAGCGTAGAACTTTCTTTAATGCTAACCAAGTTCAGCAACTGTTCGTTCACGTATTGATAGATAGTTTTGTTTTGAACATGGTAGAGCATCAAACCACTTGGATTGCATCTTCCCAAAACTTTCATCAGAGTCTAGGAACATTACAAGTCACATCGTGCTCCATCTAATTTGTGGTGTACTTTCGTTTCTACTTGCCATCATTACTAAGCATAGTTACTTGAATTTCTACCTTCTCCGCTAAAATCCGCTGGTATTTTGATTTATCAGCTTAATGGGTGAGCTTTGCCGAAGTCTGTCGGTCTTTTCAGTTGGGTTGGATTAACTGATTGGAACAAAATGTGATTGGCTTGCTGCTGGTTGTCAGCCCCACCATGCTGTTGGGGCCCGGTTGGTCATCCCATTTGAGCAAGTATATGCTCTACTTACAGCCTCTAAACTCGATACAAACGGTAAAAATCACCAAAATCCCTTTTTAGCAGACTCTTACTACTCTCAAATTCCAAGCTGCTTCAAAGGGTCATTAAAGGACGCAACAATGGCGCGCCCCAACAAGTTGATCGCCACATCTGGTATCGAAGTGAGTTCTTGTCGTTGCTATCAGCTCCAATGATGTTTTCCTAACGCAAGAACCCATAGCTCCTAACCTGGACTTCGCCCAACGGCTGGAAAGTGGCCATTCTGCTCGAGGAACTCAAACAAAAATATGAGGTCGAGTATACCTTTCAAAGCATCGATATCAGCCAGAACATCCAGAAGGAGCCTTGGTTCACGAAGCTAAATCCGAACTCGCGTGTGCCTTTGATCGTGGACCATAATCGAGAGGATTTCGTTGTCTTTGAGAGTTCTGGTTCGTGCTTGAGATTACGAAGAAAGCAGAAGAACTGACACTTGCAAGCAATTCTGACTTACTTGACACGCCATTATGATACAAAGAACGAGTTCTCATTTACATCTTCAGACGATATCAGTCGCGCTGAACAATGTAAGTACATCCATTTATTTTCATGATCAGACCTAAATCAGTTGGACTTCTCTTTTATTAACTCTTCCAAGGGATCTTTTGGCAACATGGAGGAATAGGCCCAAATCAAGGACAAGCCAACTTCTTTTACCGGTTTTCTGAGAACAAGGCACCTTTCGCTATAAACAGGTTTATCAGCGAAGTTGAGAGACTGTACGGAGTCCTTAACCTCCATCTGGAGAATCGAGACTATATTGTGGGGGCCGAGCGTGGGAACTATAGCATCGCGGATATTGCATCCTGGCCATGGGTTAATTGTTGCTACTTTGCCGGAGTGGATATTAATAAATTTCCTCACCTGTCAAGGTGGTGGCAATGCATTTTGCAGCGCCCAGCCGTGCAAAGTGGCTTGAAAGTGCCACTTGAAACCTTTTACACCAACAAGGGATACCTTGAGAAAATTTCCAATGATCCAGAATGGGTTGCACAGGAAGCAAACCTTCAACGGGTCCTTGGAGATTCTCGAGAGTGATTGTTATCAACTTGGCTTCTCAATGGCATTTAACACAGAAATACCAAGCTTAAACAGAAGTAGATTTATAAAGTGAACGAAAGAAAATTCATGATGAGGAAGTGAAACGAATAAACGGGTAAACATTGAGCGAGTACCCTGCATCTACTATCCTGTTATTGTGTTTTCGTTATTAAAGGTATTATCCGTAAAGTAAATCAATTGGCTAAGGCCAGCTTTGCGCATGGCAAGAGAATTGGGACACTTGTTTTTGGATTTTCGCCGTAACCATTGCGAATAGTGTCACATCGCGAAAGCGAGGGTTTCAGGGTGAAATTAAGTCTTGGCGGTTATAATTCCAGCTCGCCCTAGGAGTGGACTACAGGTGGGGCGGCGCGAAGTCTCCTACGAAATATCCAATTATTGCTGGCTCAGGGGTCCATTCTTAG
This sequence comes from Calonectria hongkongensis, assembly GCA_017140755.1. NCBI lineage: Eukaryota > Fungi > Ascomycota > Sordariomycetes > Hypocreales > Nectriaceae > Calonectria > Calonectria hongkongensis. The sequence goes on from JAACJA010000015.1 coordinate 629,608, forward strand.
CAGTCTGGTACCCACCAGCTCGGGCCTTCGGCAAAGTCGCTGTCCAAATCTGTTCTGTTGCTCCAAGCTAGTACCATTTTTACGAGACGGTAGCATCAATGCACACGAGGGGCAAGCCGGGGTTCACCGTGTCTGCTCGTGCTCGCTAGCCTCGATGTGGCTTAGTAGAAACCGTGCTAAGGGGAGACATCTCTGACTCGCCGCATCGTGGCCGTGCCAAATGTAAAATATTCTGAGCGTTAAACCGCTTGCCATTGCTTGTTTTTCTTGACCCACGTCTTCATCCTGCCCTATCGTTTTCGTACTTCGTAAACAGTCGTATAACATGACGGCGACTGGGACAAAAACCACGAAGAAATGGACTAGGGCCAGAGTGCCCAGAGTACGGACCGGCTGCATCACGTGGTATGTGATGACCCTCATCGAGCGCGTCTCCTCGAATGACTACTGACACCATCCTAAGCAAGTGAGTGAGCTTGTGAGCCAACAAGCCGAAGAGAGGTACTTACACGCCCAGGACTCGCCATATAAAATGTGATGAGCGAAAGCCCACTTGTAAAAAGTGCGAGGATGGAAAATGGACGTGCGAAGGCTACGAACTGAACCTCACGCGGAAGCGCCACGTAAAGTCCAAGACGCCAGCTGTGCTCGATACGCGTATTGTGCCTGCGCGCGTACCTATTCCAAGGCATTCATTGATACTTCCTCAATTGAGCCTGTACAACTCTGAAAAGCCGACAGAGATGGAACTTCTGCATCATGTGCGGACCTCCACAGCCCTGGACTTTGCCTCATCTGTGTGTCCGATGAGCTTCTGGTACATCTACGCCCTGCCTCTTGGGCATTCAGTTGCACCCATAAAGCATGCTCTCTGCGCTCTTGGAAGCGCGCACAAATCCTTCAAGTACCAACACGCAATAGGTTCCAAAGATTTATCGCTCGTTAACCCCGAGCTGGTCAAAAGCTCAATTGAGCAATATAACCTAGCGATACATCAAATCAAGTCGTTGATACAAAAGCCATCTCCACAGAATACTGAGGCAGTTTTAATATGCTGTATCATATTCATGTGCATAGAGAACCTCCAAGGCCGTTATGCCGAGGGCGTTAAACACTTTCAATCGGCTGCGGCAATTTTGTCATCCCTTCTTGAAATGCCTTCGCGGTCATCCGTCGTGACAATGGCATCATTTACAAAAGCAAAGCAAGGGAGTTTCAGCGATTTTTACAAAACAATATCCCATATGCTATTTCGAGTTGGCCAAGATCTTTCTGTCTACATTGGAAATGACTTGATTGCTGATCTCAATTTCGTTCTTCCAATCGATATCGACATTTCTCACACCGCCACGCCGTTTTCCACAGCGGCCGAAGCTGGAGATCATCTATTCTCCCTCCAGAGGGCCTTTGATGCTGACATATTTGTTTCCGAATTGGAAAATCCGCCGTCGCAAGCTGATTCGACTTCTGGCATCATTGTGAGACCTGAGTGGTTTCTGCCCAAAGGCTTCCCTTCCCTCCCCTATGATGGTTCAGTTCAGATGGCCAAAATGGAACCATATTTTGATCATTGGAATGCTCGCTTCAATCTTTATCGGGAAAAATTGGACGCCGATAAGGTCTCCAAACCGGAGTTAAAGCAAGCTAAGGAAGTCGCAATTTTACAGGCTGTTTGGTCGAGTCTGAGAAGGAACAAGACTATATTTATGGACTTTCAAAGAGAAGACTGTGAAGAAATTTTGCGTCGAGCAGAATCATTTGCTTCAGAGTTTACGGACGACACGCCAGCGTTCGGTTTTGATGGAACGCTAGTTTCATCGCTAACAATACTATACACTTCATGTCAAGATTTTGACATTCAAGAACGGTGCGTCAAGATCCTACGATCTACTTGGCGAAGAGAAGGTTTATGGGAGGCACATGAGATGGCCGACATTCTTGAGACCTTGATAATTGCAAGAAAAAATAATCAATGGCAATGGGGAGAGCTTCCATGGTTTGTCCCTCAGCTTGCACAGATGGCTACATCATTTCGTGTGCCACATCTTGAAATTTCCATGGGGGCGCTCTCATTGAATGAATAAGCGGACTTGATAGAATTTTTCATGCACAGATTCATGAGGGTTTAATTGTACAATAGAATACCAAGGAGGTTGACGGAGGGTTAGATGAAAGTAAAAAACGAGTAGCTGGTGGTAGGGTTAACAATGCTGTGAAAGACTTCATGTATTCAGGATCCAACTTTGGGTAAATCTTTTTCCAATCATTCCTGTGCTTGACAGTAGTAGCTTCATCTGACTCTGCAATTATGTAAGATGTAGATGTATGAATATTTGACCGAATATATTTGAGCCTATCGTACCTATGAGATATAATTGTTCACATACTATGAGGCTACTAGAGCATCTCTCCCTTTACACTGAAGGAGCGAAGAAGAGCTTTTTTTTGGGAGGGGGGAGATGTGAACTCCAGTTTCCCGTAGGATATCATTTATTTTGGGATTTTGATGTTCTCCAAATTGCACGTGATGCATTGTCTGTGACACCAAAACCGAAGTTGTACCTGTCAGATGACTTCTGCCTGGTTGAAAAAAAAAACTGGCGCCATGAGCACTAGTGCGCCTTATTAGCCGGCGTCTCCTCACCAGCCTCCCCCAGCATGATAAGCCTCTAGCATAGTGCAAAGTCCTCCTCCCCGCCACAGAAAAAATCGAGCAACGAATATCATCAATGTCCGGATTTGCTTATAATACTGAAGGGACAGATGCTGACCTTCTCGTTGTGGAGCATGATGATGTGTGGCAAGAGTTTGAGGACGAACGAGTCCAAGTTTACATGGGGAGCGGTATGAGAAACAAGCCCGAAAATTTCCCTTTGTAACGTGTGAATATGCATATTGGAGTACAACTGACTGAAGAAAAACAGCGCGCAACTACTACTACAAGGGAGAAGGGCGCCTTATTCCCCATCGGCTTCTCTCTGTATTCGCAACACTGGATCAGGCACAGCTTTCGAATCATCAGCTCGCCTTTATGCAAAACAGAGAACCAAAATCAATGGAAAGTTTGGATAAATTTCCCGAAATACCAGAGTACATTCGGGGATCTAATCAAACTTCCACGATTCCAGGTGGCATGTATGGATTAGGGAAGCAGGTAGCACACGTGGGTGGTCCTCATTCCCTATATGAAGCATTACCTTCGGGAGATTTTACGAGATTTTTGGAAATTCTACCTGGATCTCAGGAGCAAGTACAGTGTCGCCTCCACACAGCCAGAATTTCAGATTGTGCATTCAAGTATGAGGCTCTATCGCTGAAATCAGGCGTTGATGTCAACTTTCAGTCTGAGAGCCTCTTTTGCAATCAGATTCAGGTACAATGCAAAAAGAGTCTCTATAATGCTCTAGAAAACCTTCGAGTATCAGATAGGCCGCGCTTGGTTTGGGTAGCCCCGCTATGCATTGATCTTAACAATGTGGATGAGAGGAATCGTCATGTTCAACTATCTGCCTCGATATTTAAGAATACTCATAGAGTAGTTGTTTCAATCGAGATGGATATGAAAGACGACCCTAGTATAGTTTTTGCAAGTATTTGCAAGGTGGTGAATACTTGGCGAAAGCGGAGTGCCTTGGAGGAGTTCGTGGAAGAAGCAGAATTTTCTATTTCTGCTGTGCCAAATATGGCAATGGCCTCCTCATCTGAAAAGCGAGACCCCTCAACAGTATCAGAAGCTTGCCTTCAAGCAATGAAACTGTTTGAAAGCGGCTGGTTTACGAGTACCTGGTCTGTTCAAGAAATATCTGTCGCCCGGACTGCCATCATAATGTCGGGGAACAGCATGATATCTTGGGATTGGGTTGGGCTGGCAGCTGGGATATTAAGAGAAAATTATGGAAGATTACCTCAAATTCGGCACCCAGACTGGACTCCTGGTAAGAGACCGGTGGTTGATCCTGGAATACTCTGCGCTTACTTAATGTACCGCGTTTCCATTTCCCAGCAATACTTTCGACCTCTTCAGCCTACGTTTCTACAGCTTCTGTCGCTGACTCGAGGGTTTCAGTGCAAATCCGAACACGATAAAATCTATGCGTTGATTGGGGTTCCAACGCTTGACAATGTATCATCGCGGATTATTGCTGATCACGCTCAGCCCGTCACAAAAGTCAACCAATATGTCGCCTGTCTCATCATGCAAGCATCGAGTTCTTTGGATCTTTTGGCTGAAATTCGCCAGAAACATACTGCTCAGGGATGCATGCCAGGAGGGAATTATGTGAAAAATCTGGTATTGGACGGTCCTTCTTGGGTTCCTCAGTGGCGCTGGCAAGATTCTGCTATAGAAGCAATATCTCCACTCCATCCATGTCCCGAGTTTTCCACGGCTACTCATCTTCCAATCAAACTACAAATAAGCAACGATAGATCAAGGCTAGCTATTCGAGTGACCTTTGTCGATACGGTCGCTCGTGCTGCTGATGCTGTGTATGATCATGTCTGGAGGGGAAGAATAGAAGTTTCGGATGGGTTTGGAACCCATAGCCAGACGCCAGAATCAGTAGAAAGCCTGCCCGATACTACATGCATTAGCATGAATGACCTCAGAAATATGTCATTGACGGTAACCGGCGGCAAAGACTGGATGGGCCTCCCTGTTTCTGACCCCGATCAGCACCTAGCTGATTATGCGCGATGCTTACTTCGAGGTGGCCTGGGATGGTCATTGAAATGGATCCGCGATGTCAAGGGCAATCCATCAATTAAATTGGAGGATGAGATTACGCCCGAAGCCCTGAGAAGATTGTCCGTGGGAGGAATTGCCGATCGGATTTTGGATGCTGTAGCCACCTTCGGTGCCAGACGTTCTCAATTTGTCACAAACATGAAGCTTTGGGGCATTGCTCCCGACGCCACGCAAGCTGGAGACGTGCTCTGCACCCTTCATGGAGCCAGTGTGCCATATATAGTTCGGAGTTGTGGTAATGGTTGCTTTTCTATAGTGGGCGAGTGCTACGTCCATGCGATGATGACCCGAGAGGGCATGGAAGCTCTCAGATCTCACCCAGGCTATCGGCTTGCGGATTCCTGGATTCAGGTAGTCTAGTCAAGAAATATTAATGAATTTTATCTTGTTTACTCATCATGTTGGTCACCCAAGCTCTGACCGGACACACTAAAAACTGGCCATCCAGGCATGACGTTTTGCCGCCGTGGCTTGGTGTTGCGGGGCAGTAGTCGATTGCCCACAAATGAATGTTCCAAGAAAATGATTTTGAGAGAAAAGAAAAATCTCGATTTTCTATATTTAGAATTTCGGTTCACCAAACTTTCACACCTCAAATTTCTCCTTAGTTATTAGCATGGAATTGGAGAGTCAGGTTCCAGTTATGCATTGTATCTTTATTGGATTGTCGCACTAACAGCTTCGGCTGCATGACTTAAGAATGCCGCTTCCCCCGCACTTCTCTGCCGATCTGCCGAATTTCTCATCATCATTCCTCAGATCTCCTAAACTTAGGAATTCCATGTGATATCGGGCTTTTGCTCCTACTCATTTTGAATCGTTTATCTTCAAGACCATTACCGCCATTTTCTAAATCAGGGCTGCCTTCACAATAGAATTCACAAAGTCTGATTAGCAGGAGTAAACTTCAGCATGCCTCTCTACGAAATCTACCACTCGTATCCCTTTAGCCAGGAACAAAAGCAAGCACTTGCTACCTCCATAACCAACTTGCACTGCAGCACTTTCACCACGCCATCGTTCTTTGTTCACATACAGTTCATCGCACAGGATATTAGCGAAGGTACTTATTTCATGGCTGGCAAGCCCCGCGCAGTCAACTCCAATCGCATCATCGGAATCGTGCGCAACTCTTCGGTGCGCTCAGTTTCGGCATTCGACGATCTCGCTGCAAAGATTGAGAAATCTTGGTATGATGCTGTGAGTGGCACGGCACCGGCAAACTCAGGTACTTGGAGAAGCGATGATGAGGCAAAGAGGCTCCTTGTGGTGACATTCATTCCTATGGTGACCGTGAGAGAGGCTGGTCTGCCTATTCCACAAGCCGGGCAGGAAGGAAGTTGGTTGAATAAACAATTGCCCTTTTTCAAGGAGATGGACAAAAAAGGCGTCCCCGATTTTGCGGAAATGCTGGATGAGCTCGAACAACGTGATGATTTGAAGAAGGCAATGCAGGAATCCTGATGTTGCTCGCAGGAGAGATTCATGGATATGTATTGGTTCTAACAGAAATTTGACTTTTTATTCTGTTTTCAGATATCAAATCTCACCAAACACTTTCCACCTTTGGGTGAAATCAGCGTGTAATTTTCCAGTTCCATGTCATCATTTTTCATTGATTCGTGAATAACGGCGTGGCGAAAAGTCCGGAAAAAAGCAGCAGTGACCATCCTAAGCTCCATATAAGCCAGATGAATACCGATGCAGGCTAAATATGAGTTAGCTAGAGCATCGTGTCTATAGAGTACGATAGGCTTACTTCGAGGCCCTCCTCCAAATGGGATGTAAGAGCCCTGCATCTCTGCAGTAGGCTCCAGCCATCGGTCAGGGTTAAATCTAAGTTTTGGCATCAGTAATTAGTTCAGAAAATCAACAATTGGTGAGCTCACAGATCAGGGTTTGGGAAAATATTGGCGAGTCGATGTAAAGAGTATGCCTGTGAAAGGACTGTAACAGTGTCTGGAATATAGTATCCCCCCGCATCCCAGCCTCCTTGGGGGACATCACGCGAGTGAGAACCTGACGCAGCGCCATACATTCTCAGTGCCTCCTGAACAATACAGTGAAGATACTTGAGCTGGACCAGATCTTTGTCTGCAAAACCATCGGGAAGCGTCGCGACTTCAGCTTCCAGTCGACTACGGAGGTTTGGATTTTTCAGAACAGACCAAACAAGGTAAGTCAGAGTATTAGAGGTCGTATCTGTTCCCGTTATCATGAACTCAGCTGCCTCTTCTTGCATCTCAATGTCCGTAAGTGAATTGTCCGTATCCTTGGGGTTCATAATCTTTTCGAAGAAGATGGGGGTGTCAAGGGCTCCAGATTGCTGGGCAAGTTTCAATCGATGAATGGACTCTTTTCCGTACTGCATAATTCTTTCGCCTCGCTCAGCGAACTCTTTAACTTGAGGCAGCGGGAGATAGAGCATGAGGTCCAGAAGCGGAGCAAGCTCAATGCGTTTATGGATTGTTGGCATAATTGCCTGTAGGTCTAAAACATATTGGCTTTTCTAGAAAGATGTAAGCTAGAGTGTTAAATGGAATATGGAGTTGACTAACCCTTTCTTGCTCAAGCATTCTGAAAGAACTACCAAAGGATAGGTCACCAATGATGTCCGTAGCCATCAGGCTAAACCACTTATGAACATCTGAATATCCAAGGGAGCGATACTCCTTCTTCATCTTTTCCATGGCCAAATCAATTTTCGCTTGAATGAGAGATTCAAAGTTGGAGAGAGATGAGTTAGATAGAGGGTGTGCCAAAAGTCGACGACGTCGTGAATGCTTCTCCCGATCTCGCATGCCGAGCATTCCAGGTCCAGTCATGTCATACCATGCAGATTTCTTGAAGCCTCCAGCGACCTTTTGCATATGTCTTACAGCATCGGGATTGTTGATTCCGACCTCGTCTGGACTAACACGCACAATTGGGCCTAAGCGATTGTTCAATTAACACCAGAACGAAAGAATCTTGGAGCATATAGCAGCAGTCCTTACCGTACTCGGAGAATAGAGAGTGTAGGTATTGAATACGTTGCCCAGACAGAGTGTGATATTTCAGCACCAGATTGGTCCATCGTGCAATCTTTGGGCCTGGAATTTGAGCCAGCGGTCCCGTGTAGGCTGTTTTTAATTTGCGGATAAACTATGCGATTAACCATTAAAGTTTAGCATTTTGCTTTCTCTGAACTGGGGGACGGACTGTACATACAATAGTAAGAAAGAGGGCCGCTGCTATAATGCAGCTGATAGCCAGCGGACTTTGCAGTGTCAGCATTGCGGAAACCGAAACTCTTCTGTGACGGGCAAAAGAGCGCGAGAAAATATTTTAAAGTGAATCTTGTCTGGCACGTAATATAAATACACCTTGTAGATCATATTAGATCAGTTTACCCCACGTTCTTGTTTGGATTTCGGATTGTGGCACTTCCGTCATCAACCCCACAAAGCCGACGTTTTGTTGGTGCCACATGTAACCGATCGATGAGAGTGGTACATAGAGCAAAATACAAATGAGAGCCCACCCCGAAGTGTCAGAACTAGATCAAATTTTAATATTAAAACTCCTCGATATATTTAACGATCTTGGAATTGTGATACGGGCCTCTTGAGATAGAGATTCAACTCAACCAATCTCACTTTCTCTTTTTCCATCTGCCAGAGCCGCTACCCCAACTTCAACATCGGTACTTATTTCCAGGGAGATTACATTGCTCGATATCTGAAACTCCACCGGCACCATGATTTTCGGGTACCACATTACAGTGCGATGTTATTCTGGCCGATGCTTAACAGAGCGGATTATTCTTCATTTCATAAATGTAGGAGGGCATTCTATCCCTTCTTCCTAGCGAGAGTCGCAATTTATTTTGATAAATGAATTTGGATCATCAGACACCTCAGATGATATTTTCGGGGCTCTATTTAGAGTGAGCGAATCCAAAGTTTTCGTAGACCTGGTATTACAACATGTTTTCCACCATCATTTTGCGGGGCTCACTTCCAGTGGGGCAAAGAGAGCGCTGACATGAGGTGTTAGGGCGGCCTGCATCTCCGCACGCAACTACAGAAGCTACTATGGTGTGTAACCAGCATGTGTATAAACCCAACATGAGAAGTTTTGGGAGCAGTTTTTCGCCGACTTCTTGCCATATTGGGCTTTGAATGATTTGTTGATTTGCACTTGCCGCTTGGCGGTCTTGGCAATGGGAGGAGTCATGTGACTAAAATGACGATGTTCACATGCGGCGCTGTCGCTAGCGTGGTCCAATTTCTTTCCTCGCAACGACGGGGCTGGGACATCGAGAGAAGCGGCTGATATTACACCAGCAGGTCGGCAATCCAGCAGAATCAAACAATGGAGGCTGCTTCACTCCCGTATCACGAGCCAGGGATCGTGACGATTCTCACCCAGGCTTCTTTTCTTCTTCTTTTGAATGCAGGCAATTTCGTGCTTGACCATAGCTTGTACTGCGGCCTTATCGGTCAGATATTTTTGGGTGTAGCATGGGGAACGCCCGGGGGCAAGTGGTTAGGCGAAGAGGCCGAGCATGTCATCGTTCAATTAGGCTACTTGGGATTATTGCTGATTGTTTACGAAGGTGAGAATGAGCAGTAACTTGTAATAAAACCACGAAAAGAATACTGACCGCTTCTGCAGGGGGTCTGTCAACGTCTCTGAGAGCTCTCAAAGCAAATCTCCTGCTATCTACCGGTGTTGCGATAACTGGAATCGGCTTGCCAATGGGCTTCTCATTTATTCTGCAGAGGCTTAGCGGAGCAACACCCCTTCAATGCTTTGCAGCGGGCGCCGCGCTATGCTCCACAAGCCTGGGCACAACGTTTACAGTGCTTGGTGCTAGCGGTTTGATGAAATCCCGGCTTGGCGTCGTTCTCACCAGCGCCGCAATGATGGATGATGTGGTTGGCCTCGTCATGGTTCAGATTATTTCCAATTTGGGAAAAACTAGCACAAACATTAGTGCCGCTACTATTGTCAGGCCAATTATGGTCTCGCTTGGCTTTGCTGTTTGCACGCCCTTGGTTTGCAAATATCTTGTTCAGCCGTTCACTGTTTGGCTAAACGCAAAGCGGGCTAAACATCCACAGGGAATTGCGAATCGATTTCTCACAAAAGGTGGCGTAGTATGGGGAATTCATACATGCATTCTGCTTGGATGCATTGCTGGCTCCTCTTATGCCGGAACCTCCAATCTTTTTGCTGCATATATTGCTGGTGCTGCGACCAGTTGGTGGGACGCAGAGGTGCCTCATCCGGTCTTCCCTACAGATACATCGTCTCCTCCCGCAGAGAGTCCAGATACAGATGGGCCAAATGGAGACCACCCAACTGCACAAGAAACTCAACTCTCAACGGAATCAAGCTTTTCTGGTGTTCTGACTTTCGAAAAGTACTACTTGCAACCATTGAATAGGGTGCTGAGACCGTTTTTCTTTGTAAGTATCGGTTTGCCAAAGGTCAAGAATTTGTCTAATTATGCCAGGCATCCATCGGGTTCTCGATTCCAATTACCAAGATGTTTGATGGCCAAATTGTTTGGAAGGGTCTCGTGTACACTATTTTGATGACCATTGGTAAAGTGTTGTGCGGTGCTTGGCTTTGCCGCATTTCAATTGCGCCGAGCATTCCCATTCTGCTCCGCAGGGTGTCAAATATTTCCAAGGTGAAGATGGCTCACTTTTGGGGTCGATCAGAAAAACAGTCAACTCAAGCAGTGGAGGGTCGTAATAATTCCCCAGGCCAATCCTCAGAAACTTCACCCTCTTCACAGCAGAGTCAAAGCTCCACTGAACAAACGACTCAGCATTCGACTCCTTCAAGCAATCGACCACTATCACTTTATCCTGCTTCCATCATAGGTTGCGCGATGACTGCACGTGGAGAGATCGGCTTCTTGATCTCGTCGATTGCTGAGAGCAATGGTGTCTTCGCTGCTGAACAATCTAGTACTGGCAAAAGCTCAGACATTTTTCTTATTGTGACTTGGGCTATTATGTTGTGTACTATTGTGGGCCCATTGGCGGTGGGAATTATTGTAAGAAGGGTGAAGCAGTTACAAAAGGGTGTTGAGCAGGATGGTCGTCGTATTCGAGAAGACGTCCTTGGAATTTGGGGTATCTAAAGAAATCCGGAGAACGGGTTCGATTCTGACGCATAGTGTTCTCATATATAATTCAAACACACTAGGTATTACGACTAACTTTTCCGACTCAATTTGACTCTTGCCTAATGCGCAAGGAAATTCTCAATGGATGATTCCTCCTTGGCTTTTTGCATTTGTTCCGTATAACTCTTTCCAGCTTTAAACCACCAAGCCCCGACGAGAATGAGAAGCCCTCCGACCACAACACAGGTATAGTTCATATTCTGGGCTGTCACAGGCTGATAGTAAGGGAAAGAGAAAAATACAATCGCAAAAGTGAGCCAACACACGGTAATAGTGTTAACAATGGGCCCTATGGTAGGTCCCATATGGAAAACGCCTCGGTGCATATTCTTGCGACCTGTGAGCAGGTTGGTGATGATTGGGATAAAGTACGAGATGTTGTTGATGGTGACTGCAGTTCCCAGGAGGGAGTTGAATGCGGTTGTCGAACCAAGATATAGACAACCAAGCACAGCCATCACAACTGTGACAGCAATCTGTGAGTACAGAGGAATGTTTAACCGGGGGTCAACCTTGGACCAGCTGTATTGAAGTCAGTCGAATTAGAATTGGAATTACGATGCGACTTGGCTGGGTTCTGCTTACATTTTGGAGAATGGCATAGCCCCATCTCGAGAAAATGCCCAGAAAACTCGGCCGGTGCTCAGCTGCGAACTGATAACACAGGGGCCAAGAGCAATAAAAAGGATGAAGGTGAGACCAAATGCGCCGCCCACACTCTGAGTGGCTTGGTGGAAGAGCTCAGCCAAGGGCAAACCCGTGTTAGTTGTGGATAAAGCATCGAAATCCTGGATAGAAAACATCAGGCTAATAAGATACGTAATACCAGTACAGAATGCAATTGTCAGAGTAATTGCAATTGCAAGAGGTGCGTTCCGCGACGGCTGATTAGAGTCAGTGTATCTTGTACATTATCAAGTAGAATCGTGCACGACCTACGTTTGGCATCTCCTCAGTGATGTGGGTGACTCCATCAAGCCCACCAAGACTATACAGAGGGTTCACAAGACCGGTGATGAAGCAAATTGGCTGATTCTTCCAGCCCGTGTTATTGATCCATGTCTTGAAAACGAAATCGGCGCTGCGATAAGTGGGCGCGCAGGCGACAACCGTAATAAGCACAACCAACCAGCCGATCTGGAGATAGAAGAGCGAAAACTGGTTGAGTGCAGGAATTATTTTATTGCCAAACATGACAATTCCTGCAGTGAGCAGGTTGAGGCCCTGGTAAACAACAAACGTCTGCCATGTCTTGATTGCCAGATCATCAATATACAGCGCAATAAGAGCCATGAGAACCTGCGCGTAAATGACGTTTGTCGAAGCGGTGGTGAAAATCCCTATGCCCCCAGCGTTTAGTCTCGATTCGAAAACGTAATTGACTTTGGACCCTTACAGCCAAGCACGCTAAACCAGCCGGTGAAGAAACTCAAAATCCCGGTCGCTCTGCGAGGCGCTACAGCAGCGATCCAATGATACATGCCACCCGAGGTCGGGTACGACGAGACGAACTCGGCCAGCGATGCGCCGAGAAAGCATTGCAAAAGTGTTACGAGAATGAAACCGTAAATGACAGCACAAGGGCCGCCTGCGTTAATTTCCGTGACGAGGCCAAGACCCAAGCCCGTCCAGGAAATTGTCGTTGTAGACGCCAGACCAATCAGACTGAGGATGCTAAAGTGCCGCTTGAGCTCCTGGGCATGGCCTTAGAGAATTGCAAACGCATTAATTAATGGTCATGGAATTTTTTTTTTGGGTCTCCCAGTGAAAAACTTACCCATTTGCGCCAATCTCAACTCATCGGCATCCAATTCTGTCTTCCCCTCCACAACGTTTCCCTTCTCGTTTGTCGAACTCATGCTTCCCGATGAAAATGAAAGCACACTTGGTGAGACACTGGCAAACGCTCGCGTGAGCTAAAACTGCCGAGTCTACCCCGCCGAGAAGCACGGATCCCCTATATAAGAGGGAGTCAGCTGCATCAGGGTCATCTTCCGGTGCTGGCCGGGGTCCTCCACTATCGCATCCCTGGCTGATTGCTCGGCGCTGCACCGCAACGGGCCTGGAAAAGACAGCTGATCTGTTGGGCCAGGCTCGCCAACACCGCTATCTTGTCCTTGTCGCATGGTCACGATTGTTATCTAGCCTTGGTGATCCGCTGCTGGGTGCGGGGAAAGATCCACGTTGGACAATCGCGTCCGGTAAACCCGGTCCGAAATTAAAAGGTGACGCTGAGCCGTTAATTTGCCGGGAATCACCGTCGATCCCGAGGGCACAAATGTGTACATGCGTGCCCTTTTTATGGGTCTGGCTAGAAGCTGTATACATGCAAGCCAAGATGCAGCATCAGGGGAGTTTATGGGGTTTGGACCATTTGAGCAAACGGGGCCGACGTAGGGCAAGTGTAGCCAACCAACGCGGAAATTGAGGCATGCATAGGTGAAACCTAATAAGACATTTAAATGAGACCAGAGCATCTCTGATAGCTGGGGCGCTCCGCCGTTCAAACCTTTCGTGATAGAATTCCTGCAAGCAATCATGCGGTTCCACAGCGTCAAAGCAACATTGGCCCTGGCCCTCCCCGCAGCCGTGGCGGGCTCCTACGTCGGGTCCCTATCATCAGGTGCGAGGGAAATGTTCACCAAGTCCATGGATTGGATGGATCTATTTTATGATTCAGATGCCGGTTACCTTTACGACTTCAGCGCTGCCACGGCTTTGAGGCATGAAACACGTAGCTCGGTTTGGTACGCGCTGGGGCTCTTGGCGCGAGACGAAGGCAACGATGTCACCGAAGCAGAAAAGATTATTCACAATGTTATTTCTGCGCAGTTTAAAATCGAATCAGAGGAGTGGTAGGTTTCCTAGGAACAAAGACATGTGCTCATATGGCTAACATCCTCTGTCTAGGTATGGTGATTACCAGAAGGAGCCAGAGGAGCCTTATGTCGGCTCACCAGCATATCCTGCGGATATTTACAACTCATGGGATCCCAATTGGCGAGGATTCGTGGGTACCACGTTAATCCTTGCCATGGAAGAGTTCGGTGATCTCCTGTCATCGACAACTCAAAATCTCATCTTGGCATCTCTTCGCAACGCTACTATTGGCGACTCGTACCGATTCGGTCACCTTGATGTAACCCAAGACAATCTCTATCCATCCTACAGCAACCCAGTAAGTTTCAAAGGATATTCAGATACTACGGTGGATCTGATATGGCTAAACAAATTTTGTGTGTCTTCAGGCTATCATGCGGGCCTTTGTTTCTGGCTGGACTGGTCGTCGGCTTAAGGAGTCGAACATGACCAAGGCAGGCGAAGACTACGCCAACGAGATCCTCGCCCTCTTCAATGAAGAAAACACCCTTTCAGAGTTCAACTCTGGTACTTACACAGGCGTTTCTCTCTTTGGCCTTGTCTTGTGGAGCAAGTACCTCCCCGAAAGTTCCGTCATGACGCAAAATGGGCCCCGCATGCTCAAGTATACCTGGGAGGCGATTTATGCCCTATGGCATCCCGGCCTGAAGAATATGGCTGGCCCCTGGGATCGCTCCTATGGTTATGATATGCACCGTTACGTCAGCTTGATGGCGTTGTGGTTCTGGCCCTTGATTGGAAGGGAGGCATCTGGTCTTATCTCGGAGGTGAGTCGTATTGAACTTTCAAATCGGAACCTAACAATACTAACACTATTAATTTCACAATAGCCAGAGGTGATGTCCCACATGGCCGACTTTGCATGGGCGCCACTGTTTGCCATTTTGGCGGACGCACACAAGAGCCTGATCCCTAGTGAAATCCTAGATGGTTTGACCACATTCCAAGGTGAACACACTTTTGAAACTTCCACAAGATCAGTGCCTTTCGACAACGCACCACGCAACTTTACTACTTGGCTGTCTGACAATATCACCATTGGAGCTGAGTCATTTGACGAGATTGTTGTTGGCGGACCTGCTCGATCCCAAGAGGCTTTCAACCCAGCCGTCATCCAATGGGATACCGGCAATGAGATCTCGTTCATTTCTGTAAGTACATGTGGATTGGGAAATAACCTATGTCGTGGTTGAGAACCTTTGCTAATACGAAACCTCCAAGCTTTACCCCACTGAGATGGCCCTTGACGTGAATGTCAGCGCCAACAGTTTGACTCTCTCATATCCTTACGGCAACTCAAGCTCCATCTTTACTTTTGTTGTCGGAACTTTCGAAAAGATGCGCACAGTTACTAGCTGGGACGACGTCCAAGGTCTCAAGGTCGCCGTGTCTGGAAATGTCAACCCGACCTACGAGCTATCGTTTGGCGGTGCTAATGGCGGCGCCAGTTCTACACTTCGGGATTTTGAGTTCTGGAACTTTACCTACACGATGCCCTCAAACTATTCTGGCGGCGTCCCTACAGTAACTCTTGATGTAGAGTTGCTAAATTAATCAGGTTTATGGAGCGTAGACCAATTTTAGAACGACTCTAAGATATTCGCGGACATTTTTACGCCAATAGTTCTAGTTATAACTAAACAATAATTGACCAATTTTGACTTCAATTAATCATGTTTCTACAAATGACGCTCTTTTTTTCTAAGGCGCCCATGTGGTTCCCATTGATAAAACACCTCTGTCACACCAACAAACTTCCGAGACTTCAATTCATCGACAAACCATATTTGTTCCCTAGACTATGTTGAGCCTGGTAGCAAAATATGTCTCTCACCACCTGACTTGTGCCCATGCTGGGCCCAGGTGCACTAATACCGTCCGCGTGTGCAAGCCAACTGAGCTGCCCAAAACGGAAACGTAGCCGGAGCTGGCCCCTGATAAGCTCATCTGGCCGGCAAAAGCGGTCCGACCCAAACCCACGAATCAGTGAGTGTGCCCATTTCAGCCGGTAAAACCGGTGAAAATGGCGATTTAGCCGGCAAATCCACCGGAAATTTTTGCTCCTCACCCCGCGAACCTTGATGCGACGATCCGGGGAATGGGTTTCGGATTGATGAATGCCCTCATGTGGTGTCACCTTGCCTTGCACACCGCATCAACTACTCTGCAAAAATTTCTATCTATTTTGTGCGTTGAGCCATCTTGTGCCAATTGTTAATTGGCGTGTCACAAGGCATAGCGCCTTCAATTCAGCTGCGGAATACCAAAAAGTCACCAACTAGGCGAAGGCCTCAAAAGCTACCTTTTTCGTGAAGATTTTTTTTCAGCCAATTTGTTTTCCAGGACAATGCAAAATGAACATAAACGAGGAACCTTGATACAATTACAATTGCTGACAAACTGTTTGAAAATTCCGTGGGTCTAAACTCCATAGGTTCATGTTTGTGCCTTCGACATATAACGTTACGCACTCACATCTTCCTTTTAACGATAGCGATATATGGGCCCAGATCTCATATATACACTCGAGATTTAGTCTTTTAAAACTTATGAATCAGTACTATCACAACACTAATCATGGTAGACACAGAGAATGTCGTTTTACAGCGAAGGCGGGATTTCTTTTCAGAGGACTGTGTATTCCAGTCTTAAAATGGTTGGAAAGCTTTGCTAGCCGTGAACACGCATAAAATATCAATGCGGCGAATGTCCAAATTCAGTTCTCGGTCCACAGCGTTCGTGATATCCAGCACACAGTCTTCGCGGACATGAAGTACCCTCAGACGACTTGATACCAAAAGGTGTTTGAAAGACACTTCATAAATTGATCCAGCGTGTTCAACTCATTGCCAGCAATTCCAATACGAATTATCAAAGTGTATATTGGCTTCTGCTTGGTGGGATCGTAATCTGGAGTATTTGGCCCTGAATGCACTCAATGAACAACTCTGTTGCTGCTACTGCACAGGTGTAACTCTATCAATACGAGGAGAATACTCATTTTTTCAGTTGTCACTTGTACAATCCTCACAATTCCAGTGATTATATAAGATCTATTTATATCATGAACATAAACTAAATACTTGCGGCACAAAATTCTTCCATCTTTACAGCGTTACTGGTCAAAGAGAAACTGGTAATTGTGGGCCAATGGGTGAGATTAAACACCCCGGGGCACGTTTAGATAATTTGTAGCCACAAGTGACGCATTGTGCGAGGACGGTGGCTGCCATAGGTGGGCTGTTTGCCACCTACGTAACATAAGCAGCATTTCCACCTTAGAGTCCATCCCGACAGTTACGATTAAGATGACCCTTCTCCATCTGGACCCAAAAATACGAATTGAGAGTCAATTCAGACGTAATCATTACAACCAAACGAAAGGTATGATGCTAGCAATATGTTGTCGTCATGTGAAAGCGGTTCCAGTTGAAGCTATCATTCGTGGGAACTTATTCAAATTGCCAAATATCCGCAAGGATGGCAAATTATATGTATTTTATCCCTCTTGGCAATTGTGATAAATCACTTATGTAAATTCGTGCACATGGTCAGGCTTGTCATCGAGGATCGATGGGATGGCAGTAGCCTTTTTAGCCGCCGGATGGACATTTCAGGTGGATTGTATTGGCGGCAATGCGGTCCGAGATTAATTATTGATCGGCAGCATTTTAAACACAAGCCGCAAAACCGGTGTCGCCAGCAAAGACATTGTGTCGCAAGATGCCCCATTAATGCTTGACGTCAATCTAATTGAGTCAAAACAACCAGACGGCCACATTTTTTCCAATAGCGTAATAATCCTATAACAGCACTACTTTGCATTGATGAACAGCTGATCATTTCGATGTTGAAATTTATTTTAACTATTTGACGTGTTTGCGGCCACGGTGTACACACATGAGCCAGTCAGAAGTGTCGGCCAACATACGTCATAGATTATGAGGTTCGTCGATCCATCCCAAAACAAACCAGCCACTCCCAAAAGTCCAAGTGGCAAGGGGATCAATTCTTGCTGTGTTCTATCCAATCCGCACCCACTGTTTTCTTACTAACCTGAGTAGTGATCATCGGAACCCAAGAACTGTGGGGTTTTTGTACCTTTGTGTAATGCGCCGAAATTTGAGAGTAAGCAGAGGCTTATAGGTACCAGAAATCCTTGCCTTTCCTTCTGTTGTTGTGTGGGTATTTTTTTCCCTAGTCCTTATTACGGATGCAACAACTGGTGTTTAGGGTAACACCATTTGGAATGCCTGCCAACAACCATCAAAAGGTCAATCCGTCATTATATCTACTAGACATCTAATTTCATTAATATTGTTGATTAAATATGATTATACCTCATATTATCACATGTGGATTCACGGGGATGCATTCAATAAATTTAGGTAAGCCGAAATCAGAATGTGGAAACAGCAGATTTTTACAAAGGCACTTTGACACATCGTCAAAAACAAGCCAATGACAAACAATGGTGATTTGCGCTAGATTACTATCGGATAATATCCCAGATATTAATTGCGTGTTCACAAACATATTCATAGGCTATTGGGCCGGGCTTTCGTGGTTCCCCCAATCAGTGGCTGCTGGGCCTTGGGCTACCTAGTTTGAAGGAGTTGGAATCCTGGACATTGAACACAGTGGTGCGATACCTAAGTCTCCCAATTCTGCATCCTGTATAGTCTTTTTCTTTATGAAGCTTCTACTAATTAGTGGTTTCGTGATTTCGGGATTCGAAAGCATACCCCTTGGTTGGTCGAGTCTTTCTAGTTGAAGGAGATGAAGTGTTGGATGGAAACATTGAGTGTGGAATAGAGTATTGCGCGAGTTATAGACTTTAACAAAAAAATGCGACAGCGAACCCGAGCAGTAGATACTCGCACCTAAACACCCTGCCTGAGAAAAACATTAAACCTTGAAGAGGTTGCATCCATTGGCGCTGTCATGCCACTCAACAATGGGCTTTTGACCCCGCCAATCTCTGGCTCATTCTACTCACTCATTCAAGACTAGATTCGTTTCAGATTGTTGAACTGGGCAATGCCAAGGTTTGTTTCATTTCCTAATCAAGGCACAGGGGAAGAGGCGGGTTGACGGACCGCACATCCCCAACGTTTGGGTGAGTTTTGTTGCACGCTAGCACCAGTCCCCGAGTCTGGCAAAAACCAAAGGAGGCATAGCGAAACTGTTAAGGTTGCGCGGTAGAGTTTAGACATACATACATGCTAGCAATTGTGGTGGGGATGAAAATCTGGGGATTTTTGCCTTTGGATGCGAGGCCGAATTTCAGCATGTTGTGCATGGCCTGACATTGGGGCCGCGTAGTTGTCTCACATTGTGACGGAAGTACGGCATCAATTCATTTGTTTTGTCAACAAAAAAAAAAACCTTTATGGCGATCAGTTACTTTTACGGCGATGTCCTAATTGAGGATTTGATTGACAAAAAGTGCTTGCGAGTACGATGAAGTTCACGGCGGTTACCTTTTGGGATTTCTTGAAAGAGGTGACGACGCTGATTTCAATTAGCTTTGCAAGAGATGAACGGCCCCACCCAACAACGACGCATGTCTTGTTCATGGTGGACCTTATAATACATCGGTGTTACCCTGTTAAGGGCAAGGGGCCCTTAACTTTGGGATTATCAGTCATATCCAACACGAAAGCAGTAATTGCCAGCGCTGGAGCAGATTCATGCCTCCACGTCAGCACGACGCTGAGGGCTGCGTGCGCCACGGACGGACCAGGTTCCCCTGTCGTACAAAATTATTAGGCGCAAAAAAGTCTAAAGTACCAGCTGATGGATGGGACCCGAGCGGTGTGGTGGGTGAGGCTGAGGCTGTTTGCTGGTAAAAAAGACTGTTCCTGTGCCTGGCCGCCGGGCTGGAGGGTAAATGTCCTGTGCATCATGCTGCCGGATGCCGAGACGGTTCGATAATCGGATCTAGGAACCGAGGCAGACCGG
This sequence comes from Calonectria hongkongensis, assembly GCA_017140755.1. Taxonomy (NCBI): domain Eukaryota; kingdom Fungi; phylum Ascomycota; class Sordariomycetes; order Hypocreales; family Nectriaceae; genus Calonectria; species Calonectria hongkongensis. The sequence goes on from JAACJA010000015.1 coordinate 649,386, forward strand.
ATCGAGGGTCCGTTCTTTGCAGACGACGACTCAGAATGTGGTTTAGCTCATGGCCACTGCGGAGCACGTGTGTGCATGTGAGGAGTATTGGCCTAGAGGGCGAACGTGAGGGAAAAAAGGGCTCATCTGATTTTTTTTTCTTGGTTTGATTTGTTGTTTCAATACTTGCTGGTGACGACGCCCAGCGGCGGCTAGTCGTTCTTGGTCGCGCGTGCTAGACTCGAAGGGGATGGAGCTCGCGACCGTGGACAAAGACACAATATTTTTGGCAACGAAGCAAAATCCATCGAGGCTGTGATGAGTGAGGATTACGTTGGACGGCAAAGAAGAGAGTGTATTGGATGATTGGTGATGGAACCAGGGACTGCGTTGTCCCAGTGCTGCGGAAACTCGGCCGTTTCCAATCTCAAAAGCGCATATTCATCCACATCCAGGGCAGCACGGATGGGCCTGGGCCGCAATGTTTTAGCTTCACCCCAAGGGCCAAGAAAGGCACTGACGCTTGGCGATGACGTGTTCGGTTAGACTGGCCCGCTGGTCGCCAATAGTCAACCTTATTCCTCCCACGAAAGGGGTCCCCTTCTTGTTCGTCCCAGCGAGCAGCACCGCGCCGCAGGGAGGGACCTGAGGGGTGGCAAATTGAAACAAGGCTGCGTGAGCAAGCACGGCGGCCGTGGGAAATAGCCTGCATTGCACTCGTCTGCATGGGTGTCCAAGTGGGGGACAGGGCGGAGCAGGCCATCTCCACGAATTGACATGCACATCCCCGTGACAAGCGGATCACATGGCCCCGTTCCCAGTCGGTGTGGCTACAAGATTGAGGCGTCTTCAGAGTCGCTGGCTTTCCTTAAAGAGCTGGCCATGGCCGCGTCACAGTCTGGGCAGAGCAGCACATCGAAGCAGCCATGATTGATTTCCTCACTACTCCGAACCCGCAGAGCGCCCCCCGCGTGCGCTCGTCGCTGTCCAGACACGGCAGTCTCCGAAGCAAGGTCAAGATGGGTTGCTTCACGTCAAAGTACGCCGGCGAGGGCGCCGTGTCGGACAACGTCGCCTGCAAAGGCATGCCTCCTGCATTTCACATGACCAACACGGGCGCCAAAGACCAGCAGCACATCTCGCACATATCAGCGCGCGGCTTCAAGCCGTTCCGCGCTGTCGGGACGCGCGAGCCCTGGGGCAGCCGCACCGTGCTGTACTCGACCGGCACCAACAGGCTCAAGCCACTTGTGCACGCCGTGCGCAAGAACCGCGACTTCGTCTTCTACCTCCCCGACGTGCCGGGCGCCGGCATCATGGCCTGCGAGGCCAAGATGCGCCGCTGCTCCAAATCAGACCGCTACAAGTTCACCCTGATGGTGGGACACAAGGGCAATTACCGGAATGAGGCGTTTGAGTGGCGCCGCACAGCGAGGGACGAAGTGAGGGGTCTCGGCGTGTCTGGGTCTGGGTGGAAGCTGGTCCGATTGGGCCCCCCGGCCGGCCGCCACGAGTCCACCGAGTACTCGCGTGATAACCGCAATCGACGCCGTTGCAAGGCGCCCCCCAAGGAGAGCAAGGACTCGCCCGTGGCCAGCAGCCGGGCTTCGGTGGTTGAGAACGAGGGCGAGGTGGTGGCCCTGCTGATCGAGGACGAGAAGCACCCGCAGAGCTACGGATTCCAGTACCAGGGCACCGGAAACACGGACGAGATTGGCTATCATTGGGTTCTGACGGCCGCCATGTCGGCCATCTGCATCCTGGAGCACCAGCGATCCAAGCAGCTTGATGGGTTCTGAAAGAATTAACCATGAACTCCCGCACAACACCCAATTAACCGAACCATCAACCAACCAACCAACTCTTGTATTTTAGTTTTAGCGACGCATTCGTTTGGCCATCTCGATACCCCATCTGTTCATAGGCACGTTTCAGATAGACGACAGGGAGCTTATGACATGATAAAATAGACGTTCGTTTATGATTTTCGCAAATCAATGCCAAGACCCGCTACATGCCAGTCCCGTGATTCTGTTTTTTTTTGCCCCTGGTGCATTTCCTGTTCAGGGCCTTGTCTAAATGCCCACCAATCTATTTGTCCATGTCCATTTTAAATAAAAATAAATGAATACACCCTCCATCTAGTTCAGTGCTTCCTTCACAATCTCAACCTCCTCGACGTTTCCACACACAAGTCCCCCCCGCTCATCGCAGTTTGCAATCGCCCGATCAAGAATTCTCTTCCCATTGGGCTCCACAGCTTGGCCGCCCGCGCACTCCATCAGCAAAGCCACAGGGCACAGCTCGTATAGTCGTCGCAATTTGGCCTCGCTCTCGCGGATAACGGGCGTGATATAGACGCCATGACCCTTTACCAAGGCATGAACAAGGTCCGGGACAAGGCCACCGCAGTATCTTAGCGTGTACTTTTCTTGGATGTACTTGGTGATAAGGCCCATATATTTGGCATCCTCGGCCGCTGCGCGCAGATTGGCCGGCGCAAAGTAACGGGTTTTAAACGGGGGCTTTGCAAGGCGAACCTGGGGCCGAACTATCTCGCACTTTGCGCTGCTGTCTTCACCGAGCCTGGCTTCGAAGCACATGTCGGCAGCGCCAGGGACGCGCACAGCCACGAATGCAGTGGTTCGTGGGCCGTACACGCCGAGTATCGAAGCAACCTGCTTATCAGCAGGGTTTTGATCCAGTGCCGAACTCCCGTCCCAAATGCCGATAATGGTGCCGACAGACCAGTTGGGAGCAATGATGGAGCTGCCATCGAGGGGGTCAAATGCAACGGTATACTGCTCCGACTTGGCGTCTTGGCTGGGGGCAGTGCCCTCTCGTGCTGCGCGCTCAACGGGGTCCTCCTCGCTGCTGGCGGTGGCTATTGTTGGGCACTTGGCGATTGCGTCGCGGATGAGGTTCTCGGCCAGCACATCCACGTTGAGTTGCTCATCGCCAAATGTATTCGCCGACCCCGCGAGACTGACGTTTGCCGACCTCAGCGCCTTGCCAACATCGGCGGTGGCTTTGAGCAGCTGGGGAATAATGTCTGTGAAGAGCGATTTGCGAGCCTCCGGGAACTCCAGCGTTTGCAGCCATGAGCTCAGCTCAAGGCTCGATCCCTTTGTCGATTCAGCCATTGTGCAGCTGTTGCGGGGAGAATTCGGTGAGTGGTGAATGTGGATACCGGGAAATTCTCTCATAGTGAGGAAGGGGCATCTCGAAAGACTGTTGGCCTCGTTAGGGTGGGAACTAGCTTGGGACGATCGACGCTACACCTTATCTCGGAATGGGGCCCGCAGCGAAAACCATCTCACTGGACCAGAGGGACACTAATTCGAGTCCAGACCAGTCGAGACACGGAACTGTGCGGAGAAGTGGTAAGCGAGGATCAAACTTTAATCGCGACGACCAGATGTTCGAGGCTGAGAGTAGGTTTATACCATCAAGCATGGAGTCGCGAAGTCAGCTGGGAAGATTGAGGGTCTACGTAAAAAAAGCCTCACTATCGACACTATAGATAGTAAAAATGAAGCGTTAAAATGCAGTATAGCTACAGTTGACCATATTGATCAACTATTGAAAATCCCAGAAAATACTGTATTTAACGATTGGTTAGCCAAAACTCATTCGCAAGCGTTTCTAGCTATCTGCGCATTTGTAGGTCAATATTTGAGCCTGCAGATGTGAAGCCCACCCAGGTAACTTTCTTTTGAAATACCATGCCATTGTTGAATTGGAATGATTCTGATATAACGCAGATAAAGTAAGATTTCTTGGAGAGCGTTACCGGCAAGAGAATGAGTGATCGTCCGTTCTATTGGTTGTAAAACCAAAATGAAAGCTGGATGAAACCCTGCTCAACACATCCAGTATATACATCTCTTTGTGAGATTGTCCCATTATTAAAAAAAGACGATTCAAGAAACTCTACGAAGCACAGGAACTAGGACTTGCAGATGATGTTGGTAATATTGCGATTCCCACTGGGAGGGTATTTCTCAACCTTGAGGGCGTATTGCCGCCTGTTACTCATACAAATAGTTCCACCCCCAGGCGCTGTGCGATCCATTCCCACCCGTCTATTTAGTTATTTCTATATACATGTAAACTCTCCATCACGAAGAGTTTGAGAGTAATTTAGTTTCGACCAGAAATCTGGCTTGTTCAATTACGGCAGGTTGATGGCCCTATTCAGCTCTTCCAGCAAACGTTCCCCGTTCGTTCTGAAGCTTCTGCTTGTAGCTTCTCGTAATGATTCCAGGAAGGAGTCGTTTATGCGTTGCTGTGCCTCATCCGAATTGACATCAGACTGCGTATTGGTCCACTGGCCTTTCCCCAGCGGACTCGTTGAGTTGTGAATGGAATAACTGCCACCCATTGAGAAGTCAAAGGTTTGCGAGGGAAACATCGGAAACGAAATCTCAGGGTTAAATGAGAAGACATCTTCGCCAAAATTGGCAGGACTAAAAGTGTTTAAGAAGGCTTCGTTTCCTGCGTTCGATTGCGGTGCAAGAATATCGGGACAGTCTGTCATCGTAGGGAAGGCGGTATCAAATGTGTCGGGTTTGTTCGTAGTACTAGTAGGTCCCTCTGGAAGGTCAATCTGCTCAATAGGAAGCTCGGCTGAAGGTTCCGCTCCGACAAAAGGTGTTGAGTTTTCGAGTGGCTCATCGGTGGACTCGATTAATCGTTGTGGCATTCCGCTGGGCTCTGGAGCCGACACGCCAGCGCCAAAGAAGCCTCCAAAGTTCATCGGAATGAATTCTGGAGATACTGTCGCCGTGATGCGGCCATGCCATGCCTGGCGAAGTCCTGGCGGAAAGTCATCATCGTCGGGCAGCTTTCCGTTGCTGATGCTTAAATCCATCGTGAGAGCTAGCCGTAAATAGTATGTGGGTTGCAATTGAAGTATTTCGATCCAGCTTGCAACAGATAACTTCGAGCTTCCTGCTTCCATGGGCTTCGAGGGTAACCAATTGTGGGTTGCGTTCACAATGAACTTGACTGTTTGAGTGATCCAATCCGCCATGCAGTACCTGGGTCGATAGACCTTCATAGCTTCAACCAGAATATTGAGCCTTTCTCTTTGATAATCTGAAAAAGGTGCCGAAGATTTTGAGGGTGAAATACCACCTATTTTCTTTTGGAACAATTCGGCATCAAGGATTTGAAGGGCAAGAGGGAAGGCCGTGCACCCAACACTTCAACGAGGTTAGATTTAGGACTGGTAATGATAGAATTTGGAAACTTACGCGCTCATTGGTAGCCAACGTATCAGACCCAATCGAGTTAATTCTGCTAGGCATTCTGTCACCTGAGATGTAGCATTCTGAAGTTCATATGTTTTTTGAGTCATGTCCGTGGTATCGAATAGTGGGTTCAATGTGAGTGCAGCCTGGCCAAGGTGCAGCATCTCATAGTGACAGAGATTAAGTCTTGCGGAGCTAGAATCTTAGGTATTAGCAAAAGCTCAATCAGATCCAAAGATTCACTGACTGGTAATACATCTCCGCTAAATTGGTGAATAAGATAACGGAGCTTCTTGAGGATTTCTCCCCGGGGTTATCCACCGTCATTTTACCCATTGCAGATTTCATCGACAGGAATGTTTGGTACCATCGTTGGAGTCGAATCCGACATATCCCGGCTTGGTTCGTCTCTGCCAGTCTTGAAGAAATACCCCAGCTCGGATTCTCATGTACAAGAGCAGACAGAGTCAACACATCCGTTAGAACAATGCAAAGTTCCACAATCTTGACCGTAACCTGGGCCAAAAGCCGTTTTGTCGTCGAATCGTATACTTCCGAACAATCGTTTTCTTCAGCGAGATCTTCGATACTCAGGGTCGGGCTTCCGTCAAAGTTGAAGTTGGTTCTCGTGATTTTAATATTTTGGCGTGAGGTGAGCGGGATTACTCGATCGGAAACGATGCAGCACCACCAAAGTCGCTTGAGTGTATTGTACCGTTTTAGGTCCTTGGGGGATGGGGGGTTGCTCGGTGTCATCATATAGTAGCGGTGCGCGCGCGCATCTCGCGCATGGTGAATGGCGATGCCCGCCCATAACGAGCCTAGTTGCTTGAATCCTCCATAGGGAAGCGGGATTAGGTGTGAGTGTGAGAGTAGGACCGCAGCCTGCGCGACAGCTACCGACGAGCGCTCGTAACCGAAGTCGTAAAGAAGCTTAAAAATGTTAATTATTACGCAGTTATCTGGGCGTAGTGCGTACCTTTGCGCGTCTGTAAAAGGAGTATTTTGCATCTTGGGTTGTTTTGAAGCCAAGACTCTGTCTGATCTCTTGGGATACAAACTAAACCAGTTCGTTAATTAAGTGCTGTCGACAAGAGTAGTGGTTGACTTTACTGTGGCGGATGTAAAAAGCATTCCTTGAAGAACGATTATGGATATTCGGTCCTCGTTTGTGGCGTCCGTATCCTTGGAATTGTACGTTGCCCAAAAATCGGCTTCATTAATAATGGGGAGAATCGGATGAATAAAGGAAAAATATTGCTTCATAAACTCGTCGAGAACATGTCGCTCCGGCACACTAAAACACCCTTGGTTGTAAAGAAACTCGAGATCCTGCGGCAGTATCGTCTTGGTCTTGGGCGCTTGAAGAAAGGAATAAGCGGGGTCCGTTGGGTCATATAAAAGGCCTGCCATCTCTTTGCGCATGCCATGTTAGTGCATTGCTCTGTCAATTTTGTTTTGGACGACGTAGAAGATATTGTTTTCTCGTTACCCTTGGAAATCTGATTCGATAATGATGCTTGTTTGTCATTTTGATTCTGAATACCGTCGCCGGCACACCGCCTTTTGAGAGCGTTGGCTCCTACATTGTCGGGAGCTCCGGGAGAGCGGCCTCTGGTGGAAGAAGGAGCAAGTTCGCTGGCTGAGGCCTCGGACTGAGTGTCTGTGTTATTCAGGCCTGGATGACAACCTCGTGGATATTTTGGGCTGGAACCATGGTCAGTTACAGGGAAGGAAGTGATGGGCAGGATGGAACGTGCGGTATGCTGGGCCGCTTGGCGAAGTCGCATTCTTTCTCATCTAACTTGCAGTTCATGCATGGCTGGCAGGTCTCGGTCACGATGCACCGGACCTTGCGCGCGCGGCAGGGCACGCAGGCTCGGAATGCTCTCTTCTTCGTCTTCGTCGTCGGCTCCATTGTCTCGTAGTGTTCGGTGGACTACTCGCCAGGCGTCTTCAGCAGTGGAAGCTGCACACGTGATAGAGACCTCATGAGGCGCGAGAGGGAATTTTGAGGGACGGGTTGTGTCAAGAGTGGAGTAGTTCAGGGCATCTGGCTTTATGACATGTTCAAAGGTCGAGAACCATGACGGATGGGCCGAGAAGGACGAGAAAAGGGTCATGGGAGCCAATCAGGCCGCAGCCGGTTTTATTTGCCGTGCTCTCACCCCGCGATCTGCGATGGCCCTAGCCCAAGATGGGACACGGCGGCGCCTCACGCCCGGGAGACGCGGGGTGTGCACCTCTTGACGTGATGAAGGCATGGGACAGTTACCCCGTATTTCGAGGCATTGCCAATCCAGAGTGGATGAGTGGGTTTGCAGCATTGAATCCTCCAATCCGGGGTACTGGGTCTGCGTTGTGAATGGCTTGATCGCGCACGCCAAGCATCGTGCTCTTCCGCTAGGCCATTCCTGTGTGGAGGGTATAAAGGGGCCTGGAACACGCTCCCACCGGTCCGTCAGATTAGGCTAAAGCTGTACCGCCCAGCTCCTGGCTGCTCAAAGTAAGCTTACTTTGTACGGCGGTTTGAGGTTTTGCATAGGCATCTTGAAGGCCCTGCGGGAAATGATTCAGCCGGGCTTGTTTTGCAGTGATGTCAGGATACCCATTGGGAGACGTGGGTCCTCTGCGTCTGCAACACTTTCAGCTTTCGACCCATTCTCCGTGCAGAGGCGACTTTGCTCGCCACGAGTTGGCTCCACTGTGAGGCAAGAATTTACAAAACGGGTGCGCCCGATTGACCCGCATATATCCGAACTCTCCGCTGCGCGTGACCATTATATTGCCATCGGTTGGCTGTTGAATGGCTCGCAGAGAGGATCGTGATAAGAACAGCTTGATTTAATTCTAGACTTGTTCCTGCACGACTAAGTTTCGGGTTCGCCGCTCTCGCCGCTCTCGCCGCTTCCGCCACAGACGCAAGCCTCCGTCATCATCGGGCGCACCAAGTATAAGGAACAAATCAGCAAACAAGAGAAAAACACATACAAAACGTCATCAATCGCTATTTCGCGCCCAAGTTGCTACTCATCATTTTGTGTGGAGTGCGCTACTTAGCGATTATTGTCGGGCATCGTTCGGGGTTTGCACTCATGCAGCAGTCACGACATCACATTTGTGGATCAATCGTCACTTCGGATAACATGGCATCTTTTTGTCGTCACTAAATGGCAAGATCACAAGAAAAAACCGTACGAGAAAGCAGCGTAACATCAGGCCCATAACTGGAGCACGCCGCTTCTACATGCAAATCATTCATGGTTTCCGTGTCAATTGCACGATTTGTATTTGCAACAAGCCTCCGTGGAAGAATTCTAGCGGTATTTGAGAACCTCTAAATAGCAGAGACTTGCTGTAAATCATGGATCCCTGGTGTTCATTATCAGCCTTACGATCTCTGGGTCCGAAAACTGACACATGAAATTGTTGGCATAATAATCGCAAATCCTTGGGCTCTGAATGCCGAAAATGGGCAAGGGTTGCAGAGTTAGAGAATATGGGCTCTCAATATTGCGGTCTTGGTTCCGCTTTTGGTAGAATGTACCCTACCTTGATAGGCATCTAATCGGCCGAATGCCATCCAGGTGACCCCGTTTCGTGGATGAACGAGCTCAAACCCTTTCTTCCAACAATGCGAATTACGAAATTGCGTGCTGGACTGTCCTCGGTGATATTTGTAAGTATTTGGTATATGTATTAGTACTTTGTAGAACGACCCCCAATATCGGAAACGGGGAAGCAAAATCACGATCGTTGCCAGTCCAGCTTGAAGGCACACATAAATCAAGGCTGGATTTTACTCCAGTTTTCTCTGGTCACTGCGGAACCGACGTAGCATGTTTAATTGGTATCATTAAAACTGTAGAAGCTGGGATGCCTGCAGGTATTGATAGGCAGCCGAACCAATCATTGCAACCAGCGCAAGAAGAATATAAACCGTCAAACTCTTCCCTTCGGATTGAGACGCTAGCGGGACCGAACCGTGACCCACAGGTCCGTCGTCGCCAGGCTGGACAAGGTCAGCAAGGATATTCATAAGGATAAAGTGGTGAAGAAAGCGAACATACCTGTCTGAGTACTTGCCCAACTATCAGCTTTTCAAGAATCTCGCGGGCTTCATCGCTGTGGCCGACATCCTCAAAGGCGTCGGTGGCGTCCTTGCCCCCCACGTCTAGTAGTACCTCTTCGCCACCACTGTGCGCCGCTTCGTATTAGTCTAAGTCATATGCATGAATTGGGGCAATTCAAACCCTCCCAACTCAATGTCTTGACGGATTTGTGTGCAAGTTGAACGGGATGAGTGAGACTTACGGATGCTCATCAGCAAAGCTCGTGCAATCGTAGACCTTGTCGTGGATCACGACGAACAGATCTTTCTTGGTTGAGTGCTCGGCAACGTCCGAGTAGGTGAACTGGGTCTTGGTATCCATCTTTTGGTTGGCAAACGGAGACTCATGCTACTCATCCCAGTTCTTTTTCCATTTCGACGTGTGCTGAATGCAAACGGACCGAAGCCATTAAAAGTGATTTATGAGATGCTTGGAGGCGGCTGGGATGAAGATGGTGCACAGGAACACGGCACGGTAAGTATTAGCCTGTTGATGATCCTTTGCGGCGGATCCGACTGCAACATGGTGTGACAGTGAGGACCATCACCGAAGTCCGAGCCAAGCGCCACCGTCGACCTCGCCCTGGGCAGCATCAAAAAAGCAGCCAGTCAGAGACAACTCTCGCCGAGGGAATAAGTGGAGACGATGACTCCGGCGCCGGCTCTAATATGGGGTAGGATGCTCTGGTGCCGATGTGCCATGTGGGTAACCAGCCTCGAGACCCGAACCCGAGTTGGCTTGGGCGGAGTAGGTTAGCATTGTCTCTCACAATGCGCCGGCCATCTGCTGCTGTCCACGCTACACATGGCCATCTCCGCATCCGCGGGGGGCTCGTGCCGAATGTGCTTCCCGCAGACCAATCCGAGGCGCTCCTCGGAGCCTGATTCCTGGATGGCGGGGTGGTGGCGCTAATGCCCCCTGGGGAGACGAGCAATTGCCGAAGCTCTAATTGGTGTCACGAAGAGCTGCCTCAGTTGCAAGATGCTACCTTGGGCCCGAGGATTTACGTCACGAACACTTTCCACATAAATATATCTTCTGCCTGTCGACATGGCTTGTGAATCATCAGTCAAGCATTGTATGATCTGCTCAACACAATGGCCCTCATCGAATTATTAGTCTCTCCTTGGGGAGCACCAGCAGTTTTGCTGGTTGCCATCGTTGCATACTACCTCGCTCCATACTTTGGAAAGCTTGGTGGCTTCCGAGACATTCCCGCTCCCTTTGGAGCGCAGTTTAGTAACATTTGGTTACTTATTGCCTGCAGACGGGGAAAGCGCTACGAGATAGTCGATGAAGTTCACAAGAAGCTGGGCACTGTTGTCCGCATCGCACCAAACCACATCAGTATTGCCGACTACAAGGCTATCCAGGCCATCTATGGTCACGGCAATGGCTTCCTCAAGTCGTAAGTACACACGAATGCCAGTGCTTAAATGCGTATCGCAATCTAATGCCATTGGTCAGCGACTTCTATGATCCGTTCGTTTCAATTCATCGGGGTCTTTTCAACACCAGAAACCGTGCGGAGCACACCCGCAAGAGAAAGCTCGTTTCCCACACCTTTGCCCCCAAGTCAGTTCTCGAGTTCGAGCCTTATATCCGCCAGAACCTCGATCTCTGGGTCCAGCAGTGGGATTCTAGAATTAAGAACTCGCCAAACACGGACGGAACCGCGTACCTGGATTGTCTCTCATGGTGTATGCAAATCCCTAATTTCCCGAACCGCACTTACTAAAAATGTTCTAGTCAACTACCTGGCCTTTGACACCATTGCCGATCTGGCGTTTGGCAAGCCGTTTGGTGAGTACTGAGACACTGAATTGACGAACAGTCCGCTAACCGTGACGCATAGGCATGCTTGCTAGTGGTGCCGATATTGCAGAGGTCAAGGCCACTCCCAACAGTCCTGCCATCTATGCACCGGCCTGCGAGATCATGAACCGCCGCGGCGAGGTTTCGGCCACTCTTGGATGCATGCCCTGGTTGAAGCCCTACGCCAAGTGGTTTCCCGACTCCTTCTTCAGCCAAGGTCTTCAAGCTGTCGAGAACCTTGCCGGAATTGCTATTGCTCGAGTCAGTGAGCGTCTCGAAAACCCTCCGGACATCAACCGAAAGGATCTGCTCGCTCGATTGATGGAAGGCCGAGACGAAAAGGGCGAGCCTCTTGGTCGCGCAGAGCTGACCGCTGAGGCCTTGACCCAGTTGATTGCTGGCAGTGACACCACCTCAAACTCATCTTGTGCTTTCCTCTACAACGTCGTCAGGGTCCCCGGAGTGCTCGAGAAGCTCCAGCGCGAAATTGATGAAGCTGTCCCCGGCGACCAGATTGTTCCCACATTTGCCCAAGTCAAGGACCTCCCATACCTGGGCATGGCCATCAACGAGACGTTGCGGTACCACTCACCCTCCGGCATTGGTCTGCCCCGCGAGATCCCACCCAACTCGCGTGGGATTACGCTCCATGGCCACTACTTCCCACCTGGAACCGTCCTTAGTGTCCCCACTTACACGGTGCACCACTCCAAGGAGGTATGGGGCCCAGACGCCGACGACTTTAGACCCGAGAGGTGGGAGAACGTCACCGACGCACAGAAGACGGCTTTCATCCCCTTCAGCCACGGCCCGCGATCGTGTGTCGGCAGGAACGTCGCTGAGATGCAAATGAGGCTCATTGCCTCGACATGGATTAAGCGATACGGCGTTACATTGCGACAGAAGGTGATGGAGACACGAGAGGGATTTTTGCGAAAGCCTATGGGTCTGAACGTGGCCATTTCCCACCGATGAGCGGGACTTGTCGTGGGGGATCGCACCGCAGCGGTTGAGCGGTGAATGTAAACAGCCATATAGCTGGAATACGTGTATCATGACGACAATAGCATTCTTTCAAGCAAGAAAAAAAATTAAATAAATTGGGACATAAGATCCATCTGCATCAATCAGGAGAGTTTGACCATCGTAGATCTGTACGTTTGCACATGGCATCCAGGGACCAACATGCATGATCGAATCTAGATCCTGTGAACCAGCTGCAATCCATGTGAATGTGAGACAATTCTCCATGTCAATTGCTGTGACAGCGGCCCACAGCAGTTGCATCAGAAAAGTGGACAGTGGACGTTGAAAATTGCAATGCGCTCCGCGATCGGCTTTCATCCAAGCATGACAGTTCATCATATCCAGAGGTTTCCTAAATGTCATGCATCTACAAACGGGAGGTCTTCAGTCCTAAATCAAGCCGAATTAGACCTAAAGGCCACTGTGATTACAGGCTGTTCTTTGGGGAGGGCATGGGCCACAATGAACTGCCGACCTCAACAGCCGTGCCCTGAGTGCCCCGCCGCTTACCGAGGAGCTCTTTAGACCAATTTGGTGCCAAGGGCACGGCCAATCAAGTCGCCACTAATGCGCCGCAGTCAGTGCATTCTTTGGTCTAGACCCTGCCCAGCGGTTCGCCTCCCCTGGAGATCACGCTCGCAAAACGACGTCACGATTTCGACGTGCTCGCGTGTGTTCCTTGGGGGCCTTGGAGGGCCTCATCGCTCCGAGGCCCCGCTCATCCGGCAATTGCTTACTCGGTGCCGGCCCCCAACATCATTATTAATGTATAGATTGGCTTCACTATTGACTGATATTTGAACTGCCTTGGCTGGGTCTATGTCGTGCAAATTGATGGGGTTCAGTTCAAGCAGACACGATGCATCCATCAATCCCAACCGTTCAGAAGGCGGCCGTGATCGAAAACCCAGGCCCAAGCGCCAAAATTAATATCAAAGACGATGTCCCTGTTGGAGAGCCTGGTGTCAACGAAATTCTGGTCAAGCTATCCTTTAGTGGTCTCTGGTAATGCGTGATTCAAATTCCTCCATGGTAGGGCTTGATTCTAATGGATGTCTCTAAATACAGCGGCTCCGAAATCCGGGCCTTTCTAGGATGGGGCCCGTACACACCTATCGTAGGCCATGAAGGTGTAGGGTCTGTGGTTAAGGTAGGTGACCAAGTGGAAGAATCAATGCTAGGACAGCGAGTTGGTATCAAATGGCTTTATAGTGCTTGCGGTGCCTGTCGAGCATGCTCTCGGGGCTACCCAAACAATTGCCCAAATCAAGTCAATACCGGCAAGCACGTACATGGAACGCTTCAGCAATACGTCGTAGCAGATGCGAGGTATGTCACAAAGATTCCCGACAATGTTACCAGCGAGGTGGCTTCGCCCTTGCTGTGCGCAGGCCTTACGATGGCGGGCGGAATTTCGAAGCTCGATAGCCACCTAGCCAAGGGGGACTGGGTTATAGTCTCTGGCTCAGGTGGCGGCCTTGGGCATATTGGAGTCCAGATTGCCAGCAGGTTACAAGAATATCGAGTAATTGCTATTGACTCTGGGAAGTCGAAACGCGACCTCAGCCTCAGTTGTGGCGCTGAGCATTTCATCGACTTTGGAGAAGAAGATGTTGAAAGGAGAGTAAAAGAGATTACTGGTGAAGGAGCAGATGCGGTGCTCGTAGTCTCAGGAGCCAAGGGAGCATTTGAGATGGCTCCAAAGTTGGTACGAAATATGGGATACATCATTACCATCGGCCTACCAGCCAATGATTTCAACATTCCTGTACCAGCTTCACTTTGTTCAGCCCGGGGTAACGTATTACCTGCACAAAGTCTCGATCTTCACAAGCTAACCTAAATATGAAGCTCTGACGGTGATGGGAGTCGCGGTTGGCACCGAACATCAAATGGAAACACTTTTAAATCAGACCTCGAGCGGGAAAATCAGTCCGCTTATTGAGGTTCGGGAATTTAATGACATTCCAGATGTTTTCGAAAAGCTTAGAACAGAAAGCATAACAGGTCGGGTTGTCGTGCGAATTCCCGAATGATATCATTTTGGCTAGGAAAACGAAGCAGGTAGCTTCACACCTTTGTTCAATGACCTTGTATATAGTATGCCCGAAATTACATGCAAAAAGCATCGATCTAAACAGTTTGATTGACTCGCACGATCTTGCTTCCTTTTGCACCCACTGAATTCGCCTCACCATCAGAATGCACGTCTTTGCTGTGGTCAGAGGTCGTGCCAGCGTTAGCTTGAGATTCTTCAAAAGCAACTCGTTTAGGTCTGAATTCAGTTAGTAATCAGTCTTTTGTGAGATCTTAGTTGACTAAAGTATTAAGCTTACAGAAGTAGATTTATGTCAAGTTGCCATAGTCCGATGATCAAGATTATCCCAGCAATCCACATCGCAAGCATGACAGTCCAGCCAGTAACATCTATTAAGGATGATATTAGTCCCACGGAATAGAAAAAGATGAAAGTAAATTTTTTTTCACTTACAGTACGGTGCTTGCGTTGCTGGCCATACTTTGACTGTGCTGCCAGCGTCAACAGCATAAATCGCAACAACAGCGATACCGACAATCAGTGCCCGTGCCTCTGGATCCTGGGGATACCTATCGGTAGAAGTTACTGTATTAGCAAATAGAGCTTTATGATTTGTTGGTGTAACAGCTTACATATCCGTGAACCAGGCTAAGAGAATAAGCCCCGATCCTTGGCAAGCGTATGTGATAAAGTAGCTGGCATACGCAGCCGAAAATGGCAACTTGCCAGGATTTCTCGTCCAAATTGACATGACAATTGCTGGAACGACACCGATTGCGCCTTTAAACCCAGATTATAAGCACATGCCAACCATGAATTCCGTTTCAACTTACTTTGCAAGACAATGAGTTGCCATCGGGCTTGTAGGAGATCCGATAGAATGCACCAAATCCAGACTGATCATGGTTAGACTCATGCCCCATGTTGCATGTAATCGAAAGGGGGAAACGTACTGAATACGACTTGAACAGCGCCGCCTCCTATCGGAATGGCATTTACTTGCGTCGTAGTCCAAACCGGTTGGCCATCGGAATTGACCAAATTTTTGAGGAAAACGCTGAAATATGACAGAGCTCCAGCGCTCATGCCACTGACTACCCACCATGCTGGAATGTAGTACGTGATCCACATACGGCTGGCACGTCTAAAGCAATTGATGTAAGTACTAGTTTGTCCAAATTTAATATCCACAGGGATCATACTTCGTTGCGGTCCAAGTAATCTTCTTCGCTTCGGCTCGCCCGTATCGTTCCAGTCGTTCAAGTGCGATCCGGCGATGGTCCTCGGTGAACCACCACTTCGCCCAAGGGTTCGGTTTACCAGGTGTATCTGGAAGCATCACAAAGCCAAAGAAGCCAATTAATACCGTCATTATGGCGTTAATAACAAAAAGCCATCTAGAAATCGGTTGTTGATAAATTTCTCATCGGCATAAATGGTAGGAATCTAACTTACCGCCATCCGGCCAGTCCACTTTTGTTTTGAAGAGTATTCAAAATCGCCACCTGCAATGCACCAGACATCATGCCGCCTACTGCACGTGCGGAATGATAGAATCCCATTCTATCAAAAATTAGTGATTAGAGGCTGGGACTTTTGCGAAGACTGATAGATTTTGCCATACCGCTTTGCTAGTTCTGATGGCGTGTACCAGTACACTAAAGTGTAATCATCAATTAGCAAGACTACCTCCTGGAGTGCCTTTATTAGCTAAACACCGTTAAATAAACTTACTCAGGAGTGTGATCATCCCTGGCCAGGCGCTACTTTCGAGCAACCCGAGAACAAAGCGCAGAGCGTAGACTTGTTTAGCGTTGTGCGCAATCGCAATTAGACCTGTTATTACACCCCATGCGAGCTCCAGACCTGGAAGCCACAGGCTAGGGCGAACATAGGTCATAATAATTTGAGAAGGAATGAGCATGATGCAATAGCCGATGTTGAAATATGTGGTGAAGCTATTATCCTTCCTTGTCAAAATCTCGCTTTATACTTCGATTCAACGTTGATTGCTCACAAATTTAATTCATTTTTAAACAAGCCGAGGTCTTCTTTCATTCCACTGACGTATGCTGTAGTAATGTTGGATTGGTCAAGGTACTTGATGACTGGAGATTTGTGAGCTGCCTGAAAACCTGGACATGTGAGTGGACTCTGGAATACCTTGCGAAATACATCCAAACGTCATAAGAAATAAATCCAGTCGTCGAACAAAGGCCCGTTCCTCTGGTGATCGGTCATGCTTCTTCGCAAAGGCCAAGCGGCCGACTGCTGTAGACCAACTCATGGAGAGAGACGTTTCGTTTCCAGTCGGAAAAGAACTGGCACAAGGTTTGACAAGCCACTTGGCAAGATAGGCTTTGTGATGAGGTGCACCCTGGGTTATTTATGGACTTCAGCCCTGGGGGAGCGATCAAATCTTGTAAACCCCATCCTGATCACTTTTAGCT
Organism: Calonectria hongkongensis; assembly: GCA_017140755.1. Lineage (NCBI taxonomy): Eukaryota > Fungi > Ascomycota > Sordariomycetes > Hypocreales > Nectriaceae > Calonectria > Calonectria hongkongensis. The sequence continues at coordinate 666,061 of JAACJA010000015.1, forward strand.
ACGAATTCCCTATCTCAGATCACCCACTCCGGCATGTTAGACAGCTTTTACAAAGAAAGAAATCGGCCCACGAGGCCCACTTTGAAAGGCCGCTGCGTAGCTAATTATCGGCCTATGTAAACCCCGGTGGGGGCAAATCGCCCGTTAGGAGGAGGTTTGCGGGGGCTAGCCGATGCAATTTAGCTCGATCTGGCAATCATGGCTTGATACGTCTTCAAGAGCCTGTAATCGCGAGCTCGTGGCTGGGCTAAGTTGCTGCTACAGAGGCCAGCCGTAGAACCGGGCTATGGTGCAATTCTCGGATAGCTGGCGTCACTCGGCTCCCACCCACTTTTCGTAACGACGTGCCGTTTCCGAGCGATAAGCATACGTATTGAAGGTTAAATAAATGGGGTTTATAATTAAGTCCCATAGTCGAGTTAAGCGAAGAAATATCACCAGGTAGGTAAATTATCATGATCCATTCTGTAGCCCATAGCGCGGTGAAAAGATAGTACGCCGGCGGGCGCTCAATGACTACTTTCTTTTAAATTGATCTATAAGAATTTCAATAATGATGGGATTTACGCAGCCGGGTTCCACCGTCTACCGGGAAATAGTAAGACAACACGTGGCTGCTGGGCCATCTTGCAGTACGAAAAGGATAGGCACAAGGGCGTGGGCACTAAGATCGGCCATATCCCGGAACTCTAACCGATATGTTCTCCACATCAAGACAGGACTTTTGCATTGTTAAAATATACTTGTCAAATACGAGGACGTCCGCGAGATATATATGCGACCGCGCAGTTAGACATAGTTCAATCTGCAGCCCCCTGCTATTACATGATCACATCATCACCCAAGCAAATACCGGATATGTCTACCCACCATAGAAACTATATCCATAAATATATCTCCACCCATCTAGATCTAGGTCAATTTATGCAAGGGGTTTAGGAGCCCATCATATCCCTTTCGAGGTAAAAGTATACCCCACCCATGTTGACCACTTTACCTCTGGGCTTTCATTACTGTTACGTTACAATTTGCTCACAGTTAGGATATTCACAGGCGCAAAATGTACAACAGTTAGTAGCATAGCATTTTTCTTTCTTTCTTTTTATTCAAAAAGCCATTTAGATTTAGACTATGTTAATGATAACTGCCCAAGTCATTGAGTCCAGTCAGAATTGTGTCAAACATCAAAAACGACCAGGAATCCTTCTCACGTATGCGGGGTTTTGTGGAAGCAATAGATGGTGACACGTACTCTTGTTCTAATCTTTCAATAAAACAAATGCTAGTGCCCGATGTTTCATTTGAAATATGCGTTACTCTTTCCACTATTCCTTGTCCGAGGGTTGACAAAAGATAAATCATCTATGATTAAACACGCATTCCTACCCTGTACATATGTTCACTATCCCAATGCTCACCCGCTGCCGATTCTCATCCTGTTAATGATTTAGATCCAAAATTATTCCCCGTCTTGTTCTCATCCTTCCAGCCAACGCTTAACCATGATCCACAGAGGGCCTCTTGATGGGCCCGAAATTGAGTAGCATCCTTTCTTCCCAATGTGTTTCTTAATGGCTTGAGGTTTATCGAGACCCGGATTTGATCAATATCGGGTCCTGATAAGGCTATACGAATGGCACATGTGCCTTGGCCTTGGTACTCTCTGCCAATGGACAGGTGACTCTTCTATTAGCGGGCCAAAGATGACTACGCGCGTAAAATCCTTCATCGGCAACGTCAAACTACCAAATAATGTTACATCGCTGCATCGCACCCCGCATATTAATGTTCTGACCCCGCATCGGTTCGGCTCTAATTTTTAACTCTATTGTTCTTGGCTCGCCCCAGCATCGTCCCGACTGGCCGGCTAAATTCAGATGTGGTCCAAAATGGCTACAGGGGCCGTGTCTCGGGCTCGCATTCTGCCGGTGCCATTTAAGAGGAGGTTGTCGGGCGTTATGAAACATAGAATTGAACCATAAGGGCTGCTCCTTTGAAATTGTTCTACACCAGGAGCTCACCGCTAAACCGCCGCCATGGTGCTTCTATCGCGCCAGAAAGAGACTGGTATTTCAGATGCCATTCTCACAGAGATTGTTGAGAGAGATCCTGTTCCTTGGTACAAGAAACCAAATCTGAGAATTCTCTATCTGCTCCTCTTTCCATCTTGCATGGGAATTGAGTTAACTTCCGGCTTTGACTCTCAGCTCATTAATGCGTTGCAGCTTCTCGACTATTGGAAAGACTGTGTGTTTACCGACCAAAGTTCGAGGACATTTGCTGACAAGTCTAGATTTCGGTAATCCACAAGGAAGTCTCCAGGGCATTATAGCTGCTGCGTATTCCCTGGGAGCCATTCTTTCACTTCCTTTAGTTCCCATCGTAAACGAGAGACTTGGAAGGAGATGGAGCATTTTCCTCGGTAGCTGGTGCATGATCATTGGTGCTCTGATTCAAGGGTTCTCGCAACATGGTAAGTGACTAAATATTGCCTGGTTAGACAAGAGATTTAATGTGTTCTACAGTGGCAATGTATATCGTTGCGCGTATAATCCTTGGATTTGGAATACCGACATGCATTGTCTCTGGCAGTAGTCTCATTGGCGAGTTGGCTTATCCGAAGGAACGACCAGTTTTAACCTCCCTATTTAACGTGTCCTACTTTTTTGGTGCGTGATATCAGACATAATTTGGATTATCGAACACGATTTGAATTTTTGGATTCTAATTATGCATAGGCCAAATCACGGCTGCTGGGATCTGTTTCGGAACCAACAGTATCATGAGCAATTGGGGTTGGCGCGTCCCATCACTCTTGCAGATATGCCCATCATTGCTACAGATCATGTTTATTTTGTATGGCGAATCTCTCAATGATTGATTTCTATACCTAAACTGACTCATATAGTATGATACCCGAGAGTCCCCGCTGGCTTGTCTCACAGGACAGAAGTGAAGAAGCTCGCCAAATTCTCATCAAATACCATGCCGAAGGCGATATGGGATCCGAATTTGTGACTGCAGAGATGGCGCAAATTGACGCTACCCTAAGGCTCGAACTCGAGGTTTCGAAGCGCTCTTGGCTTGACCTTTTGGCAACCTCTGGTATGAGACGTCGTGCGCTCGTCAGCACTTTTCTCGGGCTTTTCACGCAATGGTCTGGAAACACACTGATTTCGTACTACCTTGGAGACCTACTTGAAATGATTGGAAAGACCGAGAGTACCGTGAAACAAAAGGTCAACCTAGTGAACGCTTGCTGGTCTCTTGTTTGTGCCTTTTGTGTGGCTATGCTTGTTCGTCGCTTTAAGCGCAGAACAATGTACTTGACTTGTGCGGCCGCGCTTTTGACAGTATACATTTCTTGGACAATAGCCATGGAGCGAGCTGTCACTGCAAGAGAGGCTGGAGGAGAGAATGAGGCAGCGGGTTGGGCAGTGATTGTATTCATTTTCTTATATGCCCCAGCGTATAATATCGGATACAATGCTCTAACCTACAGTACGTATTTGATTGCTTCTTAACACTTACCCTTATCTAACGCTTACTAGCTTACCTCGTCGAATTATGGCCATACGCTGAACGCAGTCGTGGAATTGCTCTATTCCAGCTCTTCGGCCGCCTTGCGGGATTCTTCACTACCTTCGTCAACCCGATCGGTCTTGACAATGCCTCCTGGAAGTATCTTATCAGTTATTGTTGCTGGCTCGGGTTTGAACTCGTATTTATTTATTTCTTCTTCCCAGAGACCTCCGGCCGCACTCTGGAGGAGTTGGCATTTTGTAAGTGATCACTCTGGTTCTACCCTAATCATGTATTAATTCATTTTAGTGTTTGAGGATAAGGAGCTTGCCAATAAAGCGGTTGCGGCGGTGGAAAAGGCTGTTCATCATGAGGATATGCCACAACCAGACACCAAGAAAGGTGGAACCAATGTATAATTACAAGATCAGATAGGGCTAGTTTCTTTATAGCATTGGGATCCGCCCCAGAATAGGGAGACCAACCCTCGGATCAAATGGACAGTTGTTGGTTGAGATTTGCCTCCAGAATCATAGTTGAGTTAGAACGAAACTATTAACTTATAGATACAGCCTAACTCATTTGCAATTTTTGGACGCAAATCATGGCTGAGTTTCCTAATTACGGTGAGGGCGGTGGAGTAATCGGCTTGCGCGGAATTCCCTTGAGAATTTCCTTCCCCTCATTAAAATCATCAACCCTCCCTTCTTGGTCCCATAGAGCAGCCAAAACCTTTCTCTCACCTTCCCATGGAGACCTTGAATGCATCACTGCATAATTCTAACGGAGTTATTAGCTAATGGATTAATGGGTGCTCGTGTGTTTGTACTCACGTCCAACAGAACCAGATCACCTTGTTGCCATTTCACTAAAACCTGCGAGGACTCGGCGATGGATAGAGCGAGGTCAAGATATTTCTTTTCGATATTCTCTCCATCTCCATACTGAGGAGGAGGGTGGTAAGAGTCATCATCGCCGCGGAAAGGTGGCTCTGTGGCCCCGTGATGTACACTGCGGCCCCACGCACTGGTGACGTTGCCAAACCAGGTAGCTAGGCCTGTGTCCTTATGAATTCGAATCACTATAAATTATTTTAGCCACCAATTGAGAAATATTTCCACGCATATAAAACTTACATGGCGTGGTATGTGTTACAGTGAGACTGCCGTCGTCGTTCCATTGGAAATCATTGCTGTGGCGTCGCACCTCTTGCTCAATCTTTTCTCGTGCCGTTTTTTCATCATCTGAGTCTAATACATGCTGACCGTAGGCACCAAAAACACTTGTTCCCGTAGTGGAAACGACATCCTTGATGCCATAACGATACACATAGCGCACGCCCTTTTTCAGGACTTTTTCATAAAATTCTGGTGCCTGTCGCTTGATCTCGGTGGCAAGCTGGATGCTAGAATTGATGGGAGTTTCGCCACCTCAAGACTCATTAGCTTTTCGAAAGTAGACATTCGTTTTGACCAACCTTGCTGCGCTGCGACGATGGCTGAAAAGGTCAGCCAGGCAGGGTTAATTGTTGACCACCCGTACTCGTTATGAGGCCATATAGGAAGCTCTGGGGGACTAAATTCTAGGTTAGTAATTAATTAATTTGAATTTCTAGAGATGTGAAGGGCCAGCTTACCCCTCATTTGCTGTTTTGACATTTTTGGCTAGAACTGTTCTCTTAGGTGGTCGTCCAACTTCTTCGTGTGCTTGGAAGCCAAAAGCATGAGCGACTTGGCTGTAATCTTGAGGACTACGTATGGGAAACCCGCGGAATAGAATTGCTCCACCGTGCTGTTTTACGAGACTTAGTAGTTCTCCAGAGGCTGTCAGTTCTCTAATAGCGTTGACGTAATCATCAAGAGGTGTATCAAGTGATGCCACAGCATTCAAAGCTAGCGGAAACGGAGGGTTCCATCCAAAGCCGAGTTCGACTGTTCTCTGACCGGCAAATTCGAATTGCTCAAAGGCGACCCTAGATGCCATGGCTTCACAGTAGAATGGGTATTTTTTGAGGTTGTCATCGGTCAAAACATGTTGCTGGGATTGATTGCTCTCATGCTTATCTGGTACACCTAAGTGGGGTTAAAACGTGATGTTGGCATAAAATGACGTGCGCGCGTTTACACAGTAAATACTGACATTTCAGTATCAATGAAGTGGGATAATGCATATTTGCGGGGAATCCAACTGTGAGGTGGATATTAGTAGCTTGGCAAGATCTTCACGCCAGGCCACGACGACGAGAGTGGCACCATGAATCTTAGAAGGGTTAAACTAATTAAACCCAGGGAGTGTGTCAGATTGCCTGTCTCTAGTCCTAAGTCTTGCAGTAATACTATGCCAATGACGCCATAAGATCCCTGTATTAGAAAACAAGCTCTTTTAACAAAATCTCGAGGAATATGCTCTCAGTTGCCCAACTATCCTGCTATCCTGCGCATCGTTCAAAGCAAATCGTCAACGGATCTTTGGCCCAATATGGCGTCCATAGACAATGATTTAGGCTCTTCTGGGCCGAATAAGCTACATGGTCAATCTATTCGCGAAGATGAAGGGGCTGTAAAATACCACTGGTACAGAGGTGCCTTCTTTCAGGCCACTGTGGTAGGATTCGCTGCCTTTGCAGCTCCAGGACTGTGGAATGCGATGAATTCAGTGGGTGCTGGTGGCCAACAAACGCCTTTTCTCGTCATGTCAGTTGCATCGTCCGCCGTCTGGCCATTAAATATGTACTAAAACTGATAGCAAATAGGGCTGGCAATGCGCTCCTCTTTTCTTTGATGACCGTGACTTGTCTCAGTGGAAGCATTGTCGCTAATCGATTTGGGCTTAAAAGTACGTTGATTTTTGGTACCACAGGTTATGCCCTTTATTCCGCAGCTCTGTATAGAAATAATCGCTATGGCACAGAGTGGTTCATCTATCTAGGTTCAGCAGCTTGCGGCATCACGGCAGGACTTTTTTGGGCAGCCGAGGGTGCTATAATGCTCAGTTATCCCGAGCCAAGGAAGAGGGGAAAATACCTCGCTTATTGGCTCTGCTATCGTAACAGTGGAGGAATTTTGGGCGGTATCATAAATCTCGCGTTCAATGTCCATGGGAAAAGCACAGGAAAGCTTGACTGGCGAACCTATATCGTCTTTGTTGTTCTTCGTGAGTGAAAGATTATCCAATCGGGAACCTTTACTGAACGGACTTAGAATGCTTAGGTCCAGCCGTTTGTTTTCTTCTTTCGCCTCCAGAGAAGGTTCTCCGTCGCGATGGAACGAGTGTACAATTGCCGAAACGAATATCTGATGCGGAAGAAGTCAAGGCTTTGGGTAGGCTCATACGACGCAAGGAAATTTTACTCTTGTGCGAATTGTTCTTCTGCCCGAATTGAGGAGAAAGCTGACCATATTACAGAACACCATACTTCATCTATATCAATTGGTGCCTGCCTTATATTGGATCGTACATTTCCTTGTACTTTTCCGTTCGTGCCCGGGCCCTTGCATCGTTCATCTCTGCCTTGGCACAGATTATTGCATCACTGCTTTTAGGCTCTTTTCTCGACTTGAAGAGAATCTCCATTAGAACGATAGCTACTGCTTCTTTCATCTTTATGATGGTTTTAATTGGGGGTTGCTGGGCCTGGGGAACCGTCGTCCAGCGAGAATATTCATCATCGGCACCCGCTTTGGACTGGGCAGATAAAGGCTTCGGGCGTGGCTGGGCCCTTTACATATTATGGCAGGTCAACTGGGTATTAACATATAACCACGCCTACTGGCTCATTCCTAGTCTAGCCAAAGAACCCGCAGATATTCCTCGACTAAGCAGCTACGTCAGAGCATTGGAAAGCGCTGGGCAATGCATTTCATCGGGAATCAGCTCTACCTCAACTCCTGTGAGTCAGAGTATAGTAATCAACCTAAATCAGACTGCTGACTTCATTTTTTAGCTCATTACGGCCTTGGGGATAAACTTTGGAATGTGGGGAGTTGTTGTTATCCCAGCTTATACCGTCATTCATAACATAGGAGTTCGATATCGAGGACTCAACGAAGGTTATACAGGGAAAGTATCCTCTTCAAATGTCGCGGAAAGCCCCAAGGATGATGACAGGAACTTCACAGCCTGAAAGAATGAATTGGTATCAATAGTTATTTTAGGGAGTCGTGGTGTAATCTTATTTGATGCTTTGCCTCACCAATTGGAATGGTTTGACCAGCTCTTCCAGGCATAGTGCCCAAACACTCCTTGATCCAATAGTTACGGCACAACCTCAATCCAAAAACCTTTTCTGTGCTATAGCAGCCGCCATTATTCGCCCCAGATCGTCCCAGCGTGTAACTTTAGTTGCCACCGCTAGCGGGCAGCACCGCCACAGTTGCTGGTGGACGGTGCCTAGTTTACCTCCACTAAAACAGCACAGCCTCATTTGTGTCCATGAGTCACTTGTGTCTCAGTTTGGTAGGGCGATAATAAATAAGCCACGAGTTCTCTGATGCCAGACTACACCAAAACATCCCTGCAATCGCTATTAATTCATATCACAATGTGCGGAGAAGGCCAACCCCAGCCTGGTGAGGCCGAGCCGCCTCGCCAATATGACACACCGTTGCCGTGGGAGCTGGGTGTGTTTGACGCGCACAATCACATTGCAGAACGACCTCTCACCATAGAAAATCTTCCAAGCATGAAGGCCCGATCATTGGCCATAATGGCAACTCGAACCCAAGATCAATCCATAGTCGCGGATATCACAGCCAACCACGGAGTTGAGAGCCAGGGTTGCTTTCCTGAAGATCGGACGTCCATTGTAGCTGGTTATGGACGGCACCCATGGTTCTCACACGAATTGTATGACGATTCCGCCAACGAACCAACTTTTGACTCAAAACTAGACGTCAATTTAGCAAAAGAATTGCACTACAAAGCCGTTCTCACGCCAAGCCCCGAAGACGCTGCATTTTGGGAAGACCTGCCCACGCCGATACCACTGTCCACATTCATCGATGAAACACGAGCAAGGCTTCAAGCCGATCCGTTTGCCATGGTCGGTGAAATCGGGCTCGATAAGAATTTTAGGCTGCCAATGCAATGGGAACCTGAAAAAAAAGCTATTCGAGATCCAGTCCGGACTCCCGGAGGTAGAGAAAGGCGACCACTCAGCCCACACAAGATAACAATGGCACACCAAAAGTCAGTTCTCATGGCCCATCTTAAGCTTGCCGGGGAACTTGGCAGGGCTGTGAGCGTACATGGTGTTCAAGTGCACGGAGTTCTCTATGACGCGTTGGTTAGCTGCTGGAAGGGACATGAATTGAAGGGCCGTCGGGCGCAGCAGAAAGAGCGTAGAGAAAATGGATACGTGGACGATCCTGAGGAACTGGGTAAACCGTATCCTCCGCGCATCTGCCTTCACTCCTTTAGCGGCAAATCGGATGCAGTCAAGCAATATCTCAAGCCATCGATTCCTGCTAAGATCTTCTTTTCTTTCTGCAAGGCGAACAATCTTTCCTCGGACGATGCCAGGGTCAAAACTGAAGATGCAGTTAAGCAAATTCCAGACAACCGCCTACTTGTCGAGAGCGATCTGCATACAGCGGGGGACAGGATGGATAATGAACTCGAAGACATGTATCGTGTCATATGTGACATCAAAGGTTGGGATTTGGACCACGGTGTTAGAACAATTGCATCAAACTACTCAGAGTTTGTTTTTGGATGAGAATTGGGATCATTATAATACTAGAGGTTTACGTTTATCTTAGAGCATTCGGTTTAAATTTGACGTTGGGTGAATTTACAAAACAATAAAAATAGAGACGTTTCGATAGGAAGAAAAAGTTGAACGCTGCCTCTGAAGGTCACCGAGATGCTGGATTTGATCCGCCAGTTTACAATGCCGCTCATAATCTTATTGCTTGCCACGTCCACATATTTCATTAGAAGATTCCTCGACAGTTGACTATCATCACACAGTCGTCTCTTCTCACCAAACACGATAACTAGTCATAAAACCCCAGTATACCAAATCTGCCTTCAGCATAATGACCAACGAAATGCATCGCAATAAAACAGTTTCGCCCTTCGAGGAAGTCTATAAATATTTTGACTCAAATTAATCAGTAATCCTGTGTTTATCTTTGCTAGAACCGCTAAAAACTTCAATATTGGCACCAAGACTATTAAGGCGTTCGGCCAAGTCTTCGTAGCCGCGTTGGATAGGGTAGATATTGCGCAGGGTGCTGTGGCCATTTGCCGCCAACATGCCTATGAGTAGCAGACTGGCGGGACGCAATGCTGGCGGACACACCAAATCGGCCGATTCGAACCTCGTGGGACCAACAATTAAGACCCGGTGTGGGTCAGCTAATTCCACTTGGGCGCCAATTTTGTTCATTTTGGTGTAGTAAATGACACGCTTCTCATACATCCAATCGTGTATCATAGTCCGGCCATTAGCGACGGCAGAAATGGGTACAAAATAGGGCAAGTTGTCGGCGTTGATACCGGCTGGGAAAACGTTTGGGTGAAGTTTATCAGCTAACGCATGCAGAGTGCCGTTGTGTTTGTGAACTGTGATATCAACCAGCTCCGTTTTACAATTACTGGCCTTGTAGCGTTCAGTAGCAGTATACTTCAGGCCCATCTTTTTTAATTTCAAGAGCTCCAAAGATAGGAAGTTGATGGGTACTCTCTCAACAGTAACCTGCGAGTTGGTCGTGACCGCTGCTGCGATGAAAAACATGGCCTCGATGGGATCTTCTGTGGGCGCATAGGTCACATTTTTCTTGATAAATGGTAACCCTGTGATGCGAAGCTCTGTGTTTCCGATGCCTTCAATCTTGACACCAAGCTTTTGTAGAAAAAAGCAAACGTCTTGTACCATATAATTCGCCGATGCATATTCAAGAATTGATTCGGCACCTGTGCGGGCAGCAGCAAATAGGGCGTTCTCGGTGACGGTGTCGCCGGATTCATACAGGGTAACGCGACCGGCTGTTTTTGGCTTGGAATTTATCTTGTAATGACCCCCAGAAGGAACAATATTCACCCCAAAATCTTCAAGGGCATATAGGTGCGGCTGAACTGTGCGAGTCCCCAGCTTGCAGCCCCCAGCGTAGGGGATTTGGAAGTCTGCGTGATCATGCATGAGCGCTCCGATCATCATGAGCACGGAACGGGTTTTACGGGCCGCTTCGACGTTCAGGTCAGCTAAATCGAGATTGACTGGTCGGCGGATTTCCAGATCACCGTTGTTCAGCCATTTAATCTGCACACCGATGCTTCTTAAGACTTCGATGATACGGTACACCTCTTGAATGCGGGGAAAGGCCTTGAATCTAGTGACGCCATAGTTGAGAAGTGAGGCGCATAATAATCCCACGGCGGCGTTTTTGCTTGTTTTGAGGCGGATGTTGCCATGTAGTTCACGTCCACCTCGAATGCGCAGGTTCACGGGAGGGCTGTGCTTTGAGATGGTAGAATGTTTTCTTGCGACGTCACCATTATGCCCAAGATCATTAAGGCCCATTTTCACTTGTTCTATGCTCACCTCGTTAATGACAATCCGGCTGATGGGAGCAATGGGCCTGTGCAAAGTCGCCTCTGCGACGTACCTATGCGTGCGGCCAACCAATCAGACCATATCTATCGGAAGCTCCAAATCTGATCAACCACAGTGAGTTATGCAATCCAGGGCCTTCCTATGAATGGGATAGATAAAATTCGACGTTATGGTATGTTGGGTTGCAGGTAAACCGTGTCCGCACAGGACAAGTAGGGCGATTGCATTGCGGGTCGTTTGCCGTGTCGGCTGACTACTGTGTCTCAAGAATGAGACGCGCTATTTGATGCATTCCAAAGGTACCTTCGGCTCACCGGCGAGCCAGTAAAGTTGTGTTTCTGCCGCTTAGTGTTACATTGGTCCGACCGGTGTGTGGTAGCGCGATTCGGGCCTGATGATGACGATTTGTTCAATGCCCCGCGATAGCACTTGGTTGGCCTTGTTCTCCTCTCTCTATCATGTCTAAACTAATAGGGCATAGCACTGTCAAAGGTTTATTTCTTTGATTAGAGCCATATGTATAATCCAATCATGTATCTTTTTTTTTCCCACTCAACGTGGGTGGCTTAGGGGCGCAAGCTAGCGTATCTTGCGAATGCAGATCAACTTGGATGAAGAATAGCAGCTCTCGCCCAAGTAACACGGTCCTACGATCCAAACCGCAGATAAATAATAAACAAACTGGAACAGAAAATTGAACTTTCGTTGTTTGAAGAAGACAAAACACAGTGTTCTCATAATTGATACATTTCGAATTCTTCTTAAGTTACGCTTAATATTTTTATCTTCTATTTACAATGGTACATCAACCACCGAATTTCCTCAACTTGTTTGAACCGATCAAAGGCATTATATAGGATTTAGAAGCATATCGCTTCTAATATAGTCCGAAAAATGACCATGGTATACTGGTAAAGCATATGTCCAAGATGCATCAGAATCCATCAGAATAGAATCAAGAATTTGGAAATTTGAGATCAAGCCCCAGGCTAGAACCAACCCAGTACCCGAGTGCCTGGCGAGCTATATTGTTGCTGCTCCAGTTCCTTGAAGGGTGCACTCGGTTGGCCAAGTGAATATAAAACAGATCCCTGCCGCGATCGATGACAATACTTGTTCCAGTAAAGCCAGTATGTGAAGCGACTAAGGAATTGTTCAAAGGCCCTGCGGTGTACTGCTGGTTTAGCTCGAACCCCGCGCCGTGATCGTAGTCAATGTTGTGGAAACGGGCATTGAAATTGGTAAAGACCAAATCGACTGCTTCGGGAGATAATATTCTGTGGCGACCGTAAGTGCCGTTGTTTAGAATCATCTGGCAGAACACCGCGAAGTCTTTGACCGTAGAGAACAGGCCCGCATGGCCAGCGACGCCATTCAAGGCCCATGTGTTTTCGTCGTGTACCGTGCCACGGACTGGCTGCGGCCGAACAGGTTCATCAGAACCCAGCACCCCAATCTGGAACTCGGTTGGAGCTGTCTGATGGTAAAAAGGGTTGCAGGGCCCTTCAACGTTATTTCGATTAAAAAAGGTGCTGCGCATGCCGAGCAGGGTGGTGAACTGTGATACCAAGACGTCTAGCTTCTTGCCCGTCACATTCTCTAGCACGATCCCAAGGGTCATGAAGCTGAGGTCAGAGTAGAGAAAGGTGCTTCCCGGAGGGTTTTTCAGTCTTTGGGTGATGATGGCCTTGATCCGCTGTTTATACGTTTGGTACAAAGAGGAATATAAAGACGGCCGTGGACCAGAATCAAATCCACTCGTATGAGTGAGCAGCATCAGAATCGTGATGTTGGCCTTTCCATTTACTTGAAACCCAGGCACGTATGTCTCCACGGTACTATTTAATCGAATTTTCCCTGAATCTATTTCTCGCAACACTGCGATCGTTGTGAAAAGCTTGGTGAGGCTTGCCATGTCATAAATGGTGTCCAAGGTCGCGTCTTCCTGCAAGCCTTTTGGTAATGAATCGCCATCGGCATTGGCATACAGGCTCCTTTTCCCAAATGAAAATGCACTCACAACTGTGCCTTTATGCCCAATGGCAATAGTTCCCCCAGGCTCGATGGGGTGGATTTCGTAGTGCGTGAACTTGCTATAGTTGGCTGGCTGAGTATATGCCGTCAAATTTTTAACCATCCTATGGAGCACCGCAGGGTCCATTCCCACGGAACTAGGTGGTCCATAATGCAAGGTGTCAGCCAGCCGTTGGCCTTGCACTGAGAGTGCGAGGAAAAAGACGAACAAATTTGTCCAAGCGCTGAATGCACTGATCAAACGCGGAGCCATTTTGCCGTAAAAGCTTGCTGCTGGCGTTTAGGAGCGATGCATGTCTTGCTTCTGGTTGATCTTACGCCGGCGATGTCTTCGCGATCGTTCCCAGCAGTTAGAGCAGCAAGATTGCTAAATGCCAAGTGCTGGGTTTTAGAACGCGGGAAGGGTTGCTCCGGTCTGTCGATCTCTACTGCATGCTCCGCACCTGGGTGCAATTTCATATGCAGTTCGACTGAACGGGCAAATTGTTAGACATGGTGTGGGTCGGCTGAGTGGCTGCTGATCCCCAGAACGACGTTATCATAGGTATTCCGCTCAGCTCCCTAGCCAAACACCATCCCCATCATGGTACCACGGCAACGTTGCAACACATGAAGCGGGCCACGACGGGTATTGATAGGACCAGATAAACAGCCCCTTCTTGTTCCGCTCTCCCTTCCTGATTCCGCGCGCGGGCGAACCAAGTTTTTTCTGCAACTCGCCACTTTTTCGAGACATTTCTTAGCGAGTGGCTGGATGATCGCCCACCCTAGCTACGGGTGCATGACCCGGGCTCCTACGGGTGGTCAGATCCCTTCGCGTAGCTAGATACCCCGCAGAAGTCCTTTTGATACAAAAAACATGTTAAAGATCTCACTTTATTAAGCCGTCTCGTTAAAAAGCCGGCATTGGGCTATCGCCAGCGAGCCCCCATAGAAACAGCATGGAGTCTCCAGATCCGGATCATCCAGCGCCGGATTCCGGCCACGAGGATGCGACACGAAAGCACGTATCATCCTCAGCAGGCCTTGTGCCATCAAGCTCGGGGGACAATGACTCTGTGAACGGCTATATCTCGACAGGCGATCAGGACGAGGTGATTGATCCTCGTGTTAAGGACTATCCAATTCCTCTAGTAGCAAAGACAGTCTCGTTGCACAATGATCCCACGTAAGTCGGGAAACAAATATTGGCCACCATCTTGTATGCGCTTCACATGCTGATATATGGCAGTGAGCCAATTCTCACATTCCGCTTTTGGTTCCTGGGTGGATTTTGGGTTAGTGTTGGTTGCGTTGTCTCGACCTTTTACTACTTTAAGCCATACAACACCAGCATATCCGCAATTACGGTGCAGCTGCTTTCTTGGTGGACTGGCGATGCTATGGCTCGGTGGTTGCCAACTCGGAAATGGAAGACTTTTGGATATGAATGGAGTCTTAACCCAGGGCCATGGAATGCTAAAGAACATGCTCTAATCACCGTTGCTGTTTGGGGCAGCCAAAAAACTGCATACGGCCTTGGGCCCCTCTCCGCACTGGAGCTATACTATGGTATAGAACACCCTACTGCATGGGCGATATCCTCCCGCTGATGATTCTATAGGCCACAAGATTAACGCAGGATGGGCCATACTATTTTTGCTTTCAACACAATTGCTTGGATATGGGTTCGTTGGACTACTACGCGATCTCGTTGTCCGCCCTCCAAGAATATTCTATCCGATTGTGTTGCCCAATGTGGTCCTCCTCAACGCGATGCACAAACACCCAACAATGGCTGCTAAGTCGCTTCGGTATTTTGGAATTATCGCCGTAGCTACATTTTGTTACCAATGGTTTCCTGGTCTAATATGGCCAATGGTTAGTTCCTTACCGCTCCTGTGCTACATGGGCCACGGAAACTGGATCGCGTATATTCTCGGCTCTGGGACATACGGGTTTGGTCTGCTGGATGTCACTCTTGACTGGAATTATGCAACTTTTTTCAGTCCTCTCATGACGCCTTTGTGGTCGACCGCCAATCAAGTGGCTGGAGCTGTCTTCTCATGCTGGTTTATATATCCCATTCTTTACTTCACAAACACGCTTGACAGCAAGAACTTTCCAGCCATGTCATCGAGCACTTTCGACTACACAGGGGCCGAATACAACATCTCCCGCGTCTTGACACCAGATGGCCGGGGAAACCACACTGCTATGGATGAGTATTCTGCTCCTTATTGGGCCACTTCGTATGCAATGACTTTCTTCTGGGGGTTTGCCGCTTCCGCAGGAGCCATCGCTTTTGCAATTTTGTGGTATGGCAAGGAAGGCTACGATGTCGTTCGGGAGACTTTCAAGGGTAAAACCGCATTTGCAGACGATCCTTACCTAAAGGTCATGTCAGAGTTCCCCAGGGTGCCCCACTGGTGGTATATGATCTTACTAGTCCTTGCCGGGGGTCTTTCGCTGGGAGCACTCTACGGTGGCGACTGGGGTCTGCCATGGTGGGGATTCATACTCATCAGCTTTGTGTCTCTGCTTTTTACCTATCCCAGTGGCATTTTATTCGGCATAGCCAATATTCAGGTTGGAATGGCCTATTTCACAGAACTACTTGCCGGAGCTCTGTTCAACGGCAATCCCAGAGCCGTGCTTGCAGCCTTGGTCTTCGGCCGCCAGGTGTTGGATCAGACTTTGAATTTGTGCTCAGATTATAAGTTTGGATTTTACATGAAGATTCCAGAAAAGGAACTCTTTATTGCACAAGTCTACGGCACAGTACTAGGTCCTTTCTTCAATTACGGAATCATGCGGGTCATCATTGATCACGTTGGAGCCGATGTATTGACCGGAGCGAAACATTCATCAGCTTGGCTCGCGCTCAAAAGTCGCAACTTCTATTCCATATCGGTTATCTGGGGAGTCCTTGGTCCGGGAGAATTCTTCAAAAGCTCATCCAACTACTCATACATCTACTACGCTTTTCTGGTCGGTCCGATGCTAGTGATACTGACCTATCTCGTGCAGAGGTGGAAACCTCGCTGGAATCTGGAACACTGGTGCAATCCCGTGGTCATGATGTGGGGAGCAACTTATTTCCCTATTTATGAGTCTGCTAATCTGATGACATCCGCCATTGTTGCCTTCGTTTTGTGAGTCGTTCTTCACAACCAGAAAAGGAATTAACTGACTTCAATTGCAGTATGGGTTACATCTATCACTACCATCCTGTTTGGTTCCGCAAGTACAATTACTTGACGAGTGTAGGCCTCGACTGCGGTTCTCAAATAATGCAAACTGTGATGGTGTTTACAATCAGTCTTACAAACACAGAGTTCCCTACGTGGTGGGGCAACAGCGCTGTAACTGATCGCTGTTTTCCGCCTTCTGACCTACCACCAGCCATGCGAAATCCTTAATAATAGCTGCATCAAATTTTGTTAAGTCGGTCCTTTAATTGCTGTGGTATAGATTATGGAATATAGTCTCGTTTTAAACATTCATTCTGGAATATAACATTAAAATGCCCACCTGTGATGTGATGCATGTTGGACTACGCGGGAGCGGATTCCGCCACGAGCAGCTATTTATTACACGCAATATCATTCCTCGGATGATTCATCAAAATCACTTATTGCGACATTTTTAAACCTATTGAATTAAAATCTCTTATTTGAGAACACAAAATCCCAATAGAAATCTCAAGACAATAATATGAATGCTTGCGAATATCAGCCCTAACCCTAATTCTTCTTATTTAAGCTGCATATCTTTCTTCAACCTTCCATCCCTTTCAATAGTTTTTACACTGATCTATGGGAACATAATTCATTCATAATGATTCTACAAAAAGGCGTGGCATTGAGTTCGCACTCGACGATGCGTCTCGGCGGTCAAGCTGCATACGTCACTGAGGTACGCGACCACGACGAATTACGCGAGGCCATCGACTGGGCTCAAGACCATAATCTACCAGCCCTTATGATCGGCCAAGGCAGCAATATCATATGGCGTGATGAAGGCTTTGATGGCTTGGTCCTGGTCAACAAGATTAAACGTTACCAATTATTAGACGAGGATGGGATCAATTTTTACCTCACAGCCGGGGCTGGCGAATGCTTGGATGACGTTGTCGGTCGAACAGTCAACGACGGTTTAACCGGAATCGAAGCCCTCAGTATGATTCCTGGTACCGTCGGTGCTGTACCCGTGCAGAATGTAGGTGCCTACGACCAAGAAGTCTCACAAACAATCGCCCACGTTGAAGCATACGATACGACGCTCCAAAAATTTGTTACCATTTTGAACGATGAGTGCGACTTTGGTTATCGAACAAGCCGTTTCAAAGGACCCGACAGCGGTCGTTTCTTTATTACAGCCGTAACTTTCCGTTTGCTACGTCAAGATCCAAAGCCACCATTTTACAGCGCACTAGCAAAATATTTTGAAGAGCATGACATTCAAACATATACGCCACATGCAGTTCGTGAAGCAGTTATGGAAATTCGCTCCAACAAGTTACCTGATACGAACAGAGTTGCAAATTGCGGTTCATTCTTCGCCAATCCGATTATTGATATTGAAGTTTTCGCGCAGCTTCAGTCAGTGAATCCCGATATCCCACATTGGCCCGTGGCCCAAGCATCACAAGTCAAAGTTGCCGCTGCCTGGCTCATAGAACAAGCAGGTTTTAAAGACGTGCACGACAAAGCGACCGGTATGGCAACTTGGTGCCACCAACCACTTGTGCTTGTCAACGAGCGCGCCCGATCAACCGACCAGTTACTAGCTTTCAAAAAACGAATCGTTGACGCAGTGCTTCAGAAATTCAATGTAGCACTCATGCAAGAACCAGATTTATTTCCAAGGGAAGCAAGGACAAAATTTGCGCCTTTTTATGATGCCTAAATCGAAGTGCTCCGCTTCAGGTCTATCGGATGTCTCACGTTGCTGTGTGGTCACCTCCTCTGTACGGTTCGGTTACAGTCGCCTTCACAAATCTCACCGACTGGTCTCACATGGAGATTAGTGGCTTATCATGCACCAATTGTCGATCTTAGTCCACACCGGCCCAACCCGGCCTTTCCTGTGGCGAATGACGGTCGTTACACTGTTGCAGCAAATATCCTGCAACCTGAAGCGAAGCCAGTTGTCCATCATAGCGCCTCTGCATGTCTAAAACTACGGCACACCCCAATGCCGAACGGCGAGAGAGATTCTCGCTTGGGTATCAAATATAATTTATTAGTCACCCACCCAACGCATCTCTGCCACATTGCCGCGTTCACAGGCCGTCTCAGCCAACCCTTCGTACAAAAATCAGCAGATCAGCAAGGATGTATTTTCCAGACTTAAGGAATTGCCTTGGCAATGACAGGCCACCACACATGCCCGGGTTTCCGCCTTCCATTGGGCTCATTCATTTCGTCGGGATAGGTGGGATTGGGCAGTCGGCAATCGCTCTGACCTTGAAACAGTTGGGATACAGCATACAGGGGAGCGATGCAAAGGAGAGCAGCAACACGGAGCGACTCCGAGCCGCTGGTATCACTGTTTTCATTGGCCATGACCCAGAATACGTCAATTCCGCCAAGTTGGTGGTGGCATCAGCCTCAGCACTGACCATCAAGTTCAGGGTACGGGACAATATCGAAGTCGAGAGCGCTAGAGAGAAGAGAATCCCTGTGATTCATAGAGCAATGATGCTTGCTGCTTTGATGAAACATAAAAAAGCCATCGCCATAGCTGGCAGCCATGGCAAAAGCACAACCACCACCATGGTTGCGGGAGTATTGGAAGCCGGGGGGCTTACACCCACAGTCATCAACGGCGCAGTGATGAATCTCTACAATAGTAACGCAAAAGTCGGTTCTGGAGACTGGATGGTTGTGGAGGCAGACGAGAGCGACGGCTCGTTTCTATGGTTGCCCCCTCTAGTGACGGTTGTGACCAACATTGACAGCGATCACATCATCTTTTGGAAATCTCAGGACAAAACCCGAGAAGGTTTCACTCAATTTGTCCGTAGCGTGCCCTTTTATGGACTTGGAGTGCTCTGCATCGACGATCCTGGTGTCCGCCAAATTCTTCCTGCAGTCCAGGATCGCAACATCATCACTTATGGAACCTCAGACGACGCATATATCCAAGCCGTGGATGTCACATATTCAACGACATCGTGCACTTTCCTCGTCCGAGAAAACCAGCACCCGTCCCAAAAACCCAGAGGCCCGTTTACAGTCAATGCTTTGGGACTAGGCAATGTTCGGAATGCCCTGGCTACCATTGCTATTGCTCTCGAGATTGGGATAGAACAAAGTGCGATCCAGCAATCTTTGAGTACCTTCCCTGGCTTGCAGCAGCGATTTAACCGCGTGGGTGAGGTAAACGGCATCACAGTCATCGACGACCACGCTGCCCACCCAGCCGAGATCAAAAACACGCTGGAAATGGTGAAGCAAGCGGGCGCGCGCAAGATAATCATTGTCGATCAGCCATGCGGGTTACCTGCAATCGTGAGGGGTTGGCTAAACGAATACCCCGCTGCGTTCAAAGATGCGGACCATGTCATCATCGGTCAAAGCCCAGGAAGGGAGACGGCAGCGGAGTCGCGCGAGGCACTTGTTAAGCATCTGAAGGCAAACGGCATACAAAATGTGATATCCATGCCTGACGCTGCGGAGCTGCCAGGGTTGGTGTCGAGCATCGCGCATAAGGGAGACTTTGTGGTGTGTACGGGGTATCAAACCTCGACGGATTGGGCGAGAAACCTGCCTGAGCAGTTGAAGGTACTACAGTCTACGTGACATGATAAACCCCCAAATTCTTAGGAAATGGAGAGGAATGGTGGAAAATAAGAGGCTTGGGGTTGGAAATAGCTCAAGCCCAAAGCTCGGGCGTTCGGGTTGATGTTCTCCGAGATGCCAGTTTAGTTTTCCCTCATAAGTATCCGCACCAAATGTTAAACCTTTTCAACCAAACCTCAGTGCTTCAAATCGCACCTTTCGAACGTATTTAACTTACCATGGCAACTTCCGCTGTTCTCGGAGCCGATCGATGCTGGCCTCTGTGGGAGGACGGCCCACTTGATGGAGCCTTTGAGCTTGACCGATCCGGAAACACCTTAGACAACGCTGTTGTGACCCAGGTTGAACGCCCATTTCTCTTCGGATACAGCCCAGAAAATTCCAATGGACGAGGAGTTCTCATTCTTGGAGGTGGCGGTTACGTTCAACTCATGGTTGGCCGCGAAGGTATTGCTGTTGCAAAGTGGCTAAACAGCCTGGGATTCTATGCCTTTGTCCTTGTCCACCGGTTTCCAAACGCACAGTCTGGTGCTCAAGCCCCCTTGGATGACGCCAGGCGTGCCTTCAAATTGATGGCAGAAAGTGGGCTCGCGCCGCAAGGGCTCGGAATCTGCGGCCTGTCTTCGGGTGGCCATCTCGGCGCTACCCTTCTCGCAGAATACCCTCAAGCATGGACTCCTCCCGATGCAGATGTGCCGGCAGCCCAATTCGCCATCCTAGGATACGGCCCAATCTCTACCAACGCTGTTGGACGTACCATCGTTGCAAACAAACCACCTCTCCCCCCAGCAGAAAAACAAACCCTCTACAACGCAGCTCAGCCAGATGCTCAGCTGAAATCACCGGCACCTCCTGCCTTCATTGTCTATTCAAATAACGACCCAGTCGTCCCAGTTATAAACGCCTATCGTCTTGCCGAGGCCTTCACGAAACATGATGCCCCTGTTGAGCTTCACATCTTCGCAGATGCGCCTCATGGATTTGGTCTTGATACCCAGAATTTACCTGTCTCAAAATGGCCATCAATGTGCGAAGCGTGGCTTCGACAAAATAATTGGATAGAGTAATATTTATAAAGAAAAGAATGTCCTTACAACATAAATTATTAAAAATCGTCTGTAATCCACATCTGAGTCACTAGTAGATCCGTCCATTTTAATCCTAGTCTTGGCATCTGATGCTGCTTCATTAGGTTATGCTAAGCTGGGGCCTCTTTGCCTTGAGCCAACAACATGTTGATCAACTAGTTGCCTCCAAGCCCCGAATTACCAACCGGTGATGGAGTATGTGGCGTTTTCCTAGCGCCAAAAATGGCAGGGAAGTTAGTCAATGCATGGGACCAACAGAACATAACGTAAATAAATAGCTTTCCTGCCAGCTGCAACCCAACTGAATTCCTCTAATTCAATTTCTCAGCCATCAGCATCGCCATGTCTGAACCCCTTCCTTCCTTTGCCGAATCCAAACATGCCAACGGTGGCATTCCTCCCAGGCCCACAGCGGACGCCAAACGCTTGTCCTGGTCCCTCGCCGGCCCCCTGGGAGTGAGTGTCTTTGTCCTTGAAAATGCTGCGGATCCTGAAGGGCCCCGTGAGGCCTACTTCTGTCAAACTTTGAGCAGCACAAGCTATCATAGGATCTCGCAGGAGCCACTGACAGAACCCATGGTGTCGTCAATCTCTGTCTCTGTTTCGGATCTGCAAAACTGGCCGTTCGCTTGGGAGGAGTACCACGAACATGCAGACCCTGACACCGAAGGTTGCGTCTTTGAGACGGTCCAGTCGGGCGGAAGGAAAACAGAGAACTTGGTGGAGTGCTGCGGGGAGAATCGACCCGTAGACCTGGTCCCCTTAACCGTCCAGGCTTCGGACAAGCCCTACATCACGGTGCATGACTTTGTCGCCGCCGTGCACCCTTGGCTCATGTCTCTCCGCCAGAACCTATTGGCGCGATTGGGCATGTGGGACGGTCAACCCCTGTCAGAGGAGACGAAATTGATGGTTGACTACTTTACATTGCATCAGCTCGGGATTGGCCCAGAGAATGAGTGGATTCGAAAGCAAAAACGTCGGCACATGCCGACAAGACATTTGCCTCCAAGTGCGATGGCCTTCAACATTGTACCTTTGCCTTCGTCAGGCTAATAATATGAATCTTGGGATTTATTGAAGAGTGGCAGGTAGAGACTTGAGTTTTAGGCCAGCATAGGGATTGGCTCAGGCTCCTACATCCCAACCAAGGCCGTCACCATCCAGATTGGGACAAAGATTGTAGGCGGAGCATGGTCTCAAACTTATTGCGACCGGCTCCTACTTTCAAGAGGGCAACAACGAGGGCGAGATTGCGGTGTAAGAACTTTTCTTCATTAGTAAAGGCCCCACACTTGATCTGATAATGGTGCAGTGGAACATAAAAGCATATGTTTCTGGAGGCGCTGGACTATGGAGTGGGTATGCTGTCGGTTCAAAATTGTGATTTGAGGTCAACGTTCTTTCTCAAACTTATTCAGTCCCTATTATCTTATTTCTACATGTCATCTTTCCATTGTTCTTTTACGCTTTGCATTTGGTATCATTTAACCCAAGGTCTTTCAAAATCGAGAAACTTAATTCCATAAACTCAACGTCGAGCGACACTGAGGCACACGGCATAGCAACATCGTTTGTTCGTTTTATTCACGACCAACTAACTACTCTGACTTCTCCAACTAAATCATTCACTAGGAGAAATCTTCCGAAAAACGAAAATATGACAATAATCTCGATGCTCACAACTACCGGTGTAGATTACAATGGTCACTATGTTACCAACACTGGAGAAAGATTGCCTGAACCAATTCACCTCGCACAACTCACGGACACTAGGATCTTACATAAAGCAAGTCATAAAAATTTAGATCTTTCTCTTTTCAGTGTCCCCCCTAGTAGAGAGAAGCATGTGCCCACAAATTATTACTCCATTAGCCCTTTACCGTAACTGATCGACCATAAGGCGAAATTAAAAAGAGGGCCCAATTCCCACAATGAGGACTAACCGGACATAAATCCATGTCGAAAATTAGCGCAGCGGTCGTATCGTAATTATGCAAAAGTTGAAAGCAGTAACCGCCGAATCAATTTCAGGGATCAGTAGGCTTGCCAACCTTGACACAGGCCACCAACTGAGCCTCTTATCCATCACAGCCCCTGTTCAAGATGTGCCCAGACCTTCTCGGCAAGCCCAATCCGATGTTACTTGGATGTGCGGAGATGCTGCGCCTTGTTTCCATGCGTAAATCCAATGCTCCGTCACCATTTTCCTTCTGTCAAGTTTCTGTTTGTTTCTTAGTTCAGCAGTCCGCGCTGCTAGCCAATGCAACAGTTCACATTCATGCGGCTTCCTCGTCCGACGATCATCTATTTCTAGTTTGGTCATCAGCTCCGCCATGCGATACGAGTTAACAGAGGACAATGCCAATCCATTCCGAAGCAAACTCAGCCGAAGGTATTTCACTGAGCAGGTCTTCGAAGCATGTAGAGATGCCTACCAGGATTTAAAAGCCACGAGGTGGACACGAGTCGCCATTTCTGTGTTTTACGGCTTCTGGCTTACCGGACTCCTTGGCACCTTCACCTATCTCGTCGTATGGGGTGCTTCCGGGGGAGATATTTCCTCAACGGCATGCTCGCCCAGTGGATCCTTCAGCCAATACCAGGATAGTTTCAGATTGCTTTCTTGGAAAGGTTTCTTCCAAATTGGACTAGTTTTTGGTAGTTTTGACTTTACGCAAGCCAAAGTCCTCGACGTCATATGGAATGTTGTAGGTTCAGAAGTCTCTAGTACGATGGTCTGTTATCGTTATACTAACTTATTGGCGTTTCTTTTTCCGACTAGGGCATTGGTCGTGGTGGTCAATTGATCATTTCCCTTGTATCTTGGGAAGTATTCGCACGCTATGTCACAACCTCTATGGCAACACTGCCGGCGACCTTTACGACATTCTGGGTTGTCTTTCTACAAAAAGAGACATCCTTTTCCACCTTGTATCATTTAATTCGAGGTTTAAATCGACGAGGCGTCAGCTCCACAATTACAAAAGTCTTCATTATCGGAACAGTAGTGTTTGCTCTCATTTTCTCAACGCTTGCGAGTGCAATGACTGGATACACGCCAAAGAGCGGGGCTTTTGTAACTGATAAGGACGGAACCCTAAAACCCTTTTCTGAGTTTTCTCTGCTGGCATATATGATTCATGATGGCAAAAGAATTGGTCTAACGGATGACTACATGGTGCCTTTCCTACCTAACACTATGGGCAAGTATTTCATTCACCTAAATCGGTGGACTACACTCTAACAGCCATGACAGATGGACCCCTCATCTCAGGTTACCAAAAACCATGGATATATTTTGATCAATGTAATTCGCATATGAGTGTTTCAAACACCAAACACAAGAGCTGTCTTCTCCCACTCGATGTATCAAATTGTAGGCTCTATTCATCTTGCACGTCACTTTGTCCACACTAACTCTTATCAGATGTCTCTCAGCACGGTTTCTATGGCTTAGAGGACAGCGAGTCGACTTGGGGCGACACAAAACTCCAATCACCAGTTTTAAATATTTCCGGTTACTTCTTTCTCGACAATAACGACGGCTATGGTTTGTTTGGTTATTCATGGAAAGACCCGAGGATAAAATCGTACCCGTTCCAAAACAGATCGAATCTTGTCTATATGGCAAACAACGATGATTCCATATATAGCATGGCGGATATCAAAAACTCCGGCAGGTGTCAACCAATCTCCCAGAATTCTGTGTGTTGCTTTTTGAGCCAATATCTCCCTGCCAAACCTTTACTAATTCTGGTTCAAGGATAACGATTATAAATACCAATGGGGGTTCTCCTATATGCAAGTCTTCGTTTTAGAAGGATTGACTTGCCTGTGGACAATAGGCATGGGGATAATGTGGCTCAGCACCAATGCCAAACTGCCTGTGCGTAATGAACTCGGTGAACCGCTTGAAGATATGAAAGGCTGGAAAGGCATAATTCAACTTGCTGAGGCAATGATCACGGAGCTCAAGTCTCGTGACATCAATCTCAACAGGTTGACGAATGAAGAACTCGAGCGTAAAATCCAACAACTCTTAAAGGGAGGCTCCATCGGCCTCCGAGGCTCTGTCTCATCAAGCTTCAGAAGTCAAATTGCGACGTGGTTCAAGAGAGAAAAGTGGTGGCTTGTGTTTCTTGCGGTTGCTTCCTGTGCTAACATGGCACTCATGGCGAAATGGTCAATAATATGCGGTGGCACCTTAGTGGTGGGGACAGTTCTTGCCACTGGTCTCGCTCTTGGGATCGGAACCTCGGGCGGGAGCCGAATCCTTCTTCTTGGCACCATGCTTTCGCTAATTATTATTGCTGGAGTAACTGTACATATCACAACACGTTATTAGGAACCCATTTTAGTTTCGGGTCGAATACACCAACCATGTCATGCGAAAAAAAAATTGAAGCAAGGATGCCATTGATAGTGGGTCGGTTGAGTCAACGCGTCAATTACTCATTGAAAGCACCTGTCAACATTTAATCCCGTGTCAACATTAATTCGATCATTGGCCAATTAGCGAGAACGCCCTTCTGTCTTGATCCACCGTTGGCATCTTGACCCGGACATACGCGGATTTGCGGCTTTCAACTGCCTCACAGGCCAGTGCTATACCTTTTTTGGCTGCCTGCCACCGGTTTCTCCACCGCGGAACCTCACTTTCCACCGACATTCGGAATCTCATGCCGCGCAGCTGCTTCGCCGAAATCCACTTAGATCGTCGTGATGTCCGATAGAAAAAATACATTAATCAGCTATCAAGGGTAGAGCTTATCTGGACCTCAGCAATAAAGGTGGGGTTTTGCCCTGTGGTTTGTGTGGATCGGTTTTTGATCAACTCTCTCTCCCTCTCTTATCAGAGCGCTGAGTATTGTACTGACTCTGCCCACAATGCAGTCCATCCTCCAATACAAGCGCGCCGGTCGCGCCGCCCAGGCTCAGATTGATCGAGGAGTGCACAAAGTCAGAAACGTTCGAGCGCAAGAGAACTTGCGCGTTCGAGACTCTTCCCCTGATTCAGAACATTCAGAACTGTCAGTGGTGGCCCAGATCGATAACCCTGATGAAGATGTCGAAAAACAATCCCATCCCGCTGAGCGATGTAAAACATCCGACACTGCTCTTTTCCGAGTATTAACTGGCATAAATGTTCGGCATAACGAGAGCCATCCTGAATCCAGCGAAAAGATTTTTGTCCTCAGCTGGGAAGGGCCAAATGATCCATTAAATCCGAAGAACTGGTCTGTTTTGCGACGAGCAGGTGTCACCTTGCAAATATCGTTAATTGCCATGTTTGTCGGTTCTGCGTCCGGAATCGATGCGACTGTGCTTCCCCAAGCCGCAAAAGCGCTTCATGTGAGCGAGGTGGCAGAATCACTCGCGACAGGTACGGCGTTATATCTGCTTGGTACAAAAACTTAGGCTAACTCTTTCTAGGACTATATCTTGTCGGCATGGGTGTTGGATCCCTCATCGCAGGTCCTTTCTCAGAAACATTCGGGAGAAATGCTGTGTACATCACGTCGATGGCCGTCTTCATGATTTGGATCATGGCGTCAGGGCTCGCACCCAATTTCGGCGCCCAGATCACATTTCGGTTCCTAGCCGGTTGTTCTGCATCAACTCCCCTGGTCTGTTCTGGTGGTTCTGTGGCCGACATGTTCAACAGTCTTGAAAAAACGTGGGGCTTCCCTCTGTATGCCATCACATGCTTTGGCGGGCCGATGATAGGTGCCGTAATGGGCGCTTATATCGGACCCTCCAATCTTGTCAGTTGGAGGTGGGCAGAGTGGACATCCCTAATCTCTGCTGGCCTTGTGCTGGCGCTCGTATTCTTTTTCATGCCAGAAACCTACGGACCCCTACTATTGCAGTGGAAAGCTGCCCACTACCGGAGAATCACAGGCGATGATCGATTCCGTTCCGAACACGAAACTACAAATGCAACTCTGTTCAGCAGGCTCAAAGTAAGCATGACTCGACCATTTCTCATGCTTACTGAGCCTATTATCATGGCCATGACACTGTATATCACAGTCGTATACATCATTTTATTCACTTTCCTCGTCGGCTGGCCATATATATTTGAGAAGACATATGGCCTCGACCAGGGGCTTGCCAACATCATATTCATCGCCATGTTTTTCGGTACCCAAGTTGCTTTTGCTTTGGTTCCCGTGGTCTATCGAATGACTGTCAAGCAGATGAAGCAAAGCCAGGACCACCAGCATTTTAGCCCCGAGATACGACTGTGGTATGCAATGCTTGGGGGTGCGATTTCAATTCCAGTTTCTCTCTTCTGGCTGGCCTGGACCGATTTTGCCAGCATCAGCATCTGGTCGCCCATTTTTGCAGTGGTACTTTTCGGCTTCGGCATAATGGGAATATTCCTTTGTGTCTATATGTACATTATTGATTCGTACGAGATCTACTCGGCCTCAGCCCTGACATTTGTGGCTCTAACCCGATACGTTGTAGCTGGGGGCATGACGGTGGTGGGGATTCCGTTTTATGAGAATATGGGCACGCATTACACACTCACCATCATGGCCTGCCTAGCAGCTGTCCTTGCGCCTGTCCCTTATGCTCTTTATTATAAAGGCCCTTGGATTCGATCTAAAAGTCGGTTTGCTGTTGCTGGATAGGCATAACACAGATCGTAATATTGCGGGCAGCAGGAAAAGCTGGAAAAAGTGCTAGACGGAAAAGTGTTTTGGCTGGGTGTGAATGACTACAATTGCGATTTATTCTCCGATTTCAACAATAAATGGGTGGTAAATCCACAAACATTCCAATAGATATATATCGATCAATCAATTATTAATTCACATTATCTTGTTTGCTCTCCTCCTCAACTTCAGCATTAATGGAGATGGGAGCCAAATGGCCCACTATGAAGAGTGAGTGAAAGAAATCCACCCCATTAGGAATGCAGTTAGTAATTGAGGAGGATATCTCGATATCTATGAGTCCCCAGACAGCATAATTATTAAAAAGAAGAAAAAATTATATGTTGAAAACGGAGGGTAGGTAGAGGAGGAGCTGCGCGAACCAGACTTTGCAGTGGGATTGCGGATCGGGTCCGTGCGTTCGGTGCAGCCACCGCAACCACCCGCCACAAAAAAGTAGTGGCCACATTTCGTGGTGAGATGCCATCAACACTGAGGGAATCAAACAGCGACGAACAAACCGCAAAAAGGCAAAAAACAAAGGCGTATAGTTGGATGAACAGGGAATCGAACCCTGGACCCCTCCCAGTTCTCATTTTTCACTGTCCGATTACTCAGTCAGATCATGCGAAGGGAGTATTATACCACTAAACCATTCACCCGCCTGTTGGTTGGGATCCCAGAGCGTTATTGCGGCATATAATCCTGGCAGTGGAGCTGGGAAGATGGATACCCATTTTATTAGCACGTGACTACTCCGTTTTCTGCGTAAATGTTACGTAATCATACCAGAGCTCGAGGCAGCGCCACCAAACTTGTCGACACATGGGAGGTACTCCGTAATTCAAGATGGAAGAATGCCTTCAAGGTACAAGACCATGCGAGTTTATTCAATTTCATGTACTCTACGAGGTAATTAATTACTAAAGCTTCAATACATCGTCCACATTCACCACCTGGCCCGTCGCAATGGATCGATTGGCTGCAATTCCCGTCAAGATGGACGCCGCGCCGTCGATGTGGTTGGCAGCGCGCATGTACTCGTCCGAGACGGGCTCACCAAACAAGTCCTGGAGCAGCACATTGTCGCCTCCACCGTGGGCCCCCGTGCTCTCCTCCAGCTGGATCTCGCGCGGCTTCTCGAACAAGGGCCGCAGCAGAATGGTGCGCCGCTCCAGCGATCCCTCGCTCGACTGCTCCCCGCCCGAGTTGACGTAGCTGTTTTCCACAACCTCCACCTCGAGCCGCCCGCCTGTGCCGTTGAAGCTCACCCGGAAGCCCTCCCAGGGCGCATACGCGGTCAGCGAGTACGTGAGCACCGCGCCGTTGCGGTAGCGGACAAGCAGGTTCATGGTGTCTTCGATGCTGATGCCGTCGCTGAAAACGCTCTGGTCTCGGTAGTAGCTGTCCTCGTGCTCCGCATCCAGGTACATGGCCTTGAGCTGTGGGTTCTTTTCCAGGTGGAGCGCAAAGGGGTCCTCCTTGGCGACCTCGCTACCGTGGGCTCGCGTATAAAACTTGGTTGTTCCTCGCTGCTCTGCATTCTCCTTGCCGTAAAACTTCAGGTCGCCCTGCGCGTAGACGGTAAGCGGACGGCTTTGCAGCCAGAAATTGACCAGGTCGAAGTGGTGAGTCGACTTGTGCACCAGCAGCCCGCCGCTGTTGCGCTTGTCGCGGTGCCAGCGTCTAAAGTAGTCGGCGCCGTGCGAAGTATTGAGCATCCATTCAAAGTGCACGCTGGTCACCTTGCCAATCGCCCCGGATCGGATAATGTCAAAGATCTTGGTGTTGTGCGGGGCATAGCGGTAGTTGAAGGTGACGCGGACATTTTGGCCGGTCCGCTCGACGGCTGAGAAAATCTCTTTGCATCGCGGAACGTCAATCGTCATGGGCTTTTCGGTTACGACATTGCAGCCGAGCTCGAGGGCGCGCACAATGTAGATGTTGTGGGTTCGGTCGATGGTGGTGACAATGACTTCATCCGGCTTCGTCTCCTTGATCATGTCATCGAACCGCGAGGCGGGGTACGTGGGGACATCTTCGTATCCGAGACTCTTGATCTTGGAGCACGCGTAGTCGAGACGGGTCTGGTTGGTATCGCAGAGCCCGACCAGGCGTGCCGTCTTGCTGAAGTCTCGTACAATAGCAGTGTAGAAGAAGCTGGAGCGGCCACCAGTGCCAACAAGGGCATAACGCTTGGGGGCTTTAGCGACTTCACTCATGATGTCTGCCGATTTTCGCTGCTTCCCCGGCGAGCTGCAATCTTCTTCAATTTACTCGAGTCGCGTAGTTCTCGCAATTCTCATCACTTGTAATAACTGATTTATACCGTCAGCTTTCTCAAGGGCCTCCGGGCTGGTGTTGGGTCCCTTTGCGGGGAAGTATTTAGGTGCTAGTTCCAGGACTCGATAGCGGTCGGATGCGGAGCAGCTCGATTGTTGAGGGAATTTGGGGGCTTCACTACACGATGCAGCAGCGCATGCAGTAAATAGCTTCTGATTCTGTCGGTTCTACATTGCTCCGGCATCATTTTTCGGTCGCATTTGACCCATAAGCCGAGCATGCGACACCGGCACTCACTGGCTCACATGAACAATTGACATCGCCGTCATGGCGCTAGACTGAGAGAGCACGTCGATCTTTGGGGGCGGGGCGCGGGCGCCGTTGTTACCAGTCGGAAAACTTGCCGCAGGGAATTACCCGAGTGCATTTAGGCAAAACTCATCCAAGTTCTGGGGCATCGTCAATTGCTACAAATAGCCTTCGGACCGTCGTTTGCTGGATCGTCGGCTGGATATGGTACAATGGTGGCACTATAACAGCGTATAGCAAGGGGACGTGTCGCTCCGCCCGCCTGAATAGAGGCCCAGAAGCAATGGAACTATTGAAGTGGCGGGGGGCTTAAAACGGTAAAGGGGAGAGCAACCTGCCGAATGGCATGAAACGATAATCCTTGGTGTCATTTTGTGGCCCAGGATTTGGGTTTCAATGCGTTTCAAAGAAGCGAGATGGAATTTCTCCACGAACGCGAGATGGAATCAATGTGGGGACGGTTCAAGAGACGAGTTGAGAATTCTTACACTCCTTCCCAACCTCGAATGACTTTGTCAAATTGAGACACGGGCGATACTCGCTCTCATAAGGCTCAATTTGGACTGAAACTGTTAAAATTGACAGAATATACCCTCTGAAAGTCTATAACTACGGGCACCCGCGACTCCAGCGTTTTACCATCCGTCTCGCTTCCTCTCATCGCATTCTTGTTTCATTCCAGATTGTCGCAATGCAGCTTATCCAGAAACTCTCAGTCCTTCTCGCCTCAGGAGCTGTCCTCGTGAATGGGCAGTCATGCCCCAGCATTCACATTTTCGGCGCTCGTGAGACGACCGTCTCGGCCGGCTTCGGCTCCGCCGGTGCACTGGTCACCATGATCATCAACGCCAACTCCGGCGCGACATCAGAGGCCATTAGCTACCCAGCGTGTGGTGGGCAGTCCTCGTGCGGCGGCGTGTCGTACGCCGACTCTGCAAAGCAAGGAACAAACGCAGTCACGACCGCTGTCAATAACTTCAACACCAGGTGCCCAAACAGCAAAATTGTGCTGGTCGGGTACTCTCAGGTAAATATTTCCAGGAAAATACGGTGGTCATATCAGTACTAACCCATCCAATTAGGGTGGCCAAATTATGGACAATGCCGTCTGTGGAGGCGGTGATCCAGGTGCCGGCATCACAGATACTTCTGTGCCCATCTCGACGAGCGCCCTGGCAATGATCAAGGCGGTGATCCTCATGGGAGACCCTCGATACGTCTCCGGATTGGCTTATGGCGTCGGAACCTGCAAGGCCGGAGGAGTAAGATAATGACTCTATACAATTGTTCAATGGATGCTAACTAAAGTCTAGTTTGATGCGCGTGCATCTGGATTTGTCTGCCCCAGTGCCAGCAAGGTGCAACTATACTGCGACGCCGAGGACCCATACTGCTGCAACGGCAGCGATGCTGCTCACCATCAGCAGTATGTGAGCATTTATGGAAGCCAAGCGCTTTCATTTGTCAACGCAAGGCTCAAATAATGACCCGACCAACTTGAAATGATGTTGATGAGTGCATTTGTTTACATATGTCCCAAATAGCTCACGGATAGCTATTCTTGTTCCCGTGTATATATTCGCAGTTGGCTTCTTGGCTTGCAGGGTGGGCTACCCTATAGTTTCTTTTCAGCCATCTACATTTTCAAGAACTGCAAATAAAACAACGAGATTCTTTATTTTCTGGGTATGAAATAAATTCTATGATTAAATCGTGCATGAAAATGATTTGGTTCGGGACTGGCAAGGCTTTGACTGTAGATTTCTTATTGTTTTCTCTTGTGAGGATTACAACTTTTTCCTAGCAATTCACTACTTCAGCGCAGTTCACTCAGATCTCTCCTCTATGATGAGCACCCCAAGTTTCAGTACAACTCCACACAAAATGTTGGGCCAACTCTCCGATTGACGTAGGAGGCTAAAACACCACGATACACTATTCCAATTTTCAGGATCGCATCCTGGATTCATCCTGGATTCATCCATCCTCGTGCCGCGGGAAGTCTCAAGGCATCTAAAACAGGGGTGGAGCCCAGCTGCAGGTCCCCCGGAAGCGGGCTGAGATGGGCCGCTCTCACTGGCCGAAGCGCTGTGGTAATTTGGCTTCAGCAGCACCAGCTCCCCGCGCTAAGACGACTTTGGACGAAGCTGAAGACGACCATGGACCTCAAATCAGCCTAGCTGCCATTTTGTGTTTGTCCTCCTTTTCCCTTGGATTCAATCGTTTCTTCTCACCGTTTGTCGCTTGCCATGAGGCGAGTTGTAGCGCTTCATAATGGCTGACAATGGTACATCAGCCACGGACATCATCACCTACGTTGGTGTGCCGTTGGCAGTTTTGGGAGGTATGTGGCCCTCATCTCACCCCTGCACGGCTTGTATTCATGCTTATCGTTAAAAAAAAAGTCCTGCCTATTCTCTACAACACGTTTGCGACCCTTGCATCGCTATCGCGCATAAAGCGCATGCTTCAGAGGAGTCGCCTGACTGCGCTGACACGGAGCGATGTTGTGAATCGCGTCATTGAGATTGAGCTGCCGCGCTATGCAGTCATGCCCTTGGATCGGTTCGAGAACAGGTCCGAGTACTGGAACCTCTCACGCCACCCCAGCTCTATCCCCGGTGGGAGCTGGACCACCTTCAATTGGAGAACTAATGCGATTGGTATGAAAACGCAGCGTGTCGAGTACGCGGATCAAGTACGGCAGCCTCAAGTTGAGGTCGCTTTTGATGAGCTGGTATGCTATCTCCTGGATCTGGGCGCTGTGCCGGATCCCCATGGTTGGAAGCTGTTGAGATCTACGGGCCTATGGACTCCTGTTGGGTGCGCCCTTATGATGTCGCCGGATGGAAGAGAAAAGGCCCTCACTGTCGCCCCGTTGGATGATTCTGATGGGAACCTGTCCCTCGCTGTAGCCTGGTCGAGTGCTTGGATCACACGAGACCATGCTCAGCTTCCACCATACTGGGTCCGACTTCCAGCGCCTCCGGTAAAGACTAACGGACTAGAAGTAAGCGGGGACTTGAACGAAAAAGAGAAGGACGGCAAGAATGCAAAAGAAGCCGAGGATGCCCAGTCTAATGGTGAGGGCTCCAGCAGGAGAGGCAGTCAGATCGAAACCGACTCCACTGACGATGAAATGTCTTCCGCCTCGAAAAACGAAATCACTTGCCAAATATCCATGGCTGGTCTCATAACGGCCTTGGTCCAGAAAAATACACAGAACAGCGTGCCGCGGACACTTTACATCGATCACTTGCGCCTTCAGGTTGGAAAGTCAACCGGCATGTGGTTTGCGAGCGCTGCGACAGCCTACGGCACTACGAGTCAAACGATTCTTTGGAACTACAAGATTCCCGATGCAGTTTTGGCATTTTCAAGAAAGGAAACGGTCCCCTGTGGTATCATGGTATTGCTGGGCATGGTTGATGAGTCGGAGACGCCAGAATGGGCTACCAAGCATCATGACTATGGTGCCTCCCTAGACCAGTTTGCTCAACGCAACAGGGAGCAGCGCATGGCCATGGAAGCCGAAGCCCGTATGCCTCAAGCCCAGCGAGAGCAAGCAGCCAGGGATCGAATGCGCCGGGAAATGGAACAGCGGGCGCAGGACAGTGAGTCTCTTTTACAAGTGGCGGCGTGCGAAAATGGCTAACTCGAGGTGATGTAGTGCGCGACAAGATGAGATTGGCCCAACAGAGACGCGATCAACGTGCCATGGAAGCCTTGCAGAGCCCTAAATGGGATTCTAAACTTATTGCAGAACACTGTCTAAAGTGGCTCAAAACGAATGGCTCCTGGGACGAGTCGCTTACCCTCAAGGAGAGCGTAGGCTTCATGCTGCATCGCATGGTGCGTGACGGCGAGTACACCACGTCCATTTGCAAAATGTTGGATACCTGGAAGGCATGGGCCGATATGGGAGGCATGAGGAAGACGGATTACCAGGCCATGGAAGAGAACAGGCGGACGTTTGCAGAGGCTACGCTGCTGATTGCCTTAATCAAGGATACATCAACAGCGTTGGATGGCACCCTGGCCATGGACTTGCAAGAGTGTTTACGAGTGTGGAGAAAGGTTCGACTTGGATAAGAAGGCTGCGGACATTGAAATGCACGCCTTTGCGGCGGAAACGGGCATCGCTTATTGTTGCAGTCTCCAACTTGCTCCACCCCTTCGGCACGGCATCCTTTTGCCGAGACCAATCGGATTGCAGTCGGGCACGAGGAGAATGGCATCAGCGGCGATTTTACGGGCCCAATGTAGATTATAAATACCCCCAAAGACCTAGCGCGATGAATAAAGATTTTGACGAATCCTTGCCGATCGAACCCTAAGCCAATTGTCCCTGTGTATGCTATATATCGTCCAGCACGAATTATAACACCATGTCTAGAGCATATGCTGTCGTCAAAACATTGGACCACCTGGTTCTCACCTGCCGAAATGTACCTGCGACCGTTGGCTGGTACACGAAATATCTGGGTATGAGGTCGGAGACATTTACGTCACCAATGGACCCGTCGGTCCAACGACACGCGCTTAAATTCGGGACACACAAGATCAACCTCCACCAACAAGGCAAGGAATTCGAGCCCAAGGCCACCACCGCACTTCCTGGCACCGCAGATCTCTGCTTCATTGTCGAAGAAGGAACAAATCTGGAAACCGTCATCGAAGCCTTCAAGCAGGATGGAATTCAGGTTCTCGAGGGAGAAAAAGTCGTAGCGCGAACAGGTGCCCAAGGACCGATCCGCAGTGTCTATGTTCGAGATCCTGATGGAAACTTGATCGAGTATGATTCTGCAATCGCGAGACGGAGTTTATTGGCAAGACTAATTTTTCGTGATGTGCTCCAGGCTCTCTCACTACTAGGTGCAATTGAAAGGAATCAGAGACCTTGCTCTCTGGGAAATGAATATATTAATAAATTTCGACTAGTCTATGGGTATTCCGCTCAAGTGATCCTTTATTGTGGCTGAACAGCGTTAGAAAATTCACCGGGGAGTAATTCTTTCTTTCATCAGCAAAGTCCATTTCCAGGAGGTTTGCTTTCAACAACCATGGCAGCAAATAAGTTCAAAGCTCGATATTTCTTATCAATATCATGATGCTCGCTTAAGAAGTATAGCTAAACTAAATCCTGCTAAAATGGTCTAATCTATTGAGACGGTTTGCATGAAGGTTCATTAGGAGGAATCCCTGGCAGGATTGCTGGATATGCGCCATTGAGAGAAGCCTCAAAAGCAGCAAAAGTTGATTTGAGCTCGTCTTCAACACACACCAGCTTGCGAACAATACCAAACCTTAGTGTTTCACAAAGCCCGTTTGTCAGTCCGCTGAGAGCGCCACTTGCGACGAGCACCTTGCCGCCCCTCATGACGAGCTCGATATTCTCTTCCCGCGCATGCACAGCTTGGCCATAGGGATCGTTCGGGTTGTTTCCCGCAAACACCACAATGTCGGCTAGTTTCCCTTCGTCTATTGAGCCCAGGGACTCCTCAAAGCCTGCAACCTTTGCCGCATTGATGGTCATCATTTCCCACAATGTTTCGGGTCTGAGGTCGCGACCGTAGCTAATCTTGGTGGCCGACAAGGCACACTCAGCCTCTCTGGCCATTGTTGCCGACCCAGATGGGAGCCAGTCGGTTCCTAGCGCCACCGTGATGCCGATTTCGAGGAGGTAGGTAACGTCAAGTGTTTTGCCATACAAAAAGACATTGCTCCGAGGGGACCAAACAACCTTGGCCTCGCGTTTGGCCACAAGTCGAAAATCGGCGTCGGATAGACCCAAGGCATGCACCAAGACCATGTTTGACGAAATAATATCTGTGCTGAGGCCACCTCCGCCTGGGAGCGGTGTAGTATCGAAATTTTTATTTGAGAGGCATTGGAACTCGTTGGCTGCTGTCTCGTCGACTCCCTCTCCGACATGTCCCACGTAGCGGTGTAGCTTTTGGGCGTGGTTTAG
This sequence comes from Calonectria hongkongensis, assembly GCA_017140755.1. Taxonomy (NCBI): domain Eukaryota; kingdom Fungi; phylum Ascomycota; class Sordariomycetes; order Hypocreales; family Nectriaceae; genus Calonectria; species Calonectria hongkongensis. Next base: position 702,282 of record JAACJA010000015.1, read on the forward strand.
ATCTATGGCGAAAGGCCCGTAATCACAATCTCCATTGCGGAGAATACCGATGGAGTCATCGAGGGGGAAGACGGAATTGTTGGCTGCAGGCGACTCAAGATGGTCCTCCAAGCCGTCGACAAAATCGAGGTTGCGAGCGAGACCGGGGGCCATGTGGCCGCCTACAATGGAGGTGGTGCCGGAAAAGATGTGTCTCAGCTCACCCCATTTGCTTGCATCAAGATCAGATGCAGTCCGCTCGACTGTTTGTTTTGGGTAGCCTCTAAGCCCAACTCTCCAATCGTGTCGGTGCTTATAAAGCTGACCCTTGCTGTGCAGCGGACCCACGGTGGCATAGTCAAGATGCTCGTGCGTGTTGATGAAGCCGGGCGATATGACGGACCCCCGGCATTCCACAACGGTGGCGTCGGGTTCATTCTGGCACTCATCGCGGGCGTAGCCAACACGCGCAATCTTCCCGGCCTTGACCAGGATGCAGCCATCTGGTACAGCGGCTTGACGGGTCAAAAGAGTGCCCTTGAGGAGAACATGGCCAGAGCTACCGGACTGCACGACTTTGCACGTGGCATCAACACCAACGCCAACACCTGCACCAGCACCCGCAGCGGGAATGCGCAGGTATAGAACTATGATTAGGAACAACACGACAATCAAGGCGATCCGCGTCGGGCGCTGGGGACTCGGCATGTCGGACCGCCGGGGAGAGAAGCCACGATTAAGAGGTGCGGTAGAATACAGGCCTAGCCCCCTAGCCGTTGCTAAATAGCGAGCGATACGTGGGCGGCTGAGAGAATTTCAGCTGACCAAGTCAGTGAGACAGAGCCAGCGCTGTTATTGGGCTGGGTGGGCCCCTGGCCGTGGCGCAGATGCGTGTGCGCTCAGGCTCGATTAGGCAATTGATCACTGTCTTCAAGTCGCTGTGGGCAATTGATAGCGAGTTCAGCCAAAAAGAGGGCATGTTACAAGGGCCAGCACTGAGTTCTGGTGATACAAAGGGTACCAACTGCCCCCCAACAGGATTTTAAAGTGGAAAGAGGCTCATTGTTATGTAGGACTACAATTTAAACCTCAACCTGTAGAAACGTTGGCACTACTGTGTGGCTCTAGAGTCTGACGCGGAAAACGCAACATTTCACTAAAGGAACCGGGAAACAGAAAGATGAACAATGGCCAGCAAGAGGGATTCTGGCGCAGAATATTTAAGGCCTCCGCTATCATTGTACTACCACTATTGCCTGTCCAAGTCACACGAATGAACTCATCAAAGACTGTAGGACAAACCCCGCCCGTGGTATAAAATTCTTCGCAGGCCCCAACTTTGGCAGTACTTCCTTTGAACTTTCCAAAAACATTCAAGTACCCTTCATATTGTTGAAGTGTCATACAATGGACTCTACTGGACCAGAGGCGCCGGCCGACACTGCCCAGCAGCCTCAAGTAACTCTCGAGTACTTGACAGGCCGCTACAGACGGGAAGCCAAGTTCGACGCCGGCGAAATCTTCGACGGCTGTGACCCGAAAACGCAACACGACCTCTTCCTTGAATTATGGGAAGAATTCATAATCAACCGCCGCCAGCCCGCCGCAGACAAGCGGGTTTTCAGTAACAAGGCAACTCTATCGACCGGCCGAGTGTCCGACGGCGGTGGCAGCAGCTCGGAGAATCGTGGTGGCGACGAGCGACGAAAAGTCCCCGTTCTCGATCCAAACTCTGGGGATGTGAAGATACACCTGGCGGACGCGTACATGGTCAGAGATCATTTTCGAAAGCAGTGGATGAGTGGAAACACTGAGTCTGGCGGCATATTCACGAGCCTAATGGATGAGCCCGAGCCCAAACGACGCTCATCTAACCGCAAGAAGAAGATCGACTGGCACTCTACCAATGTCTATCGCACACCGAACGGCTTTGCGTACGAAGACAACGACGACCCAGTTCCCGCGCGAACCTTCATACCCAACTATTGCAGTCCAACAAGAACGATTTCGTCGCAATTGTTGCTCTATCGGCTCATTGCGACGTTCGGAATGCCTCCTTCGTCAGAGAAGGACAACATCGACGACTACAAGATGACTTGGAACTACAACCTGTACTGGGTAGCGGACCAGAACGGCGACAAGACGGCACGTGATAATAAGAGCTTCCTTTCCTTTGCGGACTGGAAAGGTAGCTACGCTGTGTCCTTTCGAGGGTCGGAAGAAGCCAGCAAGTCGGCTCTCAAGCTGTATGAGTGGTTGGTTAGTGACAATGTGCCGCATTCCTATAACTATGTTGTAGCAGGGAGTATGGCTTAAATATCAAGGAGGGATTCAGCATCAGGTTTGTGGAGGTCATGCATGATAAGCTATGCTCCTACGGAACTTGTTTAAATGAAAAAGACCGGACTTGGTTGCATAGATAGGTAGCTTGTATGCCTTACGCTTCTCCCTGTCTTTAGAATAGCTGCTAAAATTTGAGATGATGGAACAACAAGTCATTCAAGTATTCATACAGAAGAAGCTTTTGTAGGAAACTGGCCAGCACTTCTCAGGCTTAGACCTGATTTACGAAGTCTATGATCTCTAATTGGCTAGCTCAAGGATAATCTCCCTTCATGCCTCTTCAAACTATTCACTTCGCCCTTTATCCGTTCAACAGAAGCCCGCATTTCTTTTCCGCGGGTAAAATAGCTCCATTGCCACTGTGTCTTCCGAGTGCTGACGTATCACCAGGAAAAAATAGGTTGAACCCTCAGTGGTCCATCCAGAGCCTCAAGCAGACGGTCTCCCAGGTGCTGCTGATCCTTGATGAATCCCATTTCCAACAGAGGCCTGAGTTTGGGGCGGATTGACAACCAGTAAAATTGGGAATCTTCGGCTTTCGCGGGAGGCCCCATAAAGATAACCATGAATTTCAAAAAATCTTCAATCTCGGGGCCCGCCACTTGTCGGATATTTTCGTAAGTCGAGGCAGCCAGCGGCTCATGAAAAGAAGACGTTTCCAGAGTTTCATCAGAAGAGACCCCCGTCAAAAAGAGAAGAAACTTTGGCAAGTTCTGGAGTAGCTTGCTCGCTGCTTTGTTATTCGGAAATTCGTGGCCATCTTGACTGGCCTTGAGGATGGATTCGATCATTTTTTGCGTGCCATATTTGAGTTCGCAGATCAAGCGCATCGCGAATTCTCGACGAACAGGGTATTGGGCAGTGGTAAGTTGTTCAACTGCTTCCCAGTGCGAACATTTGATGGGGACTTGTCGCAATGCTATCTGCAGCTTTGCTTGCTCGCTTGTAGTGAGATGATGTTCGGTAGTATACTCGTGGTATTTTGGTTCATCTTCTTCGTTTTTGATACGGAGTACTGACCATGGGTTGTTTGAAATAGTAACCAGATCATCCAGCCGCCCTTCGATCGCGGCTGTGACTAAGTTGGATGTCATGCCGCGCCATTTGATACTCATGTCAATATCACTGTACTGGAGATCGCTAACTGACAGTCCCAGATTTTTCGCAATGTTCAGGCGATGGTTCGTCAGAAGCTTCACATGCTCTTCAGCAGAGGGTGGGATTTTGTCTCCAACGTCTTGGGGAAGAAACAAATCTTGCAGATGAACAGAACGTGGCCCCGTGACACTTCCGTACAGGTCCATATCCGATGCCTCGCCTTCATCGCTGGGGCCAAGCAGTCGCTGGCGTTTGACCTTGTGTTCCTGGTCTGAGGTGGTGGCAGGTATTTCATCCATGACTTCCTCCTAAGACTGGGTTAGTTTTAACTGTGACTGGGCGTGAAAGCCTGGGTTGTAAGCTTACTCTTGCGTGATAACAGTAAAAAGCCAAATGATCGAGGATGGCAGTAAATGGAAGTCTGACAGAGGCACTCTCGTGCCTGGAAGACGGTTGAGTTGGGAGAGACTTCAGACTGATGTGACGGGAACGTGTGTACCGATGATTTCGATGAGAGGATAACGTGAAAGGAGCGAATTCAAAGGAGCTGCGAGCTGATGAAGGAAATAAAATCGCGAAGCTCAAGTGCGAGTGAATCACTGTGCAAGATACGGGTGCTTATCTATACCTTCACTCGTTTCGCGCTTACAAGGAGCTGCCCATTTACGAATCGTGGCAGACCTATGCCCCAAATGCGAGACGGAGACAAGCTAGAGTACAAGACCAAAACAAGTATCATCAATAATAACTACCAAATATATAACTACTCCAACTAAACAACTTGTCCTACCAGAGCCCTGAATTCATGTTCTGTTTGCTCCTCGCAGTCCCGAAATCGCTCATCGAGATTGCTTTCACCCTTCCGGAAGCGTTGCATGGTCAACTTCCCCCCAGCCAGTCGCTTGGCTTCAAAAATATCCTCCACATCGATCAGTGATGGCACCACGGTAGTGCGGAATTCATGTGGTACCCCGCTGTCTTTAATCATCGCTATGCTGGCCTCCAGAGCTTTTGCCCTCACTTTGCGACCCGTCACCTTTTTATAATTCTGCAGTGCGCACTTGATGTCCATGGCCACGAAATCAACGAGTCCATCTGCAAATACGCGGCCCAAAACAGTTGGCGAAGTTCCGTTGGTATCTAGCTTGACGCTTACGTCTGCTTCCTTCAGGATGTGCATAAATGGCAACAAGCCTTTGTGGATAGTCGGCTCGCCCCCGGATATGACGAGCGACTTGTGCTGCGATGACGTGACGTGGCGAAAAACATCCAGGGGAGTGAAGTCGTCGCACTCACCGCGCACCAGTGGTCCATTGTGACACCAAGGGCAAGAAAGATTGCAGCGCGAGGTGAACATAATGGCGGCTTGCACTTTGCCAGGCCAATCGCTCAGAGTCAACTTTGTGTACCCGGCCAAAGGCAGGTCAACAATGTCGGCAACTTGGCGTTCTAAGTCTTCCATTTTTTTCTCATCTTTGCTTTCACCATTCACAGCCAGCTCGGGAAATTGGTAAGTTTTGCGCATGGTAAACTCTGTCGCTTTGCCTTTGTTCCAGTCGCGCGTCGGGCGAAAATATCCAACAATGCGCGAGTAAACAAGACATTCCTGGGCACATTTTGGGCAGTGCGGTTGTTCCCCGTTGATATATCCATGTGCTTTGCAGATACTAAAGGTTGGGGTGAGAGTCAGATATGGAACTCGATAGCGCGCAGTTAGCAGCTTCACCAGGTCTCTGGCCAGTTCCCATTTTGACAATCGCTCGCCCAAGAAAGCATGAAACACCGTACCACCAGTGTAAGCACATTGAAGTTCTTCTTGGTGGCCAAGTGCTTCAAATAGATCCTCAGTTGTATCCACAGGGAGCATAGTTGAGTTTGTATAGAATGTCGGAATATTGCGTTCAGGAAACAGCTCCTTGTCTCTGCGTGCAAGCTTGTAACATGTGCTTTCCGCTGGGCTTGCTTCAAGGTTATAGAGGTTACCAGTTTCGATTTGGAATTCCTGAAGGCGGTCTTTGATGAATTCCAGAGTACGAAGAGCAAATTCTTTGTGCTTGGCAATCCCATCGCCAAAAAGGGCAACCAGTGCCTCGTTCATGCCGTTGATGCCAATCGTACTGAAATGATTTGTCCAACAGGACCCCGTGCGGTGCTTGGCGGCTGACAAATAATGGGCTGCATAAGGATATAATTCGGTGTTTGCATCCACCATCTTGCGCTTAATCTCAAGGGAGTCTTTGGCAGCTCTTAAAGTAAATCGTAATTCTTCAAAGAATGATTCCTCAGTACCGTTGGATCTGAAAGCAAGATTTGGTAGGTTCAGCGTAACGACTCCAATAGAGCCGGTTAATGGACTCGCACCGTACTGGCCACCGACTCTGCAATGGAGCTTACTGACATCCAGGCGTAGCCGGCAGCACATGGACCGAAAGTCCTCTGGGTTGAGGTCGCTATTGATGAAGTTTGCAAAATATGGAATTCCGTATTTTGCCGTCATGTTCCAAATCGGTTCCCAGCGTGGTGACTCCCAGTCAAAGCCTTGACAGAGATTGTAAGTAGGGATGGGAAATGATAATATGTTGCCATTGCCATCCCCTTGGACCATAATCTCTGCAAAGGCTTTGTTGAGCATGTCCATTTCTTCCTGAAATTCGCCATAGAGCCATGTCAGATGCGGCTCGCCGCCGAGAATGACGGATTGGTTCTCAAGGTTCTTGGGACAGATCAAGTCCATAGAAATGTTGGTGAAGGGCGACTGGAAGCCACTTCGCGTCGGCACGTTGAGTGAATAGACAAAGCTTTGCATGTATTTAAACACCTCGGTAGATGTAAGATGATCGCTTCGAATGAAGGGAGCCAAATAGGTGTCAAAGTTGGAGAGGGCCTGGGCGCCAGCAAGCTCGCCCTGAAGAGTAAACAGGAAGTTGACAGCCTGGTTGAGAGCAGTGTTCAGATGTTTGGGCGGTCGACACTGAATCTTGTTTTCAACTCCCCCAAAGCCTTGGAGAAGAATGTCTTCGATGCTCCATCCGGAGCAGTACGCGCTCAAGAAACCAAGGTCGTGTATGTGGAAGCGATTCTCCCTGTTGCATTGCCGTATCTCCTCGGTGTACACCTTCTCGAGCCAATACTCGGAAATGACCTGTTGAGAAACGAACTGCATCAAACCTTGATGGGAATAAGTTGAGTTTGCATTCTCGGAGCCTTTCCAAGATGCCTGTGTTACGTATTCGTTGACAAGGGAAACATTTCGACTCATAGATTGAAGGGGCGACATGGCTGTGCTAATTGATAGCTTCTAAACTAATACACACTATTGTTGTTGTCTTTCATTCCCTGATGGATCAAGTCAGAGTATTTCGTCACGGCCACGATCCATAATTTATCTGTCTTCCAATTTGTTTATGGTCAACGCGTGCAAATTGGACGGGAAGGTACAAAGATACATGGTATCGCGCCTCGGCTGATGGTGGCCACAGAGATGGGGATTACCACGCGACAAAATACCCCGCCCTGACCATGGTTGAGTCATGTCGTCTCAGGAACACGCTTTTGCGCAATGACAGATAGCGTGCCGCATCCTGTATCAGCCTTGCATCAGGCGCGAATTGGACGCGATTCCCCGTGACTTGAGAAATGGTGGCATGATGCAATACGTAGAGCATTGGCTTGAGACATGAGTTCGCCACGCGGGTCGTTTGATGCTCGCTATTGGCTTTCAAATATCTAATAATTAGCCATGTCCTTTAGCCCTTACAATATATCAACGTAAATCCGATTCAAAGTCGATTTATTGGAATCCATTGCCCGGGACATAAGTTGAGTACCGATCTTTTTGCGGTATCGCCACCAAACAGACTCTAGTCATGTGCGAGGAAGAATTACAAAGCAAAATGAAGCAAGAACAGCATGGAAGGTCATGGAATCAACTTTTCGGGCTGATTTGGCCATCTATTCTGCGCTCTGTGACTCTTTCTTTACGCCGGCCAGTTTGGCGTCCAGTCCACTGCCTAAAACTCACTGCTACCCTCAAGGTCGCTTCCCCACTCGCCCTTAACACCCAACCATCGGCGCTGTTTTTTTTTTCCCCGGGTGCCACTGTAAGCAACTCGCATTAGTGCCTGTTGATCCTGGAAAACGTGGGGCAATGACACCCCGAGCCCAATGGCAGTGGCTCTTGACTGTATCCATCACGTCAGCTTGGCGTTTGTCGGCTTTAGCATGAATGCTTAATCGAGTAGGTCTAACGCCGAAGCGGTGTTGTATAAAAAGGCCCGCGACGTCAAGAAAGAGTCAATACTCAAGCAAATTGATAAGTTTCTTTCCAATATACAGCAGCGATACATCCTCAATCATTAGCGTCTCTCTACATCTATCCAATGGCTCCCCGTGGTCTCGCAATCCTGATTGGCGCTGGGCCGACATCCGGTGCTGGCATTGCCCGCGTCTTGGCTAGCCCCCAGCAGGGCAACCTTGCAGTCGCCCTTTTAGCTCGGAATGCCGACAACCTTGCCTCTCTTGCTGCCGATGTCAAAAAGAGTTCAGGTGGAATCTTGCATCCCTTTGCAACCGACACGGATCCTGAAAACCTTCGACGCACCTTCAAGGACATCCTAAACCATCCAGAGTTTCAAGGTCTCAAATTGAAGCTTGCCATTTATCATGTCAAGCACAGCAACAGGACTCCATTCTTGGACCAGACTGCGGAGGCCTTCTCTAACAGCCTCCAAACGTACACCACAGGGTCATTCGCATTCGCCCAGGAGGCCCTCAGGATAATGTACGACCAGAACGGCGGTCAAACCTTGCTCGCCGATACAGATGGAGAGAAGAAAGGCACCATAATTTTCACTGGAACTTTGGGTGCGCTGCGCACTAACCCCGGATACGCCGCATACGGAGCGACTCGGGCAGCCTCCAGAATGGTGGCTCAGGCACTCGCTAAAGAACACAGCAAATTTGGAATCCACTGCGTGCACGCCATCGCAAATGGTGGTATCATCGACGAGGTTAATGAAGATACGAAGACTGGAAAGAAGATGGAGGCAGAGGATGTAGGACGGACATATCTTTGGCTCTCCCAGCAGCCAAGTTCCCTCTGGATTCACGAACTAGACATGAGACCAGCACAGGAGGGCTTCTAAATTTGCACTCGTTCAGAGGATAATCAATATACTCTAAATTAACTCTCTCGTGAAAGTTATCCAGTTGAAGTACCCCCTGGTTTGTAAAACCTTTCTTGGGAAACCAATAGTATTGAAAGTTTCCCACCTATAGGTACGGTGGCCACAGTTTGAGAATACCATAATGGCGAGATTTCTCGTCATAAATACAAGGGAGACTTCATAGAGTCTTTCTTATTTGCTATGTTCTTATTAAGATTATATACTATCCACGTCATTCGGTTGGCTTAGCTGGAGCTAGCGCACTTGCTCTTGACCAGACTAGCATTCTTGCCAACAAGACCGTCGAAGTAGGCCAGCAGAGTCTCTACGGGCACCATCTCCATCAGTCCCAGGGTTGGATTAGAAGATTTCATCGTCTTGCCACTGAAAAGGACTCGGACGTAGTACCCGCTTTCACTAGTCTGGCTACCCTTGGAGCTAGGCTCGTCCCTAGAAGCATGCGTTTCCTTTTGGTACAACTCAAAGACAACCTCACTGCCCATTCCAGGCCAGATCATGACGTCGATCTGCAAAATACTGAGCAGTCGGCTTAGAGAGCCGTCGTGGGCAAAGTTGTGAAGGTACAGTGGGCTCTTTTCTCCATTAATCACGGCTCGCCAGTGGCTAGCGAGCTCTGCTACCCACACACCGTAGGATGCAGTTGATGCGTCCAGGGAATCGGAGGCATCACGGTAGATTTGAGAATATTCCCATTGGCCCATTCGGTAGACAGCGTCGGCCAAGTCCTGGTCAACACAAGTAGACGAGTTCTTACCATCGACAAGCTTGCAGGGCAGGGGCTTGTCGTGGCACTGTCTTGCGGAGAGGTTATCATAGTAGTGATCAAAGCTCACATGGAATCCCGAATCATCAGATGGCACACCGGAAATATCATCGAGAGTGTCAAAAAGGTCTTTGCCCTTGGTCAGGTGCGCCTGCCACTCTTCGTTGGAGGACGACTTGATCTCGTCAAAAAGAGTGCTACCAGCACTGCAGGTATACTGAGGTTCCAGGCTATCGACGCCAGCCTGCTGGATCATGAGCGGGACAGACTTGGTGGTGTCAAACATGCCATTGATGAACATGCCTGCAACCTGACTAGTAATCTGGTTGTTTGTCACACGGAACACAACCTTGCTACGCCAGTCTTCCTTGCGGCCAGGCAGGAAATGCAGGAGGTCGTGATAGACACCGTACAAGTCATTGCCGTGGACCCACGAGTCATCGAGACCAGCGGCTGTGATTTGGGGGAACTGGCACGATCCCACAAAGCCTGAGGGTTGAAACGGGTTGATATCTGAAATGAAACCGCTCCAATACCCCTCGGCAGCCGACTTTGCATCATGAACAAAGGGCCTGCCAAAGTAGTAGAGACCTTGGTCATTGCAGTTCCACTGATATGACTCTACAGGGAAGGCATTGGCCGCATATGGGGTGCGTTTGTGGTGTCTTTGAATCTAGGATTGAGTTTAAGCATGAGATCAGAGCAACTAGGAGTGAGTGCGATTGGCTTTCTCACTTACCACTTCAACGTATTTCAACTTGTACTCGCTGCTAGGCTTCTCATATTCCGTCTTGCGTGCATGGGGCATATTGCACCAATTGTAGGAGCCATACTTTTCGTCAGGCGTGTGAGAAGAGTTGAAGATGAAACCGTAGACGCCGTCGCTCTTGAGGACCGAAGTCAGGTTGTTGACTTTGGTGTCGCTTGGCGGATACCAGGAAAGGTCAACCGACTGGCTCCCCGCTGCAGCCGTAGCGGACAGCAGGGTCAACAGCGAGAACTGGGGCAGAGACAGCATGACCAGGTACTCCCTTAGGCAAAATACGCAAACGAAGACGAGAAGAGACGACACCACAATGCGTCGGCCACGCAGTCTGCAGAAAGAAAGGCCGCCGTGGACCGCTGGCATCTTGTCGCGAACGTGTGATTTTATGTGCCTCAAGGCAAGGCTGGAGCCCACGTGTAGGAGGCCGGAGACGAACCAGTTCGAGGGCGGGATGCACGGAATTGGCTTCTTGATCCAGCAATGGCGAAGCGATTAATTCATCAACGAGGTCTGGTGCCTTGGCGCGCACCCACGTTGTCCAAGGGATGGTGCCGAGTGGCTTGAGGTTTTCGCCCCTGGCTCTGGCCTGTGAGAGGAGCGCGATAAGGGGCTTATCGCGAGCGGTGATGTCACAGTCAACTAATTCTGAGTGAGATGAAGCAAAAGGTAGATGAAGATCTTTTGTTTTAGGGGTTCTGTCTCGATAAACTTTTGTGTCTTCCGGTACATCCAAGCAATTCAGTGATGAGGAAGAGGTGGGTGAGGGTGAATTGGCTCTAGCAGTGCTCGGACGCTCTCAGCCAGGTACACGTACACACACACCGAAAAGGTCAAGCCACATGCCCATGCAAATGAATGGGGAGTCGAGTAAGCCACGCTCATAGTACGCGTACGAGCCACATCATATGTGCCACACAAGCCACAGACGACAGACAGCACGTGCTTGGCCGGCCCAGTGACTATGCACGTGACATGTCCCTGGCGCGAAACCCTGGTGTTCATCTCTTCATTATACATTCATCCTTGCCCAATGATCGAGTGGAATGTCATCGCATGTTCAACGGCGGACATCACGCCCTTTTTCTCTCCCCAACCAAGGCTACCTTGTCCAGCCTGTTCGGTGGGGAATCCCATCAACAGGCCAACCACGGCTCAGCTGGGAACTGCGCCGGCTGCTCCGAAAATCACCAGACACATGAAACGCAAAAGCCCACCAGCCGAAATAAACACGAAGATCGCAGATGCATCAATCGGACCATCGGACAACACAAAAATCCACCATTGCGCACCAAAAGCAAGCACACGCGTTGCTGCATTCAGGTCGGTAAGTGGGTACCAGACATGACTAAGCAAATCCCTCACCAACGCACCCTACCCTATACCATATTCCGAATCTTAATCTTTCATTTTTTTCTGTCTAGTCAGTAGGGAACTATTATATGTGAGTGATATTGGATATTTTAATATTGTAAAAAGATATATTGGCTCTAAAATGTGATGTTTGACTTGTTGAATGAAGGTTTTCCTTGTTTCAGCTGTCTCATCACACACTCTTTCTAATTTCTTGGTCACCAGTATTTCGCATAGTCCTAGCAACCCTACAATCAATTCCTTGAGAAACGCATTTATTTTTGGAGGGACACCCATAATTAACCTTTTATTTAAATTCCTTTCGTTTCCTAAGGCCCTCGAATGATTATCGTACCAGACGCGTACCGGACGCGTATCAGAACGCCATTCCATCCTTCATGCCACCGTCACTCCAACTCTCTGAGCTCTCCCGCCAACTTTGGTCTCACGTGGCGGGGTTCCGCATTAAGCTGTGCCCCAGCACATTATTCGTCAGATTTCATCTGATTTAGAGATGTGTGTGCCGTCCCCGGATCGTCCATAATCATGATGGATCGAACTGCATAAGGGATCAACAGCATGTCCAAGAACTACTCTTGATGTATAACACGCCTGCGATATACCTGTAGCGGAGTTCGTGAGATCTATCATGAAGCTTTTCAGAGCAATACAAACATGCTAAATGAGCTCTTACGTTGCTCAAAAGCTGCCTCTCACGAATGATTCGCCGATCAAGTAAACCCTTTTTATCCTCTCTGATTTAAAAATAGTGTCCAAAACCTATCGTTGGGGTACTTTGACAAATCAAGAGTTCGTAGAGCTTCATGTTTATACTCATGTTTATGCTACATGCTGACTGGATCATCCCTGATTCGTGTTCCCTGATGAATCAATTGATCTGGAGAGTTTGAGAGGACATTCCAACATCAGGAACCGTGCCAATTGACCGAACCACATAGTCTCATCACCATATTCAATCCCAATACCATCGGCGCACACTTTCTACTCCGAACAAAAAATCTTCAAGGCAACATCATCACTCACTCACACCGGGCAGCTCGTGAGCGTCCCTCTGTGCTGTCCTTCGGTCGGACGGCTCCGAAAGCGTGCGGGACCCCACATTCTCCCCAAGTCCACATTTGCGCGTCTGAGACGGCCTCAGCCGCCACCATGTACAAGGATGAAGCTTGCTGCGACGAGAAGCAGCAATTTTATAGCGCAAGCTGCGACGAAAATAACAGAGCCTGAAAGAAATAACAGAAGAAAGTCTAGCAGGCCTAGAAACTAGGTCATGCGACCGCTAGCAGGTTTTAAGCCCCCTGTCCAGATCAGACTGCCATTCACACCGGTCCAATCACGACGCCCAGCCACCCCCAATTGGGCCTCACACCGAGGTTTCCCGATTGACGCCGGAAACAGAGGGCCACGTAGTGGCTGATGCCCAGGAACAAGGCTTCTCCAGCCTGTCCATCGTCCAAGATTCCGTGCATGAGTGGGCCGCGTCCCCACAAGATATTATCGTGCCACAAGCCACCAGCCATCGCAAAAAGCACTTCTGCGCTGTGGCCATCTAGGCCGATGGTTACGATGGAAGCCCGGCCGGACGACGCTATGGCCTCGCGCGCGCGCATATGCAGCAGATGCGTTGGCAAATCTTCCCGGGCGAGTCCGCCACCCGTAGCCATTCCCGAATCCCCTGTCCGCAATTTGCCGCCCGGCGCCAACCCCAACGCAATCCCGACCGGCCTTGACCGGGAAAGCTCGAGACTCTCACCGGGGACTTGATCTATATAAGAGGATGCTTCCTCGAGTCGAAGGTAGGAGAATCATCCAGATCATTCATCAATCACTTCCAACTCACTACAACACCTCTCACAACTCTACCGATCTTTCGATCACCTTTTACAACAATCAAAATGTCTGCTCCTAGCTCGTAAGTGTCTTTCAATGCTTGGTTGTCCAAGTCCTATTTCGAATTGGCACAGACAACTGGCAAAGCTACTTGATGGAACAATAAAACCTAACAACTCGATAGCACTCTCGAGGCCTACAAGACTGGCGAGGGCCGCCAGTTCGTTGTCCCCCTGCCTACCTCTACCGGTCTCTCTCAGCCTGCTGGTAAGTTTTCTACACCTACAGATTCTACATGTCTACGGCATCGTCTCACACCTTCACTACAGGCCAGCTCCTCAGGGGTGCCACCGACGATGAGGGTAACCAGAAGGCTGCTGCTCTCCTTATCGGCATCAAGCTCGATCTTGAGGCCGAGGTTCACTTGACTGCTCGTGTCAAGGGTGACCTCACTGTTGGACTTTATTAGATGCTTTGTTCGGAGTTTGGTCAAAGAGGACTGGCGTGAGGATATGATTTGATGATTAGGATAACCAAAAATAAAAGCCATCCAAGCGAGCGTTGGGCTGCTTGATGCCATTTACATAAAGTTCACTTCCATGAGTTCATACGTGAAGATGTAGATGCACTTGAAATCGATAAGCTGCTCTAGAATGACAATAGAGTCAATATTTAGAAAGACGTCATATATTGGCTTGGTTAAGTTGAGCTAAGCGTAATTTTTGGTGCACAAGGTGAAGTGAGTCGCAATGGCTCTCTATAAATGACCAACTACCAACATGAAACTAAGTAGATATATATTGAGAATGTTAAACTCAACTATGCCTTGAATCTATCCGCATTCTGTAGCTTGTCCAATTTCAACAAACAACGGGCGGCATTCAACTTGACGTCCTGTATGGAGATGCTGAGCGCTCTCATAATCATCCATCATGTTGACGTATGGGTGTTCCCACCCCGTGGGATCAAACTCGGCAGCAAGGAAATCACCCGCATTGTGACGCTTGCATTTGATGTCAATGGAGGAGAAGTTGACATGTGGAGAATCTCGATACTTGTCGTTCCATGACTGTATCCAGTTAGACCCGCCATCGCCCGCATCTTGGTCGTAGTAATCAAATAGGTTGAGCTGAATCTCGATGTGGAGATCACCCCATTGTTTTATTAGATGCTCCAATTTGCCAACCCAATGATTTTTGTAGGTTGTCCAACAACCATACCAGAAAATGAACTTGATTTCCTTCACCGAGGGGAGATGTTGTTTCATCATCGCCAATTCCTGAGCCAACTTTTGTGCGAATTTACCGCCTCCATGCTCTCCATGCCAGAAATCCCAGTCAATTTCCTTCTTACCCTCATCCACACCATCCCCGTCGTCGTTATCATTGATTACAAAGACGTCATTTTTTTGAAAGGCCTCGACGATTATTTTAGTCGTTTGATTCTTCCGCATTTTGGTTATAGCGTGGAAATCGGGAGTGATGGTTTCAACACCCTGGGTAAATCGACTTGGTTCCTGGATTGGGAGAACCAGCGTATGGTTTTTGTAGAGGCGGGGTAGAAGATCGCTTGCAATACTTTTATGGACATATAGGAGTGGCAAGGAAACCTTGTTGTAGGCTGTACCAGAGCTGCGCATGTTGCTCACGCTGATGTCTTCAAATGCAAAGTCATATACCATGTCGCGCACTTCTTTGGGGAGACGAAGAAACCACGAAGTAGTTGTCGTAGTCATGATGGAGAATAGAGGGGGGTTGAGAGGCTGAGTTGAATTGGATGAAGTGATGATGAGCTTTAACGCAATTAAGGTGGCAAAGTATTCTGGTTTGGGTGGTACGGCGCTTTTATTGAAAGAAAGTCATGAGCGTGGTGGTTAGGCAACCGTGAGGAATGGAGACCACTTTCGCTAAATTTTAGTTGTGGGGCTGAATCTCGGCCAATGCCTGTTTGGCCAAAGTCGCAGTCTAAGATTGACAAAGGTTAGCTAGCACTCAACCAACAGGTAACTGGAAAGTGGTTTGCAGAGGTCACATAAAACAATACCATTGGTTTTTAATGGATTGATTTGACCAAGCATGGGCGGTTCTGCCACCCTGAACAGCACGATTCGGTTGCCCTCTTAGTGGGCAGTTTTTCATGCTTGTTCCTTTTCTCAGCTCAACAATATTCATTTGAGAATTATTCGAGAGGTTTTTAAATTTAAAAATTGACCCTAGGATTGCATAATAATAACCTCAACTATTTGACGAATTTCCATTGGCGAAAACATAGATGGCTTTCTATGAGGTTTGTAGCTATTTACAGCCCAAATGCTTAGCTGACTAACAGCCTTGTCGTCCTCAAATACTTGATTTCGCCTCGTCGGGCTTTAGTTTCTCTCCGTCGGTAGACTACTGGGACATTGAAAGGCACTTCGGGTGTCCGCGGCTGCCCGTGTCTACTCACAGCTGTTGCAATCAACCATGGAGTGATGCGACTGCGGGGTTGAATGAATACGTAAACCCCGGCAATTAGTGTCGGGCTTTTTGTCTGCACCCCGCAAAACGGGACGGGAGTGATTTTGGCCTCTCACACATGTGCATTTTTAATCAACACGGGCGCTGGCGCATGAGTGCATCTCCATCTTGTGAGGCGAGCCCAACCTTAAAGCACGGCTATACTTGGCTAAGTGACCAGAGGCCCGGGGGTAGACCGGGATGCCATCCGAAAGTTCCTCTTAGTCATCGGACTTTTCCAACTCTCTAAACGACAATTCTACTTAAATATTTAGATGGAGATGCCATGTTGACAATGAGGCTGACCTTGGCAGTCGCAAGAATCGAGAATAACACACACACAACAAATCATTACGAATCATCATCATGGCTGGTCATTTCCGTTCCTCGCTCGCACCGGCCGCAAAGGCATTTCCAGACCGTCCACAATTTTCGGGCTTCATGAAACCGTGTCGATTTGAAGGCGATGTCCGAAATCTTGAGATTGTTGGGACTATTCCCCCTGAAATTGACGGCACATTTTATCGAGTGATGCCGGACCCTCAATTCCCTCCATTTATTGAGAATGATCCAGTACGTTCAGCACTACCTGATTCTCAGGTTCTTTTTTCTCGAAATTTAGAATTTTGCTGATGCTTGAACAATCAGTGGTTCAATGGAGATGGAAGTGTTTCTGCTTTTCGTTTCCACAATGGCGATGTTCATCTAAAGCAGAGATATGTTAGAACCGAAAAGTTTACGAGAGAGCGGGATGCAAACCGCGCGTTGGGAGGTAATATCCGATGATCTATATTTTTCGCTGCTTTATAATGCTAACATAGAGCATTTAAAGGTGCCTATAGGAACAAGTACACGGATGCAGTAGAGTTCAAAATTCGGACCACTGCCAACACTAACATCTATTACTTCAACAAGAAGCTTTTAGCAATTAAAGAAGACGCACCACCTTACTTGATGGATCCCAACACGCTGGAAACCATCGGAGTCACCGACTTCGACGGCCAGCTTCCCAGCCTTACCTTTAGTGCTCACCCTAAGCTTGACCCTGTGACAGGGGAGTTGATTAGTTTCGGATACGAAGCCAAAGGCGACGGCACTCCTGACGTTTGTTACTATACTATTGACCCAGACGGAAAATTCAATCAGGTGGTGTGGCTTGTTTCTCCGGTTGTTGGCATGATTCACGACTTTGCTGTTACGGATAACTGGGTGAGTTAAACCAGATAACTAATATTGAAGTCTATAGAGCCCTCAATGTTCACACTAGTCTAGATTCTGTTTCCGATAATCCCACAAATTTGTGATATCGAGAGATTAAAGGCTGGTGGAGAGCACTGGCAGTGGGACCCGAATGTCCCTTTTTACCTTGGAGTCCTACCGCGAAGAGGAGCCAAGGGGAGCGACGTGAGGGTATGTATTTCTGAGACTTCATGAAACTTGTGTACTATTTCACATTGCTGACGCGAATTCTTTGGGTGCGAACAGTGGTTCCAAGCCCCCAATGCCTTCCCAGGGCACACTACCAATGCGTATGAGACGAGTGATGGGAAAATTGTCTTTGATCTTCCTCTTACAGATAAGAACGTATTCTTCTGGTGGCCGGATGCTGAAGGAAACGCGCCTGAGCCTCATGACATCAAGGCTAAATATGTCCGATTCGAGTTTGACCCACGCCAAGAGTCTATTCATCTTCCCACCCCGGAGGTGATTCTTCCACTCGATATGGAGTTTCCTCGTATCGATGATCGGTTCGCCACGAAACAGCACAACCACAGTTTCTTTGACCTGATGGACCTCTCGAAAGGCACGGACTTTCCAGCCATTCTCCCTGTTCTCGGGGGAGGGCACCCATTGTATAACTCGTTGGGCCATGTTGAACACAAGACGGGCAAACTTGAAGTGTATTTCCCCGGGCCGACTCACATGGTTCAGGAACCGGTATTTGTTCCTCGTTCAGACCAAGCAGAAGAGGGAGACGGCTTCCTGATTGCGTTGGTCAGCAACTACAGCACTATGAACAGCGAATTGCATGTTATCGACACCAAAGACTTTACTAAAGCTCAGGCGGTTGTCAAGCTCAACCTCCGACTGAGAGCGGGATTGCACGGAAATTGGGTCGATGCCAGAGAATTGGCATGAAGTCAATTCCCAACTGAGAGTTGATGCACTCCTATGTGTATAGCATCAGGCGCAATGGAGATGTTAAATTGTTCTTAGTTTGGTGGTTTGTAAATAAGTGTTCACGACCACATGAATTAAAGAGACTTCTCGAGGTCAATTGAATAAAATCATCATTATGTTAAATCAAATTGAAGTATCGCTAATAGAACTATCGTAAATCATAGCTTAGGAGTGTTAGGGGCTAATCTAAGGTCCCTGATGATGAGGTCGGCAGCCTTCTCTCCAATTACCAGGGCCGTGTTATTTGTGTTAGCTCCCACGTTCTGTGGAGGGATACTTAGATCAGCAATCTTCAAACCCTCAGTGCCATATACATTCAGATCGGCATCAACAACGCCAAAGTCGTTCTGAGGTGCCATCTTTGCGGTTCCCAGTGAGTGCCATGTGGTGTTGAGGTTCTCCCTGATCCATTGCTCGATAGCCTTGTCGTCTTCAGCAGAGTACTCAATGTCCTTGACATTGGACAGAGGAGCATCTGTTTCAACGCACGCGGCGGCGGATCCAGGTGCGAAACGGGGGTGTCCAAGGCTGACCTCTCCGCGGTACATCTTTGTGCGTCGCATGATTTCACGCTGCTTCTTGTAGGCCCACATTTGCTTCTTCAAGTCAATGTCATGGGCATCGCTCAAGAAACCGGTCTCAAAGTCGAGCTCGTTGTCAAGCTCGGAGCCCGTGACGTGCATGTGGCCTCTTGAATAGGGGTAGCCGGTGTAGGTGCCCGTTGAGACATACTGGCCAGGAGGAACGGCGGCTGGGTCACCGAGGAAGCTAGAGAAGCTTGTTAGCGTTCCGATCACATGCGAGTCATGAAGGGGTTGAAATTGGCGCTTACCATGAAACTAGACCCATAAGCATCAGTGGGCGGTCTGGGGCTGGTTTAAAGTCGCGATCCCAAGCGGCTTTAAACTCTGGGCCTAGAGCCTCCACTTCCGTTTCTGTTGGGCGAAGCTTTGCCGAAATGTCAATCGCGTTCCACCCAAGCACCTTGTCCTTTGCCTCAAGCAACTTGGCTGCATCGGTGCGGCCGCTGAGGATGTGGTCAATAGTCTCGTGGGGCTCTAGATTGGTTCGGTAAGGGTATAGGATGAGGTTGTGATCTTGGTAATCCCGTCCAACACCGGGCAGGTCAACAACCACTGGGACACCGGCGCGCTTGAGGACACTGGGGTCACCAAGTCCAGATCTCTCCAGAATTGGCGGTGTGCCGCATGCGCCCGAGGAGACCACGACCAATTTCCTTGCCTTGATGGTCTGCTTTGGCTGGCGGGTGAGTCCAGTGGTGGCCTGGAAATCAGCGGTGGGGGTGCATTCAACACCAATGGCCTTCTTGGTCTCATCAAAAAGAACGCGGATGACAGATGTCTCAACTAGCACATGGAGATTGGGGTGCTTTCCGCCCTGGAGCAATGGGTGGAGGTATCGGTGAGCTGTGTCCTGGCGCTGGCCCTCTGGTGACACGTATCGCTTCCATCGCTGGAATCCGTTGTTGTCTCGCAGGTTTTGGAGATCTGCAATCTCGGGCCAACCAATTTCGCTGGCGGCGTTCAGAAAATCACTCTCAGGCTTTTCTGCGCGGAGCGTGCCGTCTGAGACATGGATTGGGCCGCTGTGGCCGTGCAAGTTGTCTGGATCCTCTCCGTGGTAGGTTTCAAGCTGGAAAAGGTTAGAATGTGGAGATGGCGGCGGACTAAGGCCTGGACTCACTTTCTTTAGGTAGGGCAGCATTTCGTCCGCTGACCAACCAGGAGTCGCCCACGAATCAAAGTCAGACCGTTGAGCTCGCGTGTACATCATGAAATTGATGGATGAGCCACCGCCCAAGGTGCCTCCGGACGGAACAATTGGCTCACGGTCCGCTAAAACCTTTGACTTGTTGCCCTTGTAGAAAATAGCAGTCTTGGATGTGGGCAAGAGATGTGTGAGGAAAAGAGCGGGATTGGTGACGTTAGGGACATTGTAATTGTCCTGTCCACGTTCAATGACTAGAATAGACAAGGTTGGGTCCGCCGCAGCCAATCGCCCAGCAACGATGCATGCTGCTGTGCCGCCTAGGAGGATAATATGTTAGGACCGTGGGATCAATACGATGAGGGATGAAATAGAAGCTCTTACCTCCAGCGATAATGATGTCTACCTCGCGGGTAGCATCTGTGATTGTGCTTGAGATACCCATGGTAGGCACCTCAACAATTGGCAAAATGAAGGGAGGGAAAGTTGTGGGGTATGGGGAAAAGTGCGGAGTATGTGGAGGTCAACGGGAACAGTTAATGAGCTGGGGCAAGTTGGCCAGGATATCACCGGCTTTTATAATGCCTCTACGACCGACCCTCCTGATCTCCATCCATCCCCTCTTCAGCCTCACAACATAACCGCGGAGCGCCCGTAATCTTAGCCGCGGCGCCCGTGCACCTAGTTGCCGAGTTGGCGTGAGGCGAGCGACTCATGCCATGTGTTGGTGGTCGATCAGTTGGCAGTCTGGATTGCTGCAGGGTCCAATAGTCAGAATGGCTGATTTTAGTCTGGCTGGTCCCTTGGTCGTTGCTTTGGTGATTGTGAAACACTCGCAATTCCCACTCAGAATCGGAAACCGAACCAACGTGTCCTCTGACAACACGCATGCCATTGGGTCAGTCCACGCCTCCCGCGAGCCTCCTTTTCGCTATTGTCGTTGTCCCACTCAGGGTGCATTGACCCCGCATCTGCAGCGGGCCTCTTAGCTAGCTCACGAGGCCGGTTGTTACATGAATGGCAAGCGTTCCCACAAAGGGCTAGAATAACGGCGGCACCGCTAAATGCGGGGTTGGGCCAGAAGCACCTGAATAGTTGCTGCATAGGTGAACCCGATCTTGCCGTTCGCCTCCTCCATCTCGATCTCACCTCAAACTCAAATGTGAACGCGATGTCACGCCGAGTAAGCAGCGTTTCTATCTATGTATGGAGAGCCTAGGAATCTGTCATCTATCAAAACGGCATGACGGTGGATGGCAATTTTTTTTGGCTTTGCAGGGCTCTGGGGGACCGCCTGAAGAAGGAGGTGGATCCCTTTCATTGCATTGGCGAGACCAGGATATTGCTATCTGAACCAACGTAACACCCGCTTGTCATGTACTGCGCCACTCGGGCAATATTGGAGCAGTCGAGACTCGCAGTGTTCACTCGGGTGTGTTCCGTGGTGAGATGTCTTGCTGAGTGTGCCAATATACATGTTGGGCCAGCGAATGATAGCATATCTTAAACACACACACTGCAAATCACGGAAACGTAGCGCGAGAATATTGGCTTTTTACGCATGCAGTATCCACTTCGTCCGCATCTCGGAGATGCGGAAGCGGGGTTCGTTGAGTGTGATTGCATGACGTTACCCAGCTCTTGGCATTGAGGGCATTTGGAGTGCTCGAAAAGATATCGTTTTGAAGATGGAATCATGATGTTGTGGAGTGTACTAAAGAACGAAATTAAATGAACGCGGCGCTAGTTTCGGGAAAACGACCGTTAGAAACACCGTACCCCAGCCGCCGCTAAATCCTTCGCCTCATGGTTGGGGCTGAAGTCCGAGCTGCCATCGCCTGTTGTTGAGCTCACATAACCGGAGTAGTTCATGGTTATTCCCACCGCGATGACATGTTAAATATGATACCGTGATAGTCTGTGCTACATCTTACTTTTCCAACCCTTTGGGTGCTCCAATTGATCCCTGTCTTGAGATCCATGATGACAAGCATTTTTCTGACCAAACACTTATGGGGAAAGCATGGGTGGTACCCTCCCATGTGCTGATGGCCATGGCACTTGTATAGAGATTGCCAAGCTGAGCAAGGCTGACCGGGGGGGGGGCATATTTCCTCCTGAGGACCTGAGGGTGGAACCTCAATTCTTTGGCCGTTAGAGCTCTTTTTAATCCTTGCAAGCCAAGATTAACCAGTCGAAGATAGCTAGGGTAGTCTTCACATCTGCAGCCATCGATCCACGTTCCTGGTCATAGCTTGCCTAGCTCTCCTAGCTCTATGTGGCTTGCTTTAGTTGTGGATGTCATTAATCACCCAGCCGACAAAATTTCAAGATCGCAGCCGCATCATCTCACTGATGCACATGAATGTTAGACTAGTATTGTCTCGGGTGAGGCCCATAGTTGGGAGTGACTAGGCAGGCAGGCTAGCCAAGGGGGAGTAATACGCCGCGAAACCTCCGTCTTGTGCCACCCGTCTAAGCAAGTCGCTGGCATTTTCAAATAATGTAACTTCACTTGTAATTCGCAAGGCAGTCAATTGACCCGAATAGCAATGTTGTTTTGAGTAAAGACATTTGCTTGAATAGGATTGTTAGTACCACCCAGGCATTGTAGGGGCATTAATTTCCAAAGACAACCTCGTGAAGAATCAGTGAACCGATTAATCCTTGAGATCAACTTGATGCGATGTAATAAACTGACTGACGCTTCTGGTACAAACACCAAGACAATTCGAGCTACTAATACAGCTACGGCAGCGCGTTTGCGGTGGAGTGTTCTGCCTTGATTGGCAATTTCAGAACGAGAAGATAATAGACAGAATTAAAAGAGTGATGCCCTTGTCTCGATCTTGCATATGAATATAATAAATGCTTTGAAAAAGCCCCTTCTTTTCGCTGATAAAATCCATGATTATTTAATGGTTAATGGCACTCATAGATGTAGCTTCAGAAATCTGGTGTGATCAAACCGGGGTACGATCATTCCACTACGAGACGGATAGAAGTGTAGGGTGGCCGTAAGAATTCACAACCCCTAGCTCAGATCACCTTCTACACTTCTGCAATAGAATTTGATTCCGTTTTTGATGAGAAAGAAAGTGAGGAAATTGAATTAATTTTATTTTCCAATATTTGGAGTGATTCTGTTCAGAACTTTGGAGAAATTGATTGGGTCAATTGGACCGGATAATTTGGCGGAATGCGGACTTCATCCGGGCCGGACTAGCCTCTCCTCCGGAATGCCGAGGTCAACGTCATAGTGATGGAGTAAGCCTTAGACACTATCTTCGTCGTATTTTTTTGGTATTTCCTCGGCCCGCCGGGTGTTTTAGATTAGCGGCGAAGGATCACTGGCGTATGAAATCAGGAGCAGTGCTCTTTGTATCTTTCTGAAATACGCAAACTTGCTCTTATATTTTTCTGCTTGCTGAAAGATTGCCATCTACGTAAAACCTGCCATCGTTAAATTAAAAATGGCCATCGACAGAAACCCCGTCATATGGACTCCATCCGGGAGGGATCTCAAAAGCTCGTCGCTTGCAAGATTTCGAGATCGCATCAAGGCGAAATATGGCCTGGCGTTGGAGACTTATGATGACCTCCACAAATGGTCTGTCGACCCATCGACGGCGGGTGATTTTTGGATGGAACTTTTCAGTACCCTAAACATAGGCGCAACCAAACCCCCCTCCCGAGCGTTCAATGAGGTCACCATCCAATTTATCCGCTGTGTGATTCGCTGAGAACTAACCTACCGTAGCCCACCCGACATATGTATCCAACCCCGGTATTCTTTCCCGACGCACGGTTAAACTTTGCCGGAAGCATTCTCCAAGACCGGATTCCTTCGGATATCGCGATATACGAGGCAAAAGAGGGATCTTTGGAAGCCCGGGTTATAACTTGGGGCGAGTTGTATGATCGCGTGGAGGTGCTAGCCGGAGCCATGAGGGCTTTCGGAGTCACAAAGGGCGATAGAATTGCCGCGGTTGTCGAGACTTCGGAGCTTGCCATATCACTCTGCCTGGCGACATTATCAATTGGAGCAATCTGGTCCTCAGTATCCCCAGATTTTGGGGTGAAAGGAATTCTGGATCGAGTGCTCCAAATCGAACCAAAGCTGATATTTGCAGATACTTCGGTGATATATAACGGGAAGACACGAGATCTGACGTCTACTATCGAGACTTGGGCAAAGGTAGTCTCAGCCAGTCACAATCTAAAGCACATTGTACTGCATTCAAGTGGGACCAGCTTGGAATCTCAATTCCACAAGGCGATGGATCTGGCTACTTTCTCCTCGCATGCAAAGGGCAGGGTATTGCAGTTTGAACAGCTGCCGTTTTCACATCCCGGATTCATATTTTATTCATCTGGAACTGTAAGCCTGCCGTCATTGATTTAGATGAGTGAGCTGACAGATATCCAGACGGGGTCACCAAAGTGTATTCTGCACAGTGCTGGCGTAAGTATTGGGAATGACAAGCTTATTCACCGCTTACGTTGGAGTTTAGGGAGTTCTTTTGCAAATAAAAAAGGATTATGTAATGCAGAGCGATGTTCGCCCGGACGATGTACTATTTCAGTATACTACAGTATGTGCATTTTTGCTTTTTATGATAGTCCGACGTTAACTTTGATTTCAAGACAGCATGGATAATGTGGGCATTCTTAGTCACGGCGCTTAGCACAGGCGTAAAGCTCGTAGTCTTTCGTGGCTCCCCATTGTACCCCACAGCTAGGTTTCTGCCACAGCTTCTTTCGAAATTAAAGTGAGCGTCTTGAGTTATCGTACTAGCACATAGAGCTGATTTCGTGAACAAAGGGTGTCGGTGTTCGGTACGTCAGCAAAGTATCTTACCGACCTAATGGACAACGGAATAAGACCAAGTGAGAAAAAGCCTCAGCATTACTGTCTGAAATATACACTAACGCGACATAGGAGAGGAATTTGATCTTACTTCTTTGAGAAGGGTTACATCTACAGGCTCCGTATTACCTTCGGATGTTGCCCAATGGTTTTACAATACTGGGTTTCCTAGACACGTACAACTAATTTCGGGGAGTGGCGGAACCGAAACTTCATGCTCGTGTATGTCCCAATTCAATTTGGAAGCTGTCATCTAGGAAATTAACTGGACTACATAGTCGTCAAAGGAAACCCACTAACCCCGGTCCATGCTGATGAGATTTCCGGGAAATCCCTGGGCATGGCGGTAGATTGTTTTGATCCCCTCAACTCTAGAGGTGTATCGATTGTTGGCACAAACGAACCTGGGGAGCTCGTTTGTACACAGCCATTCCCAAGCCAACCTCTGACATTCTGGGGAAAAGATGGCGATGAAAAGTACAAGAATGCATATTTTTCAACCTTCCCCGGTGTTTGGACCCAGGGTGATTTGATTCGGGTTAATCCAAAAACAAAGGGAATTGAGATGCTGGGTAGATCGTAAGTTCATTCAGGAGGAGACAGTGAAATATGCTGACTTGATCATAGAGACGGAGTATTGAACCCATCCGGCGTTCGATTTGGTTCCGCCGAAATATATAACGTTGTTCGACTATTCCCGGAAATTGAGGATTCCGTCTGTGTCGGACAGAGAAGACCTCAAGATCGAGATGAAAGGGTTGTGCTATTTTTAAAATTAAGAAGCGGAGCGAGAGGAACCTCTACCCTAGTGGAGAGAATCCAGAGGCAAATTGCTGAAGGGCTGAGTAAAAGACATGTGCCGAAATACATCTTTTACGTGGATGACATTCCCTACTCTGGCGTGGGAAAGAAGCTTGAGATTTTGGTAAAGAATCTCATCAGCGGAAGAAAGGTCGAGACGACTGTCGCTGCAAACCCGGAGAGCCTCTACATTTACGAGAAATACTTCAATATTGAGGAGGCGGCTGAAATGGACAAGAAAGAACACCTTGCTAAGCTTTGATCTGCCAATTAGATATTGCGTTGAGGATCGGTTTACATGTCCATGGGGCTGTAATATGTGGTGAGAGGCAGAGCTGGCATATGAAACATAAATTTTTAATAAGAGGTCACTTTGTGCAAATCTAAACAATAGAATCGCGAAAGAACCGCATCTCAAACTCAAGTATATTTCCTCAAATCCTTGCAACCATATTTACACCCGAACTCTATTACTTCAATTCAAACAGCCGTTTTCAGATGGTTCCTAACATCCTCATTTCAGTAAGAAATACATTCAATCCTCATGTAGCCATCCAGATCATACTGGGGAAGCCTTTAGGTATTCTTCACCTTCACCTTCTTCGCCTTAGCCTTAGCCTTCTCCTGCTTCTTCTTTTGAGATTGATAGGCTTGCTTCGCCTTTGCCTTTGCTTGCGCTTTCGTTTGTTTGACACCAACGTTTTTGACTCCGGCAATCTTTATGTTGCTGGATGGCTTGCACTGCAGGACCGTAGTCGTGGTGGGCGTTGTCGCAATGACAGTCTCGTCGAAGACCACAGCTGGGCCTGGCCCCAATGGTAAATGTCCTGTTGTCAGTGCAACACAAGTACCACAGTCGACGAGATGTGTAGCAGTTTTTGTTATGGTCCAGATGGTCTCAGTTGGGCCTTGAGTAAAGTCGGGTTTGACAGCGATAGTTGTCGTACACCCTGCATCCTCAACAAATATCGGGGCTGTTTGAGGCGCCGCCTGAAAGCCCTTCGGTTTGGGGACAATTGCTTGTCTAATTTCGACAGGGTTCGCCAAGGCAAGGCCAGCCAAAAGCGCAAATGTAATGGCTTTGAGCATGATGTGATGACCTATTAAGACATTAGAGACCAGGTCTTATGAGAATCCAAGGATCGAATCATACCGAGCTATACAGGAAATATTTGAGAAACGTGGATAAGGTTGCAGATGGGCAAGCGGCGCAAGATATAGTGATGATAGGGAGCCTGAGGATTGTCTGGCTAAGTGATGGTTGGGAGATATCTATGGAACCAGGTTGGTAGATTGATGTCCTTTTATCCCAAGTATTACCGTTAGATTTGTTCGTGCCTACCAAAGCGTGGCATGTTTTGCAGCTTCAAAAGGTCCCATGGCCATAGCTGTGAATTCTAATTTTTGAATTTTTTTTTTCCGAAATTGTACATTGTTCCTACAATGAGCTGAGCATGGATTTTGCGCCGACGAGCTAGGTGGAATGCATCCCAAAGCCTATCGGCCTCGCCCCTTGCGAGGCGTGAATGTCTCAGTTTGGTTCCTGATTGAGGCAGTAAGCTTTTTGCATGCAGTCATACCAGACCAAAAAACTCTAATACCTAGACGAATCGAGAAATTCCACATTCCAAGCCCTCGCGAAGCAATTGTTTTGCGCCCCTTGACAATAAGTGAGCGGCCTTGCCGAATGTCTAACGAAAAGAGAAGAATATTGGAATCTTTGGCTATACTATTCTTGTCAGAGCATGCAATGTGGTCCTGTTCCAAGCAAGTGCTTAGAAATGGCATCTTGGCATTTTGGGGATTGAATTTCGTCAGCTCTTAAAGTTCAACAGGATGCTCTCAAGCAGAGCTTTGACTAGCGGCTGATGCTTCTAGCTGTGGGCCACTGACGGCATTTGAATATCAACTCGCTGCCGATATTTCCGAGAAGTGCGACTGGGACGTAACCAGCACTACATCTACGCTTTGTGCATGTTATATTAATAACTGATCAACAAGAAATAAACAAAGATCCCCAGCGTGACGTACAGCACCGGCATTCTCATGTCTGGGTAGCTGGAACGTTGAGATAGAATGACTGTCGGTGGGCAAAAGTGATGTCTTAGCATGACCTATCTGATATCAACTAAGAGGCCCATCCAAATAAAGCCTTCGGAAATTATTTCTGACCTTGCGTTTTCTCAGAACGTGGTGTTGCGTCACTAAAAACACGACAGAATGGTGAATCAAACCCAACTGTCGGGACCCCCGCACATGCTGTACAAATCCCTAAGAAGCAGCTTACAGCAATAAAATCCAATTTCGGTAGGTAATGGTATGATTTATCCCACGCGACAAGGCTTTACTTTCTCCGGATGCTCGCCACCACCTGAACACAAGCATTTGCCACTATTCCACAAGACCGCCAATCCCGAGGCTTTTCCCAATCAAGATTAATCGACACTTTAATAACCGAAGACAGCTTGTTTAGTCAGCGATGGACTTGCCGGTCATACGGTCAAACGCCTCGAATAGGCGTCATGCACCAATTTATTGATGCTTTCAGAGTCCTGTTCATGAAGAATCACAGAAAAGAAATTGGTTTTGCAAGTACATATAATCTTTTTTTCATTTGGCATCATAATGTGGAGTACGATATTAACTGCCCCAGATACTCTGCTAGCTCAAATCCGTCCTCCCCTGGGTGTCTCTGTTTGTCGTAATGATCCAATTGTGATGCAATATGACTGGATCCATTGTGTCGGAATCCATGAAGCTAGAGTTGATCCTCGCGGGCCGCCAGACGGTGTAAAAACAAATTTGTGTATTGATGATTAGGTACGGGATAAGTAGTTTCAAGCATTACTCTTATGTCGAGTGAATGTGTTAGACGGATTGAGGTTTTGATGCTTGTCAGATCAGACTAAAAAATATACATCGAAATATTGATTTGAGAATACATCGAAAGTAGCAAGGTATTATGTAAAGTGAAATTTGCTGTTGTGATTTTGACACTGGCTCAGGTCATTTCCACAGATATGCAGTACATCATGCTTCATCCCTGAACATCATATTCTGAGCATATCTCCTAACCCCCCAATATCTACGAAATCATTTTTTCATGGCTTGTTTTTTCGCATTGCTTTCTAATTTTCCATCACTTCGATTCAACTTGCACTGTATCGGCACTGCCACGTGGGATGGATTTTGGTAGCCTTGAAGGTTATTAGATACCCCTGGTGCCATATTTTCGGAAGGCGTATTTTCGGTCCCGATACCAGAATCGGACGGCCATGAATTAGTAGAATTGAGAGACCCTGGCCATGAAGTTGTTGTAGTGCGTCCGTCCTGGATATTGAAGTATGGTCTTAACGACGGAAGACACCCAATGACAACACAGCTATTGCACTCAAGAGTATTCCACAGCACTGGACGAAACGTATTGCAAAAATTAGAACGTGTAACGAGAACCGAAAACAATAGTTTCGTATCGAAACTTGTATTATTAGGGAGTTGGGACATACGCATGATGCTCATGGAAACATCGTCTCCTTTTTGCGAAACCTGTACCGTGACGAGTCGGACAATGCATATTGAAATGTTCACAATGCCTAATAGGAATGTGCAACACACCCCAATCCTCAAAGATTTCGTTAAACTTAGACTAGGGACAATGAACCAGGGTAGGATGAAGACTGTCGGTTGTTAATATCAACCAATCTACCATTCTAACCAGCTCGTGAGCTTAAGCCTTACCTAGAAGATCACCAAGGAAATGAAAGCTCCATGTAATGTGAAATATTATGTCCCCATATTTTAACAGACAGGTCGATTCAGGAGCTGGATGCCTTTGATTCACCTGCATCAGCACGAGCATTCCTCAATCTCCAACTGAATTGGAAACGTACCATGTCTTTTCGACTGGCTTGCAAATGCAGAATAGTAATAATACACTCACAACATAAGATACTGCGTTGTAGACTACTGTGAACCATAGGAATATCCTGCATTTTGTCATGAATTCGGGAAATACCTGTAAGTAAACGGAAAGAAGCGCTGCTTTGCATAGATAAAATGTTGTCCATAGCGGCAGATGTGAGAGCCAGTATATCTGATCGCAAATTTCATGAGCAGTTGTTCGCATAACCAAACTTCTATATTTCCATACCTCCATGACTATCGGGATATCTTTAGGATTTCCATTATAACCAACAAGGGTCGTCATTACAGAGCGCTCGATTGCGCCAAGTTTTGCCTCAACAGCGGTCAAGGCATTCGTTATGATCGCTGTAACCCAGGCCATGCAGATGAAATAGTCGCTAAGACTCATTTTTCGTTGTTGTATTCGGATTCGGAGGTGGAGGCGAGCCAAAATAGCCATGCCGGCGAGCGCGGTAAGAAGCCATCCTGCAGCCTAAGCCTCGTTTCAGTATTTCCTAGCCAGGATTACAGTAGTAGTCCGTGTGACAAAAGCCACTGTGGAAAATATCATACAAGAACCGCCAAAGGCCCCGGGGATTGCAGTCCCATGAGTCGTAGCCGATGTTACGGCCGCAGTCTTGATTCGGGTCGCGGCTGATTGAAGAATGGGTTCGATGTGATTAATCGGCTGGCACTTGAGGGTACTAGACCGTGAGTCATCGATGACTTTGATATATTTTAAGGCTGTGGATTCGGGGTGAGGGCGTGCGACGGAGAAGACCGAGAATTCAATGTCTTTTGTGTCCTGCGGGGACCGAATTCTATTTCTATATTCCCATAGAGTTGGCTTCCGCCACTAAGTGGCTGATCAAAGTTTTTTCCTCGTGACCGCTTGCTGAGTCTCGCCAGCCCAAATTCAGAAAGTGATGAATGTGCTTAAGCCGACGCTACCTAATTATGGCATAATAACTACCGAAGCCACCATGAATACAGCACATTCCGCCGCCAAGACATTACATCAAATGAGCTAAAACTCTTAAAGAAATCATTCTCGTTTTGCTAATCCTGTCATGATTAGGCATTGAAAGTGTATATCTAGAAGTGCCCTAGTTTATTCATGAGGGCTAGAATAAATATCTGATCAATCTGCTAGGGAAAAGAAACCACAGTTGTTACAACATTAGCTTTTATGCGCCGATATCTAATCATCAGCGGACCCATTAGGAGAATGGTGGCGTACTCTATTGATGAGACGAGGCTTCATTTAACTTAGCGCGATGCTTAATACAGCTTCAATAAACCTTCGTAGGACGTAGACCGGGTCATTCAACACCGTTTGCTTTATTCAAAAATAAATGCTGCAAGGGCCCCATTACCACAAAGGCTGAGTTACAAGAATAGCGGCTTGGCGCTCCTTCCCCTTACATACCTTGGCACGCTAACATCGTTCCTCATCAGGGCTGGTAAATTCAAATATCTGCACCAGGATCCCGCGCTTCGGACATGGCGTCAAACCTGTAGAGTTACAGGGGTGCAATTAAAGGAGAGGCTCACGTGCTCGGATGATTCGCCTAAAGAGCCGCTTCTGGTGTGGATGAAATCCACACCATCGAATCCTTGAAAGAAAGATTGTACCACCTCTACTTTTCCCACCATTTCCTCGCTGCACTAACTAAGAAATAAATATTGTATAAACAAGACAAACAATTAAAAATAATTTGTAGTTATTTTTACTTTTATTTATTTACTGACACTTTAGCTAGCAACCTGATATTTAGAGCAGTCAAGTCCTATCAGCTCCAAGGTGAAGAAGCCTCGGAAGAACAATCTTTGAAGGGGTGTATGGTGTATAATGCAGTTAGGCGCCTTAGAACAGGATGCTGATTGAATCTGCGATGCACTTTTAGCCGTAGCGCGCCGCAGGGGAGGATTTATGATGTCATCCCGCTCATCTTGACGATTTGGAAATATTTCACCTCTTCATAACTGGTGCACCTCCAGATGTTCAAACAGTATAAGTAGATTTGAGGGTTCTAGGCGCTTGGCACATTGATGCTGGCCCTCAAGTGTTCGTCCCAACTGCCAACAAGGGTGCTCTGTCCTGAAACAGTATGAAGGTGTCGTAGGGTTTTTGCCCAATTGTGCTGATTGATCAGGTGGGGAATTTCTTGAGCTGAAACATTCAACCCCTCTCAACCATTCCGTCTAATTTCCGTCGCTGGTGAAATTGCCTATCCCAGCTAAGGCTGCCGTATTTTATTGAGCTTTCCCTCTGTCTGGCAACCATGTCCGGCTCACCCCACTGGTTTCCGCCGCAAAACTGACCCTGGGAGCTGGAACAACGAGCCTAATTAGGATGCCGTTACCCACTTACAGAATATCTGCGTCATCACAGCCCTATAGACATTGATACTCGGCTCAATTCCACGAATCAAACCCAGTTGACGAATCAAAAAGGGCGTAGGGCGTATCGGGGAACCTGCTATCGGCCTAGAACATGATATCAAGTCACCTAGATAAATCCCTTGGCCATCCCTTTACATTGTATGCTTAATCGTTTAATTTTACTTCTATTCCGTAGCTTCTTTATCTTTTCATTCGTTCAACCAGAGCTTGCTGTGCAGCTCCCGTCTTTCACTCTTTACTTTTACTACTTTCTTGCAAACATGAAGTATTATTGCACTCTTTTTGCGGCCTTGACTGGCCTTGTACACTTGGCTGCGGCAGAGTCGGTAGTGGGCTCAGCCGAAGGTTTTGCTGCAGGTGTAACGGGTGGCGGTGATGCCACGCCTGAATACCCAAGTGACATTGATGAGCTCACAACGATGTTGACCGATGAGACGCCTCGAGTTATTGTCCTGAAGAAGGAGTATGACTTTACGGAATCGGAGGGCACCACTACCGGCAACGTGTGCGCTAGCTGGGGAACTGGAGATGCTTGCCAGAAAATCATTCAAGATGACTGTGGTTCCTCGACGGCCCTCACTGCTACCTGGTACAATGCTCCAAAGACCCCGATTGATATTGCATCCAACAAGACTCTCATCGGTGTTGGAAGCGAGGGTGTCATTAAGGGCAAGGGTCTGAGAGTTCGCGGAGGTAGCTCGAATGTCATTATCCAGAACATTCAAGTCAGCGACTTGAACCACGAATACGTTTGGGGTGGTGATGCAATTTCATTTGACGGCGCTGATCTTGTCTGGGTTGACCACGTCACGGTATGATGCTAAAGAACAATTGCCTTTTCAATTCTTCAGAGCTAACTCTTTGATCAGACCGCTCGGCCCGGCCGCCAGCATTATTGCTTTGGCTTTGATACTAGCACCCGAATCACGCTCTCGAACAACTTTATTAACGGCGATTCGACTTACTCTACTGGTTGCAACGGATACCACTATTGGGTTTTCGAGATGGTTGGCGAGAACGATCAGATCACCATGAAGAACAACTACATCTATCACACTGCGGGCCGCGGTCCCGCTCTGAGTGGCAGTACTCTTCTGCATGCTGTCAACAATGTCTGGGAAGACATTAATGGACACGCACTTGAGGGTGGAGAGGCAGCTGCTAAGGGTGTTTTCGAAGGAAACGCTTTCATCGATGTTGACACTCTGGTTTCAGACTACCAGGGAACTCTCTTTAGTTCCCCAGATGCTAGCACGAACGCTGGGTGCCAAGATGCATTTGGTCGATCATGTGAGGTCAACGTCTTTGAGAACACGGATAGCTCTTCATTCACCAGCTACAAGGACACTTCCTTCTTCTCGGACTTCTCCGGTCTTACTATTGCTGACGCAGACGCTGCTTCTGAGGCAAGGAGCTCGGTTCCCAAGAGTGCAGGAGCTGGAATAATTGATGTCTCTGGAGGCACAGTTGCGTCATCTCCTGACAGCACCCCAACAAACACCCCTGTATCCGCAACCTCGCAGACTACTCCAAAGGCCACCACAGCCTTTACGCCTGAGGCTATTATCCTATCTACTGCCACCCCCGAGGCCAGCTCTGCATCTGCTGCAGCATCTGAATCCAGTGTTCCCCTCTACGGAAAATGTGGTGGCTCTGGGTACGTAGGCCCTACA
Source organism: Calonectria hongkongensis (assembly GCA_017140755.1). NCBI lineage: Eukaryota > Fungi > Ascomycota > Sordariomycetes > Hypocreales > Nectriaceae > Calonectria > Calonectria hongkongensis. Next base: position 735,675 of record JAACJA010000015.1, read on the forward strand.
ACATGCACCGAGGGTACTTGTGTCAAGGCTAATGACTGGTATTCACAGTGCATCTAGACGCTAATAGGTTCCCATGATTGGAGTGTCCTGATATTCCTGAACTTGGGGAAATGGGCCCTGGTCCATTCAAATATCAGTGTATTAAGATATTACTTCGTTTCAACATTAGTTTAACAATTCTTGTTTAATATATACACATGATTATATAACAGTCCATGATGATGCTGTGGCTGGTAGACTCTCGCCCATTGGCTTTAGTGCTCAGACACCATGGAAGCCCACATCCTCGCGTTATTGGTTGAAATACGCTTATCACAAAACTCGTGTGTTGACAATGGCTGCCTGACGCTCACCGACGAATGAGCGTCTTCGTCCGGGTCGTTTAACCGAGCTGAATCTCGGATAAAGTGGTGGAGACTGCTGCGCCCCATCCTTGCTTTTTGGGATGAAACTGCTGACGCTGCAACCTCACCTCCATTTATCTCTAGGGCTGAAATCTTGAAATGTTACCTCTGACATCGAGCGGTTTTTGTGAACACTAAGCAACAACATGCTGTCCAGCACTCGATCTCTCTTCTCCTTTTGGGGGCTTCTCCTGCTAGCCTCACAGTCACTGGCACATAGCAAGGAAGATCAAAAACCTTTGACTGAACTTGAGGATGTCCCAGATGATGCGGGTTTTGACCATGTGGTCAACATTGGACCCGAGCGACCCGTTTATCCCAGCCGACCTGCAAAATTAAGGATATATCGCGAACTGGAACGCTCCTGTGCTACGAAAAAGGGCCAGCCAATCTCCAACGTGGATATTCCAATGAGCACTTGTGCTACGGCAAATTTTACTCTGGATGGATATGTCTTTTTGGGAAATCATGGTGTTTGTGATGGAGGAAGTAGGGGACCGACCGTGATCGTTTACGATGGCGTTAATTGTTCTGGAAACCAAAAACGGCTGTCATGGGGCACAGCATTCGGACCCGGCCACTGCATGACGAGATGGATATGGGATGCTTCGATACGAGAAGAAATGAGAGACTTGAAGGACTGGTCAATGATGTTCCACTGCACCGACGATCTATCAGTTACAAGCGCAACTCCGATGATGAACATCAGCCAGCCGCCCCCTCCGCCTCCGCCAGTCGAGAGACCGAAGCCACCGAGACCAAGCTACGCATCTGTATCCGATTCAGCATGCTATATCCCAGAACTGGGCATGAAAGGCCACCCGAGATTTATTTTCCAAAAGCCTAAGCCTGATATATGCGTCGATGTAGCAGCTTTGCATAAACTCAAGATTTACCGAAACGCACTCTGCCCCAACGGCACCGAGGCCTTGTTTACAAAGTGGTATAAGAAAGGCTGCCGTGGCGAGCCTGTCTCGGTTCAAGAAGTGGATGAGAATTTGATCGCAACAAATGGCCCGAATACCTGTATCAAAATGGGCGGGGAAGAGGCGAGCAGCTACGCGTTCGTGTGTGATGGTGACTTGCGGAGCGGCAAGGTGACCCAGAGCTTGTTCAGCGATGACGACGAAGATGCTATTCACCTTCATTATACATATGGAAATCCTGGAAGAGCTGTGAAAATGAAATCGGGAGCGATGAGCAACCACCGAGAGGGAGTCAACACTGTCGCTTTTGGCCTTAGCTTGTTAGCTTTGCGGTTACTTTTGTAGCGAAATAGAGATGACACGAGAAACCAAATAATGACTTTATCTGAGAATTAAATTTAATTATGACGCTCTTTTAAACTAGGAAACCAAAATCGGTCGTGCAAATTCGTGATTATGTAAATAATTCGGATGTTGTGAATCATATCATATCTTCGTAGACAATATATAATGCAGTGGTCAGGCGAACATCGCAAATTTAGACCAGGCTTCTCGCTTAGAGCCTCTCAGTCAGTTGTTTTCCATGCGCCAGTATCTGGTGCATATCTTGCAATAAATAAAACCAGGAGACCACCACAAATCTTTAAGAAGGTAACTGGAAGATATCATCAGCGGGACATCTGGCTCGTAGGATTTCCATAACCTACAAATAGTAAATGTCCAACCAACCCCAATGGCATTGATCAGCGGGACAATAACAGCAGACGCAGTAGCTCCAAATATGTACTGTAACACATACTTGCTCGAGACAACCTCTGCTCTCTCAGCAGGAAGCACCTCTATAATTCATTAATACTGGCCAATGGCAAAGAATGGACCACTCACCGGCCGAATATGTATTCAACGCGTTCCATGCTCCCATTAAACCAGTACCAATCCAGAATGCCATGACTATTGGCAGTGCTAGACCACCAAGTTTATGTTGCAAAGCCCATCCGTAAAGTAGAATTGATATCGGTAGGACAGTAAATAAGTATACGAGGCTGCTGTTCAGTCGATCCTTGGGTATTCGTTCGCCGCCGCGCTTCCGTTTGTATGTTTTCATGGTGTAATCTGACAAACGGCCTCCGACAATACTACCGACGATAAATCCCATGCCAGGAGCCAGATAAAATAAACCACTAATTAGAGGGGTCGTGAGGTTAAATCGGGGATTGATGATGTGTCGGACAGATGTAAGCAAGCCGTATTGTGTCACAGCCAGAAACCCGCAAGTTAAATCAGCCAAAAACACTTGTGGCCTTAAAAATTGTTTGAAAGTCGAAATGGGGTTAAACCTCTGCAGAACCTCCAAGGCCGGATTTTTCGCCTTTGGAGCGTCCTCATACAGCTGCCTGACCTCACTCTTGATGTTTGGGATAAAAAAGATGGACAGGATTAAACCTAAGCCTGCCATTGCAACCTGAAGCCAGTATATGCTTCGCCATTTGCTATATGTCACAATGATACCACTGATTGAAGGTCCTGTGAATCGTCATGTTAGTGACGCGTTGACGTTGAGACAAGAGAGATCTACCCAGGGCTGAACCTGCCACGCTTCCAACCTGGAGGCATCCGACGGCTGTACCGCGAACCGCGGGCTCGAATATATCAGCAATGACAGTCTGGCCAGCAACCATGAAATATGTTCCCGTGAAGCCAGACAGAATACGCATGACAGTAAATACGGCCATGCTCGGGGCCAGCGCAGTGCCAATCGACGCGCCAAACATGACTAGGAGTGCGGCATTATAGCTCCTTCTTCGACTAAATATTTCTGCTATTGGTGACCAAATCAGGGAAGACGATCCCATCGCAATAAGAACACCAGCGTTCGTGACATTGAGAATCTCCGAAGTTGTTGATAGGTCAGCTGCAATTTCGGGAGTTGCCGCAAGCAATGACGTGCTGAGAAATGTGACGACGAGAGTATTCCAGCTGACTATGAACAGAATCAGGAATTTCTTGCCGTTGCGAAATTGGTTGAACCTGCTAGCGTTGGACACACTGCGCGTTATGGGATCTGGCGAGGCAGCCTCGCTATCATCGTGCATTACGGACGCCATCTCCGCATTCCACGAACCATGCACAGCAAGAATTAATTATCTGGGGAAAACAGAAAAAAAGAAAGAGGAATGGGCGAGCGAACGGCCTGGGGAAAAAAAGGCTTTGCCTCTAGATAACCTGGGTGGGCCTTTTTACAGCTCCATTCTAATCCCGGGCCTCGCAGGAAGAAGCTCCATAAAAATTGGAGCCTTTACACCGTAATCTGCCCGATGTATTGAGTTGATGTATAATTGTCGCGTTTGTGGCTTCTGGGCATCACGGTGCTTTTTTTTCCAGACAAGAATGACATTGGAGCCTGGAAAATAGTGGTTTATGACATGAAAGAGAATGGCCACTTGGATTTATAATATCCAGACAATCATTTGAGAAGTGCTTGAATGATCATCTACAGGCTCGAAAATCCGATCTCGGGAGAGCCGCCCCACAAAGCGGAAAAAGTGAGATTGGCTCTGCAGATTGACAAAAGCATCAGCGGAGAAAGAAACGGCCTAATTCAGAGGGAAAAAATCACAAATAAAAAAATAAAAGTAAATATATCACAGGTCTTATTCTAGCTATATTGAAAGTATTCTTTGATTCGGATTTCATCTGGCGATGCAGACATTGATTTTGTAAGTCATCACGTTCGCAGCCCACCTGATTGCGCCAGGTGAGGGCATCGCGGCGCTAACGATTGACGTCTGTTTCGATGCCGGACCAACCAATAGGAACAGATCCAAAGTTACCGGGCTCTTGCATCTTCCAGAAATCCTAAATCCAGGGAAGCTACTGATTGAAGACCGCCATGCCACACATTTCGGTTTTGCGGTCACCGATTCGACCCCGGTATCGGTCTTCGGCGATTCATTCACCGTGCCGAGCAATCTGATTGGCCTGTTTCCTCGTCGGCGACGAACTGCCGGCGCCGGTTCGACTTGGCCAAATGACGCCGTGCATCTAGCGGGCACAAAGAACAGCATCATAGTCCCGGGAATAAAAATTAAGCAAGGTTCAGTCACAGACATCTAAACTTTGGGGCTCCCATTACTACCTGATTTTTAATATTCCATATTAAGGTCGGCTATCCATACTGATTTTCCACCAGAGTGAGCGAAGGTGCCTCTAGCTTTAAGACCACGGCAATAACAGAGTATAATTGCCCACGGCGAATCATCCACACACTATTCCGGACCTAGTGGACTGTGATCTGTAATGTCAATGTCGCAGGTCGCGTGACAAGCATTTTCCATCTTGAACAAATTTGCATTTAACTTTATCTTGGCTGTACTGAATAATAATAAGTCTCCAGGAAATTCAACATGATTCAGGGGGGTCAGCTTTTGTGCCAAAAATAATCGCACGGCTTCTTTTCTTGACAATTGAAATGCCACAGCCTTAGCGCATACGGTTTCCGTTTGCGTTTCAGTTATGCTGTTACCGCAGGACGTGAACAAATCACCAAAAAGTGCAGACCGCCCATTCATCTCAGCTCCGAAAAACTAAACTCGTCTCCCCTAAGCCACGGCGGTCCCCTCGCGCTCAAGCCTTCGGTGACTATCTGCAGCCACATTGTAAACGCGGCGATAGTTGGTTGCCCAGTCTTGGCGCTTGCAGGTCTTTCCTAAAACACTGTGACCGACATAAATCAACTTATGCTGCGCCTCCTCCAGTCAGCATCTGGGACAGGAGCATGTTACAGTTTAGTCTCATAAATAGCAGGCACTTGGCCGCAACATTCGCTTTTAGCCTTATAGATTGCTTTGAAATTTTGAGATTTCGGCTCTGAAATTGATATGGCAAGCCGTTTAAATAATATGATTCTATAGCGGTAGAAGCTATGCAAACTCCAGCGGCTACTGTTGTGCCTAAATTCCACGCTCCTCGACGGCGAGCGACTACATCTTCTGCGTCGCGTGGAATTTTGAGTCCTGACCGTGAAACTGACATCTGCGGTTATGTTGGCGGAAGAGCTGGTAAGTTATAGTATCCATAAATGTTGTTCGGAAAACGGACGATCCAATTCGGTACATGTATTATCGAGATATACCATGGACATGCCCGAACGAAGGGACATGCCAATATAACACGAAAGCTCAGGTTGTCGGATGCTGTTACTCTGAGCCATGTACAGTAATATCAGTTTGTTACGATTACAAAGCGTATAAGCAGGGCGCTTGCGATGCTGGTAGTGCTGGGGTTGGTACCAGCTGCTGGTTGGTTCCCTTGAGCAAAACATGCAATATCTCATGAGCATGGCGCTGATTCATGCATTTGGCTATCAGTCAGAACTCTGAATACCCATATTGCCAAACTTATCTGTATGCAGATCTTGCTGATGCTAGCTTGGTGTGGTGTGCCTCCATATCGCCAACCGATGAAGCCACATTATGGAACAATGCCATAACAGGGGTGGAAGAAACTGGTAGAATTCCTTCCGCTGCTGAGGAGATGAAATCTTCTGCAAGTGTAACAAAAACTATTGTAGCAGCGTCTGAGACAAGCCAGGGTGGTCTTTCACGTTCGGACAAAATTTCCCTTGTACCGGGTATTATTGCAACTTTGGCGACCCTCGTTATGTGTTATCAAGCAATTCGTAAAAAGTGCAATAGAAATAGTGTGGGACCAGCATAGGAGCTTTTTCGTGTATATATTCCTGGGAGACTATTTCGCTATGATCTCTAGGTTTGTTTTTGGGTATAGGATAAAGGGATAAATCATGTGATCGTAAAATTTCACATTTCTAATAGTGTTCGTATATTCTTTTCCTTCCTCTATTGTGGCTATCACTATATTGGCAACCCACTCCTCCTCCAAAAACAGAGTACGGACCGATTAGTAGACATATCTAAATCCTGGGACTCTTTCACGTCCAGTATCGTTCTCCATAGTAGACTTCTCCCCAGCCGCCTGTTCCTCAGCAGCCTCCCTCTCGGCTTTCTCAAGCTTCTTGTTTTCCAATTTGTGTATATACCTTAAAACCAGCGCTAGCACAGCGACAAATACAGAGATTGCAGCGTTGGCACTACCTCCAGGTACGTATTGAGGTCCAGTAGAGCTCGGGTACATATAAGATCCATATATGGTTGCGGTGTTGCCAATCATATTGCCTATCGCGATGGAGGCGGACCGTTTCACAAGAGGTCGGGGAAAGGAGTTTGCCAGCCAAGAGACAATGATTTGGTCTAAAGGAAAGGCAATACAGTAAGTATCTACATATGGTCAATTTGACTGCTGCAGGGAACTTACATGCAGATATGGCTCCCATAGGCATCAAAAACATGGCAAAGAAGCGAGCTCCTGTATTCGAAGTTCCAGTTGCGATAGCATTTCCGACAGCGGCGACGAGCATCAAGACGACGATGTGCATAGATCGATCCTTCGACCTTGCCGATGACCAGGTTGCACCGATTGAAAATAAAAACGTCGCAAACTACACATGCATCAAAGTCAGCCCAAGCCGAAAATAAGTGAATCTGCCGTCTAGTGTAGCGAGCACATACCCACACTGGCGCTGTAAGCCATAATGTTGTGATTTTACCATACCCAAGTGTGCCGACAATGGACGGGAAAAAGTACTGAAAAGTCTGAGACAGAAGCGAGGTGTGTTGCATGAGAGTGAAGATGCCCAGTCGGTAATCGCGAACAGCGAGCTTGACCCCATCCCAAGTCGATATATCTCCATATATATCGGCCTCGCTGAAATCGTCAATCAGGCGCCAGGCAGCAAATGCTCTTTCTTCGTTGTTTAGCCAGCGGGTTGTATGGGGGTAATTCGGTAGCACAAATATGGCTAGAATAGCAAATCCAATGGCTGCTACGCCTTCCTAAGCACGTCTCTGTTAGTAAATGTTCACGATACCGCTTAATTCGAAACGTCGGGAATTCAACTCACAACGATGAAGAGCCACCTCCAGCCAGCCAGGCCTTGAGCACCATCCAGCCCGCCAAGAATCGCAGCTCCCAGAAGCCCTCCAAACATTTGTGCCAGCGCATTTCCAGAATAAAACCATGCGATTCGTCGGGTCAATTCTGCTCGCGTGTACCACGAACTCATCAAAAAGACAGCGCCGGGGAAGAAAGGTGCTTCGACGAATCCAAGGAAAAAACGAATCACCACAAGATGCGTAAAGGAGTCTGCTGCAGCGTTGCAGGTCGAAACGACCCCCCACATGCAACAAGCAGCACCAAGAAATAGTGATGGTCGGACTTTGGTGAGGAGCATGTTTGATGGAAGCTGCATCAGAAGATAGCCCACAAAAAAGATTGATGTGGCCAAATTGAAATCCGTGCCCTTCATGTCCAAATCCGCCTCGAGCGTCCCCTGCCTGGCCTGTGCTAGGTTGGACCGATCCAGGAAGTTGAGCATGTACATAATGATAAGCATCGGGAGCAGATGGGCATCCACTTTACGGAGAAGACGCTTCTCGAATTCTTTCTTCCATTCATCGCTCTGGCTGGCAAAGTGCGTGGCCCATACCTCAGGTGTTGGGTTATCGGATGTCGGTTTCGGGTCAAGATCCACCACGATCGCGTCCCCAGCGGTCTCTGCTTGTTCAACGGCCCCCTTTGCGTTTTCCATTTTGCTCAGTTGCAGGTGAATGAAACTAGATGAGACTTGGCTCTCAATAAAATAAGTAAATGGGGATTTTAAATGAAGCGATGGCCCTTGCCGTGCATTTATTACGTCCCGTCTGATCAGCCAGCACCCCAGTCTTGAAATGCCGGCCAATCCAACTGGGGAAATCGGCCGATTGATGCCCCGATCTAAATTTCCCCGCACTTCTCAACGTTGAGTGTGCATGTCGATCCCGTCTTTACTTACTAGCAATGTGTTCTTGTGTCGTGTCACTTGCATGCAAGCGCCCGCTTCTTCTAGCCCTACGGGGACCAGATTGGCAAGGCTATCCACTCTCCCCGCACCGGCTCGGCCCTCGGGATCTAAAAGAAAATCCCGATTGTTTCGATGACCATTCCATGGGGCATCAAAATGGCCATATTAATGTAATTACCAGGCCTGCACTCATTCAGAACATCGAGGTCCAAGAAAAACGCCCCCCATGCACGTGCGAAGCACCTAATGAACAGGATTAAGGCGATGCTATCGTTATTCTCATTTGCATTCTAAATTCAGAGTAGGATCCAATGCCTACAAAATCCAGCATGATTCTTTCTAATATTCTTTCAATTACTCAGATTCTATAAACATGACCCAGACGATAGATTGCCCATGATAAATGCCGATTGCGTCGCTTGGTTTTTATTCAATTCTTCCATGGCAATAGCGATGATAAAAATCCTTCGCAAAACCATAATCTATAATTTTGGGAGTGTTGAACTCATATGCTATATGTCCTCGGTTCAAGTCAAATTTTAATCAGAGATCAATCTCCTGGGTACCCATATGCAACTCATGGTTGAATCCAGGTTTTACGAAGTTTCGTGCCATCCGGCAGGCTACCTGGAAAAAGTCGACGCATGGTCAGAAAGTTCTCGTAACCACTAAAAGTAATTATCAGTCACCGATTCACGACAAATAGTTTCATCATCGAAAGATGACTCACAATTAAAAGTTTGGCAAACCCGTTAACCAAGTCTCATACCATCGTGAACCAGATTGTTTGCCTCGCAACCATGTTCTGTTTTTCATTTTTCTCTTTTTTCTTCCAATTTCATCCAAAAGCTGAGAGGCGTGTTCTTTTTTGGTGTAAGGGCGTCTTGAAATCTTAAAACCACAATAACAGGCAATCATTAGGGTATCATGTAGCAGATGATTCGTTAAGTCATATGATCATCACATAGACATTCACCAATATGGCTGGGACATATCTTCAAATAGGTCAGTAAGCCTTGTTTTTAAAATTACCAATTTGTAGGCATGACGTAGACCTACCTGGAATTACAAATTGGAAATCCTGGGGATTAACAGTAGCCATGTTCTCATTGGGATGAAATGATGAAAGTTGGCTCAGGAGTAGTTCATCATTTGATGGGCCCTCCGGGCTTGCCTCATCAGAAGGGCTATTACCCCAACTCGTACTGCCATCAGACAATTGATGCTGCTCTGCACTCTCTCTATCTTTTGGTGTTTTCTCCAGTGCCGTAGTGATTGATCCAGACACAACTCCGATGGTTGCCGTGATTCGGTCCAGTTTGGATTGCACTTCAACGAGTTGCTTTCTTAATTGGTGGTTTTCTCGGCGCAGCTGGCTAATGACGATATCCTGAGGTACTTCATCTGAATCAAGCCGATCACGGAGTTGTCTGACATATTCGGCTTGTCTGCGACGGAATGCTTGTTGGGCTAGTCGGTTACGCAATCTCCTATACGTGCCGATAAATACCCTGCTCCTTATTTCGACTCCTCGGCAAGCTCAACCAAGGGATTCTACTTACTTTTTATCTTGGTCACAGGCTGCGGCATCGGTGTCTTCACTCTTTGACGTTTTTCGAGGCATTGTGGCTAGAGTTTAAAACACTTCTTGCAATCGTTCAAAATTGGAGTATCGATGGTATCCGCGCCTCAATGACAGTGAAGAGCGACAGTTAGACCCAAATAATGAGAAACAACGAGTAAAAATGCTGTTAATCAAATCAATGGACGGTGAGCACTCGACTGTTTTTGTGCTGGGCATGGTGGGGTTCACGTCCGCACCAGGAGCGACGCTAGTATGAATGCGGCAGCTTGCGGCGAGGAGCATTTGGATTCCAAATCTCACTCAGTGGCTAAGCCCTTTTCAGAAGCTCCGAGCGAGCCTCAGGCTATGCCATACGAAGGGCGTCGTCGGTATGCGTGAACTCGTCAGGCGATCAGATGTTAGGTTTCGCTGTGCATTAAGCCTGATTGGCGAGCTCTTTGCGGTTCCGAGGAGACGTAAAACAGTCTTCGGGACACCCCGTGGATCGTCGAAAGTGCTGTTTCGGCAGGTGAAAGGAGAGGTTAGCTGCTAACCGAACGCGATCCCGATCTAGCCAGCTCTTGGCCATGCGATAATCCATTGAGTAGCATACTGATCCACCGATGGAAAGAAAGAAATTCTCAATTCACTTGGTCGAATTTGATCAATGATCTAGAGTCTCCATTCGTTCTTTCCGACAGGGAAGTAGCAATCATTGCAACCTGGGTTGTTCATTCGGCATGGCAGGGAGCTTTTGGATACTCAAACAACATATATATGGAACTATAGGGAAGCACCAGATCATGTTCGGAGAAAATTTAGAGAAGGACAAAGTAGACGATGTGACGAGATACCTTGCGCGTCTGGAAGAGCCTCCCTATTAATGTAGTCTCTGTGTGTTCTGGTTGGAATGATGGCCCCAGTTAACGACACTGACAAACGTTTCAATGACAAATATCGATGTTGCATACAGTATGCACTTTTTACATTATTGGATCCGCTTCGTAAAAGTTGGCCATTTAACGTGAACGGGAAAATTACCGCTGTATTACTGGTTGACAACACCTTCGCTTGTGCCCCCCCTGTACGAACAACCTCCCCGTAGGATATTAAAGCCCCAAAGAGGCTGCATTTGGCATCCACAGGCACCCGCAATTTGAGTTCAAGAACCTTCGTGTGGGATACTGGGCCAAGGCATTGTGTGGGCGTCAAGGCGACTAGTTCCATCCCTTCGTACAAGAAATAATAGACTTGATTAATAGTATACTTGCCCAGGCTATGATCAATAAACTTAGCTAGTAATTCTTAATTAGAATCCGTCTTCTTCTGAATCCATTTCTCCACGAGAGCAGCAATCTCCAGGTTATTCTTCTCAACATGCAAGAAGTGACCATTACCATGAATTCCCTTATCGGCCAGTTTAATCCACTCAGGGCTACCGCCAGCCTGCTTCAGGAAATCAATTACACAGTGATCGTAGGTGACGTGGACAGAAGCCTCTCCGGTTAGTAGTAGGTAAGGTACCTTGTTGATATTAGGTAGTGTGCGAGCCGGCTCTTTTTGGAGGTAGCAGTTTCGGTGCGCCAATGTCTCATTCCCCACAGATTTAGTCTCTAGCTCTGTGTGAAAAGTCAACTGAACAATCCCTTACAGAGAAAATGATGCGAAAGCGCTTTAACGTACCAGATGAGCTGCTAATGGCAGGCTTATAATCTACCGGGGTGAAGGTAAGGCCCCAAGGCGAACTAGCGTATCCACCCAGGCCCTCAGCATAGCTCCAAAAGGGAGTAGTGGCAGTCTCAAGATTGATGTTTCCAGCGATATACTCAGGGCAATCGTTGGATAGCAAAATAGGATTTCGACCACCAAGCGAATGAGAAATGAGGAAGGCTTCTTCGCCAAGCAGAGACAACAGCTCACATCCTGCGGCACGAAGCGTGTTCTCCTGGTTTGCAAAATTTGTCGTGAGGGGAATTAGCGACTTTTTGAATTGGTCATAAACCGGGTCGCCGTCGACTCCTGTACCAGGCCATTGTGTGTGAAGCTTGGCCTGTGGGTAGGTGTTATAGTTCTCAGGCGCAGTGAAATATTTCATAACGGTTTCTGTGGCTGATCCCGAGACCATTGTAAAATTTGCAATGTAGTTTTCGGAACTACGGCCAATAGCGACATTGTCTACCAGGTAGACAACATAGCCCTTCTTGATAAAGTAGCTTGCCCAGCCTTCGCGATTATCAGGGGTGTTGAGCCATGTGCTTCCGGAGAGGCCGCCGCCGTGGAAAAAGACTAGAGGATTTTTCTGAATCTTACTGCCAGTGGGTGTCAGTTTTTCAACATAGAGCTGATCTATCGTGATAGTTCCCGAAGTGCCCTGTGCTGACTGCCCACCAATGTAGAAGAAGTCGCGCTTATAGGCTGCCTCAGGCGAGCTGCACTTCATGCTAATGCCATTGGTGCCGGTACAGTCAACGGTCGCACGCTCCTCGACCGGGTTCGCGAGGGCGACACCCAAGCACAGCAGCGAGTGGAGAAGGAAGCGGGCCATGATAATCGAGCACGGGGAGAAAGAATGGTCGTGATCGACAATCGCCTTGGATAAGCATAAATTATTGACGAGTAGTTAAGGTTATTGCAAAAAACTTAGGTTTAAATTTCCAGGAGAATCAGTGCAACTTGTATTTTTAGCCATGTAAAATGAGCTCTAATCTAGCGGATGACATGTCACCTCACACAAGCTCCCCACAAGTCGAGCATTTTACGGAGCGGATACCACCCGTTAGTAGTTAGATTGCCCTACAAAAGCGGCCAGGCTCTCCCTCAGCGCCCAGGTGGCAGGGGTAGCAGTCTGTGGAAATCCATCAACGGGCCTAACAGAGCACCGTAAAGTTCTCCACAGCCACGTCTTAGAACTTGTGCGACAAGGTGTGGGCTGCGAGTCAACTGACAAAACATGGCTCGATGAAATTATTGTCGCTAATTGTTTAAGGGGCGTCCTTGCTACCAGGGATCCTCATAACCGGATATCACAGCCTATTTGGGGTGTTGTGGACCCCAGCTGAAGAGCCCTCGCTCCATGGGTCTTCATAACAACATGGCCGCCCGAACACGTGGGTTGTCTCAATATCCGCCTATGAACGTGGCGGAAATGCATGCCCTAGAGAACATTCCCGCTACAAGTCTCCTCCTTGCTGCACACAAGAGATGATAGTGGGCGAGTGTCCAGAATATGCCGATACCGATACATTGATGGAGCATTTAATGCACCAGTCAACAAGGAAATTTTCTGATCGCTGAGGGGTGGTATGGTTACTGGGTGCCTGTTGGCTCCCCATACCACTTCCTGGTTTGGGCACATCTTAGGTCTGGGCAATAGTGGATAGCTATAAGGGTTTTCGATCTCGACAGACTCGCTCAGGTCGCAAAATTAGACAGAGAGGAGCAGAAGATTTTATATTTTACATCAGTCACTATTTCGGAGACTTTTCTTGCATTCAGACGAGCCCATGCCGTCAAATTTTTGGAGGTTTTGTTGGCCGCAAGTTGGATGCATGGAGAGAGCGAGAGTCGCAAGAGACTCATGCAAAGAGCACCACCCAAAAACATGCAGCCTGCAAATATTTGTACGCTCAGGTACACTGGGGAATCAGGGCGCCGCAAAGCAAGTGCGATGGCCTCAGCAACTAATACAACCAAGTTAGATGCCAGTTCATGTGTTGCGGAGGAACTTTACGGGTCAGACTCACAAGCGGTAGGGATGGAGATAAAAGTCCACGATACAGAAAGCATGGAAGGCAGCTTTTTCGCCCCAAACGTATCCACTAGTACGGAAGCCATCGTCTGCAGTGTGTTAATTAATTTGGTTGGTTCATTGGAATTGTATTTACTCAGCGCCCAAAATGTGCCCAAAACCATCCCACCAAGAATTGCAAACGCCAACAGGATAGATAGAGATTTTGCTGATGTCCACAGACACAGGCAAAATATACTCGCAAGAACAGTCGCATAGCCACTCATGTTGACCTTACCGACGTAATCGCTAAAGTATCCAACGAGAGGTCTGCCTACAGCCATCCCAAGATTGACCATGGCACCAACTATGGAAGCTTGATGGAATGTTGCGCCGATTTCAATTGCATTATTTGGAAGAGAAAATAATACAACCGTGTATCCAATAACGCAAAATATCGACCACATGATAATGAGAAGAAATTTTGGTTCCTTGAGTAAAGTGACGTCGAAATAATGTTGGTCGGGTCTGATCTGTTTTGTCCTGTCCTTCATGAGTATGGTGCAAAGTATATGACAGACCCCAGTGCAGATTCCCGTGATGCGGAAAGACCAAGACAGCCCGATCTTTGAGATCGTGGCTTGGCTACCCAAACTGTGGATCAATCCACCGAGACCGCTGCCAGCAGAAGCAAGGCCGGTTGCAATGCCTATTCGTCGGTTAAACCATTGGGGGGTAATGCCGTATGTTCCAATATAGAGAAAACTGCTCCCCCAGCCGAAAAGAAGTCCTTGAGTGAGGAAGAGATGCCATGATTTCGTTGCAAAGCTAGCCGCGATCAAACCACCTGTTTCCAGAAGGATTCCGAAAGCCAATGTAGGTCGCACACCAAACGTTTTGCTTTCATGGGTGACTATTGGGGCTACTAATTTTATTTAGGAAATTGACAATCCACCGATGAACGCATAGGTGATCTGGGAGGTACCCGGGAAAGCGTTTGTTGAAAGGTAGTGGTCAAGATAAACCCCGAAAGACTAATTCCGTTTAAGCACTGGCAATGTTGGACTATTTTGGCATTACTTACGCCATTTACACCCCAGGTGTTAGCTGTAATTAGTAGTTGTGCAATTACACAAACCCAGCCATAGCCACCATCGTGTTCACCAGTCAAGCCTTCTTTGTCGTTTACTGTCGGGTGTTGAGACTCGGAGCTGTGGTCCACCACCAGCCCTGGTGATGGGGCGACTTCAACACTTTTGGCTATTCTTCTGGTAAGAAATGAAAAGGGAAGTCAAACAAGATACAAATGGTGGCTAATTGACATGTTGGAATTGAACAGGGAATTATAACTCCCGACGTGCGAATAGCTCCTTGGAATTTAAAACATTTGGAGTTATATGCTTGTGAATCGGATTCATTTATTTTTCTTCTGATTTTACATTGAATCCCTGAAGCAGTGGGTATGATCTTCAGTATGGGCTAAGCGATAGCTTATTTGAAGGAAACCATGTCATTCCTACTTGACTGATTTCATTTAACAGTGACTGATTCTGCGGTTGCGATTCTGCCCGAGCGAGGGCGGTCAATCTTACCCTGCAGCTTTTGTCGCTCGCTCGCTCGCTGGGACATGCCGGATACGGAATAGCGCAGCTCGCTCAAGCACTGGCTGACTAATTTGCGACCCATTTTGCTTTCTCATGCCCCTGACCTGATCTACGTCACTCCACAGGGATGACGAGTTTACGAATGGGGGAACGTTTAGAGTCAATCTGGGCTTGATGCGCTGCTCGGCAATTGCTACCGATTTGCCTGATTGGGAGGTAGTGTGTCGTGGGAAGATGTGGGACTTGCATAGGGGCGTTGCTTCAAGACGGAGAGATTGTCGCTTGACTGAAGAAGACATGTTTTGGGTTGCGGCTGGTGAGATGGCTGAGATGTAGCCTCGCTTTTCTTGTTGGATATCTTGCAACTTTTATTTTTAGCTAAATTTGATAAATCTCGTGCCGGCTGGAATTTTAGCAAATGCGGTCGGTGTTTAATTCCACTGCTCTTCTGTGTACTGAGGCACATTTTAGAGCAAATTTGCACTACAGTTCTTGGCCCCACACAATTGGCGCCATAACTTAGTCGAAATCGTTGCACGAGGCATAATGTTTCGCTTGTGATGTGGGGGAGAATGGATGCATTTCTTAATAGCTTATGCAGATAATTGTTAAAATGCATATATTTTACGATGACCGTGTTTTTTTTTATTCATCAATCCATGCAAACCCCTGACAGGCGGGAACGCGCCTCAAGCCACATGGCGCAACAGCTAACCTAGTTGGCGGAGATATTTTGTTAAGACCGGAAAACACGGAATTAGTAGCGGCCTTTATCATTTCCTCTTTTGGAATATTGATGTTTTAGGGGGAGGAGATGAACGTGGATGACTTGATATAAGTCTGGAGCCCACTCATCATACTTGATCCGACTGTCCTTCGACGAACGAGGTATGCAATTTTACACTTCCCTTCTATCATAGTCGAAACATCTTGAATTCGGAAAAGAAATCCGAAATGGGAACCGCTAACTACATCAAGAATGTTGCCATTGTCGGCGTAAGTCATCTGTTCTTGCCTTTCTGTTTCCTCCATGGCTTGCTGAAGGATATCTAGGCTGCGGGCAATAGTGGCAGCTACATGGCTACAGCCTTGCTCAAGACTGGAAAACATACGGTGACGGCAATCTCAAGACATGATAGCCAGAGCCAATTTTCAGAAGGCATTATTGTTAAAAAAGTCGACTACAGCAAGCCGGAGACAATAGTCAGCGCACTCAGAGGTCAAGACGCCCTCGTCATTACACTCAGCGGTCACACCCCAAAGGAGACCCAGATTGAACTCATAAAGGCGGCTGGAGCCGCGGGCGTTGCTTGGATTCTGCCAAACGAGTGGTCGCCAGATACTGGGAACGACGCATTGGTGAAAGATGTTTTCGTTTTCCAGCCAAAGGGTAGAGAATTCCCTTCTCCTCAAATGTGAAATCCAACTAATTCTTGACATTATTTGTGACTATAGTGAACGTTCGCAAAGAAATTGAGAAATTGGGCCAGAGCTCCTACATTGCCGTTTGTACTGGTTTCTGGTATGAGTGGAGTCTTGCTATGCCTGCTGCTTTCGGCGTGGACTTTGTCAATCGCAAAGCGACTCTCTTCGACGAGGGAGAAACTAAGATATCTATCTCAACCTGGCCTCAGGTATTATGAATATTGGCAAAATGTTTGAAAAACTTCACTAAACTTAATCCAGATTGGTCGTGCTGTCGCTTCGCTCCTTAGCTTGCCTATTAAACCTGAAGACTCTAATCCCAACGCGTGTCTAGAGAATGTCAGAAACAAAATGGTCTATGTCAATTCCTTTACTGTCAACCAAAAGGAGATGCTTGGATCAGCATTTCGAGTGACCGGGACCACAGCAGATGAATGGACAATCACGAAGGAGCCGGCCCAAGAGCGATACTCCAATGGCTTGAGTGAGATAAAAGAGGGACAGCGAGTTGGTTTTGCCAAGATGATGTACACTCGAGTTTTCTACCCAGATAGTTGCGGTGACTTCGAGCACAACAAAGGGACACTGAATGATCTGCTAGGGCTACCAAAGGAGGACATTGATGAAGCGACAAAGGTTGCATTGGAAAGATCTAAACTTCCCCTTTGGACGAGTTCTTAGATCTTATTGGAGCACATGAAATGAATGCTGGGGCATATTCTGGCATGTATCAGGGTTTCTAATCAGAGTTCTTTGATTGTTCATCTGAGATAGAAAAGTCCACTCGTGATTCAAGTTACAATCTTAATTACAGGCAATGTAAAGGCAGGTCCAGTCGAAAGCGCCACCTCCAAGGTCTTTGTTGCTAGCGACTTTATAACCCTCCCTTGGTCCGCAGTTATAGTTGCCAAGGTATCCATCTTGGCCAGCACCGTGCCATGCCCACTCAGAGTCACCCACGATTGAGTTATATCCACACGCATTTTTACATCCATTTTTGTGGGAACAGAACTGGCTGGCACTGACAGTGCCGATAGCGGCGAAGAGAGCTGTAGCGGTTGACGTAGCCTTCATTTTTCCCGGCAGTGAGAGCTCGGAGGCTAACAGAGCAGAGCTATGAGTACTATACTTCTCGAATGACTAAATACACCAGGATTCGGCGACGGGTTATTTGAACTTACTGATTTTGTAGATATTGGTGTGATTTGACAATATACGCAATGGATTGGTTTCAATTGAACGGTGAGATGAGTTAGTAAAGGGCCCTGGGAAGAACATGAGCGCGATGTACTTAAATATATTATTGGGTACAATAATTTAGATGCGCAAATCTAGTCTTCAGAAGTAGGATCAAGTGTCTTCCCGCTGATCGCATTTCAGTTTGATTGCATGAGGAATTCAATGTCATCATCTTACAGGCTACTGCATTGATCTTACATTTCGAGTCTGTAGTGCTTTCATGAGCTCTGTAGTTACTATTGAGCTAGTGTTGGGATTTTGTTCTGACAATGATTCGAGAGGGAACCTTTGGAAAGTCAACGATGTTTGATGATCACTGGAACGGAATGAGTGATGATCCCTAGCCAAATTTGTCCACATAAGTCGCCTAGGCTAGACTTAAAATGAACGATCCACGCACTTTTGAATCGCAAACCCTGAATTTCTCATGGCCCAAAAAAGAGTAAGCTCGGTGTAATAGTCAACCCGTAGTTCCAATATGAGAAAATAGGAACATCCTACGCTCTGTGATTGATTTCTGTATACAATTCTAATTTGAAGCCAAATTTGAAACCTATTACTATCATCGTCGCCTTTGCAATCATGATAGACGCTCAGAAGTATTTAACACGAAGTTTTATGAACTCAGCTATACAAGAATGCTCGTGAAATAGAGTAAAACAATTGTGAGTGCTCATAAGAAGTATCTGGCCATCGACGCTACTTGGGGCGAACAACAACCCTTTTTACTTCTTGTTCGAATAACAGATTCTCCATGGCCCAGGTAAACGAGAAAATTATGCATTGTAAATCCTCTACTCATTTGGTCTATATTGTGAATTCTAAGGTCTAAATTATAATATACACATTTAAACAACCGCATAGCTGACCTTGGACTTGCCCTTCGATCTTGAGATTTTTCTCACCGTAGTCTGGCCACACAAATCTGTTGTATCTACGTGAGTGCCTCCGCAAGGATATACTTCAGCCCCCACGATCTTGACAACTCGAAACTTCTCGCCGGGTGGCGCAAAGCTTCGGTCGGGGATTAGCCGTTCCAGTCCATTTTGTCGGAAATCATCCTCGTCCCACCAGTCCACCTCAACAGGCATCTTGGCCTTGATAAACTCGTCCAACTTTTCCTGGATCGGCCCTTTCCACTTTCCATCAATCAAGCCTTGGAACTCGCATGATGCAGAGTCGGGGAAGTGCGACGCTTTGAGCTCGTCAAATCCCTCAATTTCTTTCTCGAGCAGGTGTCTCACAGCAGAGCCTAAAACGTGGCCGGCAGTGTGTAATCTTGAGTAGAAAAGGCGTTTCTCAACATCGATGGTTTGTTCAACAGAGTCGCCTTGTTGGAAAATTCCACCATTTTCCGCCAAGTTGAAGCGCCCAAAGTGCAGGGCTTGTCCATCGCGAATGGCGTCCATGCGCACTGCTGACACGTCGAATGAAGCGCCCGAGGCAGAGGACATTTTGCCGACATCCGAAGGCTGGCCGCCTCCTTGTGGATGGAAGATTGTTTGTTCAGTAACTACTGCGTATGCATCGTCACCGCCATCTTTGAATAGTTGCTGATTGTCCTCCTCAAGGCTTTTGAAGGGGAGTACCGAGATAACTTTGGTTTGGAGAGAATAAAGTTTTGCATTATGCTGGAAAGCAAGAAAAGTGCGCGCCACAGAAGCCATTGCTTTTCTACTATTATTTCGTATTATGCTAGGAAAGCGGCTGTTCAATAACGATGTGCAGGGTGAGAGCCTTAAGTTATTTATTCGCCAAAAGGTTTAATAATTAGCGGTCGCTGCCGCGGCCCTTCGATGGCCTACGACCTTCCACCGTGTTCCACACTCCCGCCCTTTTATTCCTTTGCGCCCTTATCTTAACAAATGACATTATGCCGAAGTTTCTCCGGCCTGCGTGTTTAGCCATCCACTTGTATTGCGCATTTCAATACTTGTGTAACTTCTTGTGACGTCAGAAACGACAAAAATGGCATCTGTTCCAACATATTACGATTTCATTCACTTTATGGACTTCGAAACGTCTATGTATCTGGTTATTTCGGCCGTTGCCTAAGTAGTAAATGTCCGACTAAATGACGTCAAAGCTTAAACTAAGAAAGCGGTCAACACCAAATACTTGGTCCTTATGGATGTCAACCTACCCGGTAGGATCAAAGCTGAAGGCTGAAAAGTAAACAACTGGTGGGTAGTGGTGTAGAATGCGATGCATTGGGTCCGAATATAGATGTATCAGAGACAAGGTATTTTTATCTAAAAGGGTTTTACCATAAGGGTGTTCGTTGGTAAAATTATTCAGTATCGGTGTTCAGTCACTATTGTAAATAAGGAAGTGAATGGGATTGACGGCCTCTGATATTGTACAGCAGTTTAAATCACACGTAAAACATTAGAGCAAACGGGTCTCTTTTTTTTTTTTCACGAAAGTTGAGGGTACATAAGATCTCCCAGTTTAGCCCGACAGTTGTGGATTTTACATAGTGCTTTGTCGCGGGATCCGATGTCACCAACTTCATGCCCTCGATGTAACTACCGAAGTGAGCAGAACTATCTAGAATCCGAGCAGCAATAAGTGTAGCCGTTGCATCATTCGGAATGTTGATTGTCCTTAGATATGATGCTTGCAACATATGCGAGCATTGGGCGTTTTCTAGGACAGTCTAATTATTAACATTAAGCATGCCCCCTGGCTTGGACTCAATACAGGCTTAAAAACAGATACCCACCCTTGTTAAAAGTGATGTTCGAGTTGGAATTTCACATACTCAGCAGCGAGTGAGACCCCGCATGACCGCAAAAAAGTGTAGCCGACGCCGAAGAGGGCTAAGCCAGTCAGATCATCACCATTGCATCATGAACATGCTTATTCTCCCAAAACATTTGATAGGCCGACCGTATTTGACTGCCATGATGCGCCGGAAGAACGTGCGCCTCAAATCTTTGTGCCCCGACCGCGAAGCAGCCTCCCAGGGTGAGTTCCTCCGACAATTGATTTCAGCGCAACAGCGCGGTTGCTTAACCGAGTTCAGATTGCCCAGTCTGCGTCAAGCGACGCATAAAGTGTGACAGAAGCTTGCCGGCATGTCGGAAATGTGTCAGTCGAGATATAGCATGCCCCGGCTACAACTCAGTTCAACTCAAATGGGGCCAAGGTGTGGCGAGCAGGGGAAGATTTGCTGGGAAATCCAAGCCTGTATTTTGCCAAAACGAGTCTGACAGCGAGCGCGACATGCCCAAAAAGATACCCAAAGAAAAGCCCGATACCACCCATCCTAGTAGCCCTCAAAATCGTCGCGTGGTACCGCAAAAAAGCAGTAATATTCGTGAAACTGCTATCACCTCAACCTACATGCCTCATCCAACTGAAGATGCCCGCCTTGTTAGCCGACAGTCATTCTGTATCGTTTCCGATAACCTTTTCAACCACTTTTGCACCCAAGTCATTCCTCGCTTGACTTGGATAGATCTCCCACAGGGACCATGGCGACATAAACTATTGCCCCTTGCTCAGAAATCGAATTGCCTCCGCCTCTCCATCAGCAATATTGCCGCTGCACATTTATTTAATACATCCGTTGGTGATGTGGACCAAAAATGGACCTTTCTCCAAATGCACAACTGGTTTCGCGATGCAAGCCTTCAAGCCTTGAATCATAAGATGCGCAACGAATTGCATTCCGAATCTGCTGCCAAGTCTAAAACACCAAGTGCATCCTCTGTGATTGAAGTGCTGGCCGCCATGCTCACTCTCTGCTATACAGAAGCTTTCATCCCAGGGTCCAGAGATTGGACCCTTCATCTGCGCGCATGTCGTACTGTGATGAGCCTTTGCGACTTGAGAGAATGGAAGGACGTACCTCAAAATTCGATCGAGCACTTTTTACTCAAAGAGGTAGCTGACTTGGAAACATTGTGCAGCATATCTGTATTCAGAGAGCCAAGGTTATTGGACGAACCGTCTCTTCAGTCTATTTATCATACGTCACTGTGGGCTTTTACTGGACTATTAAATGCAATAACAACAACAGAGAGAAAGCGCCACAGGGCCTTAAATTCTCACTCCCGTATCCCAGATATGGATATGCAGACATGGCGTACAAGGGCGCAGCAAGCTCATGACAGGGTTTCTGCTAATTTGATAGAGCTTTGCCAAGGCTCAGAAGATGTGCGAGATAGCCTTCAGGCTACCCTGCGAGCGCACTATCATGCCAGTCTGATTTACAGCTACCAAGCCTTTGCCTCTCAAACAGAGGCTCGATTACTCATCGACTCCTCTATAAACAGTCTTCTTGATGACATCGAGTTTGTTATGAGAGGCCCCGTCCATACGTTCTCTCACAACTTATTCTTCCCCATTTTTATTGCCGGGACAGAATGTCGTGGGGATATGAACAAACGCTCAATTATCGAGAACCTGTTTCTCCATTCACTTTCAATGACTGGAGTTTGGTGGAATCACTCTGCACTGGAATTTTTGCAAGCTTGGTGGGCGAGTGCAGAGCATGATACTGGCATGAATTGGATACAGTATAACCGGGAGAACGAGACAAAGATAGGCACATTCATTGTGTATTAAATTGAATAAACTAAATTTCGTAAAATTCACGCAAGTCTCATTTTCGTCATTCATCATCATCCACATTGTTCGGGCTCAACCCGAGGCAAACGCGGCAATCGGGGCTCGGTAAGGAAATACGCCGAGACTTTGACAAGGGTGAAGATTCTGCTGATAAGCGTCCCACAAGGACATCATGCTCCACAATTCGTCCGCAAGACAAATAGCTGTGGGGCAATTGCCTTTCGCATTTCTCGCGGGGCCTGCTCCTTTAGGCTTAGCCTAATTTTGACAGCAAGCCAGAACGAATCACGAATAAGCGTTGAGCAAGACTTGATTACTCGGTTGCAGTCCACGTTGTCATTGTTGGCCCGGGTGATACAGTTTGAAGTAACAAGATGGCGAAAATCCTGCTTGAACAGCGGTATCGGGTCTCATGCATTCCGAGAACAGTATAGTTGAATGGCAAATCCTTGTGTAATCGGGTCATCAGAATTTCAGTCTCACAAGTATAAGTACCTTGCATGTTTCTACTATTTTGTTTCCTCAAACACGACTCCTTCTTCAACAAGACAAACAATAATACTATTCATCTACCTTCGCAACTAAGATGACGGTTCCCGGCTCACTCAAGACTCACGCGCGGTTCCACGCCAGCTCAACTAAGGGCGCAATCGTCACAGAAGAGGAACATGCCGCTCACAACTACCATCCTTTACCAGTTGTCTTTGCTCAGGCCAAAGGTGTCAATGTGTGGGATCCCGAAGGACGTCAATACCTCGATTTCCTTTCTGCATACAGCGCCGTCAACCAAGGCCATTGCCACCCAGAGCTTGTGAAGGCGCTCGTCGACCAAGCTAGCAGACTTACTTTGAGCTCTCGGGCATTCTACAATGATGTCTTCCCAAAGTGGGCCGAAAAGGTTACTCAAGTATTTGGTTATGACATGGTGTTGCCAATGAACACTGGCGCCGAGGCGGTTGAGACTGCAATCAAGCTCGCCCGAAAGTGGGCCTACAAGGTCAAGGGAGTTCCCCAGGACAAGGCCCTCATTCTGTGTCCCGAAAACAACTTTCACGGTAGAACGGTATGTTACTTTAATATAAAATTATCTCCGTTTATTCGTCTGGAACTTGGCTTGAAGTGTGACGTCACACAGTGCAATGCTAATCAGTTCGATTAGATGACCGCCATCTCTCTGTCAACTGATCCAGAGTCTAAGGAGAATTACGGTCCCTATGTTCCCAACATCGGTGCCTACAACCCCACAACTGGCAGACCCATCCGATACAACAATGTGAGCGACTTGGAGCAGGCCCTTGAAGCCCATGGCCCAAACACTGCAGCTTTCATTTGCGAACCCATCCAAGGAGAGGCTGGTGTTGTTGTTCCCGATGAGGGTTACCTGTCTCAAGTGCAGGCTTTATGCAAGAAGCACAATGTTTTGTTCATCTGCGATGAAATCCAGACTGGTATTGCACGAACTGGCCGCATGCTTTGCTCTGAGTGGGCCAACATCAAGCCCGACATTGTCACTCTGGGTAAAGCTATTTCGGGAGGTCTATATCCCGTCAGTGCGGTTCTCTCGAGCAAGGACATCATGCTAGTGGTGGAGCCTGGCACACACGGCTCTACATATGGAGGAAACCCGCTTGGTTGTGCTGTCTCAATCCGCGCGCTCGAGATTGTCGAGGAAGAGAACTTGGTTGAGAATGCCGACCGCTTGGGCCAGAAGTTCCGCGATGGAATCGCCGCATTGAATTCTCCCATTATCACTACTATCCGAGGCAAAGGGCTGCTCAACGCTGTTGTCATTGATGAGACAGCTGCAAATGGCAGATCAGCTTGGGAATTGTGCCTCCTTCTGAAGGAGAAGGGTCTTTTGGTAAGTCTAAAAGCCTGAATTATTGATGTTATGCTGACCCAGAGTCTCTAGGCCAAACCCACACACGGTAACATTATTAGATTCGCCCCCCCTCTGGTTATTACAGAGTCGGAGCTGCAGAAAGGTCTTGATATCATAGGCGAGGCTCTTCGAGAGCTACCAAACGTTCCCAAGGCTGCCTCTCACTAACCGACCATGCATATGAATAACGGGGTAAAAGAAGTGTTAGAGTAGGATAATTCACGACAAAATGGGCTTGGTAGAATAATGACTGTTAAATATATCTTATTTTAGAATAAAGGCTTTGCAGATATTGTGCCATTGTACAATAGATCTCAGTGGCAGCCCATTGGGATCTACTTAGATCAAGCAAACTATAACCGCAATGACTGCAATCAAAAGTTGGCCCATACGAAAACACCCCAGCCGTATACTTGTGTTCGCCCCATTAGAATCTGTCGATTCCGTTCTTGAGGAGCCTGTTACTGGGCACTCCATGTCCTCTTTGGTGGTAGATGTAGGAGCCAACCCCCAAAAGCTCTCAGCCTCTGCCTGCACGTTAGAGGCATATTCGTCGTACGAATCGCGAGCGTAAGTATAGGCGCCTCCTAAGAGACGCTTGGCATTTCGCGATTTAGGCCCCTTTTTTGATTCATCAGTGAGGTACGCGGCTGCTGTGGTGAGAGTCTGTGATCCAATAACCGAGGATTTGGAATCGCTAGTAGGATGTGGGAGTGGTTTGCTAGAATCATTCAGCATGATGTATGCTATGTGAGAGAAATGCTTACTTGTGTTCATTTATATTTGCATAAACGCCCATGGCGAATAACCACAAGAATACTTGAATAAAGGGTCGCATTGTGGTAGTAGACGTCAATTTTAGTTAGATATTTGACCAAGCGTTTAGATCTTATGTCGTCTGTAGATAGCAAGCTGACTCGATGAGTATAATAATCAGATTATACAAGAACAACAAGCAATGAATTATGTTATACCTTTCTGTAGTAAAACCAATCCTACAATATAAGCCCTTGCACAAGAGCCTTTTGAATAAGATCGGATGGCGAATAAACTCGGCCAAATCGACCAGTGCCTTGCTTTTTGAAACGATGATGATAGAAACGCATTTTGAAGTGTCCATTCAACAAAACTTTGATTCTGGGTGATGTCATGACTGTTTTTCCTCAATCCAACATCACAAGCCGATAATGGAAAAAGGGTTGTTTGTCTCAACTAATGTTTGTGACGACCGCGGTTTCACATAGGCACCATTCATTTCCACCGAAAGCACTCATGAGACGAAGATATCAGCATATTTTTGCAATAGCGCCTGATTGAGAAACAGAAGTGCGTGATGTCACATCATTTCACAGCAGCAAATCACAAACACCGCGAAAAAGCCCTGGTGCCGCCGTGGGGTTTCCCAACGCCTCATCGTATTAATATCTACACCATTGCCCTGTGATAAACCCATCACATTTCCTTTGAATAGCAAAAATAACAATCTGATCGCCACAAACTTCTTTCCCTCTGCAGGTCTTTTTCCATACCAAGATTGTGCACATCATTCATTCATATTCGACGGACAGCAATCCGGTTTGACGACATCACTCCTTATCTCTTCGCCTCACCTTGGCCAGTCTCAATTTCCTCTGCTCCAAAATCCTTGATCTTTTCGCCAGTACTCTCGAAATGGGACTGTCCACGTTGGATTTGCTTTGCATAAGCAGGCACTTGCCAGAAGTGCTTTGGTTCCGAGAATAGTTGGTCCATTTCCTCCAAAGATGTGCCCTTGGTCTCAGGAAAGAAGAAATACACCAGTGGGGCGACTGAAAGTCCGATGACGGCGTAGATTATATAATAACGCCATTTAATGGTAACGAAAGCGACTGGAGTAATTTCGGCGATGATAAAGTTGAATAGCCAATGCGTTGCAGTTCCAACCGCGGCGAAATGAACACGGAGGTCTTGGGGTGCAATTTCGGCACTGTACAGAAAGTTTGCTCCAAGAAAACCAAGAGGGAAGAATGTCATGAAGAAGAAAAGAAAGAATGTGGCCCCCACGCTGGCGCCAAAAGTGTAGTGATGTTCAATAGCCCAGACAGTCCCTGCTAAGCCCACCATTGAGATACCCATCCCAACACCTGCTGCGATGAAAAGCGGCTTTCTTCCCAGACGATCGATGGTCAGAAAGGCTGATATCGCTGCAAAGATCTTCCATGTTAATACACCTCCGTTAAGAAGTGCTGCTTTGTTAGATGCGAGATGTAGTGACTCCTGGAAAATAGTATGCCCATAATAGCTAATGGTGTTTGCGCCTGTCATTTGAGCAAGGAAGTTGACACCCACTGCTAGACAAAGGCGATAAAACAATTTCTGGGGCCCATTGGAAAACAAGTCCTTGAACCCTCGCTCACCCTGAGTAGCCATGCGGGTCAATTCAGAAATGGTGGCAATTTCAACATTGATTGCATCGATGTCCGCATGCCTTTCACCGCGAAGCTCCAACATACTTCGACGAGCTTCATCGATCATCCCCTTACTGATAAGCCAACGAGGAGACTCAGGGAAGAACATAGTGAATGCAATCAGCATCCCGGAGAACAAACAGGGTATCGCTAAAGGCAAACGCCAGGCCAGCTCAGTTGTGCTGACATACGAGAGACCGACGTTAACCCAGCCTGCAAGTGCGATACCTGTGGCAATAAAGCTACCAAGAATGACGACATTCTTTCCACGACTCTTGGGCTTAGTGCATTCGCTCTGCCAGACTGGAGCGATTGAGTTTACCGCACCGTTCCCGATGCCACTGATGATTCGGCCAACAATAAGCTGACCAAGGCCGAACGAAGAAGCCTGGATGATAAGGCCAATAGTGGCGACAAAGGCCGCAACGATCAAGCTTTTACGTCGACCGATGCGATCTCCAAGTTGAGTCACTCCTAGAGATCCAACGAAGCAGCCAAGCGTGTAGGTTGCAACAACGGTTCCTGCATTCGTTAGAAGAAATGTTCAAGGAAGGTAGTAACCGAACTCCTCTCACCTTGAATTTTGGCATTCTGTGCCTTGACACTGCCCGTAGTCGTAGCAGTGTCGATCTCTGGGAAATGTTTAACAAAGGATGGGTAGGCCAATACACCACCAAGGTTGGATTGATTGTAACCAAACAAAAAGAAGGCAGGTAAAATAATTAGTATAATACGAGCAGTCGCCAAAGATTCGCCTGTGAGAGACAGAAAGGTCTTCATATCTCTGGTCCAATCGAAATACTTATTTTAGTGTGGTCGGCTCCTCTTAGTAATGGATGAATTGAGTTGGTTTGACTAGAATTATTGACCGTCTGGTTCCAGCTAGATATATATGCTTAGCTGGAGGCGGTGACATGATCGTTGAGATATGGACACCGGGCCCATTTCCCCAGACCCCATGTTCATAGCGCCACCACCCCATGGGGAAGTCTGGACATCACTCGTTTTGGAAAGAAATCGAACGGAAATTCGGCACGAGCGGTGGATGGTTGTACCGAAGCTCGTCGCTGAGGTAATTTGTCGGTTAATCTTAACACCGCACCACACCGGCAAAACTAGCACAGCGCCGCGTTACGTTAGTCCAACCAGTTAAAAAGGAGGGGGCATGCTCCCCATGTCACCATCTAACCATCGCGGATTGCCCAGATTCAGCCACGTGAATACGTCAACATGCAGACTGCTAAGCCATTCATTCTGTTCTTTAACCCTGTCAGGCATGCCACTGCCTTCTACACGGAGTTGCAGAAGGTTGCCAGGGTTGAAGTGGTCACCAGCACCAGCAGACAGGAGTTCTTCCAGGATGTCAAAGATAAATACAAAGACATCCGGGCCATTTATCGAACTTCAGCTAGTGGCGCAGTAAGTCATCTCATAATGCGCCTTACTGAATGCCGACTTAGGCTCTGACAACTGATAGGTTGCTGGCAACTTTGACAACGAATTTATCCAACACCTTCCTGCAGACTGCAAATTTATCTGCCATAATGGAGCCGGTAAGGATTGTGAACACTACCAAAAACGGCATTCCTAATTACTATTTTAGGGTACGATCAAATTGATCCCAAGGCTTGTGCTGACCGGGGCATTACCCTCACATATGCACCTGACCCAGTGACAAATGCCACCGCTGACCTTGCTCTCTGGCTGCTTCTGGGATCTTTGAGGCGATTGAACCCGTCGTTGAATTCTTTGCGCCAGGGAAATTTCAAGAAGGGTATTGACTTTGGTCGCGATCCCGAAGGCAAAATTCTCGGCATTTTGGGTATGGGCCGAATTGGCCGTGCTATCAAGGCACGATGCGAGCCATTTGGGATTACCACTCGATACCACAACCGATCTGAGCTACCCCCTGACCAGGCAGCTGGAGCTGAATATGTTTCATTTGAGAAGCTCATTACCGAAAGCGACATTATCAGCATCAATGTTCCGCTTAACGCTAACACCAAGCACATGATTGGCGCTAAGGAATTTGAGAAGATGAAGGATGGCGTTGTTATTGTTAATACGGCCCGAGGCGCGATTATTGATGAAAGCGCTCTGGCCGATGCCCTGGAGTCGGGCAAGGTCGCTTCAGCTGGTCTGGATGTGTACGAGCATGAGCCCAAGATCAATGAGCGCCTGATCAAGAACGAGCGGGCCCTACTAGTGCCGCACTTAGGAACGCATACCGTGGAGACCTTGACTAAGATGGAAACATGCGCTATGGAGAACGCAAGACGGGCTGTACTGGGAGAGCCACTATTAACGCCTGTACCTGAGCATGCTAAGCTCCAGAATGGCCACTGATACTTTGTGCTACCGGCCGGCTCAAGATCAATAGAACTAAGACTATTCGCATGATTGCCCTCATTTGGTTATTTGAGTGCTAGTTAACGAGATAAAAAGAGAGGAACATTTTGGTAGTTGTAATATTTTATTTGCTAAGCATGCAACAGAGATCAATGCAAATTTATTTTGCAGTGGTTGAGCTAAATCATGAACATGACACGATGGTCAATGTATTGTTTTTATCTGTCTAGCATAATCTCTGCCAGATACTTTTAAGCAAGCCAGGATATGACTGGAGCCAGCAATCTGCCCTACATGTTCAAGTAGAGCCAAGCCAAGACGTCCTCATAGGTGGTAGGAAGCAACAGCTAGGTCAAAAATGTATTATTTAGATTTTTAGTAGCAAGTGCAGCCATATTCCCGTACCATGGCCTGCAGTCCTAAAGAAAAGTGGATAGTGAAGAAGTGGAATCTGGGGCCATAGCAACTTCAGACAAAATTACCCGACAATCCACATCGGGTAATCTATGAACCGATTGAGCTATTCTGCGTGTCGGTACAAAGCAATGCCGCTACTATGCCATTGCAACCCAGTTTGCCAATCCCATTCAATTACCCCGGCGTTCAAAATTCTCGCTATAAAGCCCTGTCACCATTTGCCATCATGTGGAAGCGTACCCTACCATTTTATCACATGATCAAGGTCTTCCCGAACCAACCAAGTTTCGCCCAACTCACTCAAATATCCATTAGCAGCCATGACTAAGATTGCGCTTCTCGGTGCCGCTGGCCAGATTGGCACTCCGCTCAGTCTGCTTTGCAAAGCCGTAAGCAGCAATTGACATTCCCATCCAGGTCTGCCCGGAAAATAACAACTTTTATAGAGCGACCTTTTCACCGAAATTGCGCTCTACGATATTGTTCATGTGCCTGGCATTGCCACTGATCTTAACCATATTGACACCAAGGCAAAGGTCTCTGGTTATTTGCCAGTTGACAATGGCCTGGTCAAGGCTCTAACTGGAGCTGACATTATCGTTGTCACTGCAGGAATTGCCAGGAAGCCTGGAATGACACGAGATGGTAAGCGTCATTACACAATCTTTAAAACGACTCAAAACTGATGATGGTTGTTAGATTTATTCAACGTGAGAATCTGAGCCACAACATGGACTTGGGGACATGAAATTACTTACCAATCGTTGTAGACCAATGCATCTATTATCCGAGACATATTCACTCAGGTTGCCAAAACCTGCCCCAATGCAATCTCTTGCGTTGTCACCAACCCAGTCAACTCCACAGTTCCTGTTGCTGCAGAAGCTTTGCGTGCAGCTGGTGTTTTTGACCCAACTCGCCTGTTTGGAGTCACGACCTTGGATGTTGTCCGCGCGTCAACCTTTGCCGCACATGCTCTGGGTGGAGATGCCGATCCCGCCCAGATCAAGGTACCCGTTATCGGTGGTCACAGCGGTGC
Organism: Calonectria hongkongensis; assembly: GCA_017140755.1. Lineage (NCBI taxonomy): Eukaryota > Fungi > Ascomycota > Sordariomycetes > Hypocreales > Nectriaceae > Calonectria > Calonectria hongkongensis. The sequence continues at coordinate 766,192 of JAACJA010000015.1, forward strand.
AACTATCCTTCCTCTCTATAGCCAGGCGCAGCCTCCCATTGACCTGGGTGCAGAGCTCCCGAACGTCATCCATCGTAGGTTTTCCGAGCACAAAATAGTGAGAGACTTGACCGGAACTGACATGCCCATAGGCGTCCAGTTCGGTGGCGACGAAATTGTCAAGAGTAAGCAGGGAGCCGGTAGTGCAACCACCTGTATGGCTTATGCTGGGTTTCGATTTGTCAAGGCGATTCTCGGAGCAACACCAGAAGCTCCAGTTATCGAAGAGGCCTATGTTTACTTGCCAGGGATCCCCGGAGGAAAAGAGATTGCTGCTCAGCTTCAAGTCGATTACTTTGCTGTAAAGGTCGAATTGGGACCTGGAGGTGCTCAGAAACTATTCCCCATTGGAGAGTTGTCAGACAATGAGAAGGTTCTTCTTCAGAAGGCCATCAGTGACTTGCAAACAAACATTCAGACTGGGCTCAAGTTTGCGACGGAAACGAAGTAAATGAAGATTAAGAATCAATAGAATTCCCGACAATAAATGATAAATGTACTATTACTCTGAAAGAATTCTTTCCGTCTATACTTCATATCGCTACACTTCGAATTGAGATCGATAAGTGCGATATCTCTTCAAACCAAATTACTTTGTGGGATTGGAATAGTGAATTTTCGGTTCTATACGACGCGATAATTTGCTATTTCCCTTAACTAAACGAATGCATCACTTCGGTCATCTTTGTCTTGTTTGCTATAGAGTTTACAGGTCTCATCCTCCATGGCTGGTCGTCCTTTGGCGTAGTAGCCGAGCGGAGGGAAGCTAGGTACATGGAAAAAGAAAAAGAGAGGGAAAAAAAAAAGGCTAAACAAGGAGCAGCCACTTTGGGGACTGGGAAGAAAGAGGAATGTTAAATTCTATAGCTTTCGATCATTTGCATCCCCTGTGACTGGCCTCACGTCATACTTGAAAAATGGGCGACCGAGATGGTTGCATAGGTCGTGGTGCGATTTGCGATTTCATGCAAAATGAGAGCTTCGAAATCGCCCTCCCCTCGATAGGGCTCCATCCTCAGGCGGTTCCGGCAGGCAGAGCGAGGCTCTGGCATTGATTGGGCTAACCTGCCAAAAAAAAAAAAAGTCCAGACGGATTTGGGACATGACACCTTGGACCTATAATAATGAAGACCCCCCCCCCTTTGAACAACTGCATGGCCAACAGCGTCTGCTCGGGAATTTTGCTTAAGGAAATAAGGCTATTCGGGCCCCGCCGTCAGGGGCCTGCTGCCCAACCGACACGTCGATTCTTTGGCAAAGCCACGTGCAGGTGACCTACCAACCTCAGTGATTGCAGCTGATGTGGGGCACAAGCAAGATGACTACCAATCGTCTGGGGGAGTACCACCAGATGGTGTCTATGTCACGAGCCCGTGCAACGCCCGTAAGATCAGTACGTGACGAACTATCTTGAGAACCCGTCATACTGTCGCAAGGCTACTGTCCCTCAGCACCCACTAAGCTTACATCCCCACAAAACATATGTAGCCTGTTGTTGGCGTTACCAGAAGATGGTGTGTAGTGAGTAGCCTCAATCTGCATCATCCACTCAGAGCTTAGAACACGAAAAGGCAGATTGTTTCTTGCGGACTTTATTGCCACCAGCGTATGCTATGTCTCACTCTATTAACAGCTGGAATGTGCCTTTGGGGGGCAGACAAGGTGTGCGCCTCCTCAATTCCTACTCTTCTCGATCAAATAAATTCATCCATATTTTCCCTCGAAATTTCCCTCCCATCTTTCATCTTCTCCATACTCTGTTCTCAATTTTCTTTCATTCCTGGAGTGCCTTTAATTATTTATTTCATGATGGAGCCGTATAACTGTGTCCCAACCCAAGCCGACAATAATGGCAAGCATGTCACCAGGTTAGCCTCGCCAAATATTGTTCCACGGCGCTTAATTTTATTATCCCAATAGAATTTAGCCTATGTAGCACTTCGTTTCTCCGAAACTATTATGCTAACATTCATGATCATGCAGAATTAGTCTTGACCCCGTCCAACTTGACAGAACAAGCCCTGTTAAGCAGGCCCTGGCTCCAACCTCCACTCATCCCAAAACAAATGAGAATATAGATACCACGCCTCGGCTAAACGAAACAAATATTAAAAACAAGGGTCCGGTGGAGTCGAACTCAGCTGTAAATAACATGAATGACGAATTTGGGCATCTCAAGGCTCTCGTAATGGGGATGCCTGAAAATATTGTTACCAAGATGACGACAAGCTTTCAGGGCATGACCCCTATGCAGAGGTTCCTCAAGGAGACTTGCGAAGTACATGGCTCTGCAGGCTTGGATCACAGAGTCATCTGCAAATCCCCACATATAAGCTGTCAGGCCAGCGCCGGGTCGATTAATGAGTGATCATGGGCAAGTGGAGTACATATGCCGCCAATCATCTTTGTTGGAGGAAACGGTTCCACATCATTAGCTAGGGCCATCATCGGACACCCTTTCATTGAAATTCTAGTGATGATTTACTTTATTGCATGCTCTTTTTCAGAGGTCCAATTTGATCGCTTGCTAAACAATTATTCTCGCTCTCTTGTTACCAGTTATTTTATACGGCCACTCCATTCCTACCCAGCGCCCATTCAATCAGAGCTTCTGGTCTTGCTTTAACTTCCCTGTCATTGCCAGTATTATATAGTCATTGAACCCTGATTTTCAGTTTTTCTTTTTTTTTTTTTTCCACACAGGGGTATAATGCCAATGTAGGACCATGGTGAGGAGGAGGAGCCCTCATGAGTTTCATCAGATTCTTCTAAAGCCTACCCAGCCTTTCAATGTCACCATGGATAGTTTTATAAAAAAGCTTGGTGATTTTCGACGTTAATAAGCCCACAAAAGCGGAATACCTCTTGTATGTCAACCTGAGGACCGAAAGCCATAGAGCAGGACTTGACTGTAAACTAGGGGAGATGTTGACTCGAAAACTATGCATGATAGGTCGCTCGAGCATCGACACTCGTTGCATTTTCGAAGTCGCCAGCGATGCCAGCAGTGGCCTATCAACCACGAACAGGCAACTTGATCGCGTCGGGCTGCATAAGTGAAGTTTGGTGTCCATGATCAACGGCACATATCCGAACTTCCGCCACCCGAAGCCCACGTGAAAGATTTCGCTCTGCGCTAGCGTGGTCTTGTCGCCCATTTTATGCCCATACGCTCATATGAGGCTATATCTCAATAAGCACCCAATTCAAAAAGCTAGAATCAGTATATTGATGCTACTAGAGTGCCATCACATAAATTATTACAGACCGGCACCGAGCGCTATATGGAAGCAACTGTATAGAGGCGTTAGAAGTAAATAGGTGTTATTGCTTAGTCTGGCTACAATGGCGGTCCTGGATATTCGATATGTGTTTAAACTCTTTAGACGTCTCTTATGGAATTCTCGAAATCGTCATCGCCCGCCCGCATCAGATCTCAGCTCTTGAAGCTGTGGCCACTCATGATGCACACACGACACCTCACTGCATGCTTCAACAATTGCCTTGGCAGCATTACCTATGTTTGCAAAACCAGTTATAGACATTTGCTAATCTCATGCCGATGGTCAACCCACTTGGAATGAAACCTGGCTACACGCACATGTACTTCACCTACTATAAGCGCCGTGATTGTACATGTTGGCCCCATCTGCTTACCTCCACTCACTTCGGCCCCCACCTCTGGCCTCAACCCCGCCGCCCCCAGTCCAGCCCTACAGGCATTGGTTTCCTCCCAGGACTTCCTGTATAATGTTCGATGTCGCACCTTGTCTGTTCTGTTCTTTTCTCTCTTTCTTTTTCAATATTCTCCTTCTGTGTTATTTTCCGTATCTAACTTCGCCACATCCCCAAACTTCATCTACTTTTCAACATGTCATTGCAAAATCCCCCTCCTGTCGCACCGGATAATATCGACAGAGCCATTCAAAACTCTGTATCTTTCAATACCGCCCCAGTATCAAACCCGAAGGAGTTGGTTTGCCCTTTACGATAATTCTTCCTCTCCCTCTACTTTTTTTGTGACTAGACTAACATCTTACATCGACTAGAGCTCGTCTACGAAGTAGCAATGTCAATATCGATCATAAAACTCCGGAATCAACGCAGCCTGAATGCCCTCTACGTCCCAATGATCCTAACGTACACGAGAATGCATACTTCGCGCCTCGGTTAGACAGAGCGAGCCTTACAAACCAATCTCAAAAAGAAATAATTCTTATTGGAGATAAGCCAAATGAACAACTTAGGGGCATAGAGTTGCTTGGCATCAGGATTCCTCAAAATATTGCTGTCAAAATGCAGAGCTATCGTGGCATGGACCCTATGGAGAGGTTTCTGAAAGAGACTTGCGGCATAGATGGCTTTGAGGACATTGGTGATAAGATCGTTACCAAATCTCCATGCCCAAGCTGCCAAGGCACTGTCGGGTCACTCTATGAGAAAAAGGAGGTTGATTGATTGTTTATATTGCTGCGCAGTATAGGTCTTTTTAATTATATTCTATGCCATCAATCCAATGTATTTTCATCATTAGGGTGCATCCTTGCCTGTGAACGAAGGCTAATTGTGGAGGACTTAGCATATCACTAATCTCTATAGCGAACGCCGCTATATTTAGTTTCTCGTTCTATGCCCAGGAAAATATCGGGCTGGTTTATTATTTTGAGTGATAAATCAAGGTTACGTGGCACATGTTTGAATTGGAGCTGACGTCAAAGGAAATTGAAAAAACACCTCACCCGACTGCTATGCCTAAAATGTAGTCCAGATGTTGGTAATAAAGGTATCGGTCTATTTCAAACTCTTTCAGGACTATTCAACATAGAAACAAAGAAAGCACTCCTAACTTACAACCTCCCCTAATTAGTGTACACTTGGCTAACCAAATACCTCCAAAACAAGTCGGTCCTTTGGAAGGGCCTTCTTCCACTCCTCCCCAGTCGGTGGAATCGCCTTGCCTTGCTTCTTGTCCTCTGCCATGAGGATTGGGCGCAAGACGTCCAGGATGCTGTTGGAAACTTTCTTGCCGCTGCAAATCATGACAACGGCACCAGAGCCCCAGTGCTTGGCGATTTTCTCACCATGTTTCGCGATCGAATCTTGAACATATTTACACTCTGCATCACTGTCTCGACTGTATGCCCTGTGAACTGAGACAACTCCAGCTTTTTCGTATTGATTCAAGCTTTCGCGGCACATGTCATCCTTCTGTGCTCCACGACACCCGAAAAACAGGACACATGGCGAGAGATTTGCTCGTCCTTTCTTCTCCGATTCCAAGAATCGCTGCTGTATGAGTCCGTGGAATGGTGCCAATCCAGCGCCTACAGCAATCATAATAATGGGCCTTTGAGGACTAGACAGTGAGAAAGGCGCTGAAAGCTCCGTCGTGCATGGTTTTAGCGATACAGAAACCAAATCCTTGGGCTTTAGGCTGGCCATGTAGGTAGTGGTAAGCCCGCCAAAGTTGTGGCGACATTGTGTCAGTGATGGATCTGGGTCCACAACTGAGAATAACAGCATGCCTTGCCCGGCTCTCCAGTTTGGTGTCGAGGCCAAGGAGTAGGTGCGTGGGCGCATTTGGGGAAGCATGGACAAAAACTTGGCCACGGGGAGATTAATCGAAGGGTTTTGGATCAAAACATCCATGACTGACATTCTCTGCGCCAAGATAACGGCGTGATATGAGGTGCTGGAGAGGTCATGGAGCTTCTTCTTCGTCGCCTCATCCGATGCGTAGGTCGCCAGAGTTTCAATGTTCTGCTGGCTAACTACCCGCGAAAGTTCGACGAGTGAGCTAAAGAGGTCGGCGGCGGCCAAAGGAGTGTTTACGGGGAGAAATGTTGGCGACTTTGATGATATCGTCAAAACCGTGTCAGGCTCGATATCAAAGTGTTTGTAGACCTCCTGTACTAGTTCGGTATTGTTCATCGGAAGAACTTGCAAGTGGTCACCTGCTTTATAATCCATGTTCTCCGGCATTTCAAGGCAAAGCTGCTGCTTCTTTGGTACCCCAGGACTGGAGAGTAGTTGGTTATCCACCACTTGGGCGGTCAAAAAGCCATCTCGAAGGGTGATTCGCTGCCGTTTCTCAACCGTCACCTCGAGATCAATTCCGGTTTCTGGAGCAGCGATCGAGTCGCGGCGGTCAGCCACCTTGGGCCATAACGATTGGCTCATCCAATTCTCAAAATCAGACTGGAGGTTTCCGGCGCTTGAATCTGCTGTTCCAATCGTGACAATTCTCTCGGCGCCTTTGTCCTGCAGACAGGTGTCCAGGTACTTGGGGACTTTGAACAAACTTGTTGCCCAGTCTTTATGGCCTAGTTAGAGTTAGCAAGGGCCGTTCTGGTATACAAAAGAAGACAACTTACCGCATCCGAAAACAGCATATTTCACACCTTTCAACTCTCCAGACTTTAGGCTCTCCATCCAACGCACAAAGTCCACTGCATTGTCAGATGGCTCGCCCTCGTATGATGCAGCGATTATTATCACTGGTCCTTCAGTCGACAAGTTTCGAGCTCCCGCATCTAGTGGCATAGGGACTGGGGATTTAAAGCCATAAGCAGCGCATTGCGCGGACAGGCATTGGGCCAGCCATTCGCAAGTTCCCGTGTTTGACCCAAAGTAAATAGAAATAGGCTTTTCGCTTCCAGATACGCCATTGAGTATGGTGGGGGTAACGGTGCCGGATTGTGTCTTGGGGGTTAGGTTGGCTGTCTTGAATAGGCGAGACGCTTGCTTTCCTTCTCTCAACTTGACATTAATCCTGAATCCCTCGGGTTTAATAGTCAATGTCTGCTTGACCTTGAGCTTATAACTGGGATCTGCTTTGGTCAAGTCAAAGTTTAAAAGAACCATGGCGATAGCCTGCACATGTGGATTAGATCATGCCCCCGTGTAAAAATAATCAAGCAAACTTACCAGTTGAGCCTCTTGCCAGGCAAATGCCCTTCCAATGCAACCTCGCATACCGTTTCCAAAAGGTTTCCATGCGTTCTTGGGCAACTTCTCAAATTTATCGTCGGCCATTCTCTCAGGTTTGAACTCCTCGGCGTCTTCGCCCCATACTTCAACATCGCGGTGCACTTGATGCAGGAAAGCAAAAATCGACTGGCCTGGCGATACCGGGTATTTACCATCGATAAGTGTCTCCTCGTATGGAGTGACGGTGAATCCAGGGGCCGTGGGCATCAGTCTTAGGGTCTCCCTCAGAACCATTTCAATGTACGGTAGCTGCGACAGATGTTTCACATTCAGATTCTCGCTGCCAATAACGGAATCGACCTCCTCTTGCGCCTTCGCGAGTGTGCGGGGGTTCTCGAGAAGATAGTAAAAAACAAAGGAAAGCAGTCCGGATGTCGTCTCGTGTCCAGCAATGAGAAATGTGATCAAGTTGTTGATGATGGAGTCATCGGTCATCGTCTCTCCGGTTTTGGGGTCTTTGCCGCTTATCATGGCATTCAGCAGATCCGATCCCAATTCTGGGTTGCGCTTTCGTTCGTCGATGAGCTCTTTGCACAGGGTCCTCATGGACTTGGTGTTCTTCTTGAACTTAGACGACGCCCGTACTCGGCAAGCGATAACAAATTCCGGATATACCGCTTGTTTTTCGGCTTCATGCAGCGCAGCGCCCATGCTCTCAACGAATGGGTGCAACTTCTCGGTACTGTAGAAACTGTTGAAGCGGAAGCTCATTGTGCATAGCGCAAGGGTATCTAATGTTAATCTGGTGAAATCGCTGCTAGGATCAATTGGGGTTGATGGACCTCCTCGAGCCCTGCGACAGTGTTAGTCATGGAAACTTGTGCATTGCATCAGGTTTTGCTTAATAACAATACCATTTAAGACACAATTGCTCTGCAACATCTTGCATGCCCTCAAACATGTCTGTAATTTTGAGTGGACCGAATAATGGCATCAGAACTCGATGTGCAACCCCCCAGTCGTGATTGTTGTGCTGTGCTGTAAACAGTCCATCGCCTCCCAAGGGCCGCAGCTTTTCTACACCCGAGATGACAAGCTTGTGGAATCTCTTCTCGTCGCATAGCTCGTTCAATATCTTTTGGCTGCCAACGTAGACCTCCTTGCACCCGTTGAACTCCATAAGAAAAATTGGGCCTTGATAGCAATGTCATGTCAGAGAGAGGGCATGCGATTCTGCACAGGCGTGTCAACATACCATATTTTTTACCGATGGTTATCAAAGAGCCAATGCCATCATCTAAATCAATATCTAATATGTTTCCCAAAAGGGGAAATGCTGTGTGGGTGTCAGTGCGTGTTCCTTGTCCACGCTAGGGTGGGACTAACTTGACGGCCCCGGAATTGGCGTTACTGTGGCTGTTTTGGTGGTAGACATGTTTGCAACAAAAAAAAATGAAAGAAATTGGTATAAGAGAGAAACAGTGTTCGAAATTCGCTGTGAGATTTGCTTACTTCGAGAAAATAAATGTGGCTAGACATTCCAATTAGTACTTTTTCATAAGATGCGACCCCATCCCTTGCGCCAACACATGAGTGGCTGACCAGTCGGATAAGTCGCATGATCGAGATGGTCGGACGCTTGTGGGCCTCCCAAGGGCCTCTCATGGGCCCCCCAAGCCCGCGGAGCCCGAATAGTTAAGGGCCGGGACCCCGTCGAGCGGTGACAGAGGAGAGGGACAGTAAGCAAGCATGGATGTCCCCCTGGCAGCCACGCGAAAGGGCCCATCGATTCGACGGGGAAATTCCCCTTGGGTTACGTTTTGGGGACGACATCATATCATTATCGGGGGCTAAGCTTATGCCAAGACTGGGCTGCATCTGACCTACGTTCGCATTCTCCCTTGCATTGGAATTTTTTTGAGAGGCTAAAATGTCTGAAGCATTCAACAACAACCACCATTAGATCAACAAGACGGAATTCATTCCGGATTTATTCCGCAGCATTGATGACCGCAAGACTCGGACTCTAATAAATAGCTGCTTATCTATCCACTGAGGGCATTCAACTTGCCACTCTGCGGCCCAAGAACCACTCAATTGTCATTGCAGCCTGCACCGCGTTCCATACAAAAACCACCACCATGCCTATAGAAAATGCCCACGTCATAGAAATACTGATGCTACAAAGACCCATGACCACAAGGTCGTCAAACCCGTTCCCTAGCGAATAACTTGACAATAACAGAACCAATTGGCACAAAATTGCATCCACGTGTCGCAGCCATCGCAGCGTCCTGAGACTGAGTCTATACTGATAGGTTGTCTTATTTCGAATGAAGAAGACGATTATCTCGACCACAGTGAATCCAGCGGCGATCAATCCGACAATCTGAGACTTGCATTAGCTGATATGATCCGCGCCCATGTTACGTTACTTCTTCGTAGACTTACACCATGCTGGGTTCTAAAATTGTCGGAAGATCCCATCGCGACTATTCCAACCGAGATGCCAGCTGCGACCAGCGGGACGAAGGCGAATAGATACAGAAAGTCATACCATCTCGTCATGAGGTTCTTTCCCAATGGACGATGGACGAGGTTGCACAAAAGAATAATCGTTTTAAACAATATCATGACTGGGTACACAAGGAAGAATGCGACCGCCATTGTGAATACTGCTTACCGGATTAGCCCTCCGGGATTGATAGAGACGGTGATTCTGACAAAAGCGTACTATGTATGTAGGTCAGAACGAGGTATGTGGAATCAGACAGCCCGTTAACCTCGAAGGAATTATCTGTGAGGTTGATTGAGAATGTATTGCCAGAACTGGTAATATTGAATATCCCTTGGGGTATTTCAGTCATGCTCTTCCCCGATTTCGAGATATTGGCGTATAATACATCCACCAATCCCTTTATTCCGGAAGGATACCAGCACACATTGTCAGAGTCCAGCTTATCAAGACGATGCTGAAAGACTGAGCTGATGTAGAAATCGTTAACGGCATCGCCCGAGCGGTCTTCGAGGTCGCGACTTTTGTGCCCTTTGCGGTGAGCATCCAGATCCAAGGTGGCTGGAGCTTCGATTTGGAGCTCGTGAAATTCATCGTTATGGCGCAGAACAGGGTTGGGCTCGTCTGGGTATTCGTGCGGTATCACACGGCAAGAGACTGTAACAGAGACAAGAAGAACCATAGAAAGAATTGTGGTGAGCAACATTTTCCGATACCAATGATACTATGCAGAATAGAGTCAAGCTGAATAGACAAAGACACACATGATCTGAAAGATATTTTTTTCCAATTCTACAAGCATGACGAGTGCTATTGTAAGCGGAACCTACAAAAACCTATCGAGTTCTAAACAAAGCAGCAATTTACCGAGACTTCGAAACGGAAGCCGGATGTGTCGCCAGTGGCCGTGCAACACAGCCCAAGGTGGGCGAATCGACAGGCCTGGAGGAGAGCTAGCCATCTACATGCATGGTTATCAGAGATGGAAGGGACTAATCCCTTGACAGGCATTGAAGCTTAATTCTTTCCGCTTTTCTGCTCGTTTACCATCGATGAACTAATTTCTTAAGCGATCTACATGCCGTTTCGCGCCAACGTGACCGCGATAATGCCGCAAAGCCGTGCTGGCTGCCAAAGGAGGTTTTTTGCCCCCGCTCGTTATGGATCCCGCGAGCAGAATTAGGTTTCAGGGCCACCAGGCCCAATGATCCCCAGCGCGGCAGAGTGCGCTGGGACCAAGTCTACTGTCGCAGAGATCCAGGCTGCGCCTCCATCTTTACGAAGTTTGCGATCTGCTTGACATTTGACACGCACATGAAGCTGCTTGTCGAGGAAGCCGATCAGCCGCGGCGACCCGCGGACGCCAGAGCGGCATGAAGGTGGGAATGCTCTAACCACGTCCACCTCAAAAGATTGCGTAACGTCTCAAAGACCTACTTGTCCCAAACGAGTCTAGTTCTCACAGGGCCCGCATGGTGAGGGCGAAGTGTCGCCAATCACGCTGATATCATTTCTTGCCGCTTACCCTCGTGGTCAGCAATGCACGCGTCCAGTTGCGCCAGGGTAACGCAGTCGAATTCTGGCTTGATGGTGCGCGCACGCGCGCCCGACCAATTCTCGGGCTTGTCGGGAACATCGGGTCGGGTGGGGACTGCGGGGACGGGATCAACAGATGCGCCCAACGAGGCCAGGGAAATACGCGGGAAGCACGGGCGCAGCAGCCTCTAGGGTAAGTCAATTGGATAATTGAATGTAGCTGCTTTCCACTTGATGCCCGCTTAGAATGACGTAGTTGACGAGTATTCGAGTTAAGAATTTAGTCTAAAAGTTTGAAAATTTGATGGGAAGCTACATCCAAGAGCCGAGATGATCGCACCGATGATATCAAGTGGTGTGAAAGTCTGACCACAAAAATCACCCTCATGAATCCTACTACTCCATGCGCATAACCAACTTCATTATTTGACACACCCTACTAAATCGAAGTATCTTCAATACGAGAAGACTGCATTGGCTTGTCATAGCCCATGTCCCCGGCATCTCGCGCCTCCCGGTTTGCCGTAATCTCAGCAAGCTTATTCTTGGAACCCGGACCGATAATCCAGGTAGGGTTCATCTCAAACAGCACATCAATATCCTCGAGCGCCGCCTTGGAAGTTTCGGGAACTAGGATGTGGTTAGATATTTTCGGTCGAATTTCGTTTCAGACTTACTCAAAAAGTATATCATCGGCACAAAGACAAAGTTCGTTGCAGTCCACAGAATGTATGTCCCGTATTTAATGTTGGCAATCAGGATGGGTGATATCATCACGACGAAAAAGTCTAAATCTGTTAGCCCCTTGGTCGAATTAGGGAATAGCCGAATGTCTTACTGCAAAGCCAGAAGAGACCTGTGGCGATGGCGACCGACTTGCCGCGTGTTTGGAGGGGCGTGAGTTCCACAGGGAGAAGGAAGGGTATACCGTCAAAGCCAATCGCAAAGAAGGTGTTGAAAACGCTTTTACTTGTTAACTTCATCGTCGAAGGGCTTGTTCAAATCACTCACAAAAGGAAGACAGTGGCGGTATAACCGCAAGCTAAGCTATCAGGGTACGCGATGGTGCCAGCGAGGACAGCCATGCATATTGTTTGTCCCACGGCAGAGAACAGCATCAACGGCCGGCGACCGATGCGGTCGACAAGCGGGATCGGGATAAACGTAGCGAGCCAATATTCGAGGCCATTAAATCCGGCGACCAATAATGCTGTGTTGCGTGACATTCCGATGGTGTCTTGAAAGATTACTGGCCTAGGGAGGGTCAATATGGCAGTTCAGGACACCGACGCCAGGAATAAAATTTGAGAAGATTGCTACATACGCGTAGTAGGTGATTAGATTGACTCCACTGATCTGTAGCATGCAGAGAGCCATTACCGCCAAGATCAGTCGTTGGAAGAACCTCGGTTTTCCTTGGGTAAAGATGTCATGCCAGCTAGAGTTGCTTTCCATCTCTTCTAGAAGGGTTTCTTCGATCATAGACATGGTATGGTCCTAGAAACCTTATTAATTTCGACGCGTCAATAAGATAAGGAGACGCAAGCGACTGACTGTTTCTTGATTGCGAGTCACGGGGTCCTCAACGAGGGATAGCATGTCGATAACATCTCTGGCTTCATTCATGCGGCCCTTGCGAATTAGGGCTCTTGGAGAGTCTAGATGAAGACGGTCAGCGCCTTCATGGCCCTCCCTTGCGTTCATAATACAAAGAGATATCACGTACCGGGTAGAAATAGAGCCAGAGAGATCGTTGCCCCGGCGAAGACGCACTGCAACGCTAAGGGCAATCGCCAAGCCCAATCGGTGTCACCAGTGACTGAAGACACCGTGAGACCGTAATCGACCCAGTATGCGAGAGCGATACCGAACTAAATGTGACATTAGTAAACTTAAGTTGCTAAGAACTTTACATGATGCAAGAAATGGGCTCACAATATTGATGTTGAGCTGCCATAGAACAGAGCGGCCTCTGTTGCTCGCACGAGAACATTCACCATTCCACGTGGGGAGAACAGCAACAGCCATTCCATTGCCTACCCCAGCTTTTTGGTGTCAGTTGGCCATTGTCATTTCATAGAGACATTGCACAACTTACTAACGATACGAGCCACAATGAGCTGAGCTAATCCAAAGGATGAAGCTTGAAGAATGGCGCCGATGATTATGATGAGCTGCCCCAGCATGACTGTGACTCTTCGACCAAACAAGTCACCCCCAACAATGACACTCAGAGCTCCGATTGCGCATCCAATTTCGTACACGGCGACCTTTTTATTACGCGTTAGATGGTGTCGTTTGCATACTTTTGTCAATGACGCACCGTGAACCCTTGCAGGGTAGAGTTGCCATTAGAGATCTCGGGAAATGTGCGCTCAAACGGCGGGCTGGTAAGGAAACCTCCCATGACACCCTGATCATAGCCGAACAACATGTTTCTATACAATTATATCCCATCAGCATTGATATATTCTCTTCGTATTTCTGCAGTGCACACATACCCTAGGCCACAGGTGGCTGTGATTAGGTACTCAATCCATGCCGATTTCGCACCTCGTCCCCTCAATCGGTTGGTGAGCGACGTATAAGGGGCACTGAAGGGCTTCATCTCAAAGAATTTACGTGCTATGTTCTGCACGATTAGATTGTCTTTTGATGTGCTCCCTTTACTACAATGGAGAGCTCAAATGGATTAAACACGGCTTTAAATGGTTCCTGAGCTCTCCATCCCCCACACGCGCGCCTCCCCGGATTTGCGGGGTTCACTAGCATGATGTCTGGGGTCATCAGGGCTGGGGAAGAGTAATGCCTCGTCTCGGGGGTCAGGATGAGATGGCCTGCAAACTAGTGAACCTGCTTCTTCTTAGGAAACTCGAATGATAGGGCAAAGCACGCGGTCGGCCGGTCTAAACGCCGGGGAATCGGAGATCGCAGGGCTAGGACAAGCACCGTGTCGAGCCCACAGGGCTCATGACCAAACACCCGTGCTATTTCCGAGTCGCGCCATCTAGCGTTGGTTCAACAACACTTGAGAAAGGGGAGAACAGATTGAAGCAAGGTGAAATGAATATGTACGGAGTTACTGGCTGGCATATTTGGATATTTGGATGGGGGCTTGGGGATGCGGCAATGCGAATTGGTTACAAATTTAGTGCTTCTAGCTATGGACGATTGGGAGTTGTGTAAATTTTGCCTTCTGTATCCCGTTGGCAGATGCGTTTTTGGAGCTATTGCTGTAGATCAACCAAGACACAGCGTGCGGCACGGTTGCCTAAGTAATTGATTTGGAGCTCGTTGCCGATTATCCGTGCTGATGCGACGGTACTCCCCCGACACCGGCACATTAGATCCCAAGCAAGGCCCCACGAACGTGTGACCCCAGCTGCACCCTCCATAGCTTATGTTCGTTTAGGAGGAACATCTCGCCCTGGCGCCCAAAGCAAAAATTTGCGGCTCCTCCTTCAACCAGGATGCGCCCAAGTAAAACGCCACCGGGCGACCACGCATTGACTCCATCCCAGCATCCACTGTAGACATTTCCGTCCATGTCACATTTGATGCCGTCTGGGATCCCGACATCTGCCATGGCGAATAACCGCCTGTTTATCAAGAATGGTTCGCTGTGATATGTAGCCACATCAAACGCATAGCTATGAATGTGATCGTTAGCTGGTACATGCCATTGGGAAGTGTTCATGTCTACTTACATTGTCGATGCTTTTGAATCATCCGTGGTGCCACTGCCATGGTACCAATCTGTGTCTGTGACGTAGACAGTTTTCTCGTCCGGGGAAAAGCAGATGCCGTTCGGGTGACCGAATCCATCAGCCATCACCCTGATGCCATTGGTCTTGGGGTCGTACCGGTAGACCTGGGTGGGAAGCTTGGGGCGGGGTCGATAGCCCTGCTCGTACCCGTACGCTGGGTCGGTAAACCAAATTGAGCCGTCGCTGTGAATTACCACGTCGTTGACTGAATTGAAGGGGCGACCATGGTACTGAGAAATCAGCAGAGAGACCTCATACGGCGCCTTCACATTCATCTTGTAAAGACCGCTCGGCAACGATTGCGAGCCCTGTGCACAGAACAGAACACTATCCTCGCCGTAGTTGACGCCTCCATTTCCCATGGGAACTTTGGTAGAGTCAATCTCCTCTAGTTTCACATTTGTTTTCCTGTCGCCGAGATGCACTTTGGTGATTTGGATCCGTAGCTCGTTTGTGCTTTCATCATGGAAGCGGCTGCTTGTGATGAATAACTCGTCTGTGGCATCAATAAAAACCCCGGCTTCATGTGCAAAAGGATATTTCTCATTCTGCGCAATTAGGTCGATGGTTGGATTGGATCCTAAGATGTTTTTAAAGCGTTCGTCGTAAATTGCGAATGTCTGTGCCATGGTTACTGGAAACCCGTGGATCAAGAGTTTGGTTATCGGTATTCTTTGGTTGCTAGAGGTGTCAGTCAAATATGATCGTTGTTTACAGACGCAAGGTTTGATCTTGATATATGAGACCTGTTTGGCGTTCCGTATTTCCGGGCTTAAGCATCAACCTGACTCCGACGATGCGGAGTAATTGGCGATCTGGAGAGTGCACGAGTCGCGCTATCCAATCAACAACGTTTTGAGCATATCACAACTCCACCAGTCTGTTGCATTCCCCTCATTCTCCGCATCTGACCACGGGAAGTATCAGTGGGGTCGATGCCCCGACACGGGGCCAACCCGTTGCCTAGTACCGTCATAAAGCAACGCTGAGAATACAAATCAGGTATCAAATCGAACGACATCAAGCGATGAGCTTATAATATGGGTTTGAAGAGATGTGGGCTTTACAGCTATGGCATCATTGGCTTCGATAAAGGCGCTCAAGACTGCTGTACTGTGCAATGTGCGCATGTTTGGTGCAAGCTGCTACCGTGACGAGGTGAGATACTGCCACTTCGCTATTTCTTTCCGTGGTAAAATAGAGTGCTTAAAACGCATGTGCACAGAATGCATAAGCCCACGTATGTTTATTTTTATTTATGCATATTCTTTACAAGATCGACGTAGTTTATTTATGCTGATCTTGACATAAAAATGGCCTCAAAGGAGCTGAATGGCTTTATTTAGGACGGA
The DNA here is from genome assembly GCA_017140755.1 of Calonectria hongkongensis. Classification (NCBI taxonomy): domain Eukaryota; kingdom Fungi; phylum Ascomycota; class Sordariomycetes; order Hypocreales; family Nectriaceae; genus Calonectria; species Calonectria hongkongensis. Next base: position 782,331 of record JAACJA010000015.1, read on the forward strand.
TCATCGGGGCGCCATGCTTCTCCTGTGGCGTAGTTTGACAAAGCGCATCTCAGCTCACCGAAGAAAGCACCGAGGATCCGAGTGGGATAAACTAATAGCAGCGAATAAATGTCCACGCCTGTCTTACTTTCCCACAAATACGGGAATGATTGTTACGGCTAACCCTTGTGCCGTGCCGTGCCGTGCCGTGCCATGCTGTGCCCTGTGTGACAACATGAGACTTGCAGCAAGCGGACGGCGCTGAAAAGGGTTGATCCCCAATATTTGTGACGCCACTGATCCTGGCATGACCAAGCCAAGAATTTTAAAAACACACTCCAAGCGCTCAAAACGCTTTCTTGGCATTCGTAGATGAATTTGCTATAACCACTCAGTTCGTTCAGTTCTGATGCCGGTTCTCGCATCATCATGAATGTAGAGCGGAAGTGTTGCTATGTTTTGATGGATATTTTCCCCTCCAAAGCAGCTCATATAAAATTTCTGTAATCGCGTTGCTAAAAGCTTCACTCTATATTGAGTGGCGATCAATTGTGGCGCCAATGCATGTCTTGGCTCTAGCATGCAAATTGCCATCTTTGAATCCAATTCGGACCGGTTTCAGTTCATGTTCGACGGCATACTTTTGCCACCAACCATACGAAGGATACGAGTGAATGCTGCTATTCTAGTGTCAAAGTCGTATGTCAGTCATTGAGATCGATACCCGACTCACCCGCCGTCGTTTACAATGATTCTTGTTCCCTGTTCTTCCTCTTCTATAAAGATATCTAGTCAAGACCCAAATTATTTATCTAAATCCACTCATCTATCTATCGAACGAGAAAATTATCAATCTGCCCACTATGAAGACCATCAGCACCCTCGTCGGCGCCACTCTCCTCTTCGGCTTCGCTGCAGCCTATTCCTGCGAAACCGAGGGCCGCAAAAAGTATTGCTGTGAAAGCACCGTTGATAGACTCTCTGACTTGATTGTGATTGGAAACAACTGTGCGTCAATTGAAATTCCAACCTCATGCTAACATTACTGATAAAGGTTACCCCAGGTACCGTCGGAAGTTGCGATGACAATGAGGATGGAACTCTGGTCTGCGGTGATGTCGAGGTACGTTATACCGCCGATTCTATCCTAGCCTTGCTCTAACGTGACCTTTTTTCATTAGATCCCAAGTGGCAAGAATGTTGTAGTCTTGTCGGTTGCGACATCCGCCTCGAACACGTTTAAGGACCTGTAGTGCCACAAGATAGTATAAAAGGGACTAGTTAGATACCGTATCTAGCTGCAGTGGAGTAAATTCATTCCGATTTTATTGTTACACCTTGTCTTGTTTTAACTGCTAGCATCAGCCTTCCCCCCCTCTTCATTTCATGTGCCATAACCACACTGGTACAAAATAACGACATGATGGGGATGCCACACCATTCTGGGTATCCCAGAATTTTGAATAGCTCTCTATCGCGAGATATTTGATCTTGTCATCACTGATATGTGTGCACTCCAGACGAATTAACTAACAACCGCACAGTGGGTTGATGAGCCATCGTTGCCTGACGTGCCAATCGGCGAAGCGATGTCACAGATGCAATGACCATGCAAAGAAATTATTATGTCAGGGCAAGTTATATTTAGCAACACAAAATAAATTTATTCCGTACATGATGAGGAATCTCGCACCTGAAGTCTTGCTGGATGATGAATTGTGTGATAACGACCAGTCGGAAGAACTGCGGGCTGATTGGCAAATGCACGCCTCTCCAGCAACCTTCCACTTTTGGTTAGACGTGCTAACCTTACTGGATGGTGGCGTTCTCGCCCAGTCACCGACCGACTTGGTGGGCCGCTGTTATCATGAAGTTTTAAATGTTGCCAGCAATTTTCTCAGCACAGGGTTCCATCAGGGTACCATCTTACTTTTGTGTATGAGAGCCATATATTTCTCCCAAGGATCAATCCTCTTTTTTTCATCCAACAGACCTCAGTGCATGTCCAAGATTCCTCCACCGCTACCGTTCTATCGACACCACCACCACAAAGCGGTGTTCAACCGAGACGAAAACTGGGCAAATATTATCCGAGCTACGCCTCAAAAGCCAGCGCACATCCTTTTTGCCTTAACTAGCTTGTCGAATTCTGGCCCCAGACTTGTTACAGTTTGGGTAACGACTCAGGCCGGAACACCAGTCAACCCCAACTCTCGCCACTGTGATGGTCTCGATGGGTTTTCCACAGGTGTCCCAGAAAGCCAAGAAAAGACCCAAGGTGAAAGGTATCCACATACTAACCGCTATGCTTTTATTCCTTATCGAATAAATACTAATGCCATCTTAGGATGCTACGAGTGTGCGCGGCGTCGGATTGATTGTGATCTTCAGCAGCCAGTCTGTCGGAAGTGTGCCCAAAAAGGGTTAGATTGCACTCAGTCAACGATTAGGTATCGCTTCAATGATGGATTGGCAGCTCGAGGGAAGATGGTTGGGAAATGGGTCCCAAAAACCCTATCATACAAAAGAACACCCTTGCGCAACGCTGGGTCAGATAATCTCAATGACAACAACAGCAAAGTTAATGAAGAAGCTCAATCACCACGAATAGAGGTTGATGCTCAACCTGTGACAGAAGAAAACTCTTCTTTATTAACTCAATTTGATGCCCAGCATGACTTGGGCGGGGGTCTCTTAATGCCAATACTACCATTCTTCGATCAGCAGCAGGATAGCAATGCATCATCATTCTCCGCCATTCCCTCTATCATTGAACAGAATCATGAATATTTGACAACGTCAATAGTCTTAGATTCCTGTCATGTTGAACAACATGAGGATTGTGAGTTTGAGCCTGCTGACGCGGAAATTGTTGACCAGCCTACGCTACCTGTTTGGGTAGACACTTACCTCGACCACATTGATGGGGAAACGCGATGGTATCTTCAATATTGTCTGTTAATACCCATAATTTGGTTATATAATTTATCTTGCTGATTTGTCATTTTATCGCAGTTTCTGATCATGTAGCTCCGATCACAGCCGTCATAGATTTGGGGTTTAATGGGTATCGAGATTTAATATTACCCTTGGCAGAGAACGATTCTCTGGTGAGAAGAGCTATTTTGATTGTAGCAGATCAGCACCTGTCGTCGCAATTGGGAATGGCGGATTCACCTCGATTGTCCGTCTACTATTCCTTAATCCGTGATCTGATTGTGCGATCTAAGGAGTGCCCACCACACCAAGATGAGTCATCAATGACAGTCCTACTTCTTCTACATATCCGAGAAATGATCAGTGGAAGCGATGACTTCAAATTAGTCTACGGTTCATTGAGAGCGCTGGTGAAAATCATGGGATCAAATTCTGTGGGACTTAACTCTACCCTTGGAAACTTTGTCCGCATTCAATTATTGAGGTATGGCTCCTCCCATAAATTCGGCAGTTACATGATCAAAATACTGAAATGAGTAGAGTATGTTTATTTGGAGAGGCACTTTTCGATGAGATGGAAGGCGCACAATTCCTCTTGACTCATGGCGAGAATTGCTTGGAATTCTTGAGATTTTGCTCTAGTCTCCACCCGGAATTCCAAGAGCTCATGACGTATCTTTTTGACATGATCAAACTGGCATGTCAAATCTATATACAGAGAGTGGTTCATAATCCAAAATATGATGAAACAGTGTCTCAAGTAGAATGTTTCAAAGAGCTCACCTCCAAGGTAGACAGATATGTCGACAATCTCGGACGGCATCTATTTGCATGGTCGTATTTCATTGTGGCCTCTGAAAGCTCTACAGAGATCCATAGATCATTTTTCTTGGATAGACTGGAGTCACTTCATCGCTTGACCAAGTGTGGGAACATCCTGAAGGCTGTTGAACAGGTGAAGCGGATTTGGGCACTTCAATCGACCACCAGATGGACCAGCTTACTTGGGGGTTCCACGCAAGCTCTGATAATGTAGAGGTCTTTAACTATACTTTGGATAATTAATGAGATGTTGCTGAAAATACTCGTTTCTACTCTTGCTTCCGATCTCCGTGGAATATTGACTTCCGGATACACATACTGTAAAATAATCATCCAGGTATTACAATACATCTGAGAGCTGAGGAGATGCAACCCAAAGAAAAAAAACTTGAAGTCATTTAAATCAACCAGAATTATATTGGCGCATCGCTAAATTAATTATGCAATCTTCCATACAAAACAATAAGCAATTGAACTCCAAATCCCAGGCTTCCCCTCTTCGTGCTTTTTCTGTTCCCAGTAACCATCTGATTCCAAATTTGTCTCATTACGAATCTTCCATCCTCGGAGCAAAATCATGCAGATTGTCGCGCCAAAGAACATGAACCCTGTGAATAATTGTGCTCCAACGTAGCTTCCAGTTTCAGCCACCATTTGTATGGCAATTGGTGCGCCACTTGTTGAAGGCAATGCCAAGACCAACCATAGAACACTCAATCCTGATGACAAATTTTCAAGACCGACTATTTCTGTCATGAGTGGTGTAATTGTCACCCAGAAGACACCCGCTATAGTCCCCTCAATTATTGCAAATGTAATTAGCATTGCATAACTTTTTGCATTAATCCAGAGAGCCATGGCTAAAATGCCAGTAAAAAATGTCATCGAGGTGGTCATGTTGATGCATCCCATAGAATCAATGAAATGGCCCATCATTGGTCGACCAAGCGCTTGACCAAGGCTGAATAGCGCAGCGACGAGTGCAGCTTGGGACTTGCCGAGGCCTATTTCATCCCCGTAATTGGCAAGGGTATAAATGAGAACAAAGTAGCCCATCATGCTCAGGGACCCAAATATTAAAATGACAACATATTCGGCTCTTTTTAAAAGACTTGTGTCGAACGCCAGTGGACGCGATTTCATTGACTCTCGCCGCTCTTTAATGCAAAGAATGCAACTGACATTCACCACCAAAGTAGTAATGCCCAAAACTCGAAATGCCCATTTAAGTCCAAGAGTATGGATGAGAGCTTCCGAGGCAAGGGAATAGGTAAGCCCACCAAGACTTGCGCCAGCAGATGCGATACCATTTGCAAGTCCACGTGATCGACTGGGAAAATGTTGAGCGATTATTGAAACAGAGGGCAAGAATATGAATCCCAGGCCCATTCCAAATAGTGCACCCTGAGACAAAAATATATGCCAGAGTTTCGATGACAGACTAGAGCAGGCTAGGCTCAACGACAAGATGAGGGCGCCACACAGCATGACTGGTTTGGCACCACATTCCCTCACAATGACTGTAGACAGTGGCGACACGAGCATTGTGCAGCCAATACTCATCGATGCTACAAACGCATATTGAAGGTGTGTAGTACCGGGGAAGTTGTCATTTGCCAGGTAATGAGCCAGAAACACTGCATATGCGGAATTTATTCCCCAAGAATGGCCATTAATTATGGCAACAAAAATGATGTAAGCCCATCTATACTTGGAATTGGCTTGTAATGAGGGTGTTTGTGGTCCCTCTGCTGAGGCTGGTGCTTCGAGAGGGAGGGATATCTCTTGGACGGTAGCGTGTGGTAAGACATCAGATCGTTTGGCCATTTGGATATTCCAGTACAAGGGGAAGTATTTTCTGTGTAGAAGATAGAGTCGGATATGGAATAGAACTGTTAGTAGAAGACGAATATGAACTGTAGTCAACGGAATAAGATTTCGCTTGCAACATTTGGTAGATAAAATATATATCGATTAGTCCAACTGCGATATCGGCTTGATCATACAAAAATAGGAAGAAAGAAATGGTCATAGAATGGCATTGGGCGGTCTGGAAAGCGTGAAATGGTGGGCTCTGAGGTGGCAGTTTGAAGCAAGTCATTGTGGCCTGCTTGATGAATTTTCTTTGTGGATCTCACACAAACGAATTCATAAAAGACTCTATTGGTTAATCCAAGACTCTAACTTCTGAGATATGCAGATTTTGCTTTTTATCCGCTAGGACGTATGCTTACACGGCTCGCTAAAAGTGGAAGGTCATGTGGATGATTCTTGAGGTTGACCGATGGTGGATCGATACACCGATCCTAAGATCCTCTTAGTCATTTTTTTGATGCTACCTGAAAAGAATGTTAATTGAGTATTAATAATAGCGGGTGGTAGATTGTAGGCCGCCACAAGGAGCCTGCGATTGCTCAGTCGGTGAAGGGGGCGAACTAAAATTGAGGCCAGTCCAGACTGTGGCGTGGCATCCTTCTCCAGCAACTTTCCACTTTCGGCAGTGGAGCGGACTGGGAGTCAAAGTCGGGTGACCAGAAAAAGTAAAATGACCCTGACAGCTAAATTTCTTTTCTTGAAAAACTCATTTCGATACGTAAGTATGATCCCGTCATTTCTTATCTCGGGATCAAAAGTCATGGGAATAATTTCCGACAACCGGCCCGTTCAATTGAGTCAAGGAAGCCGATATGAATTGTAGTCAAAAATAAGAATAGAACCTAGCTTGGCATGAACAATCCAATCAAAAGAGTATAATAATCACGCTAATTTATGTGTGCCGACGAACATGAACGCATGGGGTAGCTACGTTTGATGCTAGCGATCCAATCATCCTGATCACCCGAAATGCATGCTAGAACGAACTGCTTACAGGTACGATGCATGAAATTGAGTATTTGATGCAAGCAATTGAATGGAACTAAATAAAATAATGAAACAAACCACGCAAAAAGGATAGGATCAGTGTAAAGAATGAAGAGCAACGCATAGAATCTCCCTCTAGAGAGAGCGGGTTGTGGAAATTCGACTATTTCTAGCCCATGGTTTCGGTACGTCCCGGTTGTTAATTTGTTCAATTATTATTCGCAAGCCCGCAAATATCCTGGTCTTTCTTTGCTCTATTTAGATTTTGCTAGAAGCAGATGCTGCCGAGGCCTTGCCATGGAAGATTTCTGGCTGAGCGGTAGTAAAGTTGGGGATGTCGCCCAGCACGATTTTACCAGAAGGTCCCTGCGCGGCAGCCCCAAAAGCTTCCGCACTCTTCCATTTCAAGTTGGCCTGGATCTGGTATTTTTGGTCGGGTCCCAGCTCAATAATCTCCCATGACTCCAGCCCTTCCTTGAACCAGTGCCTGACACCCCCGTTAACTTGACATTCTTTTCCCCTCACGCGTGAGCTAGGGAATATCCTGACTTACTCAGAAACCAGAGGCATGTGTGTGTTGAGGTAGTACTCGATGTCAAACTTGTGACCCGAGGGGTAGAGAAGAGTTACAGTGGCTGTCATAGTGAAGAATTACAAGGTAGAGGATGAGATTTGCAAGGGTCAAATTTGGACAAATGCATCTCTCCACCTCCCCATTAACCCGGGAGCCCTTATATACTTTCCCTACCCCGCATGCAACACGTGGCGAATATTTAATATGGAAATCTCTCTCGATGGATACCACTCTCGTCTGAGAACTATCTCAGGAGCCCCCACACCAAAGCTGTGAGTAAGTGGTTCGGTCGAACGGTGTCTCGGATAAATCTCGATGATGGCGCTCCGAATCGCCCGTGACTGGTGTATTTCATGTCATCTCGGGTACCAGTCTAGCCAGAACGGGCATGACGCTATCAACCCCTCACTTCCATCGGATTTCATTGTCAGCTTTATCAAACGTCCTGGCCCGTGGATGGCCGGAAATTCCTGGAAATTATAAAGTGCGAAAAACGTTTTCCAGGTGGATTCATTTCATTTATATATATTCTGCAAAGGCTCTTCTAGGACTTTGATTCGTATCGTGATCGTGCTGTAGCTTAGCCTTCAAAATGGCCCCCACTCTCGTGATGCGGATGCCCAGTTTTCGAGGGGTAGTTTTCGGTGGCTTCTTGCTGACGTGATCGCTGGGTACATGCACCTCTTAGTCCGGTCGTTACTTCATTCAGAAGGCTTTTATATTGTACGGATTTGTGAAAATTAAAGGCAGTAAGAATGCCGTACTTCGCTCTGCGGTTAGTTTGTGAATCGCAATGCTGGAAATAGGCCCCCTGTAGCCGCCAAGGCAGATTGCCTAAGGTTGTTGGTCATGTACGGTATAAACCAACAACAGGGCAGAATTGATGCATCGAGCCAACCACATTGGATAATAGAATCAAATACCTTGGATATAATTCCATGAAGGCGATGGTAGCCTAATTCTAACCGAGCTGTGGTGAAGTCTTGGAATATAAATACCTTGTGATATTGAGACAAACAAAACATCAATCTCCCCATCTAAAAACAATTCACCTTGCTTATATTGGAAACCAATTCGACATCAACATGCCAAAGTATATTCGCGCCATGATTGTCAAGGATGTGCTATTTCAACGAAATAGCAGTAGTAATTATTTTGTAAAACCAGTAATGTCCGAACTCGCAGTTTTCCACTTGTTCCTCAGCCATTTGATACCGTGGGCGTTGATAGGCTAGCAATACGCTCAGGCTATCGTCCTGCACCAATGGCTCAGGAGTTCTGTCAATTTAACCCTACAATCAAGATCGAGGAATATCGAAAGTCACTGAGTGACGAAAAAAAGACAGAAATGGACAAAAGGGCAACAGGATTAACGAAGTGGTCTTGTGAGAACACGCTATATCACGCTTCTGAGTTCGGTTAGGAAGTTAGCACCTAGCATGATGTGTTTGGTCTGATGCTAGATGATGATGGTCTGAGGATGTCAGTGTCTTCTATCGATTTCATTGAAATCTGTCACAACATATTTAACTCACCCATTGCTAATCTGCGATTTAAAATAGAGATAAGAAGCCTTATGACTTCCCAACAGAGGATAATGAGGGACGTCGCACCATCAAACGACGTATTACGGACGCAACAATGGGTCTTAGGTCATACGATGACTATTTTCTTTAGTGGGGATACCGGTGTAGCGATCCTGGTTGTACAGATGAACATAGCACTAAGCAGCCACACAAAAGTCTTTCCGAAGAACGTCTCCGTAGCATGATGTATGGTCGCAGTTGTGGGCTCATTATGGATGGAGATTGGGGAAAGGCTGACCTCATTTTTCCATTTGCTGTCTACGAAGCAAAAAAGAAGTTTAGAGACTACGAGGCGGCTGAGAACCAAATTTGCCATACATGCAGGTCATACCTGGCTATGATTGATGATTTAGCTTGCAGCCCGGACGATATTAACTGCTATCAAAACAACGAGAGCAAAAGGTATCAGATGTTTGCCTTCACCTCATCAGCTGCTTATTGGGAAGTCTTTTCCGTATACAATCTAGCAAACGATTGTGTAAGTAGTCGAGCATTCTCTAATTCATGAACCAAATATGCAAAGTGATACCAACTAAAACTATCGACAGATGGTCGAAACAATATGGAAAGGAAAGACTACGGATTGGAGCTGCGCATATGAGTTGCTATGTCTCGTAGACCAGATTCATGACTTTGCCCTCCACCAACACTTACCATTCGTCATGAAACATCTAGAAGCGTGGCATTGCCGACATGAAAGACAATCCTCATCACCTTGAATCCTTAAATCTCCTGGACAACCTTCAGAATCGCCTTCGGAGCCTCCTGAAAGTGGGGTGAATGCTGTAATTTCGATGGTGAGTATGGTACTGGGCCTGGCTACTGTGACCAAAGCAGTTGCCAGTTTGGCAACTGCACACACCCTAGCCCTGCAGCAAAACCAAGCTTCCCTGGCTGGTGGGTTATACAACAGACGGAACTTGCGGTGGTAAGAAAGGCCACACATGTGATCTAGTGTATGGCAACTGTTGTAACAAGGATGGCTATTGCGGATCTCTTGCTGCGGGCTGTGGCGAAGGATGGTGAGTTGTTTTGTCAAGTAGCCACTTGGGAATATGATGCTAACCCTCTATGATAGTCAACCAAAGTTTGGAAAGTGTGGAATAGACAAGTCAGTTGAGCTAAGATGAGGGGTTTATAAAATGTTTCACCGCCTTGTCCGTAGCATCTCTGACACATGATTTTCAGCCTAACATCTTAATTATTGGACTCTGTGCCGAAGTAATCCTGGGGCATAATGTAGCATAATACGTCAGCAAAACAGACCATTACATCGTAACCTATCTACTCAGACTTCAATTACCTATCCCTATTGTCGTATCGCTGGACGACAGAGATAACACAATGTTTTTGCCGAAGCACCGTAGGCTTGCTATATTTCGTGAGTTAGGATTCTTGATGCGACGGTATTGAACTATTCACCAACTTTCATGAGAAAGGCAGAGTCATTCTCTTCCACATTTCTATTATGAAATTACGTACTTGGCGCTATCCACTCAATGCGTTGTACTAAACTCTAGCCTCAACTAATTCCTAGAACCATTACTCTTAGCATGGTAGAGGCATCATAGCTAAGTCCAACAAACAAACAGTATCAATGCCAACCCCTACCTCTCATAGGTGCCAGATTGAACGGAGGCGGGAGCACATTTGATGGCGCGGGTGGCTGTGGCCTTCTTTCCCTCATCCAATTTTCCTCAACCAGGACTTCGAGGTAATCTGGCGCCATATAGTTAGCCATCAGCCTTGTGTTTTCAGGTAGCGGCCTGCCATCCCACGCGCCGAGGGCCGCCAAAATATCCCCGCGAATTCCCATAAGCCATAGATGGATATCCTTCACATGATCATGGAGGGTAACGTATCCTTTATCTGAGGCTTGAACCACGAGGGGAACATGGTCAGGAGGATAGTCTTCCCCGCAGCACTGCACAAGCTCCTCACGCCCGTCAATTTCACGATAAACACAATTTGGATCGTCTGGGTCTGCGTTTTCGTGGCATGTGGTCCAGGCTTCCGCCCATTCGGATATTGGGGCAACTGAAACAGAGACTGAGGAGATTCGGGGTTCTGTTAATGGTTCTTGGGAAACCGGGTGCCATCTCGCACCGCTCAATGTTTGCTGGAAATAGGGTTCACGAGGACCATCGGGGTTTGCAGGGTCCTCGAGAATGAAAATAGCCGACTCGAGAGGACCATTTAGAGACCAGAAAAACCGCTTTGTAGACTCATTCATAACCAGACCAAGACCAGCGTTGCTAGCCTCACTAAAGGAGTGTAGTTGGTTAGACATTGTGAGGATGGACAGGAAAGGGAAAAGGTGTATGCAAGGGACCAGGTGTAGTGTGTTCAACTATGGATGTTGAAGGGCCCTATATACCCATTGAGGCCGAGTTTGTGGGGCCGTCCAACGCATCAATACGTCTTCTATGAATTAACACTGGCTTAAAAGTGGTGATCTTCATTTTCGACCCCAGCACGAATTAAACCAAGCTTGGGGGCGGCTGTGCTAGCCTGGTACTCCCACCAATCAACACCACAACGCGCCACTTGTTTTTCGCACTTCACACGGGACGGATCACCTTGTTCTTAGTTATCAATGCACAGCTACCAAGTATTAATAATATTAATTGAGAGGAAGACCTGACTTTTACTATTGTAATTCCAGCTCCTAAGCAACAAGGGGCCAAGAAACATGCCCGCGGGCAATCAGCTAGGCTATCCCACAACTAATCATTTTCATCTTACGATATCATTGATTCATGGAAGAAGAAAATATTCATTATACAAAAAAAGAAAAATTTTAAAAAAAAAAAGAAACTTGCACGATATAAATGAAGAACGACGAAAAGGTTGTGACACTGGAATGAAAGGCATGGGGGGAGCAAGGAAAAGACGATTGCATTTACCGCTTACAAAAGAAAAAGGCATAGAATTATCCAAGTATTCAATCTATGCTTATTCACTGATCCCAGGTCTCTTGTACCTCTCTAATCATATCACCAATGGCTGGCCATCGAAGTGAAGCCCACTCTGACGGGCTCTCCAGAGCCTCGACAAAGTGCCTAATAGCTAGGACCGTCTGGCTTGCCCATTTCTCGGGGCTTACATAGCCCGTGCCCGTTGCCAAAGGCGTCATAAGAAAACTGGTGATCTTTTGCCCATTTCCATCTTCTACTGCCTGGTTATGTTTGTCCAAGGCGCAAAGAAGACTCCAAACAACCTCGTAAACAACTTCCTTATCCCATCGCACATCCTGAGGAACACGCATCGTGGGACTGAGGGCAAGATACTTGGTGCCCCAGATATTTCTAGACCGTGCCTCAAACTCTTCGGGAATGCGCATCAGGGTGCAGCTCCCTGGCGGTGCAAAGCCTCTCCATTCCTGGTAAAGTTTTGCTTGCGCTGCTTGGGTAAGCGCTATGTAGTCATCCTTGGGAGAAAATGCCCTCGAAATTGCATTATCAAAGCCGCCGTCTAAAATCCCATAGGAATTTGCTGGGGAGACAATGGCATCAAATTGAACAGTGGAAGGGAGGGTTGAGAGTGCATAATCATGGATAGATACCTGCACTGAAGATGGCAGATCGTAAGCTGCAGTAGCTTCGTCGAATGCATTGCTGAAGCTGTCATCAATGCAAAGCAGGTGGATGTGGGGAATAGGCCCTGAAGACATTGTAGTTCAGATTACTTGTGATATACAGTGCAATCTTGAGGAAATGGTAGCCCAATATTTTAGCCGCTTTTATAATTGCCACTTATGAAGTTGACTAAGCATACAAATACGCCACTGGGGGCCTAGAAAGTAATGAGGCACTGTAAGCATGATCCGTTCCCTTTGCTGCTGCCTAGCTCGTGATTGATGCATCATATGCGACATTCATGATAAACGCTTTTCCCCGTATTTTTGAGGAAGAAAAATGGAACAGCTGTAATATGAGATATATTTATACGACCATGTATATAGCATCTATGCAGCATGAGCATTTGTGCTCTTGAAACGTGACGTTTGTCGCGATTATTCATGTCAGAGTATTGATGGGCGGTGAGTCCATTTGGTAGTGGTCTCAATTGGACACATGGCAGCATCATTAACCCTATTTTTAGCCGCTGATGCAAAGTCTTTCTTTCTGTGAGCACCTAAAATAGGCTCTGATGCAGCAAAAGAGATTGGAAATAATAAACTCGCCAATCTGTTCTTCTGCGTGCCCAAATATCACCACGACTTTCGCGCCATTCGATTTCGTCTTGAAACCGCAATTTAGAACACCGAGACAATCGAAGACGCCAAGACTCATACCAATCTGACATTGATGATTGCTACTTGGCCCCCACGAACTTCAATCACATTTGGGTGAGATAACATATCAGTTCCATATTTAGGTCATGTGCAGCTGGCCAAGTTGCCGTAATCCTCAGCTCCCCGGCGAAATTTATCTAATCAGTCTATGCATCGTTGAATTATTTCCGTTAAATGCCGCATGGTGTTTTGAATGTAAATAGGGCGACTGGCCCTACCTACTTTCCAAGACTTCACCAAAGGCGAGTCCAGGCCATCATCTTCCTTATGACATGACCTCAATATGCCTTCATCATCTCCATTCGAAAATATCTGGACAAGGGTCCATATTCTTGCCATATCTGGATTAAATTTCCTTGCAGCCATTATTATTTTCATCCACCGCAACTGGAGAACCCAAGGGTCACTCCTGAATTACATCCATCATGACCAGTCAACGGTCTCGCTGGTGGTTCAGTTTCTGAGCGCCACTCTTAGTGCTTCAAATATCTATTCTCTTTCTCTATCCATAAATTTTACGCAACGTCTGCGACTAACGCGAAAGCGGATTTCTTTCAACAATTTTGTTTTTTGGGCGCTTTTTACTGCTGGGACGCTAGATTTCGGCCTTCCCATTATCTACTCGCTGCTTCTGTGCGTTGGATTTGGCTTCAGATTCGCTCTTGCACCCCTCTGGGCGGCTGCACTGGCTCCTGCATTGACAGATAAGCCATGTTCCCTTAACACTCTTGGGGCGAGCTACACTTCATCATCCCAATATGTTTGGGACTCCCAGTTCGAGTTCAAAGATAATCTAGTGTGGAACTATTTTGATGATTGTCAAACAGTCTGGAAAGATCAAAGCCTCTTTTCTAATTGCCCTGTGCCTCAGATAAACGGCTTTTTGCTTCGTGCGGCTGAAGCCAGTGCTGCAACGACTAATCCAGTCCCGAAATTTGACACCTCGGGTTACACCTTCAAGGGACGATCATTTGGTGTCGGATCTGGAATTGGAATGGCGCCCGGAATGACTCTTGCTGATCTGGCTCGAGCCGGAGTACAGAAGTTTTCCTTCATCGAAACCGGATATCAGGCATCAGTAGCATGCATCAAAAATTCATCGTCGGACCTATATTTCATCCAGGATGTACCTCAAACTGACGGAAACCCGACTATTTACCATTTACAAGGCTACCTCCCGAACTCCTTTACTGGAAGCGGCGTTGAGCGCTATCCAATCACAACCTGGCGGTCACCATTCGAGAATATGACGGCATGGAGTGCCCTACACAACCCTTATAAGAACACCAATGTCATCTCAGTAGCAGCAGGAACTAAAAGATATTCGGTACTCAACGGGACCCAGTGCAACATTCACTTTGAGCCGAGAAACATGCATGTTCAGGTCAACGTTACGAGTCGTCTGTTTACAGTTGACCCACTCAACGATACTGCACAAGCCATTGATCCTGAGCCGACAGGTAATCTGACGGCTGGTGTTGTTCGTTCGTTAAACCTGCTCTCTCGAATGACCAGCCACCTCTACGTTTCGGAGGTTGGTGAGGTGCTCTTGTCGAGCCTGGAAGGTCTAATGGTGATGACGAACTCAACCACGCAGACGGACGATCTTGTATTAACTTCGTCAAGTAAATTCTTTACCAGTTTGATTGACAATATTCTTTCTGCATACGCCATGTCTCAAATCTATATTGCAAATGATACACACGTCATCAATATCTCAGACGCTCGATGCGAAGCAGCCAGATTAGGTTCTGACATGTACATCGCCATCGTTTTAGCATTCAACACTGTAATATTTTGTTACATCATACTTGACTTTTTAATTCACCATGGATGGAAGTCAGCACCTGCGTGGGATGCGAGGTCGGTGAGAGATTTGATTGGGGCTTGTACTGGCCGAAACACATCGCATGGTATATCCAGAAAAGGTACGGAGAAGGTCCTATTGGCGCAGGTGCCGCAGGAAGATACCAAAGCGCTTCCAAAAGATGATGAGGTTAAATGGCTACTTCGAGTCTCCACGGCAAGCGACAGCGAGCATCTACTTCACAATACCAACAATTGACATTTGCGCAAACCACTCGATGTGCCACATACCACAAAGGCCCCCACCTGCCGCAATCACCTCATTATATTGGAAAAGTCTGTTATGCCGATTTGTAGGAATCAGAATCATCGTTATATCATACTTGAATTAAGAGAGAGCGATCTGTAGACGACCGCTAAATTACAAATTGTACCTGTATTCTAAATGATGACGCTTCGAAATTGCACATGACCAAAACCCGACATGCCAGCCGTACAATACAACCATGCTTATCACCCCTTCAACCTTGCACATACAGTTATTTGGTCGGCACTGGGGGTGGCGCGGCAGGGAACCGTGACGGAACTGATGTTGTCTGATTCTCGCGGGTATAAACTTGTATTGGTCCATCATGTGGTCGCATTGCAACTTTGCGGTTGCAGTTGGAACAGAAGTAGTTGATATTCTCGAACCAACCTGCTAAGCAAGGAACACACGTAAGACAAATACAAAACAGGCAGCACACAGCACCAGCAAGCCTACAGGTTTTGTTAGCAACGACATTGCAGCGCAAAAGCGTTTGTCTTACATTTGCATCCCAGAACCCTCCTTCTCGACCCTCGTCAGGGCTCTGCGCTGACAAAATTCACAGTCGATCCATTGCGGCTGCTCTCCCAACTGGAGGAGCGGCGTGACTCTTTGGCTATCGGGATTTTTCGTGTTTACGGGCTGTCCAGTCGTAGTCATTGGGATCGCGATTTCAGGCCTGGAACATGGTCAGTGAGAAAATTCCAAAATGTCTAGGCTAAGCCTTACTCGTCATGGATGACATTTGATGGGGCAAGCTTGGCTGGCGGTGGTCCAGTCGGCTCTACCGCAGCAGGTGGCGAGTAGGGAGGCAACCCCGAATCGGGTGGTGCTGTGTTTGTCTGGCCTGCGGGATTCATTTTCAAATGCGTTGCTCAAAATTTCTAGTTTCCAAGCAAGGAAAGCTTAGTGGAGGGTCCAAGTGTATTAAATAGTGTGCAGTACCAACTAGAAGAGTCATGTTTGCAGGATTGAAGCGTTGGTTGGCTATTACGCCTTGACAAGGCGCAGCAGTGAAGCCTGCCCCTAGCCGCTATGTCCTCATGTAGCCCGGATCCTTCCCCCCACATACAAGGCAATTGCAGGGATAACTTCAGCCTTCGGGTTTCAGGCCCCATTAGAACCAACACTGGAGGGCGATCGCCAAGCCCAATCCCGGTTTACTTAGGGGGCTGAATGTGGCTGAGTTGGTTTGTTGTTGGTTGATGCGGTAAGGGAAATCGCCGACAAAATGTATTTACCCCTGTATTATCCCCTGTCAATGAACTATCCTCTCGGCGCTTGCCTCAAAGGAAAACGAGGAATACGAAAAGGCCTCCAAAAAGTTGCTTGTAATTATCAACAATTGAATAGGCCGCTCGATTCGAGATATTTTACTTAATGCGACCATACGCTGGACGATGCTTTTATTATTCATAAAATGCACGGGTTTACTTTTCTCTAAGCATTTGTAATAATACGATTAGACCAAAATATGATGGCTTCGGTGGTTGCGCGCACGGGAAAAAGCCATGTCACACCCACCAATGCACCACGCTATCTTGCATCATAGACACGAAGGTGTTCTACAAAAATATACAAAGTGAAGCCCAAAGCCTCGTGAGAACACCAAATGAGAACTAATTTAGAGGAATAAACTAACGAGTAAGTTTTCTTAACAATTAATATGTCGTTAATTAAAAAGAGAAAAGAAAAAACACCAAATGGAAACAAACCATGTAGCGCCATTGATGCACCCCAGATACGCGTTACCCATTCAAACGCTTTTTTCCTTTCATTCCCTGGATTGACATAACCCCAACCTGAGATAAAAAGCACAAAGGCCATAACAGTCCGCTGGCGACAACACCTCCAACACGTCTTAACAAACTCCCGCACTAAAGACAATAGCTTCACCAGAGCCGATGACCGTTGAAGCTGCTGACATCAAGTATAACATGATCCATCAAATGTTTATTCCCTGCCAACTGCACGTGGCTCTGCGATGCTCGTTCAGCCCGTCGTGCCTTGTCAAGTTGCTTGGCCTGTGTCAGCAGTATCGCTCGCTGCTGCGACGTTGGCAAATGCATGAGGCTACGGCGATCATCGAGACGAAGCCGTGATAGTTGTGAGTTAACAAAAGCCGCATCGCGTTTCTCAGCCTTTGTCAATGCTTTCGCAGGCGAACCCGATCCACTGGCGGCGGTTGATGGTGAAGGCGCACTCTCCGGCCCTGACTCCACTTGCAGCGGGGCTGCATCTCGCTTATTGAGAGATCTTTGGTGAGACTGTCGAGGTTTTCCAGATGATCGATGTGAGAGGAGTTTCCCCGAAGCGAGTCGCAATGTTGTCGCATCAGGTTGCGTGAACTTGGAAATGCGATTCTTGTCAACTTGGGACACACTATCAATATTTGTATGCTCCGTTTCATCCTCGTCTCCACTGCACTGGGAATCATCGTTATCCTCCTCATCGCTCGTGTGTTCGGAATTAAAGTCGTAAAAATCACGAAACTCGGATTCTTCATCGTATAAGTCGAACTTGCAGTGGCCCTTGGCAATCATGTGCTGCTGTGCTGCCTCCGCCGATTGACGCTGGGTTCCGCAATGCAAACATTCGAAATAGCCAAAGATGATGAGGTGAAAGTAGGCAATCAAAGTTTCCATGTCCACCACCAGCTTTTTTGGTTCTGGGATGAACAATCCGTGCGCCTTGAGCATATGGGCAAGGTTGCTTTCAAGGTCTGGATTGACTTGGCTGCAAAAGAGGCATTGCCCGGGAGCAAATTGTCGCTCTGGTAATTCAGTGGGCGCTGAACGCTGGGAATCATCAGAGTCGCTTTCTGATGTTTGTGGCAGCTGATTCTTGGCGATATTGAAGGTAGAGGAGTCGTGCATAGCACCTTGCTCCTGGAAGGTGGTCATTGTGGTGGTGGTAGAAGTTGTGGTTGTGGTTGTCGCAGTTGTAGTGTTGCTCATTGATGTGGATGTTCCGATCGATGTTGTTACCAGGTTTGTGTTTAGTACCATTAAAGAATGACTTCGAAGCAAAGGTGTTCGCCAATGGTATTGGAATTGATGCTTCAACCAAAATTAACACGATTTCCTGGACTGTTATAAAAGCAATGGTGATCTTGAAGGCGATCTTGGGACAGTGATGAAAAGTGGGTAGACTTACCGGATTAGGCAATTATGGATCTGAGTCACCATGATGCCAGTCGCATCACTCTTAACAGTCTAGTCATTTATGACTCAGGCATCGACGAACTCCTGATCCAAGAGACGCTATTCTTCTTTTAGAAAAGGAACTTGGATCATCGAGACGGAATCATGCTGCGCTAGCCTAGAAATGGAAAGGTTGCTGGGACCAAAGTCAGAAGATGGCTTCATTACCACCGGCTGAACAGGACAGCCACCTTCGGCTCTAGGTAAAGTTGCTGCTTGAGTCAATGTCACTACCCGCTCATCGCGGATTCTACGCTTCATATCTAAAAGTTGAGTCTTTTCTCGGTAATTTTCAATAAAACTTCAAAACTCTCTAGCGCAAAGATATCATTACTGAACCCACGCTTTTCCACTTCAGATTGACCAACATATAGATACATGAAATAAAACGAATGCCCCGAAGTTAAATATTTTACATCCCCGCACCTTTATATATCACCAATCTTCTACTTACATCTAGCCCAGCCTTGGACAGTTGGATGTGAAAAGTCCTCTAGTTTGATGGCTTGCAACTGTGACTGCATCTTCTCGATTATGGGTGTGATCTTTTCAGTCAAGCTGCAGGAATGCGCAGACTTGTGCACACTGTAACGGCCTTTGGTGTGATGGGACCACTGTGGAGACTTGAAGCTCGATACCAGCCGTTTGGTCGCAGAAATGCTGTAGCCGTAAAACGGTCTGATGATTGGAGGTTCAAGAACGCCGCCCCTGCTCATCTCCTTCATCAAAGAACCCAAAAGAATGGACGAACATTCGAAAGAGCAGTCCGAGTTGTTTCGAAGATTTGCAAGGAGTCGGTAAAGAGGGTCGAAAATTCTTGCAAGAGCATTTTGGCGTTGCTCATTGATTCTGTCTGTAGGGGTGTTAGTTGAGCACGTGTAAAGTCAAAGAATGGGTTGCTTACCAAGAATGATACCTGGGAGGGGAAGATCCATGGCAACAATTAAGCTCTTGCTATGTCTTGAAGCAAGTCCAGCCATGGCTTCAAAGATTTCACCCCTCGAAAAGACCCAGGAGACTAGCAGCCAGAGAATGCATGCTTTGCCATATGACGTTGTGATCTCCGTCTCCATTGCCTTCAACCAAATATCGACAAAAAGTTCGACCATCTCATGGCACTCATAGTAGTCGACAATGATGGCAATTTTTGCAAACATATCGAGGCTAATTTTCTTCGGAACAGATCGGTAATGACCGTGAATAATGTCCATGAGGATAACGAATGCCTCAGGGTCCCATCTGCTTGCCTTGATTTGGCGGAGGCTTGAGCTACTTGCTTCTTTATATGAAGTGGCCAGGATTCTTCGGAAAACGGGAGATGCGAGGGCCAGGTGTGACGAAGATACTCGCATTCGCAGTCTAACCCGACTGCTGGAAGGGTTGGAGCTTTCTCCAAAAAGTTCATCAATTGAATCTCCCAAAGATGAGTCCGCAATTGAAATAGCAGTGCTTGGTCTGGAAGAGTGCATGTACCCATCCTGCTCGAACCTCTCAATGACTTCATCGCCATTGTTGTAAGAGTGTCCGGTCGTAGACTCATCATCTGAATCTTCACTGGAATCCGCCTCTGATGCTTCTTCAGGGATCTCTTCACAAGCTGGTTCGTTGTAATAGTCGGGTACATGGGCCGACTTCGGAAGCATGGGCAATTTGATAAGGGCTTGGGTATATACTGTATGTTCCGGCTTTACTTGAGACTCAACCCTTGTCTTGGGCTTGGTGCCGATACGCAATACATCGTCCGCCCAAAGGAAGCTCATCCGGGCCGTCTCTAGGACCAAGGCGGCATCGCCCTCACGGTCAAATTCGTACGTTGACGATTTCATAATGTACTGGCAAAGAATAATACAGAAAACCGGGGAAAATAAACAAGAACACCCGCACGCAAAAATGCACACGCAAAACTGTGAATGTCTCACCGCAAAACCTGCTGTGGACGAAAGATTCGAGTCTTAAATATTAGGCACTGAGAGCCCGATAACCTTCTTGCCAAAACCACGTGACTACGTGGATTGGCCCTATTGGCAATCATTTGGCCAATCCGAGTATGAACGATTGGGTTTGAGTATTGAGGCCTTCTGAGCAACCTATCGTGTTGGCGGACGCATACCCTCAGTGTGGGTCTTTTCACCCACTAAAGCCCTGAAGCTGGGCAATGACTCGACTCATGACAGGTCATGCCGCCCTGCCATTTCATTGGCCATGGTCTCTTTTCGTTTTCCGTTATGCGCGGTTGAAATGACCATCATCTTATCACCTTGTACTCGAGTCAGCTTTTGACGTGTAAGATACCAGGTAGGTGTGTTGTCATTTGGCCCTATTTGTCTGGCTGCCTTGGTGTGCCTTCGACCGAGATATGCATTCCGATAGCTTTTACTAAAAGCTGAAGAGACAAAGTCCAAAAAGTCCAACGGTTTCTCATGGTATCTCTTAGATATCTGATTCATCGAAAAGAATCAAGGAATCCATTGCTTGCATCATTTCCTCTTGCTGTTTGCATACCTCATGTATCCAGTTGGCGCTCAGTGTTTGCATTTGAACTTTGGAATTCGATAATTCGTGGTACTCGGCCGAAGGAAAAGTCCAATTGTGGCCTATGAAATGTCGCGCAGTTAGGACCACACGCTCAATCGAGATTCCTCGCTTAGATCACAGATTCAAGACATCTGCACGGCTTGCATGGCCACGGGCTTCTCACGCCGCGCCAACGCATCGCGACACCCTCGCTGCAACTGCCGATCATGTTGGGAACCCATCGGGCCCTCAAAATATGATAGCGGAGCCAACCTCGTACGGCTTCAATACAGGCCAGCCACGTTACCTAAGTCAATTGCCTACTGCATATGTGCGCACTATCCATCAACGCGAGGGGTGTTTATTGCCTCGTTCTGGTGATGCGTTGTCCCCTGTGGAGATGATACGACCAGCTACTACTTCTTGCGTCAGCGCGAGTTCGCTTCAGTGCAAGCCATACTTGTTTCAGCGAACCGCGGCACCCGCATCGCCTTCTCCACTGCAATCGGCGAGGATTTCGTGCTTCTCAAAGAGCAGAGATGACAACCGAAGAGGGCTTACTACTCTATTCTTTCATTATATATACTAAAGATATGTCTAGTTACTTTTATTTCTGCCAATGTCATTAACACACCACTTATCAACACGCATGTTGCATCACTGGCTCCCGGCAGAGAATTCTCCGCTTTTCATAAGGCCCCCCGCCAAGGACAGAAGACTGGCTTGAACGAACTGGAACATGGCTATCAACTGCAGCGATTGATTTTTCTGACTATTTTTCATCGTTTTCGCCCTGTCCCAAGTAAAACTTTCAGGTGAAATAAGGTCCCTTCTACACACGGTAGCGCTCACAGGCGAGACATTGGAGAAATGGGGCGGATTTGGGGTTCAGACACCTGTTGTTTCAATGATCTTCTGGGTCTAAACATAAACATAAATATATAAAAGGTCAAATAACTAGACTTTTAGCTAGTTTCTTCATGTATTGCCATTTCTCGAGACATACCTTAAACTGGTCACAATAGGTAAAACAACACGTGCGCTTACCCTAAAGACATAAACCCGGCACTCCCCTTACTTCAGTTACTGCAATTAATGCATTGATTTACTCCTCTTTCTTTCTTTTTTTCTAACTTTTTTTTCCTTTTGCGAAAATACAACAATGAAAACAGAGAGACAGATGCGATTGCTAAGGGTACCGTTTCCAGCAGCGCTCGGCGAATCGGAAGTGTCGGCCTCGGCTTCGGATATACGGGAATAACCTGGCTTAGGAACAGTTGCGTAAACATCACGATGTAAGACGATTACCCGCTAGAGTGATTAAGCAGTTGCGATATTGTGGCCTGCTCGAGCCCTGCTTTTTCGGAACAAAACTGGGAGGGCTTAGTCAAAAGCAAACCCTGCGGATATTCCAGGACTTATAAATCTGGCTATAACCAGCTGCACAAGATGACAAGTTGATTTGTATTTCAGCCGCTACTGCAGGCTGATGAGGTAATTGTTAGCGTTCGGCCTAGACCCGATTTCGTTTATCAAAGCGTCGCTTATTAATCGCATAAATCCGCACTCTTGCGCTAACTCCTGAGCCAAGTCTTGCGAAGCAGACACGAACTTAAAAAGCAGCGGCTGCTGGACCGAACCACGATGAGTTGGACTCGCAATCTTGTGTTTTTATCGCTCGGGATTTTGGGACTCGTCATATCACTGTTTGACGGTTTGTAACCTTTTCAATATGTTCTCTTCCCTCGTGCCCCGACTTATTCGGCGCTCAGCTCCCTCCAATCGGCTGTCTTCCGTTTTCTGCGCTCAACGCTCCGCAAGCTTGCTTCACGCCCGCACCATGGCTTCGCAACCCATCCTAGATGCCGTCAAGCTTCGACGATCGCATTACCTTCTCTCCAAGGAAATTCCTCTCTCAACAGCTCGCGTTGACGAGATTGTCAAGACTGCACTCAAAGAAGTGCCTTCGGCATTCAACTCCCAATCCACCCGCGTTGTCGTCCTCCACGGCGCCCAGCACGAAAAGCTGTGGGACATTGTCACCGGTATTCTCAAGACTAAAGTTCCCGCCGACAAATGGGAACCTACTGGCAACAAGATGAAGGGTTTCAAGGACGCCGCTGGAACGATTCTCTTCTTCGAGGATCAAAATGTTGTAAAGGGAATGCAGGAGAACGCTCCTGCCTATGCCGATAAATTCCCCCTCTGGGCTACACAGAGCGATGCGATGCTGCAGTTTGCCCTTTGGACCGCCCTTTCTTCTGAAGGCATTGGAGGAAGCCTTCAACATTATAACCCTATCATTGATACCGAGGTTGCGAAAGCCTGGGATATCCCGGCATCATGGTCTCTCAATGCGCAGTTGGTATTTGGTGGCAAGCTCGACACACCTGCACCAAAGGAGCGTGCACCAATCGAGGATCGATTCAAGTCGTTCCTGTAGTGTGGAAGTTCAGCACTAGGTTTAAACAAAAACAAGCAGTTATCTAGACCAAATAGAGAATAAAAGATATATCTTCTAGCACCAGTGACACACGTTCACCTTTATCAGCGTGAATAGCAACATCAGTAATATTGGTACCCATTACTTAATTTTACGAAACGAAAATAACTCATTGCTTTATTTGAACCGTCTGTCAATATTTCTACATTTCAGCTGCCTAAACCATACCATCTACACTAAAAACGAGTTCTTGTGTGACGTCGCTTCTCTCCCCCACATCCTGGAATCAGCTCTGCCGCAGGCCCCTCCAAAGTTGGTGTAACAGTGTTAATCAAACCAGTGGACGAGTTGAAAGTCAGCACATCAATGGCAGTCTCTCGGTGTGTGCCATCGCCGTCTGGAATGTGGAATCGGTGGTAGGCAATGTACCAATCGTCAGTGCCAGGCACGTTGACAATCGAGTTGTGGCCTGTGGCAAGGATGCCCTTGGAGATATCCTTCTGGAGGATCACACCACGGTAGGTCCATGGGCCATGCACACTCTCCGAGGTCGCGTAGCCAACCCGGTAGTTCTCGGAACCAGTATCATCGATTGAGTATGTGAGATGGTACAGGCCATCGCGGTAGTTGACGAAGGTGCCCTCCCGGAAGTCCTGGAGGCCACTGACAGCTCCAGCAGTGGACCAGTTGATGGACGTCATGTTCTCATACAACTCTGCATACAGTGCATTTCCATTGCCCCAGAAGAGGTAGTACTTTCCGGATACAGGGTCATGGAATGCACAAGGGTCAATGGCTTGACCGGCAGTGACCACCTCGTTGTTGAGAACCATGGCTACTGGCTCAGCAGTGAATGGCCCATCTGGAGAATCGGCCACAGCGACACCAATTGTCTTCCTGTTGTATGTAGGGTTTTGGCCGCTGAAGTAGAAGTAGTACTTGCCATCGCGTTCAGCAATGGTTGGGGCCCACGCGTTGCCCGTTGCCCAAGGCACATTTCCGGCATCGCCGTCGAGGGTGAGGAAGGGTTCATCGGAGCGACTCCACGTCACGAGGTCTGGAGACTTCCAAACATAGAAGTCTTTTCCGCCCCAGCCAGAGTATCCATCAGTGGTTGCATAGATATAGTAGAAGCAGTCGTAAATCGCAATGTTAGGATCGGCATAAAGACCAGGTAGGACTGGATTAGCGCGCTTCGTGAGCACGTTTGTTGGGATCTTCTCCTGTCGCTTGGCTTTGGCTAGGTTCTGTGTCAACGATGAAAGCTCGCTTGCGGTGACTGGGATAACGGTTCCATGTCGGGGACTGGATGGGAGACTGAATGAGCTTGGAACCTGCCAGTTAGGCTTGGAAATATCATCCGTAGCCAATGGGATATATCCTCGACCGGTGTATTCGTCAACGAAGAGGTAATACTTCTCGCCATTGACATCGCCTGCGTTCGATTTGAAAGCAGTAGGGCCTTCAACAGCACTGGTGCCAGCATTCTTTCCTATGCAGGAAGCAATGGTAGTCCAATTCGTCGCAAGGAGGCTTGAGGAGCTTTCCTGAATAATATCAGAGCATCCTGTGCCGGTGGCACCCTCATCCTTAGTGAAGCGGTAGTATACATCGTTGG
Organism: Calonectria hongkongensis; assembly: GCA_017140755.1. Taxonomy (NCBI): domain Eukaryota; kingdom Fungi; phylum Ascomycota; class Sordariomycetes; order Hypocreales; family Nectriaceae; genus Calonectria; species Calonectria hongkongensis. The sequence goes on from JAACJA010000015.1 coordinate 807,279, forward strand.
ACTTGAGAATAGTCGAGTCGATTCGCGACATTCCAACATCCTGCCAGATAGTTGGCTCACTGAACGTGATAAAATCACGAGTTGTAGCAAGGAGCATGCGGTGATAGGTACTTCCAGTGTGGCTGGTATCGTCCGAATTGTAGAGTGAAGATGCCCAGAAGACAGCGTATGCTCCCAAGTCTTCGTCATAGTAGGCTTCAGGTGCCCAAGTATTTCCGGCCGTTGGGGGCGAGACGAGAATGTGGCGCTGTTCGGACCAGTTGATAAGGTCATGCGACTCCCAGATTTCGAGGTATCGGCTGCCGGTGCGAACCGAGTCACCCCAAGAGGTTCCGCTGCCAATTGATAGATCGGTCGCGAGGAGGTAGAATGTATCGCCTTCAGGGGAACGAATAATGAAGGGATCTCTCAAGCCCTTGGTGCCCTTGGAGGATGCAAGGACAGGCTGGCCGCCGTTCAGCTCGGTCCAGTCCAACGCATCATTTCCTTGGCTGGCAGCGAAATAGATCTTCTCTCCTGCAATGGTGCTTCCTGTAAAGTACGCAAAGGCGTAGCCTTCAAATTCGGCCAGCGTAACGGCGGCTTTGACGCTGGCAGTCAGCACGCGTGTACGCGTTACATCATCTTGACTGATGGAAGCCGTGAGATTGACTTGGACGTCTGTCGATTGTCTCGTAACACGACCATCGGTCGAGATAACGGAAATGTCAGAGCTAGTCCATGTAATTTGCAAGCCGTCAGACGCGGTTTCGGGCAACAGGATATTGCCTCTGACATCTGCGATGTTGTTGACGGTGACATCAGCAAGAATTGAATCAAGCTGGGCCGAGGTATCCTGTGCAGCAACAAGACGCACGCCCAGCCCAATGATATTAACCCATAGAGAACGCATTTTGGAGGATTCGTTGCCAGGGTAGCTACGGTTCGAATTCAGGAACAGGACACCACAGTATTTTACATTCATTCAACCTCACTCTTGGGCACCAAATAATGGATACCATCATGACGGCCAAATAAAACCCGAAAGTACGAGAAGTCAATGCTAAACTCAGAAAGGCCACTGATTTTTGAGTCCCATGATATCACCCTGGTGGGTCCCGGTACTTGCGCTCGAATAGGAGACGGGATTCCCCTGGCACCCCTCATCGTAGCGTCGTATTTCCCCAGATTTGGAGCGGAGGGAACGTGCTAGCTTCCTACTTTAGAAGCTTGAGTTCTGTGCGCCACTGGCGACCCAATCATGGAAACCAATGCCGCTGATCTTAGTTATACCGAGGCTAGGCCCTCGCGTATGATGGAGGGGCTGTCAGGAGAGCTACCGCATAAAAGCGAGCAACCCTATAATACCTTAACCAATTATACACTGGTTCCTCGAGCAATGCGGGATATACCCCGAGCCCCGCGAAAGATATACGTCAGCGAAAAATCATGTGGGCATCTCGGCCCGCCATCACATGTTTCTGACCAAGGATTCCGTTTTCTGACTACGTCCAAGGCTAAGAGTAGGTTACCTTATTGGATGCAAGGGAAATTAGTCTTTACTATGCATATATAAGCTTGATTCTATAGACTTGACAGGGGTGCTTAGTAAGTATAGTGCTCATTCCACATCAGCTTGGCATGGTCAAATGATTTCATTACCGCCGAGTATCTGAAGATAGATTGAACCCCCACCAACTAAGCCCCGAACATTAAAAGTAAAGCCACTGTGTCAATGACAAATGTTTTGGGCGCAGCGAAGGTGAAGCTGCAACCGTATTGATTTAATGGGTCGGCGCATGCGGGCCCATATATGCATTGTAAAGTTGTACTTATATAAGATGAGTCGCGGGTGAAAAAAGCTCGGATGACCAAGCATATCTTCCGGCTCCGGATTATATAGCGATAGAGGATAATCTATTTTATTGGCCAATACTTTAACCCTAGTACATAACTTAGATAGTCCGAACGGATTATGGCCAGGTGGTTGCATCAAGCATGGCTCTTGGTTCAAAATTTACAAGCAACTTTTCCTTCAGCACAGCAGCCACCCATTCCCACCTTTCCGGCATTGTAACAGGAATCCACTGAGTTGCAGTATCAACCATATTCTGGCCGCCGCTTGGAGCCAATGAACGAATGCGAAATGCTTTTACCAACTGCGACACACTGAGATACAGCTCATAATATGAGAAGCTTTATTTATTAGTACTTGAAATTAAAGAAGAGGTGCACTTTTACTTACTGAATGCCTATACACATGTTTGTACCCTTTGAGAATGGAATGTAGTAATGATCACGGAGAGTGTTCTCTTTGAATGACCGACCATCACTCTCGATCCATCGATAGGGATCAAAAAGGTCGGGCGAGGGGTAAGCAATTTCGTCTCGAAGATACCAGATAGGCGAAGAAGTCAGGATAGTCTGAATATGTTAGCAATGCACAACACCCCATGTTCTTAGAATGGGGAATCTCCTACTCCATGAGGAATTCTTTTCCCGCACAGTTCCACTCCGCCTTCTGGAACGACCCGTGGGAGCATTGCTGCTGCAGTCCCGCCCCATCTAATACCTTCCTTTACACAGGCTTGGAGTCTTGGAATATTCTCGAGAGTCGACATGTCGGTAGAAAATCCCACTTGTCTTAAATCTTCATAGAGCGCATCCTGATACTCTTTGTTCCATCCAAGAGCGAAAATGATGTGAGCAAGGGATCCCGACGTGGTATCTGTCCCAGGCCCGAGGGTCTCCTTAGCTTCCGATAGCGCTGTTTCCGATGGTAGCCCCGAATTTACCAGAACCCTGATCAAATTCGGAACCGTAGACTTGCTAGGTTTGACTAATCCAACGACTGTCTTCCATGCACCGCTTGTCCACTAAACTGCGATTAGATTATCTCAAAAATAGCCATTTTTCTTTTCTAACCTTGTCAAATTCGTCCAAGGCACGGCTGTATGAAGATCGTAGCCCTGTTATTCGAAATATTTGACTTTCGATCTGTTCCCAGACTGCACAAGCGACTGGGAAATCGACTAGCTAAATTCAAGAAACTTCGTTAATAACATCAATCTTCTTTTCTTTCGGTCAGCTGCATACCAAAGGCATCCAGGTAGCTTTCTCGTCATTTTTCGCGACCATCTGTAAATCTTCGCCTTTCGACCATAACAATATAGCATGTAGAGGCTCTCCAAAAGAGAAGCTAGCTGTAGCCCAAAGTCATGCGATTAGATAGAATAGTCAATACGATGTTGAGTGCTCACACATGATATCGGCTTCCAACGCTCTACAGCCTGAATTCAGGTCAATAGGCCCGCTTTTAGTTGCCAGTACTCTTGTAAAAGTGTCAACGTGAGAGAGCATCAATGACTCTAAATTGGACATTTTACTCCTATTGAATAGTTGGCCCATCAATCTTCGTCGATCGTAGTGAGCCTGTGGATGACTTGTCAAAATTAGTATTCGATGTGGAAAACGCTGAAACAGGCACTCATACGTAATTGAAAACAATGCTGGATGCCCATCTTGCACAAATTGCCCATACACTCGTGGATCCTTGACGAACCCGCTATGCACTTTATGGACCTTTTCATAGACATCTATGGAGTAAAAAGACACCTCGTTTGGGCTTATCCTGACGAGCGGGCCTATTTATGGTAAGCGAAGATGGCAACTTCAATCGGAAATTTCTTACCGAGCTTCTTGTGAAGCAGAGGAAGATCCAGGGTAATGGTCCCTCTGTATTCGTGACGGAATGCCCACAAGAGTCGAGAGTATTGCGCTCCAAACCCGGCATTGGGGATCTTGGATAGTAGTGAAGTACGATCTTGAAGAATAGTCTTGAAACCTTTAGTTATTAAAGGCAATGTAACGTGAATGCGAGCACAGACCTTAGCAGAGTAGAACAGAGTGGCCAATAGCAACGCCGTGCTAAAAACCAGAATCAACGCCATCACAGCTCTTGGTGTTTGAGGCCTTGCAAAAGGGGAATCGGTTAATTAGCCGTCTAAAAGACATTCTCTTTATTTTGATTGTTTCTAACATGGGTATGAGCATGCAAGCCGGCACATTGATTGCGTCATGTACCAGTCTAGTCCAGACACGTAACAAATGCCGGAATGAATGCCTCAAAACAATCATAATACCATGCCAGTGGTCAGATGTGTCAGATATGCGAGCAACTACGCTGTTGATAACCAATCTTCATTGACTACCCAAATCCCACCTTTCCGTGTCGGATTTAAGCAGCCGAGCCCAGCAATGGCATCTTTGACGCCCCCACTTGACGCAATCATTACAAGACGCCCATTGGCAGACTATGACACTGGGAGACCCAAAGTTAATTTCGTCAAAAGGCCTAAAAAACTTGCTCGCACGCAAAAAGCCTCAAAGCCGCACACGTTTCCCTAGATCTTTTTCCAAGTAAATAATTGGAGGAAGAGGGGAAAGACGAGAGGCGTTCACTGGATTAGCCATAGAAAGCTTGCAGGCTCGCATCAGTGGATCTGAGACACAATGACTGACCAGGACCGCGACGCCGCACCAATGGAAATGCCGCATGTGGGGGGAGGAGACGCATCGGAGTCTGACGAGAATATCAAAGACAACAAAGTGCTGGTAAGAGCTGCAGCTGTCTCTGAGCCATTTCAGGCTAATCAATTTTTATCTAGGAAAATCTTGGCTACAAGCCTGTTTGTTTTGCTCACATCCAATCAAGATTCAGCGTACTGACAGCCGCAGGTGCTCCACCGATCGTTCAATGTTTTTCACAACTTTGCTACCACATTCGGTAAAACAAAGCAAACACAACTGCAAGACTCACCCTGCTAACCTTGTGCAGCCGCTCTTTACTTTATCGGTGGAGTTCGCGTTACTTTTTCCACTGGTATTGCGGCAGGAGGAAACTTGGCATACTGGTATAGAGAGATGACATTTGTGGCTGTCTACTCATGACTAACGTCGAATTTATAGGACGAGTTTTCTGGTGACATGTGTTTTCACCTTCATAACGGCAGCAGTTATTGCCGAAATTTGCTCATCGCTTCCTCTTGCAGGATCCATTTATTTATGGGCAGCTGAAGCCGGAGGTCCCCGTTTCGGTCGGCTTTTTGGCTTCGTTGTTGCATGGTGGAGCACAACGGCGTGGACAACATTTTGTGCCAGTGAGTAGCCGTTGCATTCATACCATTTTTGGAGCGAGCTCTAATGGGATTAGGCAATACCCAATCTGCCGTCAACTACATGCTCTCAGTAAATACCATGAACTCCAGCACTAAACTAGCGTTGATGATGCTGACCAATTTGAAGGAAATCGTCGTTTTTAATCTCGATTTCCCATCCGATACCTCCAGTGTCAAATTTCGCGCAGTGCAATGGATTTGCACCGAAGTTATGCTTGCCCTGGCAGCCATCTGGAATCTGCTACCACGTACGTTTATGCCAAATTGATATCGGCTTCAGATGGCCGTCTAACAAACTAAACAGCTCGCTATTTTAAATGGATCTTTTACCTGTCAACATTCGCTGTCCTTTTAGACTTTGCTCTCAATCTGATTTGGCTCCCTATTGCATCAAGCAAAACTCTGGGTTTCCGATCAGCACATGATGCTTTCATGACTACATACAATGGCACTGGAGCCCCAGCCGGCTGGAACTGGTGCTTGTCCTATCTAGCTACCGCAGGTATCCTGATCGGATTTGACGCCTCTGGCCACGTCGCCGAAGAGACCAAAAATGCAAGTGTGGCTGCCGCGAGGGGCATTTTCTGGAGCACAGTTGTTAGTGGAATCGGAGGTTTCATTGTTGTGATCCTTTTCCTATTCTGCGTGGTAAGTGAAACCCTCATTGGCCAATGCCTTCGCTCAATCTAATCACCATTATCCTTTAGCCCGATGCAGACACCTTCTTTTCCTTCGGTAGTGTACAACCCTTTGTGCCCCTATATGCAGTTCTTCTTGGAGAAGGAGGCCACATTTTCATGAATATTATTTGCATCGTGGCACTTTGGTTTGTACGTATCCCTCATCATCTATTCTTCTAGTCCTCGTCGCTAACAGTCCAGAACACTGCTATTGCCATTCTAGCCGCTTCTAGGCTTGTATTTGCAGTAGCTCGTGACGGAGTTCTGCCCTACTCGAGTTGGGTAGCCCAGGTTGTGGACGGACAGCCCCGCAACGCCATCATCGTGGTATGGGTTGTTGCATCCATCGTCACTTGTACCATTCTCCCTTCCTCGGTAGCTTTCACTTCCCTTGTATCCGCTGCTGGTGTTCCATCTGCTGCCGCTTATGGGCTCATTTGCTTGGGTCGTCTTTTTCTCACACCGACCACATTCCCAAAGCCTGCCTGGAGCCTCGGTCGCCTGAGCAAGCCATTTCAGGCCATTGCCGTCCTTTGGAATGGATGGGTGGTGGCAGTTCTATTCTCTCCTTATGTATTTCCCGTGACTGGAGAAAACTTGAACTATGCGCCCGTATTAATGGGCGCCGTCACGATTTTTGCACTCCTATCGTGGTGGTTCATTCCGGCTGAGCAATGGCTTCCAAGCCAGCGCATTCAACAAACTCTAGAAGCCCCAGATCTCGATCGCTCGGGAGAAAGTTCTTAAATTACAACGCCAGAAGATTCAAGCGCATAGAGAGCTATTTCTGTCGCGCAAAATCGTGTACGTGTCAATGGAAAGAAAAGTGTATTTCATTACCGCCAAGTGTGTCAGTTCAGTGAATTAGAGGATTCACTTAAATTTAGAATATGTCTTATCTTAGATTCTTTTCACCACTGAATATTCCATGGTTTGAAATGTGCATGAAGTCTGTAGTTTTCAGCTGCCAGCTTGCATGGGAACGACCCAGAAGTTCAAGTCAAGTCAAATGCGCAACTGCTTGATGACATGGGAACTTTATATGTATATTAGGTGGATGAGAAGTATTTTTTTCAGTCTTTTCCGTAAAATAAAGTACAAACCAATCCTTCCAAAGGCGGGTTGTACATCAGAAGCCAAAAGGGCGTGTCATGCCGAACGGGACATGAATCAAGCTAACTCCACCAAAGTGGGAGCACTCCGCGTGGTAGCAGGCGTGGGCAGTACACATCTTTCATTCCCAAGTAATGGATTTGGAAGCCGATTTCGGATATCTTGGTCCTACCAAGGTTCCCTGGCCTCAGCTAGGATACTTTTTAACCAAGGAAAGATTCCGAATAACAAGTCCACAAAATTGTCCCATGTCCTCGGCGTCGTGGTGACTCGTCGGTGGAGACTAGCCGTTACCGGACAGCGGGATTCACGGACCCCGAGCATAAGGCTTTTGAACTCTGCACAGCAACAACACAGCACGAGCAGCAATTGGTGGCTCATCCCAATCTCGCAAATTTACTATCTATCGACCTATTCTTAAGGTTATTTACAAACATGGTATAGTTCCGAAAATCCAATCATTGGGCCGGATGCTTCGGGGCCATGTAGTCTGTAGGTGCTGGAAATCCTTCGTATATATATCATGGTGTGCACACCATTGTCTATAGAGTGTCGGCAAGAATACGAAAAGAATCACTCATCCAATCCTTTCACCCCCATCCGCCGATCCCTCAACTTACACTTCAAACTACCATCTCACTGCCCGCCGATCTCTCAAGATGAAGGTCTTCTCATTTGTCGCGACGCTTCTCACAGCGGCTCAAGGCGAGTCTGAGAAACCATATTTTATGTATAACGACAGGCTAACTGTTCATAGCATCAAAGGTCATCACTACCGCTCCAGCTGGTGAAAACAGCACCTCCCAGGTCTTCGTAGCCCGGGTTGAGGATGATTTTGAGGCCTCAATCGGCAGGATATGGGGCATTTACTCGGCCTTTGGAGCTGCGCAATTTTACATGAATAATGTAACGTTCATCGAACTCGAGGGTTACGGTGTAGGGGCCGTCAGAAACATTACTGTTCTCGGACAGCCTGCTAGAGAACGCCTTGACTTTGTTCGCCCAGAATCCCACTCTTTGGCTTATACCCTTTACGATGCTCCCGGGCTACCAGCAGTCAATGTCCAGGGCACAATTGAATTATCCGAGGTGGGCACCAGCAAAACACAAATTAGCTGGACTGCACGCGCGGATTCAATCACGGAAGGATACGAAGAGTCAATTCGCGACCGCGTTCTTGACATCTATCTTCCATCGATTGAGAAGGTCAAGGCTCACTTGGCTGCCAATTAAAAGGCTGCCTCCATGAGGGAGGTTTTCCTGATACTTTAGGGTAGTCATGGTTCCCCAAACAAATAGATAGAATACATTCATTACATTGGTATCTTTACTTTAGAGAATAAAATTATTTTTTTAATATTTAAGAAAATATATGATATTTTACCGTGTGAAAAGTTTGCATCATCTACTACAACAAAAAAGTGTGTTCATGAACTGGCTAGCTTCAATGCTATACGAAATGCCAACTCTGGCGGAATAATTTAGTTCGCAGGACAAGACCGGGTTCTGTGAATAGGCCACATCGATTGGTATTCCCAAGTGTAAATTAAAACACAAAATTAATTTTGGCATTTTTTTCTTGTCATACCATCTATGATACCCAGCATTTACCCTCCATTTGACAGAGGTTTCATTTTCACGGGCTACTTCGGCTCCTCGGCGCCGAAGGTCTAGGTGGGTACAGTGTAGGCCGAAGGACCGAAGTCGCGAAGACCGATGAATGAGACTTTCGGCGCCGTCCTTTGTCTTAATTACCGTTCCTTGTCACCCCGCAGCGGTGCCTCACAGATCCACCTAGTGACGAACCTTTGCATGCGCTAAACCGAACTTTTGATGCTCTCTTTGCCTTCATTGCACTCACGCTGAGTTCTATGAGCACGAGCACCTATCCGAGGATTCCCCTATGGGGCTAGCGTAAAAAGCACGTAGTGGACTGCTTGGGGGTCCCTATTGGACAGAAACATAAGGGATCCACTCAGAATCCGAGTTTGAAGAAGTGGGTTACATTAATCCAAATAACAATCACAACCCTAACAACAACATCCGGTATGGTGTAGTGGCTAACATTTCGCGCTCTCATAACTTGAGAGATTAAGTACCGCGGAGCCCAGGGTTCGATTCCCTGTACCGGAGAAGATGTTCTCTTTTTGATTGTTGAGATGTTTTTTTTCGTATCCGTCCAAATTTTTGACCCCCACATGGTGTGGGAACATGCTGGTTGGGTTGGTCCAAGTAGTCAAGGCTACGACTGCTACGTACAAACTGGTCTCAGTGAAAAGAGGACTTTTTGTCAGGGAGCAGAAAAGAAACAAAGCCATTGGGGGGAAACAATGAACTAAGGGTGTGACGCAGGACAAAACTACGTGACGTGAGAAAGTCATTCAGAGATGAAACCAACCATACACATACACTGACTGTCGCGCAAATGCGCTTTGGTGATGATCGTAGAGGCATCCCAATCCACAATAAAAGAGGGAAGCTCATTGAATTTGACATTTAACATGCATCTGCTACCTACGATTATTGATACTTCTTTGACTCATTGGGGAACTTTCTTGTAGCGACATGATTGGAAAATAAATGATCAAGCGTCTCCGATGTCATGCCCTTGATCTCCGGGAGCCTAAACCAGGCCCAGATGAGAAGCAGTAGCGTGAGACCTGCAGCTGGGAAAGCTGCCTTTCCCTTGAGGTCTCCTTCCTGTGGGTTAAGCATGTAAGGCGAAGCCACCACATTGATTATGGAAAGGAAGTAGTATGTGTTGCGACCGAGCGAAATGGTCTTCACCCTCACATTGGCGGCGCCAACGTTGGCCGCAATACCATATGGAATGGGACCAATCGTGCACCCTAAATTTTATCCAACGGTTAGAATTCCCGGATAAAGATGGTTCGGAGGAGAACTGGGTGGGATTCTTACCATAGATGAAGAACCAAACCAGCAAGAGAGCAGACTGCACCCATCTAATTGTATCCTTTGAGCCAGATTTGAGGTCAAGGAAGCCAACGAGGCTCATCACAGGTAGCATGGCGATCAGGCCGGAAATGTACAGCCTTCGCCAGCCGAAGCGAGTCATCAAAAACCACGACGAAACGGTACCACAGAATGCCAGCCCAGCGTTTCCTACAGTGAGTATCGTAAGTAATTGGGTTGAAAGGCAGAAAGAGTCTAGTACATACCAATTGAAAGCGTAAAAGAATCCGTGGCAGAGAGTCCAGCCATGGTGAAGAAGTACGTGATGTAATTCTGGACAGCAAACCCAGGGAGGATCTGACATCCCCAGCTAACCATGGCAATTTCCGTACGACGCAAGTTCTCTCCCTTGAAGCAGTCAAGATAGGTGCCCTTGATATTCATGGCGCGCTCAGTTTCAATGGTGCGGGACATGAGTGCAATCGTGTTCTTGGGGTTGATGACACTCTCGGGGGCATTGCAGAGTCTCCTTAGGCTCTTCTCAGCTTCTTCAAATCGTCCCTTTTTGACGAGCCACCAGGGAGATTCCGGAGCGAAGTAGATGGCAACGAGCATAAAGGGCGGCCACAGCCACTGAATTCCATACGGGACACGGTATGACCATTCCGTAGCATCGCTGAGCATGCCTCGAAGCACACCAAAGGCAATCAATTTGCCCATGACCCAACAAAGATTGACATATACCGTCAAGTATCCCGTAAGTCGCATCGGAGCAACTTCGGCCGCGTATGACGGAGTCGCAGCCGCAAAGAAACCGCACGGAATTGCACTAGGGAATACAGGGTCAGTGAACCATGTCAGGTAGCTATTATGCAACGAAGAATACTCACATTAAAAAGGTGCCGACGAGTAAGACCTCGATACTCGGTGCAAAAAATGTGATGAAAATGAACCCAATCAAAAAGACATGCGCTGTCATCATGACCTTGCGGAAGCCGAAGCGGTCTGCAAAGTATCCATTCGAGAAAACACCAAAGATCAAGCCGCCGTTCATGATGATGGTCAAGGCCAGCTGCCATCGCGCCGGAATCGACCACGAGCCATCTTCCAGCTGAACTCCGTACTTCTTCTGAAACGTCGGATATGCGAAAAAGGACGTGATGAGAAGCAAGTCGTACGAATCCATGATTGTCGACATGGAGATGCCGACGGACCACGCCACGGCTTTCTTGTAATACGAGAAGGCCTCCTTGACAGTCATATTGACTTCAACGCGGCGGGCTTCGTCAGCAGCAGCATCGCGGTCTGAGGAAGGGACGTCCTTCAACGATGCACTCTCCAGATGACTCGCGTCAACCTCGTGCTTCTCCATGATGATGTAGATCCGCCGAGTGCAATTGAGTGTTTGTTAATGGGAATGAGGAGAGTGTTGGTATAGAGCGATCGTCCAAGGGCGTTCTCAAACGCCCATTATATGGCCCAGAGGTTCCATGACCTTAATTGAGCGACTCCATGGTTCCCGCAACTCAATGACCTCCCCGCATGTTTAGTTCCAACTCTACCCCATGGGTCATCGCGTCCATGTGTGGCGTCGTCTGGCCGGGGAAAAAAAATCCGGGGTCACGCTAGGTGTAGTCGGTAGTCGGAGAACGTCCTGAATCGTGGACGCGTTCCGGCAGTCGGCGATCCGAACTGTGGACGAAGCCCACTCGCCGAGATGGCATAATGGGCGGGAAGGATGACGGAATCAATATTTCTAATCACATGAACCATGCTGGGTGGGTTCTATGGTCATTGTATATGCCAAGACAATTCCGCGGCAAGTTGAGTGGTGGGAGGTTGGCCGACTGACGACAACCGGTTCATTCCCCTGACACTGGACCCAGGCATTCGGGAACTAGGTCAAACGCGTGAGGGGTAGATGCTAGAGCATCTAACCTAGTTTGTGATTTTCCCCGCGTTTAATGTATGAGGCGAGTGTAGTTGGCATTTGCATACGACGCTAGATTCCCCTGTGGTTTGACGCGTTTACGGGAGTGGTGCATAGCTAGAGTGTAGCATGTCATGATCACAAGAAAGTCCAGGTAAATTGTCATTGCTGCAGGGATTTATTGAACTATTAAAAAAATTCAATTCGCAAGACGTACATGGTTTCATCTCATGAAGAAGCCTCGCTTCCATTAACCAACAAAGGCTTGTTCAGACCTAAACGGGTGTGAACAGGCTCATCTCCAATCTCGGCCATTTTATCCTCCAGCATTTTGGTCATTTTCTTGACCACATCTGCGTACTTGGGGTCATTGTAGCAATTAAATAATTCTAGCGGATCCTCATTGCAGTCAAACAGCTCCCACTCCTTTTCCTCGCCACCGGGCCTCGTGCCCTCGAGGCCAAAGTCCTCGTTATACCAGTAAATTAGCTTGTAGCGCTGGTCACGGACTCCATAGTGGGCGTAAGCCTCGTGAATGATGTCTCGGTGCATCCAGTAGCGGTGATAGGCTACCTGCTGCCAGTCATCTGGCGTCTGGCCGTTGAGCAATGCTCGGAAAGAGACACCTTGCATATATGTAGGGATGCGTGTGCCCGCAAAGTCTAAAAATGTAGGCGCAAAATCGACGTTGCAGATGATATCATTGCAGATCGACTTGGGGCGAATTTCTTTGGGGTAGCGGATGATGAATGGCATCTGGAAGCTTTCCTCGTACATGAATCGCTTATCAAACCATCCATGCTCGCCGAGGAAGAATCCCTGATCTGAAGTGTAGATGACGATTGTGTTTTCAGTCAACCCCTGCTCGTCTAGCCAATCGAGCATCCGCCCAACATTATCGTCCACGCTCTGAATCGTGCGAAGATAGCGTTGCATATATCGCTGAAATTTCCATTCAGCTAGCTCTTGCTTGGTCTTGAAGGTGAAAGTCTCCCCCGTTTGCTTGCAGATAAATTTTAAGGCAGTGACATCTTCGGGTGCTGGGATCTTTCGATCAGTCCACCACCAAATGTCCACCATCTTCTCGCCAATCTTGCTCCTTGGACCCTCAGGCTGCACAATGCCTAGGTCATTGTATGTCATGTCCTCTGCGATTTTCATCTTGGCAACCTTGGCAGCATTTGCGCGGTTCTTGTAGTCATCAGTGAACGTGTCGGGTAAGCGAACAGGCTCCGTGTAAAGATCTTTGTGCTTCTCATCGTATTCCCAAGATCGGTGAGGAGCCTTGTGGTGGCACATGAGAAAGAATGGCCGAGACTTGTCTCGCTTCTCCATCCAGTCAAGGCACTTGTCTGTAATGATATCCGTGGCATAGCCGGGAATGGTCTCGGTGCCGGAAGGGTTGATGAATTTGGGATCCCAGTATTCTCCCTGGCCCGGCAGCACACTCCAGTGATCGAAACCAGTGGGTTCGTGGTCTTTGCCCTCGCCAAGATGCCACTTGCCAACCATGGCAGTCTGGTAGTTGCTGGGCCCAGACCTCAGTTGCTTGGCGACATTGGGAATGTACTTGTTAATTTTAGAATCAAGGGTCATGACACCGTTCACGTGGTTGTGCGTTCCACAGAGAACAGCTGCACGAGATGGGGTGCAGATGCTGTTGGTCACATAGCAGTGGTTGAACAGCATCCCCTCATTGGCAATACGATCCAGGTTTGGGGTATTGTTTATCCCCGCACCGTAGCAGGAGATTGATTTTGCAGCATGGTCATCCGCCATGATGAAAATGATATTGGGGGGCGTCTGGGACCCCATGTTGTCTGAAGACAGGGGTGACGAAAGGCTAAAAGTGGAATAGTTGACGGTGTGGCAGAAATTTGGAGATGACAACGACCAATGTCTGGACCGATCAGAATACCGCGGAAGAAGAAAGGCTTTATAGAAACGCCACTAATTCGATATTGTTTAGAATACGGATCACTATTGATTCCCTCCGACGGTTTTGGTCTCGACAGAATCCCCGCAAGACCAATTTAGGTGGAGATCGGTACTCGGCGAACGTTAGGTAGTCGGGCTTCATGACGCTGCTAGTGGACACCAACTCCAACATTTACCGACCGCATACCCGCTTTCTTCAGCACATGAGCTCAGCCCCTCGGGTGATCAAAAGTAGTCTCCATCGGAGTTGGGAGAAGGTTGGGGTTGCCAGTACCAGGGGTTCCAGCCGTCCAGGTCAGAGAGGGGCCACATGTCGCCAGACGTGCCTTGGTGGGCAGTATCCTCTGTAATTGCTGGGAATGAACCGGCAATGGCCGAAGACTCTATGCCAGGGAAATCTGTTGCCGGGGCTTCGTGGATGGAAGACGAAAGGGTACCGATGTTTTGAGAGGGAACCTCTTCCATGGTGGATGACTGGGTTCGCGCTGGGCTGTCGGATGCACCATCGGTAGTGTGTGGGGCTACGGTATCAAGAGTATCATCCACGAACCGAGCTCTGCGCAAGATACTGTGGACGCCGAGACTCTGGTGCACCTTCCTCGTGACGGGAAAACGCGGCTGGCGCTCGGAAGCTTCATCTTCGGCGAAGGAGGACTCTCTGCTATCCTCAGATTCGTTTGCGATATGGCGCTGTTGAATCTTTTCGAGATCCTTGAGAAGATGGCTGATAAGGACAGAATCAGGGTAGAGGCGTTTGAGGAGGCGAAGTACCATTGATACCTGGTCGGTAGCGGACTCTGGGGTAAGATGGCAGTCCATCGGAAGCAGCTTGGATCTGCTAAAGAACATAATCAGCCGACAAGCATGGTAGCCGCAGATTGCCATGTCGATGGGCGGAAGCAACAAGCAGATATTAAAACTGTCCAAGTTTCTGAATATTTCCATCATGCACAATGCATGCTCAAAACAATTCCTTCTCGCTTGAGCCACATAATTAGGCGAGCATGCTGAGATAACGGCCTCTGGAGCTGCTTCTTTATAGCCAGGGAGAAATAATCGGAAAATATCACAATGGCATTGGTGCCACCCAAGCATTGCCATGAGATATCTCGCTAGCCAGCGGGACCTGGAGTATTTTTGTAATTCATCCACAGTGCAGGGCTGGGGTTGGTTGTCTCGCAGAGTTCTGATCAGCTCAATCACCAAGCCTTCTAGTTGGGGCATTGGCTGTCTCAAAACACAGACCTGCCGCTTGAGCTTCATGGCATCTCGCCTGGTGATGGCCTGTCGAATAATAACAGATAAAAGCCCGTCCTCCGACACACCATCCAGCGAAGATGATGAGGCATTGCCGTAACAATCCTGATCCACGCCAAATGATTCCTCCTTGCACGGAAGATCTAAAAATATGTAGTCATGAGAGCACGCTTCGGATCCCGGAAGCCCAACGGAAAAGTGTCCGTCGAGGAACATCAGTGACCACATCAGCCGTCTCCGTATTTCTTGAGCCAAGGGACTCAAATCCGTTCGCTCATACTGCAGTCTTAACGCACCAGCCGCGCGAGCGGCAAGTGAGGACAGCATGTAGGCCCGCTGGAAACCTCCTGATTCTATATGGTATTGGACTATGAGAACGAGAGCCTGGGTCCTAAATATGGTTGGATTTTCAATATGTGACCAGATGATTTCCTCCGCCTTTCGAATCCAAGAGGATGTGAAGACGGGATAATATTTAGCATATTTGAGATTGAGGGCCGCAACAGCGCAAATGGCGTTCAATAAGGGTTCATCGAGGGCGCCATCTAGACAGCGCTGGGTAGTCGATACCTCATTCAAGAAGGAATAGGACGGTATAGGGTGGAGATGGCGAAAGAAGTCGATGATGAGGTGAAGCTGCTCCCGAATAGGCGGCAGTGGTAACGAGTGACTCTGACCTCGACTCTCACTATTAAAGCTAGGCGAACTTGCCCAAATGCTGGGGGAAGACTGCTGAGGCGCATCGGGGGCTGTGGCCTGGGCGAGCAAGCCTGACGATGCAGTTGCCTCGGTTCTGTTCCGCACACTTGAGTCATGCGAATGCGAATAGTGCTGCGATGCCGTGGAACCAGGTGAAGAGGCCGGTCCCTTGGTCCTGACGCGAGGTCGCTTCCCGTCCAAGTAAAGGCACTGCTTGTCACGCTTCAGACAGGACGAACATGTTGGAATCTCGCCTGAGCACCGCGACTTTTGAGCGCGACACTCGGTGCAGGCCTGCGAGCCTCGTTTGCGGTCCGGCGGAGTGGGCACATCCCGCGACGAGTCTGGCGACGACACAAAGGAGCAGGCAAAGCTGAGACGGTTGCAATTGGAGCATGAGTCTGGGCCTCCAGTGCAGCGCACCTGGTGGAAAGGTCAGCGTCAAGTGCTTCTAACGTTGGACGATGGCAGAGCGGCAGAATTGACCTTGCGGGCGCGACATTGGCTGCAGGTGTTTCTGGATCTCGCAGGGGGCATTGTGGGCGAGATGTGCAACCGCGAGGAACGGATTGGTGGTGGAATTATTATGGTTTACAGGAGGCAATAACTAGGTTTGCTTGAAAGATTGTGCTGTGCTGTGCTGCGCCCTGTGACTTGTTCACCTTGGGCTCAAGGAGCTCTCTCTGTCTGCAGGCGTCAGTTCTGATCGTCAAATCACGCGGAGGGAAATAAAAAGAGATGGTAGATTGTTATTTGTTCGTTTATTAATCGTCTGATTTATTCAGTAATTGTTTCTTCGGGACATTGAATGTCTTCTTCAATCAAATACGCAATCCTTCCACGCTTGCTATGCTATTTCGCATTGCTCAGCACTAACCTCGCTGTGGTTGTAGCGCCTCTCCCCCGCTTTCAGCAGTGCCGCGGCCCTTAAAGCCTCATCACGTGGACGGTCGTAGGGCGTAAGTATTGCTGCATTTTCGTTGCATGCATGCAGCTGGAATCAATCATCTTTAATTTCTCTGTAGTCTGCAGTAAAGCGCGTAGAACGCCAAAGTTCCAAAACAAAGGGATATAATGCCTCCCAACAGGTGTCGCCTCGGCTCGGAATCCTCCAGCGGCTCGCCTCCTAGCGCCTGGGCGATCTTATTCCAGGTGCTATTTCTCAGAGCCCCAGAGATCCAATAGTTTCCGTTCCCGTCCTTGCCCAGTATCCAAAAGACCTTGGCAACGTGGATTCCTTCCCACAGCTGTATACTGCATGGCGTCCCGGGTTTGATGCCGGGCCTTGACTGCGATTGCCCATTGTCGACAATGGCTGCCGACAAGTCCACTTGGTATAAATTGCCCTTTGTGAAATTCGAAAACGAGATCCCATCATAAACCTTATCACCGAACTGTGGCACGAATCCTATGCTCGAGCTCCTTACAAGTCCGGCAAACGCCTCTACCTGGGATCTGGTGCCGAGTGTCGCTATTCCTTGACGAATTGACGATGCGGTCAGGGCCAGATGATTTCCCAGTACCGTCCTCATTGGAACTAGGGCTGGAACTAGACCGGACGCGTTGGAAAGGTAGTGAAATCCGGCCGGGATTATATCCGTCAGAACAGACCGATACGATTTAGAGTTGTAAATGACCAAGGTTGAATCCAATGATGGAGCCAATTGCGACATTACCATACGGCTCCACCAGGCGCATAGGACATCTCCCTCGCTGAGAAAGTGTTTTTCTTTGGCGGGTTGCGTCTTGGACAGTTCTTGCATCACATCCTCCCTAACTCGAGCCAGAAAAGATGCAGGAATACATACGCTACGGCTTTTTGTTCCCGCAAAAAAGTCCTTCACAATGGCCCAAAGTTGCCGTTGCAGGACCGCAGTTATTGGTAGTTGTTTGTCTGCTAGCCCGAATGGTTCTTTGGGGCTGCAACCGAATTCGGCAAAGGGGTCCTTCTCAGCGCCGTAGAGGCGAGGTACCTCCTCCGCCCTCTCATTGAGTGTAGCAGACCACCCATGGAGAATGTTGCTGAATCCCATCATATCACATAACGTGTGAGGGAATGTCAAGCAGACGAGCGTCGCGTCGTCGAAGGACACAACGTGCAGAAATAATTGAGGTATGTCTGCATTCAAGTAGTCCCGAAGCTTATGCGGGGTGTCTGGATGGAAAGCTAAGCTTTGGAATTTATCTGTATTAACCAAAACCGAAGGTGTGCTCGTTGAACTGGGCAGCTGAGACGCCGTTGGGTGCGCAGATTTGGGCCCGCTGTATGTGGTGTGGCGGAGGGTCACCGCTTCTCTTTTACCGCTGAACTGAGTCGGAATATGATACTCCAAGCGCCCGGTTCGCTTCTGGACGCCATATTAGCACAGTGCGACGTCGCTACAGCGTGTCTTGCTGCTGCACTTACGTTGCGACGCAAACGGGCACCAAGCTTTTGCCAGCCATCATTCTTGGCCAGCCTCGCCAGACTGTCATGCAACTTGTGGGGACACAATTGATGGTCGAATACGAATTGAAATGTGAGAACCATGGACCGGACAACCAGATTATCGTCAAAATAGTGGAGCGGGAGTACTTTGTCCATAGTTGCGGCCATTGTGTTGGTGATCTGCACCGATTGACCGGCCGTGAAGAGAGGACGCAAGCAGAAATCAGATTATCGGACCATTAAGTACAAACGATGATCCTCTCGTGGAATTTTCTCCTCCCTTGACGAAGGATTTCGTGTCGCCAATGGCAGGTCCCTGTTGGAGTCCACTAATCTTAATTTGGTGGATAGCGTACCCCTTTTCCCGACTGGTGGTAGCAGCATTACAAGCGACAACAGCCTTTTTTAGGCCAGCGATTTATTTTGGCTTTTGCTTTGCGTGAAGCACGATGATCGTCAGCGATAAGACTGAGCGAGAAGGGTTGTAAAAAACTTCGAGGAACTTCTTGTTCGCGATAATTACTAGGTCCTTGATATCATCCAAATAACCTGCAAACATCATCCATTCTGTACCGGCTTTTTTCGTCTTTCTTTTCTCTCACATGCTTTCCCTATAAACACCAATTGAACTAAGTGAGACGATCAATTGGTTTCACTTTCTGATAAGCATCTTACTGTCACTACAACGGGCCAAAATCTACTTATACGAGTCATCAGTCAATTTTCCACTCCTAATCAATTTACCTAGCTAATTCCTCTCACTTTTCACGCCCGGAAATGCACTAGCGCTGGAACCTGGAATTCGGTCAACGGCCTGTTTACCTCATTGCCGACATATCTCGGGCCATGTGAACTGGACTAAGAAAGCAACGATTGCTAGTATGCTGCCAAAGGCAGCATTGGATCACCAGCCAAAGAATTCTAAAATATAACATCTTTAAAGGTAGACTCGACTGGGGATGTTACCGACCTCCGAGGTTTTCCTCTCCCAAATCCGTGGCGGTCAAACTCAGCTACCAGAATGCTGGAACATGGTACCGATTTTTCGGGTCTTCGAATGCCACAAACTCAATGCAGGTTAAGGAAGACACAAAGTTAATAGTTTAGAGTTTACCATTACGATCGTAAGAATCAAGATGCGGGGTTATTATGACGGACGGCATCTTTTGCAATCCCCATCGCTCGGCCTCTTCAATGCTCAAAAATTGATCGTGTTTTCTTACATCACTGACAATAGGAAAATCCAGAATTTAGGAAGAAAAGGAAAAAGAGGTTGATAGATAATCTCATTAGATAATATGAACCCTTCTCCAGCGCGTTATTGAAAGCCAACACTACAGTTCAACGGGCATTAGTGAGTGCCCCAGATCCCCACAGCATTGTATTTGTCTACCAAGTGGTATATACTTAGTCGTTGTCATTGCTACATATGCAGAACTCAAGATTCGGAGAAGCCGGAAGCTTGGGATCACTACTGATGTCATTAATAACGGTACAACGGTAGGAGACAGCACTGGATTCACTTGTTTTGTAGGATAATGAACCACCTTGCATCCGGTCGCAATCATGCACTTACTTGAGCCACCTCTTGGTGTAAATGCCACTCAGAGTACTAAGTGGAATCGCCACAAAACTTTGCTCTATGATCTCGGCCTTTCTTGTGGTTGACTATGCACATTGATGCCAAGATGTTCCGATATTAACTTCCGATGGCAAAAGTAGTAATGCTACCAGGCTTGAGAACAACCCAGACTTCAATTTCGCTGAGAATCTGACAGTTTTCGGGAAACCATCCAGAGACATGAGATTAACCAAAAGAAAAAAATCGAAAGTCGCCATCACCGTAACAAAAGCTTCCCCCGTGCTTCGCATGCTAGAAATGAAGGGGACTATGAAGCCAGCAAAAGATGAACTCCTGCTAAGGGCAAGAGCGAATTCAACACGGGAGGAAGTGCCTATCAATAAGATCATGTATGCTTCTGCTATTATTAGTACTATGAATGATACTGGCTGGATCATAAAATTAACCTCCTTTATACCCGCGCAAGACACAACTCTAAAAGCGGGACGATATTTCCTACATATACTTTTCCGCAGAGATGAAAGATGAAAGACCCGAATGGCAGTTTATACTCTAAAAAATGCACGAGAGATTATTGGGACATCTGACCCAGGGATATATGACCGGGCCAGTGGCTGGCCCTAGAATAGTGCGATTCTCGCCTTAGTGTATACTCAGTTTTTTGTGCTACACATTGTGAAATCTTTTTCTTGCATTCATTCAATCCTTTGACATGGTTTCCATAAGGCTCCTTGCCTTAGCAATTGCCGGCATGGCATTCACTGGCGCGTATGCTAATGAGGCACCTGATCATCCCGTAGCACGACCCCGGCCGTCGAAGGTATCGAGACCATGCGATCCATGCACACCATGCAGGCCAGTAATATGTAGGCCTCGGAGACCATGCAAAGCTCGGATACCGTGCAAGCACTGTCCCACGCATACTATTGAGCAAACAAGCACCGTGTCTTCGAATGGTCCCACTAGCTTACAGACCGCAACCCGCAAAATAGCCCCGAGAGACGCAAATGGAGATACTATGACTGCTGAGATTAGCATATCCACTACCTTGAGCAGCAGCGATACTCCAGACAGTCGTGATTCGTTGAGCACCACAGTCTCAAGCACTACAGAATTAGCCACGGCAACTACGGTCGATATTATCCCGACAGCAACCACCACTGATTCCTCAAGCATGGCATTTCCACACTCTAATACTACATTGCCTTCGACTGCTACCCATCATCCCGCCCTTGTTTCAAATGCAGCGGAGTATGTTCCCTGCCACCCCACCAACCTGGTCTCGAATCCCAGCTTTGAGACTGGCAACTTCCATTCATGGATGAATTTCGGCGGTGGGATCAAGGGGCCGGGCAGTGGTATTAGCGGCCACAGATCTGAGAATTATTTGTAAGTGTGGGCCTCTACGTTCCAATGACTGCGTTACTGATGTAAACTGTTACAGCAAGGCCGAACTAAGGCTGGTTCCGTTTAACAGTGTTCTTCAGAGCTTGACTGGTGCGGATCCCAATCGCACCTACAAGATTTCTTATTGGTATGGATTGGGATTCAACCAGGACTTCGGCACTGGCCAGTGTCTACTATTACTCACGGTGGGCGGTAGACAGATTGGTGAGCCCATAAAGCTTGGTAGAATGGTCCCTGGGATATTCCGACAAGAGGAGAGGACGGTGAATGGCGTTTCAGATGGTGAAACTTTACGATTCACATTTACTTGCGACGGCTCTGCAAATGTGGATGCTCTTCTTGATGATATTTCAGTACGCCCGGTTTGCCCAACTCCACATATGGTTGCCAAAAGTTCGCATCGATAACGAATTACTTGCGCTTTAAGTCTTCTAATAAATAGTTATTTTTGTGTATCTGTTTCAAACTCGTAAAGAATTTCTGATTGTAATTTGTGATTATCAATATTTTGAGAAATCCAGTGCTAAGGCTCTTGTTCCCGTCAGTTATGTTAAAATATTGCCACGACCTGCCATCTCTTACCTAGCAAGATGAGGCTGACGTTGGTCTCTTATATCTTTAATAGTCGATATCCAGTTATATAAAATCACTCATGCATAGATCTCGAGAATTCGTGATCTCCACTGTCAGTTGATGCGCGTATCATGTAACTATTTTTATCGGTCACTTGGCCCCTAAAGTAGCACAGGAGTTGGACTGTTCTAGGACCGGTCAAGTTTAAAAACCATGTAAAATCCCTAATATTGAAAACGCCTAGTTCTATGTGTCTATCTATTCTCTATCCATACCCTTTTCTTCTCAAACAACGCAGTCGCGATCATACAGCTGAGACTGCTGACATTGCGGGAACAAATAACTATAGCTTGAGTCGAGCGCCGTAGCGCCCACACTTGCAATGTTGCAGTTGGTGTGGTCACCAGTGGAAAATTGGAAGCCCAAGCAACTAGGGTTCTCCAAACAGTGAGCTTTGCATTCAGCAAGCGTAGCGTAGTCCTGGCTTGTTTCGATGAGGTACTGGCCATCGCTGCAGCCACTAATACCGCAAGTTAGGCTTGTCGACGTTGTTGGTGCCGCCGATGTAGTCTGCGTTGCTGACGTAGTTTGAGATGCTGTGCTGGTCTGTGTAATGAAAGTTGTCTGTGTTGCTTGAGCAGTTTGCAACGTTGCGGTCGTTTGCGTCGACAGTGTCTGAGAAGAACTGGTCTGAGCACTCGAGCTGCTTTGAACCGATGATGTGGTCTGGGAAGAACTGGTCTGCGCAGTGGGAACTGTCTGCAAGGTCGTACTGGTCAGAACACTCGAGCTACTTTGACCTGATGATGTAGTTTGCGAAGAACTAGTTTGCGAAGTCGAGGTAGCTTGAGAGACCGAAGTGGTCTGTGAGTTGGTGCTAGTCTGAACAGTCGAGCTTGGCTTGACAGTTGAGCTACTCTGAGAGGTTGAGGTGCTCTGGGCCGACGATGTAGTCTGGGAAGAAACCGATAGTGTGCTCGACGTAGTTTGAGATGTTGAGGTAGTCTGCGTCTTGGTGCTAGTCTGTGTTGATGAACTAGTTTGCGAGCTCGACGTGGTTTGGGCTTTCGATGTACTTTGCGAAGAAGTTGTCTGCGATGTCGAGCTAGACTGGTTTGCCGCAGCCGTCTGGGATGTTTGGCTACTCTGTGAGTTCGATGTGGTTTGAGAAGAAAGGCCAGTTTTGGAGGTGCTAGCCTGTGTCGTCGGCACGGCTTGTACTGTCACTGATACTCCTGCTTGTGTTGTTGAAGAGGTTGTAGTCGACGGTTTTGAGCTCGTTTGAGATGATGAAACGGTCTGTGACGAGCTGCCTGCGGTAGTAGAGCTCGTCTGTGGCTTCGAACTAGTCTGGGCTGTAGAGCTGGTTTGCGCAGATGAAGTTTGTTGGGTCGAGACTGCTTGTGTCACCACAACTGTCTGGGTTGCCGCAACGTTGACCACACTGGTAGATGCTATGGTGACGGTGGTAGACTTGGTTGGAAGGGTTTTCTGCCTTGGTGTTAGAGTTTGAATGTCTAATTTAATTCAGGACAGCGGCATACCATGTCAGTGACGGTTGTAGTGGAAGCTACCGTCACAGTCTTCTGCACCGCGGCAGATGGAGAATCGATAAGGCACGAGCAAGCGCTGCTGACCTGAGCAACACCACAAGAGTTCGGTAGCCAATCTGGAATATTCATGGTACCATCTCGTTTGTTCTGTTTGGGAAGTGTTGCAACTTTAGTCATAGTGGTAGTGCCTGTAGTTTTAGTTCCAAACCTAAATGTCAAGCCATCAGCCAAGGTCGAGACCCCAGATCGCCAAAAGTCGGAACTTACACCACATTTACATTAGTTACTGTGACTTGAGGCGTAGTAGTGGCGGTGACATGGACCGTCGACATGGCATATGCGGTTTGCGTAATCGTAGACTGAATGAACTGTGAGCAAAAGTCGCTGGCACTAGCCCTGTGTCTTCGGCGCTCCATCTTTCGGAGGCAACGATCATCCCAGTCGCACACATCTCGCTGATGATGGTTGTTCAAGCTAGGGCGTTCAATAATGAGGGTATCAGGGTCAAAGATTGGTTGGGGCTGTAGCGCCAGCGCGACAGCCTGGGTAGCAAAAAGAACGACGTGTTTGAAATTCATGATCCGTAATAGGTCGGCGAAAAACAGTCCTTAAAAGAATGAATGACGGCGGATCCGCAAATTCAGAAGAAGGAAAAAAAGAAAAACAAAGAATGAATGAATTCTGCCTGATTCCACCAACTACATGGGCTGTCGGTGTGTATATATAGATAATACGCGCACAAATGCCCACGAGTGATATATCAAGACTCGCTGCAGCCTCTCGGAAGTCGCTTCGTCTAACGCCGTATCCATCAACGGTGGCTGGTGATCGCCCACCTAGACTGCTCTGGCTTTCAACATGAATCAGCTAAGTGGTATGCGCAGTAACCATTTCAGTAAAATGGGTGTCGGCGCTAAACGTGATGAGGACAAGGGAAGTCGGAAAGCCACAAAGACAAAATGGAGTGGGAATCCCGAGAAGGTCTAGATCATTATCTAGCACAATAGCCATCCAATATTCGCTATTCACCGTCCAAGGACGAATTCGCTCTCAAAGCATAATCACATGTGACTATGATTTTCGCCTTCATTCTTGCGACTTCCATTCAGAGGCCCTTCGCTCAAATAACCTAGCCCATCCGCATGTGGCGCCCATTAACAGGACAAAATCTACCAACCGGAGAAGTCAAAATACAAAAGCTTCTATTAATCGCTTTTGACACCAAGTCTATTCAATAAAGGCAGAGGAGCGTTCCCAGCGTTCGCGACCAAAGTGGATGAAATGGTAAACGTGACTTGCATATATAGGACAAATTCTATAACATAGTTACATGAAGAATGCCAAGAATAGGCATGGATTTTATCATATTCAACTATCATATTGTCCTAAATAATATCGTGGGAGAACCATATCTTGACCTAGATATTACTTCCCCAATCATTCTGTAAATTTGGATAAGTATTGCCCACTACTCTCCAATACTTCTCATTCTTATTGGATGAATTTGAACCTAAAAGGAATATCTGCTTGAATTGTGAAGATTGTTTTTTTTTCTTTTTCAATTTTACCCTTTTTACATCATTGCGAGCCCAACTACAAACGCAACCATTCCATGATATCCTACCGAAAAGGCACCAGCAGCATTAGAATCAGAAGGAGAAGAAGCCGATGTGGAGGTAGCACTTGCGCTTCCCTTTCCGCTGCTAGTACTGCTTGCATCCGTTTTTACAGGTTGCATTACAGCATCAAGGCTACAAAATGTTAGCGAAAAATTCGCATAAAGGCCCAAGGCTCCACAAGCCCAGACAGCACCACAGGTACTCACATATGAATCAAGCCATTGTTAGTCAGAACGTTAGGCTGAACAACCTTGGAATTATTAAAGTAGATGTCGGCATCCTTGATGCTCACTTGCACGATGGTGTTGGGATCCAAGGTCTTGAGAATCATTCCATCCTCTAGATAATGCGTATACGTAACCTGGCTCAGAGTATGGGCACTTGAGTGAAAAATCAGCAAGTCCGTATACAAGCGAAGGATGTATCATGAAAAGTTTCATTGGTCACGTACAGCAGAGCATTTTGTAAATCTTCCTTGGACAAATTCGTTTCGGGATTTCCCGCCTTTTCAAAAGCAATGGTTGTTGGGGCAAGACAGGTCACGTTTGCCGAAGTATCAAGAGCAGGGTATAAATTAGTTCTGTTAAGGGCCTTGTCAAGACTCGCAAGCGTGGTGTTTTGAGATCGGATCGTGGTTGAGCAAGTCCTTGGAGGTGCGAGAACGCTATGATAAGGAATCTAAGTCAAACGCCATTTCATACAGAAAAAAAGAAATTAAAACAGTCCTGACCTACCCTTCAATAACTTGGAACGTGTTGACGTTTTTGGGGCCCCATTTGCCATCAACGGCGATCATGCTAGTATCTTCAGCCAAGCCCGACCTAATTGTCACTACAGGACCAGGGAATTGGCTATCCGCTCGACGAGAGCTTTTCTTTGTACCAGAAGTGACGACGACTTGACCAGTGGCATCTTTGCCAAATGCATCTTTGATGGATTGCCCGACGGTTCGGTTATTATACTTTTGTCCCTGCAACATGGTTGGGACAACCATGTCATCTGATTTCTCAAAATCTGTGCTTTTCAGTGCGGCAACCATGGTCTGGTACTCAAAGAAGGTCTTTATTTCGGCAGAGCTAAGCTCTGTGACGTCGGACACTCCTGATTGAGTGAGGTACGTTTTCAAGGCATCGTTCGTGGGTACGAGCACTGTGATGTTTGTGCTTTGTGTAGAAATAGTGTTTTGCAATACTTGAGGGAAAGCAGATAGTAGGTTGCGGAAAAGAGAAAGTTCGTCATATTTCTCAAGAGCTGTTGAGAGCTGTTCTGCAGTTTGCGCGCTTGCAAATGTAAGGGTAGCAAGATTCGCCACAAGGCTAGACAATATGAACCGCATTGTAAGTCGCAGGACTGAGAGGTTTGACAAAAGTTAGGGATCAATCTCAGCAGCTATTTGGTGTGCGGGAGGGGCTTTTTCTGCAAATCTGGGCTTCATTATTTTCCAAATCACCTGTTAATCCTGTACTGTTGGGCTGGTGCACCTCAGTGCAGGGTGGACAAATCGGGCGCAGCCAACACAGCCCCCAAATGCCAGAGACTATGCAAAACCCCGCATCCAGTCCGCCAATGTCCAATAGAGATGGGTAGAAACTGCGGATGAGGCTGAAAAACATGGCCAAGCTGAAAATGAAGGCGTTGACTAAATTCTCACCTGCGTCAACCATCTTCAGAACTTGATGCCCGTGCGTCAGCAACTAGTGCGGTCTGCCAATCCAAAATCTATGGTACGGCTCTATAATGACATTTTCTTTTAAAAGGCTTTTGTTGAGGTCATTATTTCGTCTTTTATATAAAAATGCAAAAAAGTAAGCCACGGGGAGGTTCAAGGGCATGTGCCCTCCAGGATGAAAATGATCGCCGCGTTTATTATCACAGCCAACGTGCATATGCACGGGAGCTAGCACCACGCGGATGAAGGGACTACCCGACGGATTCGTGCACATCTCCGTGTCGATCTATCCATAATTGATGGACACAGCAAGGGCTAATTAACTAGCCAACCAACTAACTCGACCAGGGTGGAAATGCACGGCTATAACGGCTTGAGCAACCGACTGTTGGCCCGGATAACGTACCCAACTTTGCGATCGCGAAAAACAACGCTTTCCTCTAGCATATTATCCGTTTTCAGCTAATTCAAACTTGGAAATTGTGCATTCCGACTATAAATAGAGATTGCGCTTCGGCCCTAATCCATAGAGGCATAGTGTTGGCGTACGTGGTTGGGTCCAGTGTGGTAACGGTGACGTCGTAGGAAGGCGTAACGAACATCCCAGTCACAAGATTGGTTACAACTAGGTTAGGCATGTTGGTTCCTTCTACTTCTGCAAAGTATGGGTATTTTGCCAATCATGCATAGGATGCAGCCCTTGAAAGATTGTCCCTGTGACTTCTTCTTCCTGGACACAACACAGAACTCAAATTAGAGAGGGTACAATGTTTCAAGGATTATTTTGCACATATTTCCTAAAACACATGGGATCTTACTTGTGAAACCCGTATTTATATCCTTCTTGTAATGTTGTTTTTACAGTTATTGCCTGAAAATATTTACATCAATCTCTCTTTACGCCTAACTTGCCGACGCTCTTCAGGCCCCAGAAGCTCACTGCGACAGACAGAAATCCCAACCCAGAATTGTACCACCATCCAGCCTTGTATCCTTGCAGCAAAGCTTCCTTAGGGTCGCTCTCGTCCACCGCTGCCGTAACCTGGCGCGCGATGACAGCCGAGGTGGCGATCCCAACGCTCTTCCCAATTTGTGCCAGCATGTTAAATACACTGCCTGCCAAAGCTTGTGTCTTTGCTGGAAATGCAGCCGTCACCACCAAGTTCGCGATGGTATAAATGAGGTCAGCGCCCAATGGGTTGAGAGCTGTGGCCTGGAACACAGCGCCCCAGTATCCGGGGCCTTCGACGCGACAGAGTGTAGCGAGCAGCAGGGGCGCAATGCCACTCACAAGACAGCCTAACGGCACAGCGATGGAAGGTCTGAGATATGGGAGCAAAACGCCGATCGCTATGTTCATGAGGGCGCCACAAATCGGTGCCGGCAAGAAATACAGAGATGTGGTCAAAGCCGACTCGCCACGCACGTCCTGAAGATACAAAGTCGTGAGCTGCTCCCCGGCATTTAGGGCGCCCCAGACCAGGAACACAGTCACGCAGACGGCAGTAAAGGGGACATTGGCCCAGAGAGAATTGGGTATTAGTGCTGGGTAGCCGAGACGCGTCTGTCGCCTCATCCATAGCGCGATCGCGGGCAATAGGGCGAACCCAGCACAAAGCAAGGTGAGATTCAGCGGCTCCCGCATGGCGCGGTTTGCATCAGATGCAGTAGCGACAGCGAGTTCATACGAGAGCAGAGCAAGACAGGCACTAATAAGCAATGCACCAATCCAGTCCACGTCGCGTGCGAGTCGCTTAATTGAACCTGAACCCAGTGGGCTACCATCAACAGTTGCAGGCAGTGCCCAGATGGATAAACCCAGCACGACGCCATTCAGGATCGCTGTAGTGTAGAAGCCCCATCGCCACCCAATGGTGTCGGCACAAATGCCACCAACCACGAGGCCCAATCCAAACCCGACGGCCTGTCCGCCTCCCATAGCAGCAAAGGCGGCGCTGCGGAGACGCGGGTGGTGAGACTCAGGGAAGACATGTGCGGCAACACCAACGGCGCTTGGGAGGCAGAAGGACGCAGCCACACCCGCAGCGGTTCGTAGCGCAATGAGCTGTGTTGACGTCTGGGATAGGCCAGCGCCTAAAGCAAATGCGGCCTGCAGAACAGCGCCTGTCAAGCACGCGCGTCGGCAGCCCAGAACATCCGCGGCAGCGCCACAGGGGAGCAGTGTGCATCCACACGCAAGTGCAAATGCAGAAGCGGGCCAGAGCTGCAGGTCGGGCGGCATATTAAGTTCGATCGCGATCACAGGGATACACACAGTGAGGAGCCCAGCTAGCAGGTTTCCGATTGCTGTGATACACGTGATGCATGAGATAATGGCCACAGCCCTCCTCTTGGAGACGGCCGAGGAGGCATCAGGATCCTGCATTGTGGTGAAGGAGATCGTTGGTTCTCGGGGAACATCCTCAGATAAATTACCTAGTGACGTCGGGGAATGTGTAGAAGTCATAGCCAGTCGAGATCGATGTGAAAAATAAATCGACTAAGAAGACTTCGACCTAGAAAGTTGTATCTGCTGTATCAATATAACTGCTCTGTATTGAAACCTGTTCTCAGTACCTGCTGACACTTGTTCATTTGAAGGCTCCACCTTAATACGAGAGATCCAATCTAGTAGCTCTTGTTAAGTACAAGTAATAGTTCAATGAGTCATTGTCGTAAAAATCGTCGAATTAAATGACACCAAATAAGCGTCATTTTAAACTTAATTTGGAAATTTTAGGACATGATCACCGACAAAATAGCTAATAGACCATCTGGGATCTTACGAAAATTTCCCTGACCGCCAAAGCTCACGATATCAGTACAATCACTTGAAGATAACATCAATTCATCTGCATCTACCTTCGAAGCTCAATTTCATTGACAAATAATGTTTAAGATCGCACAGCATATTCAGCACTGGCCTTGATATCCCTTGAGCTGAACCCAACTCGGAATGTAAACTCTCCATCGGGAATCCTCCATGTTTGCGCACTCACATCCCAGTAACTCACATCACGGCGCTGCAGGGTAAATGCAACATCCTTGGACTCACCAGGGCTGAGCTGAATCTTGTCAAAGCCCCGCAGAACCTTTACTGGAGTGCCAGAGGGAGTTTTGTCGCTAGGAAATGAGAGGTATAATTGAACCACCGTCGCGCCAGCTGTGGAGCCCGTGTTGCTCACACGCGTTTTAATTTGCACAATAGGCTCCCATAGCTCGACGTTTCCTCCAGGTAAGACCGTTGCATTTGAGCTCGGGATTGCGGCAACCTTGTCAACCAATTTTGCAACTTCCAATGAACTCTCGAGCTCAAACGTGGTGTAACTAAGCCCAAACCCGAATTCGTACAGCGGGGTGATGTTGAATTGATCAAGGTGGCGGTAATCAATGAGCTGTCCCTCAGTAAAGTCAGATTGCCAAGCCCCGGGGGATGTTACTTGGCTCTCGGTCAAATTGACAATTGGAATGTCATAGTCTTTTTCGTCAGCAGGTATCGAATATGGAAGTCGTCCTGAGGGATTGACCTTGCCCCAAAGAACATCGACGATGGAATTGCCGGATTCTTGGCCGGGGAGATGCGCTGCCAGAATTGCCGTAACATTGGGGTTCTTGGCCCAGGGAAGCGTGTTGACACCCGCCGAATGTGTTACGACAATGGTGTTAGGGCACATTGCTGCTACGTTTTCGACCACGAGTGTTGAGTTCCAGTCTGACTCGTAATCGGTACGATCCCACCCTTCCGAGGCAAACGTGTTCAAGAAGATAAGACAGACGTCGGGGGGCGGGTAGATGCTCCGGAAGTCATCTGTTGCGAGAAGGCTGTTGTTTGTAATGTATTGAACTCGCGCACCGATCTCTTTTCCTTTAGCCATGACCGCTTCCAATGGCGATACCAAGTAGGTGTGGCGACCAGTTCCGGAGCCGCCTCCAATGTCCAATGTACCTATTTCAAAGGCTTCGGTCCCATGAAAAACTAGGCCGTCGACTGGCGTAGCAGCATCATTCCCAAAAACACCGATGTTTTTGGGCGTTTTCAGAGGCAGCGTGTTGTTGAAATTCTTGAGCAAAACAATTCCGTCAGCTCCGATCTGTCGAATCAATGACGCATGGTCTCCTCGGACATCGCGACTCGGTGCTTTTAAAACAATCTGCCTGCTTATTTGGATTCCTTGCTGTGCAGCCATGGCAAACATAAGAGAAGGGTCGACTGTCGGGTAGTCATTATCTTGACCCAAGTAATAATAGGGCAGCATGATTCTATGGACCATCTCATCAATGCGTGCTTCGGATACGATGCCATCATTGATCATCTTGGTCACATTTTTGACTCCCCAGTAGCTAATACCGGAGCCAGTCTGTGTGGCGGGTATATCATATGGGCCAGGCATGTTCATATCAAGGCCCGCGAGGATCGATTCTGACCCGGAATGTGTTGCGAACCAATCGGACACGACATAGCCCCCAAAACCGAGTTCCTTTCGAAGAATGTCATCAAGCAATTTTGGGTTCTCGCAGGCGTATGTTTGATTAAGTCGGTTATAGCTGCACATGATACTAGATGTGCCAGCTCTGATTGCATCGGCGAATGGCCAAAGATAGAGCTCATGCATGGTCCGGTCATCAATGTTGCTTGAAATTCCAAGGATTTCCGTTCCGTTTTCTAGAAAAGTGTTTGATCGCTGTGTTTCTTGCTCGTTTCCGATAAAATGCTTCGAGCAAGCCTGAACGCCAACTGATTGAACGCCGTGCACTGTTGCTTGCATCGATCTCCCTGCAAGATAAGGGTCTGGCGAGAAGCCTTCCCAGTTGCGACCACCCAGACCATGGCGGCCAATAGGGCCAGCTACCGGTCTAAGATTTAGTCAGCTAATTGAACAAATATTTTATGTTAAAGAGCGCCGTGTTCGTACCCTAATTGAACGTGGGATCCTTTACCACGAAATTCTTCTCCCATCGCCACACCTCGCTGGTAAATGAGGTCGACGTCCCATGTTGCGCCTGCGAGAATTCCCGACGGGAAAATGCTGACAAGATCAGCTCTGTTGATGGCCTGTGGACCATCCAGCATGCAAATTCCGGTGAAGTTCAATCTCTCAATGGCCGGAATATTGCCGATACAGCCTGGCGCACTGTACCCCTGAACTCCGGTGATCATTCCAATCTTTTCTGTCAAGTTGAGTTTAGATATAAACTCCTTCGTCTTGTCTAATGCTTCTTTTGCGTCGCCATACTGAACTAAGTAGGCACACGCTGTTAGCCTTGATGCTAAAAAAAAAAAAGCCTTGATAAGTACCTACCGGTGTATGCAGTAGAAAAGGTGAGAAAGAAAGGGCTGCATATGAGCCAGAAGATAGCTATGGAAGCCATTGTTGGACCCGTATTGCCTACTTGCCCTATAGCTTCAAGACGAAAGAAAAACTGGGAGTTTTTATAGAGAAGCTCAAACCCTCCATGCCCGGTACTTTACCTTTTCCCCGGATAAATCCCAATTTCTGATGAACAGTGATGACGTTCGGAAGGGTTCATCCCAAGTCCCGCGATCGAACCCTCGCTTCTGCGCCTCTTTCAACCTCCTGTACTAGTTTTCGATGCCGCGGATACGAGCGCTATCCGCGTACTCGGGCTTTTCTTCGGCGGATTGACCCATGCCATGGCGTTCTCGGCGCAGGCTTGCGGGGAACCCGGTACAACCACACCAGTGGCTTTACTACAACTGATTTCTAGATGATCCGGCGGATCTTTTACATGGAGGACGATTACGGAGGGCCCTATGAGAATGCTTATGCTTAATCCAGAATTCGGGTCCCCCGTCGTGTAGCAAGGTTCATCAGACGGCAGAAGAAGCTAAAAGATTTTCGTCGGATGATTCACACGAACCATGCTTCACAGCCCCAGGGGGCATCGATTTTGTAACCTGAATTAGAAATGCTATAAAGTTTATTCCGTGATTTTTTCATCGCTGTTCTATCCATTACTACTCACCATGCTATGCAAAAGGCCGGCTGGATTTAGCGAACACAAAATTGGGAAGAGTGAGGGGGGAGGGTTCCCCAAAATAATTTTGAAGACCTCCAATTAGTGATTTTTCGCACTTCGCATTTCGCACTTCGCATGGCGAAGTACAATCGACTTGTAGGAATTTTGCAGGAAATGATTCAATAAATACGCCAATGATACAGTGATGGGTTTCAAATGATAATCCGATTAATTGAGATGGAACGATATTCCGAACACTCGGCTTCTGGTCCTTTTACCAGGAGCATGCTTGGTAAGATTAGGCGGTGATTCTTCTTGCTACATCGCCACAAGAAAAGCAGCCTCCAATTTCTAGCGGGGGATGTGACGCCGGATTCCCATACACCCGCTTTACCCAACTACATGGCCGATGTTAGTAGACCAAGGCAGACTCGATTTGGATGAATGCGTAGTCTGCTGTGGCTCATGAGATGAATCGCAGGGGGTGGTGCAGGTTAGCTCCGGGCCGATTTTGGCGATTGTTCAAAAAAGTCCACACAGTCTGCTTGGTGGTCCCATTTAATCAAGGGAACCCAGCGACGACACCAATCATACCATGGAAATGACGGAAATCAGAGAAACGGAACCTGGCTAAGAACCCAGGTGCAGCTCCGCCCCTTTTTCCCACTAAAAAAATCGGCCACAATTTCCGTGGCCGGGTGTGCCTTTACATCCAAATCGGGAATACGAAGGTAGACACGCGTATTTGATCGTATTTTCTCAGGCAACTTTTGCATAAGTCTTGGCGTATCACCACCCACCACACATTCCTGGATAAAATTTCCCTGGTTTTCCCGATGACCAATACGATGGCATCATGCACATGCACAATAATATTAGTTTAGGGGCGAATTATGAAGAGTTGCCGTTCTCCTTTACCTAGTTTGTAGCACAAGAAATATGTAAGCCGGCCCTGCACAGCTAATGCAAAGACTTTGCATAAAGTGCATCTAAAATAAACATGAAATTTGTGCTTGATGACAGCAGTCAAAACAAATCCTTGGTCAACGCAATTTTACCTTCCACTCCGACAAGTTGAAATGAGCTTAAGATTTTCCTCTTCGTTTCAAAGTAAAGGTCGCTTCGTAGCAATGCATCGGTTAATTTTCGATAGGACTAATCAAGAGGGCGCGTGTCTGAAGAAATTGTCCAGTCCTTCGGCGGCTTCTAAATTTAGTTGCAACTGACACAGGAGCGAAACCCGAATAATTCATACGCGTATTGCCTCTTTTACGGCCTTGCTCCACACAGAAGGGTCTCGATGCGCCTACCTTCCCAAGCGATAAGGTCGGTGTTGAAATGAGAGGCTCGTACTTAGTTTTAGTTAGCCTGGAAAGGAGCATCTCATATGTTATATATGAAGTGGGAGACCGCGACGCAAGAAGAGTTTGTCCCAGCACATCTTCACCAACCAAACCTGTCATCGATCTTCTGTTTTCTTCTTCTCCTTCACTTTGCCATCTATACACTCCTTATTTTGGCCATTAATTAAACGATCCTTAGATTTATTTTTTTCCCTTTCTTTCCTTTCTTTTTCTCAGCCATGTCAGACCACACTCTCTCCCCTCGTGCGGGGTTCAAGTTCTACGATTATGACCCGTCTATGCCTCTAGCATGTATTTTTGTTGCTCTCTTTGGCGTATCCGCTCTTTTACACATATGGCAATTAATACGTGCGCGGACGTGGTATTTCATTCCATTCGTGGTAGGGTGCTTATGTGAGCCCATCCTTTCGTCGCTTAGCAGCGTCAAAGCTAACCAGCCCAAGTTGAGGCAATGGGTTATGTAGGACGAGCCATCTCCGCACAAGAAGCGCCCGACTTCACTAAAAACCCTTACATTTTGCAATCAATTCTCCTCCTTCTGGGTCCAGCATTCTTCGCTGCATCAATTTACATGATCCTCGGTCGCCTCATCGTCCTTCTTGAAGCCGAAGAACACAGCATCATTCACCCTAAGTGGCTTACCAAGATTTTTGTGCTCGGAGATGTTCTCTCATTTTTCGCTCAGAGTGGTGGCGGAGGCATGTTGGCTACTGCCACGGATAAGGACTCGGTCAAGCGAGGCGAGAACATCATCATTGGCGGACTCGGCATTCAAATTGTGTTTTTTGGCTTCTTCATGGTTGCGACATTGATCTTTCACATCCGACTGTCCCGGGCTCGAACGAAGCGATCCTACTCTATTAGCGCTCCTTGGAAGGTACTATTGGTGATTTTGTACGTCACCAGCGTCTTGATCATGGTACGATCTGTATTCCGCGTTATGGAATATGTGCAGGGATCTGAAGGAGAGCTCAAGAAGAAGGAGATCTACATTTACATTTTTGACGCAGCGCTGATGGGCATCACCTCTGTTGTGTACAATGGATTTCACCCCAGTCGCGTCATTAACAGGACGGCGAACTTTCGTACAATCACAAGCCAAGAGGTTCTTGTTGAAGGGTATCCGATGCAGCATGGGGTTCACGACCGTTTTAGCAGTGTGCCTCGGCCTTGAGGTGACGATATTCGCAAGATTATGTTGTTCAGCTATTTTTGAAGTTGTCGTTATTCAGCACGCTGTTCCATTGAATTGCTATTCCCGGTTATATCCCGCCGTACAGTTTGGAAGAGAGGCCCCCGCACGATTACGCCTTGGCCAATTAGATTAGTGGACGATGTCGATTGAGGCAGGCAGCCAAGCCCTCAAAAAGTTAATGGAGATACAGGTGCGGAGGAGGAGGCCTTAGATAAAACAATATACGTCGTGCCAGCGCAGTTGCTGCCTAGTTCCCCAGTATATCCTACAGATCGATGGCGCAGGTAAGATTTAAGCGATGCTTCACGGCCTATGCAAGTGGGCCGTGAACCTTTGCCCTGTCAGCTTAGTTGCTGCTGCTGCCTGCCCGCTAGACTTGGCCGACCAATCAGGTAGAATGAGGCCGCCCCCAAAGGCAGTGGCGGGAATCTAGGACTTGAAAGTCTGTGCGATAGTCGAGACGGTGTACAGACATCCCGGTATGACTCAGGTGCCGTGAGCTTGAACGAGCTTGAACGACGCCATGTGCCGATTGGCTACTCGGATCTGCCTGTCAGGCAAGCGACCTTGGCAGACCAAGCTGTATGGCCTCATTTTGTATTTAAATGCAAACATGCACTTTCAACAATTGCTCCTCATCAATCCATCTTAACACACTTCCAACCATCTCACACATCTTCTTTCCTTTCTCGCTTCTGCTACCCCTAGTCATTACACGCCTGCCTCATCCATTCATTCACCATGGCTAGAACTAAGCAAACTGCGAGGAAGACTACCCGTGGTGGTCGTGCTCCTCCTGCCCAACGAATTCATCACCGCGAGCACGATGTCGAGTTCATGGCTCTCCAGAAGGAAGCAGAGAGACGGGAGCGTATCCTAGCTGACCGTCGTCGAACTGCTGCCAAATGGCGCCCCAAGATCCCAGAGGTTCGCAAGGTCAACTTTGAGAACTTCAAGAACAGATTCCAGGACATTGATGAGCCCGACTATGCCATTGATGTTCTTATGGCTGGTCCAGGACTTCAATCACAGATTCGTCGGGAACAGGGCTACCGTCGCCGAGAAGATTTTGCTCGTCTCCGCCAGAATTGGCTGAACACGCGCGACAATGTCACCGGCCAAGACAGAAAGATTAGCCAGAGCGAAAAGTTGAAGCGGGAGAAGAGAAATGAAGCCCCCCTCCCTTCTGATACCGATATGCAGCGCATCCGTATCCAATCTCAGCCCGTCCTTGGACACCTCACATCACTACTCAACGATACAGACCAGAGGTCGACTCCTCGAACCTTTGTTAGGCCTTTCAAGGCTCTCGTGCACTTTCAGCCCAAGATGCGCGAAGTCCTTGCTACTTTGGAAGAGAAGTGGGGCGACTTCGAGGAATTCGACGAGGAAGTCGAGAACCTGGACAAGCCCACTAGTGATGAGGAGGAAGAGGTTGAGATTGTGGTAGAGGGCGAGACTTCTGAGGAATCAAGCCAAAAGGATGACGACAACGAGTCAATCCAGTCTGTTGACTCCAATGCTGATGAGGACTTTGACAACCTCATGGACAGCCCTGAGGCTCTGCGAGATATGCGATGCTACGTCAACTTCATCGACAGCGAGGTCATGCCCTTGTATGAGCGATTTGATGACAACTCTGTGGAGAAGGTTGCCTTTGATGACTTGTGGTCTCTCTTCCGTGTTGGTGATCTCATTTACATGCCCACTTCGGGCGAGGCCGGTGGCCGATACCACGAGGTCTGGCGCATTTACCGTATCGAATGCCCAGACCCCCAGACCACCTATCCCACCGCTGTCTGGGATTACTTTGCAGATGATTTCGGGCATGATGACAGTAGCAACAAGTTCAAGATCTCAGCATACTACATTGACCACGATGGCACTGGTTTTGGCGCTGTCCGACGCAAATTTGAGATTGAGTCGTTTGTGGGGGAGCGCCAAATTGAGTCTCTAGAAGTCTTCCCAATCCGCTACCGCCACAACCACCAGGAGCTCCTCTCTTCCCTCAACACGCAGGGCAGTGACTTCCAGAAGTACCTCGAAGACCGTCACCAGCAATACAGTGCCTGGACCCTGACCAGGAACCCTCCCCACGACAGTACTGAGCCTGATGATGAGATCCTGGACAACGAGGACTACGAGAAGATGCGTCATCCCGAATTCGTGGAGAGCGATGTTATTGTTGACCTCACGGAGGCCTACCAGAAGATGCCTGACTGGAGGCCCAGGTTCCACCAGCCATCTCTCAACAAGTCAAAGAGGTGCGAGGTTCAGGACGACGAGATGCCTATCCAGCACTGGTTCAACGGTGTGCGCCAGAACCGCGCATACGCCCAGACTGAGATCATCCAGAAGGCTGATGGCATCGAGATCCGCCAGCGTCGCGAGAACATTAACACCGATTCGTTCCTTCGCGCTCGTACTCAGGGTTCTCGAACCTTCGAGACGAACCCCAAGGCCCTGGAGCTCCGTGAGGAGGATCTCGTCCTCCTGCCCAAGCGAATGTTCGCTTACGCCCTGCGAGAGCGTCGTTTCTTGCCCATTGACCTGAACCTTCTCAAGCCCGTGCGCCGGGAGCCCGGAGTGTTTGAGAACCTCAGGATCCAGGATGACTACAAGGACGTGGTCCGCGGTCTGGTCATGTCTCACTTCCAGAGGAAGGCCTTGGAGCGTCGCTATGCCGATGCGGCCACTGAGGGTCCCAGCCAGGATCTGATCCAGGGCAAGGGCCGTGGTCTGGTTGTCCTTCTGCACGGCGTGCCTGGTGTTGGAAAGACGGCCACGGCTGAGGCGGTCGCCATGGAGAATCGCAAGCCTCTATTCGTGATTACATGTGGTGATCTTGGTTTGACCCCTCACGAGGTTGAGTCTTCGCTGAAGAACGTTTTCCGTCTTGCTCACCTGTGGGACTGTGTCTTGCTGCTTGACGAGGCGGATGTGTTCCTTTCCCAGCGTTCCAAGCTGGACATGAAGCGAAATGCCTTGGTTTCTGTCTTCCTCCGAGTTCTCGAGTACTACAACGGTCTCCTGTTCCTCACCACCAACCGTGTGGGCACCATCGACGAGGCTTTCAAGTCCCGTATCCACCTATCCCTCTACTACCCTCCTCTTGACAAGACCCAGACTCGTGACATCTTCCGCTTGAACATTGCCAAGCTTAAGGAGATTGAGGTTGAGAGACAAAGAATGACTGGCGAGCCGGCTCTCGTCATCAAGGACAGCGAGATTCTCGACTTTGCCACTAAGCACTACGAGGAGCTTGCCAGATCTACCGGCTGCTGGAACGGTCGACAGATCCGAAGTGCCTTCCAGATTGCATCCAGCCTTGCCATTCACAACCACTCTATCCAGGCCAACCTAGCCCGTGGTCGCGGCCAGCTGCCTCCCGCAGCTCCTGTGCTAGACCGGGCCTTGTTTGAGAAGGTCCAGATGTCGACTCAGAGCTTTGACCGACACATGAAGAAGGAGTCTGCTTCCTATGATGCAGAGCTGCCTATGAGGGGAACTTTTGACAGCCGCTTCGACTAAGCAACTATGAGCTTTTATGTCTTTCTTTATGACTTAAACTTGGCGATGGGATTATTTGGCTAGTTACTTTATGCAGCGACGAATGTACATTGAATTCAATTTCCAGGCTGATTTGCCTGAATGTTTAACACAAGTTCACAATTTTTGTCCACGTGCATGATTCGGAATAGTATCTCCTTAGGTTTATATGTGCGCATGGGATTGTCCGCTCTACAGAAGCTAGATGTTACTCGATTGCCTGAGCACTATATGATTCTTATATCCTAGCTCTAAGACACAATCTCTCCACACCTCGCTTACAGATTCAAGATAGCATCCGGAAGATTCTTCATATTCTCGAGAAAGGAACCAAATTCAGCTTTGACTTCTTCCTTGTTCTCATTAATATCATCGGTCCATCGATTAATATAAATAGTTTTCATTCCGACTTTCTGAGCGCCTCGCAAATCGTATGCATGTGCTGCCACCAAAACCACCTCCTCTGGCTTGAGTTTCACGAATTCCAATGCTTTGAGATATGCTTCTGGGCTTGGTTTATATA
Organism: Calonectria hongkongensis; assembly: GCA_017140755.1. Taxonomy (NCBI): domain Eukaryota; kingdom Fungi; phylum Ascomycota; class Sordariomycetes; order Hypocreales; family Nectriaceae; genus Calonectria; species Calonectria hongkongensis. The sequence goes on from JAACJA010000015.1 coordinate 846,406, forward strand.
CACCCAACAGCTGACTTGAAAAGAGCATGTTGAAGCTTAATCCAGAGGAACGGGTTAGGTCAAGCTGCAGACGAGTCGTACCATTTGCATGAACAATAACTTCAAGCCCTAGGTCTTCTCGAATCTTTTGGATAGCTTCGCGAACCTCGGGCCAAGCAGACTGAGAATGCCAAGCCTGAATCAGTCGACTTTTGATTGCAGAATCAACGTAAAGTTCATGGTTCTGGGGCTGGTCAAGAACAGCTTCTAGGGTGCGGGCGAGCGTTATATCAATATCTTCCGGTGGGATATTTTCAAGAAAGCGATTGTGATTCTCCAGAAAGTATAATCTGCGCCATTCAAGTGCCAGTTCAGAGGCCTTGGGTCCCGGGATCGATAGTGGAAAAGCCTGTACAACGCTGCTGTGCCAATCGAGACAAGTGCCCATGAAGTCGAAAAAGACTGCTTTGATTGCTGCTTTTTGCGAAGACATGTCGAAAATTGATCAGCGCTTTACACGCAAAGTTGGTGGATTATGAAAAGCTTGGGATTATACAAGGATACCGGGAGACTTGTCTTGGCATTTTTGATCCGATTAAATGCTCTAGATGAAGCCAACAATGACGATCAGCGCATCGGATTTGTAATCACTGGAGGGTCAATTTACAGAAATGTTAGCAGAAGGGCGTGGTTCGGTCGCTTATTCCCTGTTTCCGGTGGTCGAATAAGCACTAGTGCGCGCAAAACTGGAAATGGAACATGGATGAAGTGTTTGGTTCCAGGTTCAAACCAATCAAGCAGAAACAAGGGTCACAGCGATGATATCCCTGCTTCCTCGATATCAAGGCCAGGCAATACTTGAATTAACATGGGAATGAGATTAACATGCATTGAAGGAGTGTTGAGAGAATATATTGAACAAGCATCCAGTCTAGTATTCTGTTTCCTTCCGATTCCTCTGTATGTATAGGTTGTGCTGGGTGGGTTTTTATTCAGAACGCGGCCGTTTATATTTCCGATCCGAGTTTTCATAGCCGTAGCTGCTCGTTGAACTCGACGCTTTAGCCGAATGGAATTTCTCGAACATGGTGCCCATGGCTGTTTGTACAGCTGTGTGTATTGTTTCTTCATTGACATCAGATGTTATAATGATTCCGGAGTTCCGAAGTTCATCTATCAGGATCTTGACGCCCTCCTTTTGGCTAAATTCTTTTATTCGGTAAAGATATTGCGGTTCAGAACGCTCAATATGAATTGAGGCAGGAGATTCTTTTATTCGATCAAGGTGTTGCGGTTCAGGAGGCTCAATGTAAACTGAGGCAGGACGATAAATCGAGGCGGGTCGGTTCTTGAAGTACTCGAGAGACATGAGCTTGGCTAGCTGATCTCTGAGGACACTGGAATTGCCGCCCAGGTAATGCCTAAGATCCTGGCTTGCCTGGCAATCCTCGGTAAAATCGCCGCATTGGAAGTAGCCACGAGTTGTTGGCGATGCGTCCATGAAAAAAGTCGGAGGGCGGTTAAGCTCAATGGCAATCTCGCCAGGCTTGTTTATATCACTTTTGCTGTCATCTAGGAAGATGCTGTTGATGTGTGAAAATTGGTACTGCATTTTGTATCTAAGCTGCTCAGCTTCGATGTAATAAGTCATTGTGCACTTCTCGGGCGAGTAAGAGAAGATGAGGTCTGTTGTCGATTGCGCAACTCGCGTCCATTTTCCAATGGTTAAAGAACGGCAGAGTAGATGGTGGGTCACAGGAATGAAGTTAGCAATGCGATTTCAGGTCATGAAGACTCAGCATACTCACACTCGTCGTTCCCAAAAATTCCACAGTCACGGGAAGTCCCCGTTGTCTCCACACGTGGATCAGTCATCTCGAACCGTCGGAGGTAGTAATTATGGTGGGCGCGTAAATATTTGGAGAAATTAATAGCCCAATAACTCAAAGATAGCAGAGCGAATCTGTGTTTGGTGTGGGTGGGAGTACGGCACAAGTGGATAGATTTAGGCAGCACTGAGTGGGGCCTTGGAAAGGACGAATTTGCAGCCTAAGATTATACTACCTCAACCTTCTCCTATCGATTTCTACTAAATAAATGAACATTACATAAATAGAATAAACAAGTGAAATAAATATTTTTATTTATTCATTCCACTCGCCTGAAAAGCTAATGTTTAGAGCAGTAGGGTTGTGTGAAAAGTCACAGAGAGACGATCTTTCAAGTGGTAGATTGTACAAGTGTCTTGGAGCGGAAAGGTCTCTGGATTATTTGTTAGAAGGACGATATCAAAGTAAGAAGGCTAGCTTGAGGTCAAAATTTCCAATGCTTAACTATAACTCAGGGCGAGTCACAAGGGTTTCCTTTGTGCGTGAGTGCGGGACACCAGCAGCGTGGCACACTGCTTTACAGTCCGACCAGTATCCCTTCAGGAAGCATGTGACTGCAGTTGCGTACAACCAAAGGCCATCAACCTCTCCATGACACGGCGCAGATGTGCTGAGAGAAGATCACAAGCTAGGATATGGAGTGCACTTCCATGCAACTATCACCCAATGGCTCAATTCGATGGATCGTATGCACATAAGATGACTCTGAATTTATTACTAGAAAGTGTCTCCAAACTCATTTCCCAAACTATGCCATAGCCCTCTGTAATCAAATGTCTGCGCATATTGCCTCGACTGAGTGTACTCCGTTGTGTCTAGCCAATCAATACCCCATGTTTCCCCCTTGCGTCTTTTAACCTTGCCCACCAGTTCGGCCACAATCCTCGGATCGCTTGGCTGACCACCACAGCAGCCTGGATTTTCGATCGGGCGGAATACTCTGCTGTTCATCGTATAAGGATTTGCCCCATGTTCCAATAACCATTCTGCATATCCCAATCTTGTGAAGCGCATGCCCAGATGAAAGGTGTCATGTAGCCTCCTCTAAGTACTTGTCGGGCAACTTGATCGAGGAAGGTCATGTGCTTGAGGTCATCGATAGGAACAAGTTGATAGGAATATAATAGTTCGGCCACGGGGCGTCTGTGAGAAAATGGTTTGCCGCGAGGTAGACCATTCTCTTTGCCTCTCCATCCAGCAATGGAGTGGAGCGGTTTCGCTTTTGTGGCATCGACGCCAAAGCGGAGAAGCAAGTCAACGGTCTCAACATCACCATGGCTGATTGCAAAATCAAAATACGGTAGTCGTGGCGGTCCAACGGTGTGCGGTCGTATAATCCAACATTATGGCGACTAAGGCAAGGATCTGCGCCGTAAGTTAAAGGCAGAGTAATGAGGGGCTTGTTTGCGACCGAATCAATGATCGGAGTCTGAGGCCGGTGTTTTGATGGCTGGTATGGCTGGTTCCCTCCGCTCTAAAGTTGATTTGGATGCCAGCCAAATTGCAGAAACACTTCGATCATGGGCAGCGGGTCTTTCATGGTTCTTTTAAAGAGGGAGATGTCTCTGCCTTCTGAGTCTGGGATTGATCGTAGGAAGACGCCATCATGAATTATCGTGTTTTGACCCAAGATATATCGTGCCACCACCTGTTGGGGGGCAAATGAGGCCGCCTCTAGCCCGTACTGGCGTACTGCATGACTTGGGTTGTGCTCTTGGACGAAGGACTTTACCTGATCCAATAAGCCTTCCTCGCATGCGACATAGAAGCTGAGTTCTTCGGGATGGTTGCCGATCAAATTAGCCGCCATAACGTACTCTGGTCTCGGTAGACGTGGTACCAGATCTGGGACGCCGTCGACATGCGGGGCGAAATTCTGCTTCTTCAAGGCTAGCTTCATTTTAGGGCACAGCCTACTTTCAATATTGCGTCGGTATACGTGGACCGTCTCCATCTCGGAAATTCTATCGCGAATCGCCATCAAGCGTCCATTAGTGTTTGTTGCCATGGTTGGTAGTGGGAAGTGGGTAGCGAAAACATGAAGAGAAAAGCGCGCTTGCATTGGGAGAGGATGTTTGCTCAATTTATTCAAGTATTTGCATTCTGGATCAGCTGACTCCATAGTGTCATATGAAAGCCAACAAAGCCCACAGAGGTACATGGAGAAAATCTTACTTCGAACTTGCATTCTCCATATAGATATAGACCTGCAAGCGGGGGATAGAAAAAGTAGGATATTAAAACCAACACATGGAAAAATAATAATTGTTAGATTTATTTCTTTCATGTCTGAATACATAATAATGTAAACATATTTAGAAGGAAAGTACGTAGGCAACCAAATTTAATGCCTTGAGCTGTTGGTTTTGTGATAAAGTAGCTGCTTAGGCAGCTTGGCGAGATTTTAATGTCCACGCGCTTGTCATGTTTAGAACGGAAGTCCTAGTGCTATCGTAGCTCCGGTACTCCATCTTTCCTGCGCAACCGAGACCAAAATTAGAAGGGGCGTTGTTTCGCGACTACCAGCCTAGATGTTAAAAACAACTTCGGTGAGTCCATATCCTTCCTTTTTAACACCAAATAGTGAGATATTGAAATTTGAAAACCCTTCATATGCAGCAGGAGCAACACTCGATGTGTTGTAGGTCACTTGGTCCGGTCTGACACTCTTCACGTCAATATGTCCTCGGCCAGGAAACCCCAGCCACCAAGCTGTAGCATATGTGCGGTTATTTGCTTCAGAATAATATGTGTCTTGGGTTGACTGGGTAAACTCGAATGGGAGAACCTGATGACTGCCATCCGCAAACCTGAAGGTAGCAATGCGGATTTGTGAATCCGAGTAGTCGATAGCCTACATGCTGGCCTTGATATCCGTTCCCGGAACATGCAGCTGGAACCAGGTATAGTTTTGGACGGGGGCAGTACCGTTACCCCATTGCCGGTCATACCACGTGAAGGACTTTTCCGGAATCACCTGGAGCCCCTTTCCTCTCGCGTAGAACGTTCCTTCGGTCCAACCGGCTGGGATACCCCATTCACCGCAGGCGTCGCCGGAAAAGTCGAACACACCCAGACCACCATTGTACAATTCCTGAGAGGATGCAGTCACATTAATATCGTACTAGATCTTTCCATGATTACTGTACGAGTTCAGAAGACTGACGTTGTCGTCTGTAAGGCTTCGGATGCCAACGTCACCAACTGATGCATCAAAGTGGTTATCGAGGGCTGTAACAGTCTCGTTTGCGAGGTCATATAGGAACATTTCGTAATAGTCCATATCATGAAGATCCAAAATGGAAGTGCGAGCCGTAGCAGCCCCACCTATCCACATAGTATGCCCGAGGAGCACGTATTGATGATTATCCGAGGCTGTCAGGAATGAACAAGTCCAATAGGAGGACGTCACCCCCGTGAGGGTTGCTGTCTCGGAGACATTGTACTGCCAGGGTAGCTTGCTCTGTATTATACGATGTTAATACATTCCTTGCACCAAACATCGATCAGTTCGCAAGGGTTCACAGACGTTCGTAAAACTTTTGGCATTCTCCGGGTAAAAAGAATACGCGCAAGCACTCTCTAATACACAGGCGAAAAAGGCGGGAATCGAAATGGACAACTTCATGGCGTCAGAAGATGTGAGTTTAAGGAGGTCACCGGAGGTTTGAGAATGGTTAAACAGGTTCAAGATGTAGGGAAGATTCACCAGGTTATGTATGCTCGAATCTCGGCCAAATTCACATCTATGTTTGTAAGCGGTGGAGAAACTAGAGGTATACAGGAACAGGGTCAAAGCGGCCACTTGCTAATAGTTTTACTAGCGTAAATCTTGTGGCATCATCTGATGACCCCATGTAAAAAATACTGCAGTCCTTTAATGTATTCGGAGTATGAAATTGTATTCTGTCGCCGTATGACTAAGCAGGCGGGCGCTTCGTGAAAATATCAGTTTCTGGCGATCACTTCACTCCATGTGTAAGTTCAGCGATCTTAATAAGGTCCCCATTAAGATTCTACTGGTCTAAAATTCTAATATTAATTCTACAATATGAGATATTTTACGGGTCCGGCCCGGCGCTTTTTGATCGTTTCACAGTCACTGCCTCTATCCCAGAACATCATTCACGGCCATGGTATTGGCAGCGTGGTCAGTCAGTTACACTATTCAGCCGGTTGTCACCGCTATTTCCGTCAACCGCGTAAATGTGATCAATTTACATCTGCCAAGAACTCTACCCGATCTCGCACGCGTGGAGTGATACGCGTAACGGATATAGCCGAGATGGCTTGAGCCGAGCCGATAACTGGAGAGCCCCGTAGCGCCTCCCAAATCTATATCGCGACCACCGGGAAATGAACATACAATATTGTTTGTGTAATATCTCCAGTGGCTTGCACAGAATCCTTCTGTGACAAGCCACCGGGGTGGGTTTATGTGACGCATCCCCAAAGTCGGCCCGAGGGCCAGTACATGTTGCATCACCAGAATAGGACACTTCTATCACTAATGAAAAGACTTGCGTGTAGATCCGTCATTCGCAGTGTATTGAGTCCATAGGATAGACATTATGTTATCCGTAGCGCTATCCGAGTAGTTTCATAAGGGTTAAAGCATAAATCCAAGTTTTTAGGAGGCAATTCATGAGTTCGTTAAACAAGCTGGGCAAAGATAGTGAAGCCCACCATGACAACCATCATCCAAACTGCACCAACCTCCATGCGCGTAGCATCTGAGTAAATCACCGCACTGCCTACTTCAGAACTCTCATCCACACTGCATACTGTTTTGCACGTCTTTTCAGCACGCTTCCGCCCCCAGATGTCACGCATCTCGACCACGTTCTTGTCAGTTGTGTTGTATAAGATCTCGATCCACTGGATCTGCTGTAGTGCTTGGTCAAGCATTGACATGTTGCCGCTCCAAGTACCGCCATCGCTCCACGAGCTAAAGTGGATATTGACAGGGTCTGTCGGCGTCTGAAACTCAATTCTTTCGGTTTCTTTGCCATTGACATACCAGATCACGACATCATGGTGCCAGTCTAATCGATGGGTAACCCATTCTGTCCAGTCTGGCGTGGAAGAATTCCTCGTGGCCTCGGGGATTGTGCCACCGTCGTCTGTATAAGATGGCTGGTTTGTGTATTGAATCTTATCTTTCGGGCCCCGTGTCAACATCTCAATGTCGGATTCTTGGATGTCTGCCAGCTTTCCAGTAGCATCACGGTAGGTATACATGCCAGTGACAGCACCGGCGCTCCCCACGGTCCGAGCCAGCATCCTCATTGACACGTAGAGGTAGTTTGACTTGACACTCTCAAACTCTGCCGCGGTCTGGAAACCGGGTAGGCGCTTTGTACGCAGCGTCAAATATGTTTCAGAAGCAGGATCGTTGTCTTCATTGTCTTCAATGTAGACATTGCTCTTTGAATTGGCCATGAGAACGCCGGCGTCGTTGGACAGTCCCTCACCTGGCCCGTAGCTGTTGTCCCAGGTTTGAATGTCCCAGACATCTTGCCATTCATCACTCTCAAAGTAATCGCTGGAGTATGGAGCCTCGGAAACCTTGGAATAGGTACGGACTGGAGTTGGTACACCGGCGTATTTTGAGAGACTGCGGAAATCGAAGAACATGTGGTTGGTAAAGTATTCCGGCTTGGAACCGTTTGTCAAAAAGCAGTCGCAATCACTGTCCTTGACAGTCTTCGCCTGGGCGAAGGCCACCGCCGCCAGCGAGGTCAACCGCAGCAAGAGTGACAGACTAGACAAAGATCTCATGGTTCTCCTGCTTGAGGGGAAATTGTTGAGGAGAAAGAGCGAGTTTGCAGATCACAACGCGGGGTGTCATGGTGTCACGAACTTTTGCTGACACAGCCACGCCACAACTCAGGCACGTCGCTACTACCCCTGCGTGAGCTGAGCTAGACGAGCCGTCTGAGCCGATAAGCTGCAGGTAGTATGCATAGCTAACACATAAGTTTATTAGCCTAAAAAGTAGTCTATGTCGGCCGCTCTCACTCAGGCATTTCTAGTGAGAATGTGTGAACGTTGACAGCTCGAAAAATGGGCATCATATAGCGCCAAACTAGGACAGCAAGAACACGATCCAACTGCCATCTCGCTTGCACATCATTCCCGCAGCTAGGGCTGAAACGAAAACTCAATTCGGGGAGTTCTGGCGGGGGAAATTGGAGAAAGACCCGAAGTGGAGGCCTCCTCCGGGTTTAAGCGCCTGATGACTGATCGGTACGAGCCGAGAGGAAATAAACAAAAGGACAATTGCCCCACTCTGACGGGATTGGAGCCCAATGATGGTGTGCTTGTGGAACACGAGGTGGCTGGCATGGCTACCCTACGCATCTCATGAGAATCGTGATGGCTTCAGCAAACTCTTTCTACAGCGACTCTCCAGGGTGAGGCCTTCATGTGGTTAATTTAGGCAGCTAGATTAGCTATCATCGATATCTTCCTTCCTTTGCTGGAGCCTGTTCCCCCAGCAACCGACATGATCTTCCCTGTGACACAATGGCTTGTTGATAGCGCCAGGCAGACAAGAAAACCCGCCAACCAGAGACCGAGGATCAGCATTCATCGACTCGAGACACATGAGAAGAGAAAAAAAAAGATAAAAAAACAAGTGCTGCTAGTTATTTATTACTCGCTGGACGAAAAAAAACTTCTCCTTTTAATTTTTTGAAGCATTTTTTTTTCACACATCTTCGGATGTACATGATCAAGACCTAAAAACTTTTTTTTTACCCACCAAGTAATCACACTTTTGACATATAATTATCAAAACACATAGTCCTTATTCTATCTACAATGGAGCAATTTCTCCTTGAAAATATCGATCGCTACCAGACCCTAGTGCAGCGATTCAAGCCAGCTAGCAACCCAATTGCAGATGCAGCACCGACACGTGCACTGAACATGCTTGTCACCACACGGCTTCGGCCCCTGCTAGATGACGAGCGGGATGTGGGCTGGCCCCCGTCTGTATTTCCTCGCGAAAAAGGTTCCAATGTCTTGGACATTCACGAGCTCAGGCATCCCGTTCGCGGGCCAGCGCTTTTGCGAGTAAGCTGGCTGTCCCCGCATCGCCTACTAATTTCCCCATATTAACTGATGCATGCAAGTCGTTCAATTATCAGGTGGATCGCATATACGGTGCAAAAGCCACAACTGAAGAGATTTATGTCGATGCCGTCCAGCCCCTTGTACCTTGGGCTTGGAATGGCGGCATCGGCACGCTCTTTGCATATGGCCAAACCGGCTCTGGAAAAACGTACACAGTAACCCGCCTCGAGCGCCTTGTTGCCAAAGAAATCCTCGGAGGAGCCCTGGATGGAACTCGTAATATCCATGTGACAATTTTTGAATTGGCAGGCAATTCTGCACGTGGTATATTCCCACTAGCCCCCATAATTATTTGATGAAATATCTGATAACTGATGGGACGCTAGATCTTCTGAACAACTGCAGCCCTATTACCATTTTAGAAGACTCTCTTGGCGTCACCCAGCTTACTGGTGCCGTCGAGCACCAGATAACCACGGCAGACGAGATGCTCAATCTGATCGATATGGCAACCAGTTTTCGACGCACAGAGTCCACTGAAAAAAACGATACTTCGTCACGGTCGCATTCTATTTGCCGGGTTCGGATCGAGAATCCCAGCGACACGGCAGCTCCCGATGGCCTGCTTTACCTCATCGATTTGGCCGGCTCCGAAGCCGCGCGTGATTCGATAGCTCATACCGCGCAGCGAATGAAGGAGACGCGCGAGATCAATACAAGCCTATCAGTTTTGAAGGATTGCATTCGAGGAAAGGCCGAAGCTGATGCCCTTGTTGGTACACAGATGGGCTCCAAGAAGAAGACTCACGTGCCTTTTCGCCAGAGTGCTTTGACAAAGGTGCTCAAGCACGTCTTTGACCCAGCAACACAGCGACTATGTAAAACCGCCGTAATTGCATGTATCAACCCGTGCCTTGCAGACACAGGCCCAAGTAAAAACACTCTTCGATACGCCGAGACTTTACGGGTCATGGTGCCGACTTCAAAACCGTTGAATTTTGAACCAAATGCACCAATGACTTGGTCAAATGAGCAGCTCAAGCACTGGATTCAAAATAATGTAAGAGACCATTCATATTCTCGTATTTGGGACTAAAAAGTGAACTAAACTGAATTATTAAATGCAGTCGGGTACGCCTTCCATCGACGCTGCGACTCTCTCGCCTAATGAGACTGGGGCTCAAATATTGCGTCTTCCTGGCCCTGAATTTGAGGCCCGCTGCCTTAAAACTCCTGGAGTCACGATTGAGCAGGCTAAAGCTTTTCGGTCCAAACTTTGGCAGATGCACGTCGACTCGAAACGTACATCAAACTCAAAAGCGTCTCCAAAGGGGGCATCAACAACATCTGAACCAGGCCTGTCACTGCGAGAATCAAGCAAGGATCCAAACACGAGCAGTCTGTCAGTTCCATTTAAGAATCGCTTAAGGCCAGGGATGGTCGTGAGCTGGAGCCCGCAATCAGGATCTCCGATGGCGCAGCCTGGAATTAACATGGCCGTCATTCTTAGCCCAGTTCACCCCACCAAGGCCGAGGATGAGAATACGGGGACTAAAGAGTCGCAATATCTCTGCTCTGTGGTATCACCAGCTTTCATATCGGATGCCTACGAGGTACATTTATGGCGACAGACTGTGATTGATGTTGAACAAATGAACGCTGAAATGCTGTTGGAGTATGACGCTGCGACAAGATATTATTACATTGCGGTCTGATGAGACACAAAACCTCTGCCAACAAGGCAAATAGACTGTTGGATTGCGAAGAAGACAAGAAATAAATAGCGTTGGAAAACAAAAATAAGAAACATCTAGAGATAGAAACGAGAGAGAGAGCAAAAAAAGAAATTCGGTAGGCGATGTGAACATCTAGATGCTCCCAGCAGGGCTTGAACCTGCGACCTCCGCATCACCAACATTTGCCGGAGCAATTATTAGTACGAAGCTCTAACCAACTGAGCTATGGAAGCCGACCGATTGTTAGAGTTTGCTGCGCAAATTTCGTGTCAAGAATCCCGAGGCCCACAATTTGCACCCACCCCAGTCACCCAGTCGACTTTTTGAGAGTGGAGGAACCTCGCCGAACTGGTCAATTAGCTTACGAAGTTCAATCACAACATGCAAAATAAGAAAGGCTGGGTTTTCATATTCTCAATAGTACTTGAACTTTTATTGATGTACCTGGACGACATCTCCTATCGTGATTCCCATTTCGGTCGACACATACTGCGAAGGTGCCGGAGGGATGTGAGAGATATGCGTCCCAAAAAACACTTTTCCGTCGAATCGCCTCGTCTTTGACAAGGTAGCAAATGGCTCGTTGCTTTTATCTGCTGTTTTTTGATTAATGCAAACCATGTGGCATCTGTGACAAGAACCCAGCGTCTCAAAGCCCAGTTGTCCAATCCTCAACTTGCTCCAAAAGTCCTCAGAATATGCCACTAGCTCAGGACCCTGTATCTTGCATCCTATGACAATATTTGCTCTAAAGACATCGGCTGATACTGGCTTTCCACCACTTCTAACAATGTCCGCGTTGAGTGCATGCAGACTCGCTGAAGTGATGGCAAGTATCGGGCTCTCATTCGAGAGCAGGATTTTCGGCCTTCTTGCTTCTAAAGATGGCTCAAGCAAATAATTTATATCGTCTGACTCTGATGAAATATTCTTGCTTATCGTATCGCCAAGTTGGTGTTTTTGAATGTGTGCTTTCGCGTAACGCATGCTTTGACCTTGACCCCCAGCGGGAAAACGGGCTAGCACACATTTCACACCCAGTATGCTTGAAAAGAACGTATTGATTTCAGGCGAGATATACCTTTGTGCCGAAATATTCTGGCCGCATACTCGCGATGGTGCGTCTTTCAAAAACACTACCGGGTTGAACAAAGTTGGGTTAAGAGAGAGCTGAATGGATATTGAACCCTTGTACCCCTTTGGAAGCTTCCCCTTGTAAGTAATATCCATATTACCCTTTTCGAGGTCTATAGATGGATGAAAGAGCGCCATTAGCGGGTATCGCTTTTGGCTCAAAACTTGCCCTGATCCGGCATGTACCAAACACCATTCTCGATCCCATGCAAGGCCTTCTGGTCTGACATCCCACAATTGATCCTCTGGAATGTGAAAACCACCACAGCTTTTTATTGGATAAATAATGATGTCCTCAACGCGGATATTTTCCTTTACATTGGGAGTGAACGTGCTGCGAACAGGCCATGGCTCGGTTAACTGTGTGGTCTGATAGAATTCGCGGATGAAAGCAATGAACTTTTCCACATCCTTGAGTGTGCTCATTGCACCAAGACTGACTCGGATTATGCCGGTCGGTTTGCCATTTATGACATCGTTTTCGTCACCACATCGATAGCCATTGGAGAAATTTCTTTTCATCTCCCAAGGCTCAAGATTGAGTGCAGCTGCAATCCCACCCGGATTGCACACCCCTCCTGTCCGAAGATGAAATGCGTGGAGGGTTGCTAGTTTCTCGAACTCGGTCAAGCTGACCCAAGACCCGCAAGGTCCTCTGAGATTAAATGCGATTGTAGATCCCATGCTAAGCTCTGGGGATATGTCATCCACTTTCGGCGAATACATGATACAGACTGATTTTCCGTTCCTATGCCTTATTTCCTCAAGACCCTGGCGCAACCTCTTAGTTAGGTGCGCGGTATGTTTTGATACGTCTGCCATCGTTCCAAAGAGCTCATTGTGAACATCGAATGCTGAATTTAGTGCAATTATGCTATGAATTGGCAATGTGCCGTCTTCCAGTGATGCGTGAAGGTCGTGTGATTTAGGTGCATGCCAGCTCTCCTTCGCACATACTACCATATCGACAGTGCCACCGCCAAAATATTTCCGACTCCGAAGAATAGAACCGGATTCCCGTTTCACTATGAGAGCACCAAGATCGGGAAAGCCAAATATTTTGTAGAAACTTAAGACGACAAAATCGGGGGCAGATTCCGCGTCGTGGAGGTCTAGTGGGGACGTTGAAACATATGCAGCAGCATCAAGCAACGTATATGTTGTATTAGAGGAATTGAGTTGTCGCTCGCGTATTTTGCGACTCCAATTTAAAGGAAACCGTCGGCCGTCCATATTTGACTGAGCAGGATATGCAAACAATGTGGTCCTTCCGGAACCAACTTCATCCGTCATTATGCCGTCATCTAGCCAGTCGTGTATAAACTTGTCGTCCACGCATTGGCTATGATAGGCCTCCTCTCGGACCCCGACGAGACTTGTATGACAGTATTGGTGATACAAATAATTGAAGCCACCTGGGCAGGCTCGAAAAGCTTCGGCAACGAGTTTAATTCCAGCACTTGCGTTTGCCACAAACACTACATCAAAATGCGAGGGATCTGCATTGAAAAATTCAAGAACCCGTTCCCGGACGAGCTCGATGCGGGCCGTTGAAGTTTGAGAGGAGGCAGAAGCGGAATGTGGATTGCCGTATAGATTGCTTCTCATATCTGCAGCAAACTTCTCCAATAGCGAATTCGGATATAGAGTGGTTGCGGCATGATCAAGATAAACCTGCTCTAATATCGACATTAGCGACGTCCTTCCCCTTTCTGCTTACACGATACTCGCCTTTTAGCATTGGGTATTCTTCTGTACGCCATGATTCTATACGGTCATTATAAGCCATAGTCCCGCCTTGTGCTGTCTTTTCCATGTCTCTTGCGTCCTGTTTGAGGACACGCGTTGGCATGTTCACGGAAAGTTCCCCGCCGTAATCTTTGTTGGGAAGAATAATGACCAAAAAACAAGAGCGGTAGGGTCAATTAGGCGACTGGAATCAGAATCACAAATTTACAGTATTAAGCTCTCGAACCACTATAGGCCAAAAGGTTGGTAGAGAGAAATATTTCAGGGAAGCATTTAGGAATTTGATTTAACAAGGCCCTTGCAGCGCTGGTGGTCTCACCACAATCCCATCTGCCGTCTTACGCTTGACCCTGGACTTACCGACTACCGCTGAAGTGGCGTAGTTTACATGCAAACTTTGGAAGCTGATCCCAGCTTGGGATTATAAGCTAAGCCCGGCTGGGGAACAGGTGTTACGGTGGCTTCAAGATTGGGGTTTGGAGAACAAAGGTGGGGTGCCACAACTGCGCTATTGCGAAACGACTGGCCAGGAAGTGGGGTAGAGAGTGTGAAGAATGGGGAAGAAGGATCATAGCTGCCCTCTGAGACATCATAAGCAAACTGGCGTTTGGTGCGTGTCATGTGTACTCGTGGTTGGGCGTATTGTGCCAGGTGTGTTGTCGTTTTGAGTGCTGGGAAATGGGACAAGAGTGGGGTGAAAGTACCACCCAGTCATCGCCAAGGTATTTCACATTAGTTGCTTTATCATTCAAGGGCGGAGGCGAAAACCCGTTTACCTTGATATCAACCCCATTCATGATTTGTTTATCCATCTTTGTTGATTGCGCCGCTGAAAGAGTGGGGGTGGGTACTTGTCGCAGCTCTTTTAACTAATGCATTGCCACAGATGTAGAGCTCATCGCGGTCGTTCCGAGCAGGGACTGGGCTTGGCCTATCCCCCTTTGGAGTAGTCTGTCGGAACACCGGTTCGCCACTGCTTGTAAGGCGGGGAACTCAGGTGGTATCAACGGCGAGGGGTCGATTGGCCTCCCACCTTTATATAGATCACGGGTCATTTTAGACGGACCAAGAACTGGAGCCAACGCTTCCCTTCCAAGTTTTCTTCCCCGTCAGACCTACCTCTCAATAATATGAAACGGGCTATCTGGAAGAAAATATAGAACATATTTCTCAGGAAAGTGTTGCGTGAATCTCCCGGTATTAATTTACTCCAATTATCAGTGGCCAATCTCACCGAATCAGAATGCCATCGAAGATTGCTGAGCCTGAGACCGTGAAGCCGACTAATGGGGCCGGTTCGATATCATCAATCGACCGGTCCGCTTACGAGTCCTCGGAATTGAACTTCTTTGTAAATGGGCGAGCTGTAAGGGTGATAGATCCCAATCCAGACTGGGTGCTTCTCGACTGGATCAGAGCTCAAGATGACTTGAAGGGAACCAAACTTGGGTGCGGCGAAGGAGGTTGCGGTGCTTGCACTGTAGTGCTACAGAAGGCTGGCCCCGGAAAACAAGTGAAACATGTCGCCGTGAATGCTTGTCTCTTCCCGCTTATTGGGGTTGATGGTAAGAGCCTTCTCACTATTGAAGCACTAGGGACGGTCGACCACCCGCACCCACTTCAAGAGAGAATAGCAAAGATGCAGTAAGTCACGCGAGCGGATTCAGATAAATACTGCAGACGGTAACTTACAGTAAAAGTGGAACCCAGTGCGGCTTCTGTACTCCAGGAATCGTAATGAGTCTCTATGCTCTCATCAGAAATTCATACAGGGACGGCAGGTTCCACCTCACCAGCTCTGATATAGAGCTTCAAGGACATCTTGATGGGAACTTATGTAGATGTGTAAGGCGTCTCTATTATGCGAATAACGCCCTCAATTGCTCACAATCGCACAGACAGGCTATAAGCCAATACTTGAAGCCGCACGAACATTTATCGTCGAGGATCTTCAAGGGAAGATTGTTGAGAGTGTTTCAACATCAGACAGCTCCAGTGATGATGATATGTGGGATTCATCCTCAAATGACCGCATAATATCTAGCCCAGAATCATGTGGTCGGCCCGGAGGTTGTTGCCGAGACAGAAAGCAGTCGTCATGTGGCACTTCAGAAAGCGAAGGTTTGGAAGTCAAACTACCAACAGCCCAATGCACTTCTGCTGATCCCAGAAAACCCTCACATACTTTCGCTCCATACATTCCAGAATCAGAGTTCATATTTCCGCCATCTCTTTGGAAATATGAACCCAAGCCGATCTGCTATGGTAGCGAAGGTAAAATGTGGTTCAGGCCGACTACACTACAACAACTCCTTGAACTAAAGAAGGCACTGCCGTCGGCCAAAATAATAGGTGGTGCCAGTGAAACACAAATCGAGGTCCGATTTAAAAAGACAGACTTCCAGGTCTCGGTTTATGCCTCTGATATTCCTGAGCTGAACACGTTCTCATTGCCAGAAACTAAAGCAGAGATTGACCGTCTCGAGGAGGTTCACATTCCTGGGAATCTGCCACTATCTCAAGTGGAGGAAATTTCTGCAAAACTTTACAAAAGTCTTGGACCAAGAGCCTTTGTTTTTGAAGCGCTCCGAAAGCAGCTCCGTTATTTTGCAGGTCGGCAAATCCGCAATGTAGCTAGTCTTGCTGGAAACTTGGCTACAGCAAGTCCAATTTCGGATTCCGCGCCAGTTCTGCTCGCTGCCGGTGCGAGGCTGATTATTCGCACTCTCCAAGGAAGCCCTTCAGAAATTCCATTATCATCTTTCTTCCTTGGATATAGGAAAACTGCGCTACCGGCAGATGGTGTCATCACTCACATCGTTATTCCACTAGCATCAGAAGGTTCCAGTGAGGTCATCAAAGCATATAAACAAGCCAAGAGAAAAGATGATGATATTGCCATCGTCACTGCAGGTTTAAGAGTCTCTCTTGACAAAGATGGACGAGTTGAGTCTTGCGGTTTTGCGTTTGGAGGCATGGCTCCAACGACTGTCCTCGCTCAGAAAGCACAACAGGCTGTATTGGGTAAGCTCTGGGTTGACGGGGAAACTCTTGAGTGTGCTTTGGATGCGTTACTTAACGACTTTGATTTATCATATGGCGTCCCAGGAGGAATGGCTCATTATCGAAAAGGTAAGGGCCGCTCGTTCATTTATCTGGAATTTTACTAACAATTTACAAGTACTAACTCTGTCGCTTTTCTTCCGCTTCTGGCATGAGGCAGTTGCAGAATTGGGTCTCGCTGAGGTGGACCCTGAAATAATTCGAGAAATCCACCGTGAAATCTCAAGCGGCAGTCGAGACCACATCTTACCAACAACGACAAAAGTAGTGGGCAAGCAGATTCCTCATCTCTCGGCTTTGAAGCACTGCACGGGAGAAGCTGAATATGTGGACGATATGCCCGAACAAAAAAGAGAGTTGGTGGGTGCTCTTGTGACTTCTAAAATGGCACACGCGGAGATTGTCAACGTTGACTGGTCCGTGGCCATGCAAATGCCCGGTGTGAAGGGCTATATCGATAAAGGCAGCCTGCCTAAAGGATCGAACTTGTGGGGTCCAGTTGTGGTTGATGAACCGCTCTTTGCAGATGGTGAAGTTCATTCATATGGTCAAGTCATTGGCATGGTATATGCCGAGTCTGCTCTGCAAGCTCGTGCCGGAGCAGACAAGGTTCATGTCTCATACAAGAAACTCCCGGCAATCTTGACAATCGATGAAGCCATTCAGGCCGAAAGCTTCTTCAAACACGGGAAACAGCTTAAAAAGGGCGATGCTGTTGATGGATCTCTTGATGACACCTTTAAAAAGTGCGAACATGTCTTCCAGGGAACCACAAGGCTTGGTGGACAAGAGCATTTCTATTTGGAAACAAATGCAGCTCTCGCAATCCCTCACTCGGAGGACAGTTCTATGGAGGTATACACTTCTTCACAAAACTTGATGGAAAACCAAGTTTTTGTCGCCCAAGTTCTCGGGGTTCCAATGAGTAGAGTGAACTTGAGAGTGCGGCGAATTGGCGGTGCCTATGGTGGTAAGGAATCTAGAAGCACCCCTATCACCTGCTTTGTAGCAATTGCTGCTAAAAAGACACGACGCCCGATTCGGTTGATGCTCAATCGTGATGAAGACATGGCATTCAGCGGTCAAAGACACTCGATGAAATGCCAATGGAAAGTTGGTACAGATTCTCAAGGAAAGATAATGTGCCTGGAAGCCGACGTATACAACAATGGAGGCTTCTCTCTTGATATGAGCGGCGCTGTGATGTGAGTTTTGATGTGAAATACAGAATGTTTGTTTTCTAATCGGGATGTATAGGGATCGCGCTTGCACTCATATTGATAATTGTTACCACATACCACATGCCTGGATTCGTGGATGGGTTTGCAAAACGCATACGGTCAGCAACACAGCGTTTCGAGGATTTGGTGGGCCACAGGGCATGTACTTTACGGAGTCGTTCATGAACGCAATTTCAGAAGGTCTCAATATCGATATTGACGAATTGCGGCTCAGAAATCTCTACAAAGTTGGCCAGTTGACACCGTTCCTTCAGGAAATCACTGATGACTTTCACATCGCCACAATGCTTGAACAGCTAAGCGAAAAGGCGGCCTACGAAAAGAGAAAAGCAGCTATTGTTGAGTTCAACGCTAAAAACCGTTTCAAGAAACGGGGTATCTGTAAAATTCCCACGAAATTTGGTCTGAGGCAAGTGTTTTGTCACTGATCAGTATGTTCCTTATTAACCTGCGTATAGTTTTGCCACGGCATTGCACTTGAATCAAGCAGGAGCTTATGTGAGAATTTACGAAGACGGTTCTGTACTTCTTCATCATGGCGGAACCGAAATGGGCCAGGGCCTCTACACTAAAATGTGCCAGGTGGCTGCGGAAGAACTCAAAGTCAGCGTCGACGAGATTTTTAATAAGGATTCCCAAACGGACCAGGTTGCTAACCCCTCGCCTACTGCGGCATCTTCCGGGACCGATCTGAACGGCATGGCTGTCAAGAATGCCTGTGATCAGCTCAACGAGCGCCTGAAGCCATATAGGGAGAAATACGGCGATGATGCACCCATGTCTGTAATGGCGCATGCTGCATACAGAGACAGAGTCAATTTAGCAGCAAATGGATTTTGGAAGATGCCTAGAGTTGGATTTCAATGGGGCAATTATAAAGATCCGCTTCCAATGTAGGCTACTGCCCCAACAGCTCCTGACAGTTGCTAATTAGTCGTCATTAGGTATTATTACTGGACTCAGGGAGTGTAAGTGAGACCTTATTTGCCGGATGACTAAAGCTTATGGATATGTTTAGGGGAATTACTGAGGTTGAGCTCGATTTGTTGACGGGAGATCACACAGTCCTTCGAACTGACATTATGATGGTAAGAATCTCGCTCTATCTGTCAATTGAAAGGACTAATGAATAAAGGATGTCGGTCGATCAATCAACCCTGCCATCGATTACGGTCAGATAGAAGGGGCCTTTGTGCAAGGTCAAGGTTTATTTACAATGGAAGAGCTGCTATGGACAAGGGGTGGCGAGATGTTCACCAAGGGACCAGGGACCTACAAAATACCAGGTAATTTTCTCCATTAATGGTAAATTCGTGTCTTCGAAGCTAACAAGTTAAAATTAGGGTTTTCGGATATTCCCCAAGAGTTCAATGTGTCAATGTTACAGCAAGACTCAGAGGGCAAACCGGTCAGTTGGAAGAACCTTCGATCCATTCAAAGTAGCAAAGGAATTGGAGAGCCTCCTCTATTCCTAGGATCAACAGTGTTTTTCGCGCTGAGGGAAGCACTCAAGGCAGCAAGGCAGATGAATAAGGTATCCGAGCCACTCATGATAAATGCTCCAGCCACAGCGGAGAAGTTGAGGTTGTCAGTTGGGGACAATCTTCTCGCCCGAGCATCGGTGGTGCCCAAGGAAGGAGAAACGGATTTCTTTGTTAGAATAGAGAATTAATTTGGGTTACTAAACCCAAGGCAATATATATTTTTGGAAAGAAAAAAATGGAGCGCTCGTTATCTCTTGTTCGACGTGATGGTCGGTCAGAGGAAGATGCGGAAACTAGCCGGTATGGTTGCAAGCCTTATATATTAGGTTAGTGTACTCCCCTGCATCGAAATCCGGTACTACAGTGGCTGAACACAGCTACCCGTCTTCCGTAGTATAGTGGTCAGTATGCAAGCTTGTCACGCTTGAGACCCGGGTTCAATTCCCGGCGGGAGAGACGCCATCTGTCAATAGACAGAATTCTTTTTTTGTTTACAGCCTTTTTTTTTCTCTTTTTTTTTTTTTAAAATAAACAACTGGTTGTGCGACTGAGAGTGTTCCATGGCCACAATAACTCCCTATTTTGTAAGCAACCCGTGTGTAAAAAGAAAATTAAAAATAAAACCGTCATAAATTAGCCCATCTTATGGAGCAATGGCTTACAGAAGCCAGCGCATTGATGACCATCCAATTATCACCATCAGCTAGGGATAGAGCTTATCACGCCAGCTGACTTCATTTAGCCTATTTGGGATATCTGCACCTAGAGCTCCGCAACATGGACGAATTTCGTGAGATTTTACGGCAGCCACACAGGGGAAACGGTCATGAAAAAACTCCATAGTCAACGATTGAGGAATAACATGTACTTTAATTAAAATCGGTTTATCATCTATATTCTTGATAGTTTATTTTGGTGAGCTTTGATACTATCTACTTTCGAGGCACCTCCCCTCGACAAGGATTCTATTCTAGCACATCAAACTCCAGGTATTCCCTTCCACATACGATGCCGCCGAGCATGAAAAGCTCCGGGGCACCCCCTTCATTGTTAACATGCATACAATTGGGCCATCAAGATCTGCGGGATTCGTGTCTCGGCACGCTCGGGAAACACTTCGTCAGCACAGGTCCTTAAAGCAAGATATATCATCAGAAAACCACGGAGGACAGCAAAGGACAGCGAAATATCCAGCAGAAAGTAAAGATGAATAGAATAATACGCCGTCAATACTTTTTTTATTTTGACTCTTTATGACGGCTTTGAAAGACAAATTTGCGCCATATCGTCCTCAGTTTTCTCGCAGTGTCAGCAAAGCTCAATCGATGGGTTGAAGTTGAAGCTTGTGTTCACCCTAAAATCTCACCAGGATCTACATTGTGGCGGCCCCGGCCTGGACCTATCACCTCAAGATTTTGGTCATAATCCGATAATTAGACTCCTCTTCAGCTGACTCTTCAAGTTCGTAGTCTTTTAAGGTTGAGGAATAACCAAATCTCCTTTTCACTTTTTTTCCACATGGTCCCCCTTGATCCTGTTCGTTCATTTCATCTGGAAATCAAAGCTCTCATCATGTTCACTGATCCCCTATACTGGGGAGTCATATCCACGGCAGTTGTCTTTTACTTCATATCTGTCGCATGCTACCGGATATTCTGGCATCCGTTGGCACAGTTTCCCGGCCCCAAACTTGCGGCTATTACCCGGTACTACGAGGCCTATTATGACGTTGTTAAAAATGGACAATATACAAACAAAATAGCCAGCATGCATGAAAAATACGGTATTTGCCCTGGCCGATGTCATGAGCGTTTGCGCTGACAATTCTCGGCGGAAAAGGACCCATCATTCGCATCAGCCCATATGAATTACATATTAACGATTCAGAATTCTTTGAGAAGCTTTTCCGGCATGAGGGCCGTTGGGACAAGTATGCATGGGCCGTCGACGCGAACATTGCCTACGGTGCCTTCATTTTCACTGCCGATCATGACCAACATAAGGCCCGACGTCAGCCCCTCAACGCTTATTTCTCTAAGCCCAAAGTTTTAAGTCAGTTGGGTCCAATCCGACACCATGTGGATAAGCTTTTGCGGCGCGTTGAGGGGTTTGAAGGTACAGGGCGAGTGATTGACATTGGTGGTGCAATAAGCGCATTGCAACGCGATGTTTTGAGCGACTACGTCCTGGGAGGAAGTCATAACTTTCTCGATCAGGAAGATTTTGGTGTTGGCATGTCAAAGTTTGTGCATGCCGGTGGAAAGATGTGGCGGCTAACCAAACATATTCCTTGGTACGGTTCAGCCATGCTTGCTATACCGAAGGACTTTATTATCCGACATTCTGATGAGATTACGGCCAATTTTATCAAGTATGCCATAGTAGGTTCACATCAAAGCATTGGAAATATTTCTAACCGCTAATCTGCGATACTACAAGTTAGTCGAGGACGAGACCCGGAGGCTCATGGATTCGGCAATCGCTTCTGTGAATGACGACAAGGCTCAACGCACTGTTGTTCACGAGATTCTCTACTCTGGCCTCCCACCCAAAGACAAGGTCTTCAGGCGTGTCTGGAGCGAGGTCGCAACCGCCAACGGCGCTGGTGTTGAAACTACGGCAAGCGTACTACGGCTAGTTATTTACCACGTGTACTCTAACCCTAAAATTCTTGAGAGATTGCGTCTCGAACTTGATGATGCAGCCACAGAGTCAAAATTCTTGGTTGACGGCTTCTTCGACTTACGAACGTTGGAGCAACTGCCTTATCTAACAGCCATACTGATGGAGGGCATGCGTATGAGCCCCGCTCTCGGTACCCGTATGCAGCGGGTTGCACCTGATCGAGATATTTTCTACAAGAATTGGCGTATTCCTGCCGGTACTCCCGTTGGAATGACGGCGCTGCTCATGCATATGGACGAAGAGCTTTACCCAGAGCCAAATCAATTCAACCCAGACCGATGGGTAGATCCAGAAGCCCGAAAGAAGGCTGAGAAAACTTACGCCCCTTTCTCGAGGGGCACAAGGATTTGTATTGGAATGCAGTATGTTGGCACCCTCCAGATCATTGTTCCAAACGCTAATACTCAAATTTAGCCTTGCGTGGGCAGATATGTATCTTTTCCTCTCTGCATTTGTTCAAAGGTTCAACCTTGATTTCCAGGGCCTAGAGGCAGACTATTTTGAGTTTGAAAGTGACCAATTTGCTATTGGAACCAAAGGAGGACCTGTTGTAAATGCACTGGTCACTGCTCGCCAGGTTACGTAGAATAGGGTTTGGAAGACTGAAGATCCCATTCGAGCCAGTTCACAATGGTGGCTAGTCATATGGTCAGGTGATTGATAGTCACGTCAAGTGTGAAGAAGCCACAAGCTAGGTTCCTCAATGACAGGTTGTTTGTGGTGGTCATTCATCGTGGCATAGTAATTATTTTTGAACATTTCCAATATGATTCAGTGGTATTTCAATATTCTTATGCCCTCTGATACATACTTTCTAATCATTTCTTAAATATCGCTGCTGGCCCATCTTGTCAAAGCATTGCCCATTATGAACAGTTTGACTTTTGATGATGCATCAGCAGTCACCACACGTGTCTATGCTAAGCCATGATATCAATGCAAGTAGCAACGTTAATCCCACTGAACCAAGCTCTGCATAACCTCGCCAAAATAATCCTCAGGTGACCCTCTACCTTGTTGGCTCAGGCCCAGTATTAAAAGCCTGGGACACCAGCTTGGTAAAACTCACTCGGGTTTGTTCATTCCACACCAATACCGGCAACATACCTTAACGAAGGGCGCTTTCTCCTTGCCACCTTTCGGTTGTGTGACAGCATACTCCTGCGACGACATTTCTGACAAAGATGGAATCAGTACCCCCGCCACCAGAATACTCTCAGAAGAAAAAGTCTGAACAAGCCCACGCCGATACGCCTTACTCTTACAACACTTTATTTACTAAAAAGGGCACTTGCAAATCCTGGGGCGCCTCTTTTTCACCATCAGAATTGGAAGAGGCGCGAAAATGGTGGACAATGGAAATTTGGTTCTCGTCCAATGACGACCCTACATCCAATCCTGCCCTGGAGTGGCAAGCCCGACTGCTGATCTCTGTCCGGAGCATGACATATCTGATGTCAAAGGGCCTCTTCTGCGATGAATCCAACATGAACAGAACAGAAGGACGCATATTCTTGAATCAAGAATTCTCTCACCCGGAGATCAAAAACATGAACTGGAACTGCTCTCGGTGGTACAAACTCAGAAGCCATCTCACAGGAGCGGCTTGGAAGGGCCACCTTAATGTCTATGCTCGGGACATCCAGGTCCTATCAGAATTTCGCCTCCATCACCTTTCGGCAAACCGCGTGTATCATGCCACAGGCTATAGACGGGGACTGGAGATGATTTACCACTTCAATGCTCGCAAACCAAACACGAACTTCAACATAATATTCGACGACATGCCAATGAATGGGTTGCTGCCGTGGCCAAAGAAAGCAGAGGAGGAGGAGACGAAGCCAAACAAATCCAGCAAGCGGTTTTTCAAATTGCGCTTTTGACACAGGTAGAACGCACTAAACATGCTATTAGATGGTTCAAATGATAGGCTTATTTCCATTTATCCTCCACCACTCATCTCCATCTATTCATAGATAAAAACAAGTAGTTAGCCCCACCGCAACTTTCCCCAGAAGCCTTCACCGGGCCACACATTATATAACAATACTCCGGGCACTACTGACGCTCGGGTGTCTTGCATCAAATGCACTGATTCTAGAGTGAGAAAATAGACCGGAAGGTTTCAAAATGCTCAACTTTATTATCAAGACAAGGGTATCAATACTATTTAGAGATTTAAACATTAATAATTACATTAATAATAAAAATGCGTGTATATCTTCGAGCTTTCATGTATTTCCATTTCCTAGGATCATCTTAGTAAACAATATCGAACCTGAATCAACACGATCTTACCATCTTAACACAGTTAATTTCTTCTTTAATCATTTGCATGCCCTCTGGGTCCAATTGATCGAAAATAATGGGGTCACCACGTCGGTCATAATCTCGGCTTGACCATGTGGCATAAAAGCAAGGGTTGGGGGAGAAAGTCGCGGTTCGCTTTTCGATCTTCTTTCGGATATTTGGAACGCTCTTTGCGCCGCGTAGTAATTTTGCATCCACTTTGGGGAAAGCTTTATCAGTAATGGCGAGCAGCGTTGTATCCTGATAATCTTGAACTTCTCCGAATATTGGGGGTTCAGTGCCATCCAGGGTGTTCGGTTTATAAGATGTAGTAGGGCGATTGATAGAAAGACCGAAGATAGGAGCTGTGATTAGTTGATCAATTTCGCTCTCAAATAGTAAACTTTTGCCATCACTTACCCTCAACGGCCTCTTCAACACTTGTATCACTGATGCTTTCGTCCTTTTCTGAGCTCATTTTAGAATCATTCTCAGAACTATTCTCAGATTCCATTTCAGTGTCTCCCTCAGAAACCTTTTCGGAGTCCTCTCTAAGAACCTCCTCAGGGACCTCTTCAAACTCTTCCTCAGCAATGCTGTCCAGCTTGGTTCTTTGAATTCCGAAGTGTCCGAACGGTCTTGCCATCTCTGGCACAGTAGTTGTGTCGGTTTGAGAAAGCTCAGAATGCTCCAATGCCTCATTTAGCTCAGGCCGTGGCTTCGCATCAACTTCCAGGTTTTCAGGTTCCACAGTAACTGGAGGCGATATTGGATCGTTCGGTTTTGGAATATTGGGCTGATCGGTCGAAACTTTACCTGCCGACTTCAATCGAAAGAGATCAACAAAGGAGCGAGTGCTTTTTAATATTCCCCGACCCATTTTGTGCATTGCAACTGAATTAGAAGAGGTAGACGAGACAGAAAGGTCATCAGCTGATCGGGAAAATCGTTCTCCGAGATAGATGCTATGGTTAAGAACTGGAGGTGCCTCTTGCTCCTCAATAACCCATATTTGATCGGCCTCACGATCTCTATCGATAGAAAGAGCTCTGCGGAATTCCAGTGGCTGCGAAGTGTCGTCATCGTCGAAAACGGGGGTCTCCTTCAATTCGGCAGTACTTCCAAAAGAAAAGGCGCGGCGCAATATTGAATGTCTTTTCTTGCTAATAGGGGCCTGTTGTACTACAGGGGGAAGCTGTGTCACATCAAAGCCCACTGCTTTCGATGTCGCCATGTCGCCGCCAGCAGCTGACAAAGCGGTTTCTGGAGAAGATTGTATGCCAAGGAGAGTGACAGCCATGATCGGAGACTTTGCTGCAGATCAGCTGTTCATTAAATTCGTAGTATTTATTGTGCGTCGTCAGGGTTGTTTGGCGATATGAATGAAAGAAGGTGAATCAGATGCCTCGCATCAGTCCAAGCGTTTAGCAGGCCTCCGCTGAAGCTACTCTGTCAAAAAAGCGCTAGATAGAAGCAATTAGACCTGTTTCATGACTTAGGTCTTTCGTTGCGACCCGTGGTGTTCATGAGATGAGCACCACCGTGCCGCATAAATTGGGGCAAACCCGTACCGAAAATAAAATTACAACGCCGCTTCCAGAACGACGGCCGCGTGATAGCCTTGATGCTACTGCAATGAGCGCAAACAAAAGAAAAAAGAAAAGACGCGGGCTATGGTACCATTTTCGAGAGCAAAAATTAAGCAAATATATCATTTGAGCCCTGGTGACAAATTCATGGCTCAGGGGTAAATCTGACTGCTCCAAGGAATCCGCGTGGATCCTGTAGGATTTCAGCCCGAACAAGTCGGGCGAAATACGGCTCGACTAACCCTATTGCACGCTACAGGAACTCACGGTGCATCCTACCACGCTTATTTACCCGCATTTGTCAAAAATATAAGTTCTTTTGTATGAATGAGGTATCGGGCCCAATATTGTCAGACGTTCCGCCCTCACCTCTACTCTCCCCAGCAGGTCCGTGCCATCATTGTATGCTTGGCACTCCGATGATGGCCAATTTGTTCCTTGTAGGGCTGGTTTCATTCTAAAAATGGAAAATAAAACAAAACATTTGATCGATCTTGACTCAAGTCTAATCGCATTGCAATTTTCCGACATCAGGTTGAGCGCCTGCCATCTCCACCTAATTCTTAATTCGGTTAGACGGCCAAGCAAGGTTCAAATCAAGGAAACCAAGGCTTACAACAACATCAACTTAACTATGAATCAAGGAAACGTCACTCTGGTCCTCGATGGCCTCGGCACGGATCGGCGGGAATCTTTGGCAAATATCTTGGTCTAGCTATTACCAGCTAGGGTCAAGCTCGGGCATGAGCTTCGTTGAAAAACATCCGCAATCGCTTCCAATCTTGACGTTGTGGAGCATTGAATCCTTCATAGGAGAAAATTCGCTCTTTACGGAAGGTGAGAAAGTAAGAGTAATCCTTTTCGTACACATCAGTTTTCCCAATCGCACACATGAAGGATATAATTTAATTACTATTTTTTTTTTTTAAAAAAAAAAAAAAAAGGTCTTAGAAAAGTGCCGGCCAACTATCTTGTCACACACCGTTGCTAGCTTCAATAGCCTAGCTTGACGAACGTGGTAACAGCCAGGTCAACCCAACCAGCTCTGGTGTAACTTGTGCAAAACCCAAGCATTCCATCCAATAAAATCACAAACACTTCCCTAGTTAGCCAATCTTATCAACCATCCACCACGCCAACATACGGCTTATGAATATCGTATAGCAGAATACCCTCAACGTCTGAAACTCCGTGTGATGACAGGTAAAGGGCAATAGACGAATTCTGAGCCCCAGAAGTGGTCCGTGGCCTACATTATTTGAGCCCCACTGGGGATTTGCATGCTTCCACCCAATATGATGTAAATATCCCTAGAGAGCATCTCTATCCCTACTCATCCACCACGAGTTGTTGGTTGGCCACGGTGGAATCTCTCGCTGAAGCCGTTTCAATGGAGTTGGCTGTTGTAGTAATCTAGGTCCATCTGGTGAGGTATGAAACAAACAAAGTTCAGCCTTGCAACTAGACAAATCAATTACTCCATGATTCTGCACGAGCAGATTGTCCAATTGGAATTGATTCTCATTGATGTCGGGTAAAGGTCCAAGGGCCTCGATCGGAAGGAGCCAGAACCCTATGGTTGGATGAGGGACTCTTCCAATGAGCCGAAGCCCCATTTCACCCAAATCTGATGCGTGAGCACTCCATTCTTCACGTCTTGCCCAGGCCGAATCAATCGGATCACACCCATAGGCCCTTGCTTCCATATCTTTGCGATAACTTTCGGAGACAGGAAACACACCACTACGTGGCACCTCGTACCCATCGTAGTCAATCTCAAAGCGGTAATCAACCCTGTGGTTATATTCAACTCCCCATTTTGAAACTTGTTTCAGCCATCGATAGATTGCCACTCATGGATCATAGAACCCCTCAAATGTTCGCTTCAGACATATATTAGTAAATCTAAAATCATAATGCAGGCGCTTGAAACAGGTTGTATCGGTATCAAACACGGTAGGGCCATATATCTCTGCATTAAAAAGAGTGCTAGGCACGAATGCTGGATTGAGAAATTGTCCATAAATGGTGCCGGAGTATGTGAAGATAACACGCTGAAGTCTGGACAAAACCTGCAATAGAAGGGGCATGTTATTTGATTCGTAATTCCCTCGCTGATGAGAGAGTGGATGAGGGATGTAATATGATGAAAATTGGTTCAATCTTGGCCCAGTATTTTCAGGGATATGATTTGTGTCGAGTTTGATATTGATAAGGCCAACATGCTTTCGATCATTTTCCCAAAGGGCTTGCGAGAAGTCAAGAAAGTACTCCCGTAATCGCACCTCTATCGTATCAAACTCTGGGTGAAAGTAGAAAGTGCCATTTTTTGCAACTCGATCGCTCCCGTGGTATAGGCAAGGTAAATGAACGCGGTAAAAATGCAATGCAGTACGCCGCGACTCTGAATTGACTCGGAAAAGCTTGTTTATCGCCTGACGCCCAGAAATGATGATGTCGTACTTCTCCCGGAAACCGTTCTTTTCGGAATCGCTGTTCACGCCAGTGTATCGAGTGGTCCCTGTGTGATCAAGGCGATCGCTGGCAGTGGCAGGTTTTGGTTGCAAGTGAACACGGATAAAACGTTCATGACTAAGTGCGTACTTCCATACCGACTGCCTGAGCTCAGCTGGAAGGAAGCTGGTTTAAACGCGGGAAGCCGCCTGCCGTTTCAAACGATGAGTTGAAAGGCCTCAAGCAATTGGAATTAGAAACCATGTTGATGATAGCTGTGTAAGTAATTGTGCGGTGATGAAGCTTGTGTAGAGAGGACGCAAAGCAAAAACTGCGGCAAATAGAGGTGCTGGATTAGTTTTGTAAAAGAAGAGAGCAAAAAAGAAAGTCACAGTGTCTAAAAGACAAATATGATCTTGGTGAAATCTAAAATCTGGCGACAATGCGAAAAGTTTACTTCTACAGTCACACCCTGATGTTTCAAATCACATGTGTATGGATAAAGTTAACCAAAATTACACACAAAGTAGAACCCCTTTAGACACAGAAAGAAATAACAAGATAAATAAATTCCAGTCAGATGCAAATAAGAATATGTCGATATCATGGCTAGGCTTATTTATTCGACTCATTTCTGGACCCAGGACAGTCTCATCGGTTCAAAGAACCATCTCCAAAAGCTTCCTATCTCAAAGTATCCTTTTATTTTTAGATAAGCTATAGTATGGATGATCAACGTGTAGGGGAGCAAAAGAAATTTTCTGAGAGACTGAGTGACCCGGCGAAATTTTTTCAAACCCACCCTACACACATGCATGGTGTGCCGCGTCGTCAGACACCCGCTTGAGTTGCAACACCCCCGACCACATTTTAAACGTTACATTGCTATAAATACGGCGTCCAGATCTTGATCCCACGTGCTCCGTGTGGCGCCTAGTGTATGAGTTTATTTTTTTTTTATCGACAGCAGAAATGAAAAAAAAAACAAAAACTAATGCCGGTTTAGGGTGGGCAATGATGTTCTCATGAGATAATGTGGCGAGCTCGGTGGGGGGCCGAAGCAGGACGGACGCCGCAGCGGTGGGGCCAAATTACATGATCAATATTTGTGATGATGCAAGCTTCTCCGTTAAATCTTCTTCCTGCGTTGGGTCATGCTTATCTCGCACCTACAGGTCGAATGCTACCCTCCTTCACCACCGCTTAAGCTTAAAGCTTCACTGTGGAAAAACTCAACAAAAACACACATCTTGGCAAAAAACAACAGCCTTGAGATTTTTTTGTGACCCCCACCCTTGCTAACTGCCTTGAGTAAAGAGGTTGCTGAGTCATCTTGCGGCTCTTCGTTTAAAAAAGGGATGATGCTCAATCGGGCATCAGAAGACCGATCCAGAGGGGCTCTTTTTGCGGCTCGGCGCGGTGGGGACCTTGCATCGCCAAGCCGGCTCATCGACTGGGCATTTTTTTGCACTTCTTTGAACTATATCACTAACATGGGAAAAAAAAGAAAAGAGGGCAGCAGCAGCAGCAGAAAAAAAAACCATATAATTAGGCTTGTTCCTTCAATGGGGACAGACAATCTGAGATGGCATCTCAGATGCGGAGAAAATGGATACATCAAATCTGCGTCCTCAGGGATGGATAAAAGATGCCGCCGCCGTGCTGTTATCATGGAGACGGAGCCCGTTTTTTGTGGGCGATGTGGCTCTGTGAGAAGTGACAGAAAGACACCGTGACGGTCAGGATTCTGCTTGATTGGCTGCTCCCTCGGTCTACCAGGCATGGGTCAAACGCCGCCTCGATGGGTCTCGTGCATCGCTTGCTGATAAGGCCCGTCTTCTTTGCTCTGTTTCTCAACAAGCGGCCCCCGGGAGCGAGAGTGGTTGCGGTATGTACATGGGACATGTAGCTATGGAGCACGCACATCTAGGTGAGTGATCTTCATTCATCCCGCCCCCCTTCCACTCTCGCTCCTCGGAGCAAGCGAGACAGCGAGCGGGAAGAAGAATCAGCCGAGCGAGAGAGAGAGAGAGAGAGAGAGAGCACCCAGCTAGCTCGTGTTTGCCTGGACGGCAATAATGAGGCCATTAACAGCGCCGTACAACACCACATCTTTCGATGTCGGCGTAATTTTGCAGTGTCACTGCAATCTGTTAATTGCGCAAATGCCCTTCTTCGGGCCACCTACAGTCGGCCTCGAAACAGCGAGCCGCAAGGTCAACCCTACCAAGATGCCAGGCCCCATTGATGGTTAGATTAGCCCACCAGGCACCTTCGCCTGCTCGGCCGTTCCTCTGAACCTCTGAATCCCATCTCCACTGGGGCGCGGCCAATGGCAGCCGCGTCGAGTGCGTTGACAACGTCAGTGCCTTCACATACCTGTCCGCATCGGGTTTAGCCCCGGCTCTGTCGAGCGTTTTATTCTTCTCCCCCGGAAGTTCGGCAACCTCCCGCCTCTCCACCGTGGTTAAAGGTTTTCCCAGCGCCCATCAGCTCGTGCGCCTTGTTTCTTTTAACAGTGAACACACTCTCTTCCACCTTCCTTGACGCGCTGGTGTGTGTGTGTCGGCGCGTGCAAATCCGGTTGGTTCTTGCTGAGGGATATGTCAATTGCATTATTCTTTGCACGCCGAAAAAAGGAGGCTCCCCCCCGCCGGGAATAACCCCCGTGTGTGCTGTGCTGTCTTTGGTTCGGACCGCCGGCGGCTTTCCCATCTGCGCGTAGATCCATCCATTCATCCATACTATACAGTTTTGTGAAGATGAATGACCACCCCCCTCCCCCCCCAAACAGGACCATCGTGAAAAGAGCGGAAAAACAAATAAAAGAGATCGTCCTCATTCTGCACGCCACGAATGCGTGTCCTGCGGTACCGCGCCCTCCGGTTGGGGCGAACCGAGGAACGGGACCTGAGAGCGGTTCGTGTGGCTTGGCCGCCGCCGCCCAGAAGGCCAAGCCTGTCTTCTAGAACAATTACACTTTTAGAACACCACGCTGCTGCTGCGTCGTGTATAATTTGCCTGCTGTTATTAGTCCCTGCAGCATCCTCTCGGTGAGATCCATCTTGCCCAGTGGATACCTAGACCCTTTCTGTCCCTCTCTCTCTCACTTTAACACCGAGTCACTTGGTGATATGCGCGTGGGTCTCGATGCCTCCCACCCAGAATTGGCCACTCAGCTTGGCCCCAATTAAAAAAAAAAAAAGAGGCCATGGTGATCCACCGCGTGTTACGAATTGACCGTGTCTGATATGGACATAGCTGCTGACCCTTTTGTCGGCCCCGAGCACCCGTTTCCACCGGGGAAAATGCTACCCCGGGTGGACGAGGGTGCTCACCCCATGGGATCTCTCATGCTCCCCAAGCTTTCCTCCGTGTCAGCTTCACTTCCCCAACCCCATACTTGCCCCAGAGCGACAACGGGGATGCGTACGTGACGTAGATTATGGAGAAGCCTATGTCGGGGCTAAAAATTTACATGCCCACGCCGACTGGGGAATGAGGCATTACTCAGAGGGGGAAGGACGCTTGGGTCCCGTAGCCAATGTATATATATCATCGTCTTCGCTGGCCCTTCTCGTGGCCTACCTCCCATTCCACACCCCATCCCCCCATAGCCCATCTCTCGCCCGTCCATTCTAGCCAAGCCATGGGTCTCCTCCACCTCGTCGAAGACAGGCCGACGCCGCCGTCCGTCTACAACTGGCGCGTCTACGTGCTGGCCGTCGTCGCCTCGTGTGGCTCCAACATGATCGGCTACACCAGCGCCTTCATCGGCACCACCATCACCCTCGACTCGTTCCGCAGGGAGTTTGACATCCTCGACAAGACCACCGAGGAGAAGAACCTGATCAGCGAAAACATCGTCTCCCTCTTCATCGCCGGTGCCTTCTTCGGCGCTCTCATCACCTACGTCCTCAGCCACTTCGCTGGCCGCAAGACTTGCTTGGCCATTGCTTCGGCCACCTTCACCCTGGGAGCTGGCCTGCAGTGCGGTGCCAGCCACAAGACTGGTCTGGGAATCCTATACGCTGGTCGTGTCCTGTCTGGCTTGGGTACAGGTGTCGCCTCTAACATTATCCCCATCTATCTCTCCGAACTTGCCCCACCAGCCATTCGAGGTCGACTTGTCGGTCTATATGAGCTCGGATGGCAGATTGGTGGCATGGTAGGCTTCTGGATTAACGTGAGTGACCAAATCCCAACATATCCCACCTTCCTAAAGTAGTCAACTCGAAACTAATTTCTATCTTCTTATCTATAGTACGGTGTCGAGAAGCATATCCCTGAGAGCACCAAGCAGTGGATGATTCCCTTCGCCATTCAGATTATCCCTGCTGGTCTGCTCTTTGCTGGTTCCTTGTGGATTCGCGAGTCCCCTCGATGGCTCTTCATGCATGATCGCCGCAAGGAGGCCATGCAGAACCTCTGCTGGATCCGTCAACTGACCGCGTCTGACCTGTACGTCACTGAGGAAGTTGCCGCCATCGACCAGGCCATTGAGGCCCAGAAGTCTGCCATTGGTATGGGCTTGTGGAAGCCCTTCCAGGCCCTTGGTTCTCGCCCCAGTATGATGTGGCGTCTCTTCCTCGGATGTATGCTCTTCTTCTGGCAGAACGGTTCCGGTATCAACGCCATCAACTACTACTCGCCCACCATCTTCACTGTAAGACACCCACCCCCTGCACCTCCTCACACAAAGATCAATGACATGGTTGCTAACTGTATACACAGAGCATTGGTGTCCAGTCTGATACTGTCAACGTCATGACTGGTGTCTTCGGTGTTGTCAAGGCTGTCATGACCTTTGTCTGGCTTCTGTTCCTTGTCGACCAGCTTGGACGACGTAAGCTGCTCCTCATTGGTGGTCTCTTCGGCTCCATCTGCATGTGGGTTATTGCTGCATACATCTGCATTGTCGAGCCCACCAAGAACCCCCAGGACCACTTGACCGGCAGCGGCATTGCTGCCATTGTCTTCTTCTACCTGTGGACCGCCGTGTACACTCCTACCTGGAACGGTACCCCCTGGGTTATCAACTCGGTAAGCATACTCCCCTACTTTAGACACAATCTTAAGCCATATCCACTAACAGTATCAACAGGAATTCTTCGACCCCAACTTCCGTTCCGTGGCCCAGGCCTTCACCACCGCCAGCAACTGGTTCTTCAACTTCCTCGTCTCGCGATTCACCGAGCAGATGTTCGCTGCCATGGGATACGGAGTCTACATGTTCTTCGCCTCCCTGTCCTTCTTCGCCTTCATCTTCGCCTTCTTCCTCATCCCCGAGACCAGCGGTATTCCTCTGGAGAAGGTCGAGAGGCTGTTCGACATCAAGCCCATCTGGAACGCCAACGCCATCCTCAAGGAGCAGCTCAAGGCTGAGGAGGAGCAGTTCCGCCACGATGTCAAGGAGGATGGCCCCCTCCACCGTGAGATTGAGAACCAGGATGACTCTTCCGACACCCGCTACGAGGCATGAACATGAAAAGGATGCATAAACTTTGGGCATATAGACGTATATAAAATGGTATATGATGTTTTTTGATGATTAAATCAAGTATAGCTATTATGCTTCACAGATTCTCTTTACTCTTGCCGTGCAATGAACGTGTGTGTATAGTTCTTGGCCTTTACGTGGAACAATTCTGATCCATCGTGCCCGGACCCCTTTCCAGTTTGATTATTTGCCCACAGGAAAATATTCAACCCGTACCTTAGCAATTGGAACACGTAGATATGTTTGTGATACGTCATATTTATTCAGAATTAGAATAATGGCAATGCAATTCATTATTCAGTGTGTGTTATCTCCGTCTATACCGTGCCCACCCATGTCCATTTTCCTATCGTACACTTCAAAATATTACGCAGTTCAACTAAGCCCCCCGTGCAAGAACAATGGAGAGTACCAGGCCAAAGGTACATACAACGGCAAGTCCCGCAACATTAACAATGGTGTTGAAAATTGGCGGTGGCCGGCTTTGCTTGACAATATCGTCGATAATGTCATCCAGACTGGCAGCCATGTGATCGCGACCAAAGAGATTGCGAACACGAGCAGCACCGCGCTCGCCCATCTTGGCTAGGTCAGCATCGGGCATGGCCAAGGCGCGTTGCATAACTTCTGTCCAAGCCGGAACATCAGCGGGAGAGCGCAACCAGCCAGTTTCTTCCTCGCGAATCGTCTCGACGGGACCGCCCGAGTTGGCAGCAAGGACGGGAGTGTTGGCAAGCATGGCCTCGAGGGGCACGATGCCGAAGTGCTCGTTGGCTGGGGTGTATACAAGCACACGAGCCGAGTGAAGAAGAGCGGCCTTGAGCGAGTTGGGGATGGAGAGGAGGAAAAGGACCGGGACAGAGGCGGGAGCGGATAGGGCTGTAATGAGCGTCTTGGCTGTGGCGTGCTCCAGGTTGAGCGAGGTGGCGAGTTGTTCCAATTCGTTGTGGTATTGAACGTTTTCAGCAACACGAGGGTCGTAACCACCTATTTGATGTTAGTTTGGCAATGGTGAGAAGCGGCTGGAGGATGTTTTACCTGCAAGAACGAGGCGCACACCCTTGCGCTGGTCCTGGGGGATTGCAGCAAAGGCCTTGATCGCAAGGGCAATGTCCTTCTTCCTTTCAAAACGATTGATGCTGAGAATAAGCTTCTCGCCCTTGAAAATCTGATCTCCGTCCTGGCCAAGGTCTGAAGTATCCGTCTTGGTCTCGGTGTCAACACACGGGTAGACTACCTTTGTCTTGACATGGCGCTTCAAGCTCGGCAGGGTACTCTCGACCATTCCCTTTGTAAACTCGGAGTTGACAGCGACGGCATGGGCGAAACCCATGCTCCACTCCTCGACCCAGTCAAAGGGAACACGGTAGAGGCGCTTGATGGCTGATTCACGGCCGCGGGCGAGCAGCAGGTCGGGGAAGTGGCAGTAGAAGAGGATGGGCTGGGCGGGGGCGATGTACTGCAGCAGGGGGAGGCCGGCGGAGAGCTGGTCGACGATGAAAGCTCGGGGTCGCAAGGCGCGCAGCTCGCCCGTCGCGGCGATGTGGATGAGGAGGTGAATATGGCGGAGGATGGCGCAGAGGATGGTGAGGCGGGCGAGGATGGACATTGGGATGAGCCAGTGGCCGCGCACACGGACATCGAGGGTGCCTGGGAGTCGAGCAGAGGTTAGCAAGCGAAGAGAGGCAGCGGGAGGGAGTGGCTTGTACCATCGCGACACTCATCGAAGCAGTGCTTGGGATCGCAGTGGTTGGTGAAGATGACGACGCGGTGGCCGCGATTCTGCAGGCCGACGGCAGCGTCGACGACCAGGCGCTCGGCGCCACCGATGCCCAGGTCCGGGTGGAAGAAGACGATGGCGCCCTTGTCGTCGTCGTGCTGCTTGGCCATGGCGGGCGGCGTTGTCGACGATGAGGTTTATCGTTTACAGCTTACCACCTTTGGTCGATGGTGGGGGTGTGCGTCTGGGAAAGCTGCCAGTTTGGAGCTTGCGACTTTGGCCAAGGTGGCTTGACCTACCACGGCACTTAGTGGGGTCTGGCTCTGAGACTGGGTACGTACCCTTTAGTTACCCTCCATCTGCCGCCGTCCCCAGCATCTGCCGCCGTCCCCAGCATCTGACGTAGCCAGTGTCACATGCCGAAATGCGACAGCGGCATGCGCTGCGCACACAGCAGCGTTGCCATGATGCGCAATTGTCCATGTTCCAGCTCTGCGCAACCCAGTCAACAAAACAACTGCACATAATTAAATCACAGGAAAACCCATGCCTCATGTTCGGGCCAGTCCCATTCGTCCCTCCATCCATCCATCCATCCCTCCCCGCATCCGCATCTTCACCCCCGGATCTTCGGCTGCAACCGTGTTGCGAGCCGAGGCGGTGCTTAGTCTAAGTCGCATGCATCCCAGAGCCTCACCCACACGGACGCTCTGCCTCTAGAACCAGCCGAGGCACGCGCTTACATTTGTCGCTGTTGCGCATCCTCAGTGCGCATTCGTTCTGCCACTTAACTTAGACATTCAAACACACATTGCTTGCCCAGGAAGTCTCGCCATCGCATTGCTGTCTGTCGTCTAAACATACGCCTTGCCTCTCCCGCCTCTCGCCGTCGCATCCTCCCCGCGCCGTGTCCAGCCATCATGGCCGCAGAACTCTTCTCCCTCACCATCCCATCGCTGCCCGCGCACCCCAAGGGCGGCACCATCGTGTGCACGCAACCTGAGCCGCTCGTCTACGTCCTCTCCCTCAACATCCCACCCGACAACCGCCTGACGACGCCCGTCTGCCGCGCGCTCCTCGAGGCCCTCGACATTATCGAGTTTGGTCACCCGCACGGTGTCGTCATCACCACATCCAGCATCCCCAAGTTCTATAGCAACGGGCTTGACCTCGACCATGCCGTGAAGACCGAGGGCTACTGGGCTCTGCTGTACAGCGTATGGCGGCGTCTCTTGACGTAAATGCTTCTCATCTCTCTTGCGCACCAGCAGCTTGCTAATTGCAGTATCCAGATACCCAATGCCCACTGTCGCTCTCATCAACGGCCACGCCTTTGCTGGCGGTCTCATGCTCGCCACCGCCCAGGACTACCGCCTTGCGCCCTCGCCCCGAGGCTTCCTTTGCATCAACGAGCTGCTCTTCGGCGCTCCGCTGCAGCCTGCCATGTCGGCCCTGTTCCGCACCAAGATGCCCGCCACCACTTACCGCAAGATGGTGCTCGAGGCTCATCGCTTCACTGCGCCGGAAGCAGTGGCCGCCGGCATCGCTGACGGAATTGCGGAAAAGTTTGAAGACGCACTGACTTTTGTCAAGGAGCGTGACCTCACCACCAAGCACAAGTCAGGCATCTACGGTATTTTGAAGGCCGAGATGTACTACGACCTCATCAACTTCCTCCACGGCCCTGGTCTGGAGGCCCACGACGTGAGGTTCGCCCAGGCAAATTCTCAAAATGAAGAGAGAAAGGAATTTGGCAAAGTCTGGTACGAGCAGTGGGTCAAAGAGAACAAGGCCAAGCTATGACGCTCTGCCTGTGTGTAAATGTAATAGACTTGTAATGATATCTTTTTTGCCATGTCATTCCGTGCATATTCGTCCTTCTATGTATGATTCCTGTTCTAAAGATGGTCCTTCCCGTGCATGCTTGTTTGAGACAAAGAGGGGGATATCGATCGTCGCGCTTGTGTCCAATAAACCAACCCGCCAACCAGCAAAAAAAGAAAAAAAGAGACAATCCGTCCGAACCGTGAAACATTCCAAATCCGAAACCAGGCTCCCCTGTATCAAAAGACTGAAATGAAAAATTCTCCCAACCCAAAAATGTGACTGTTGAACGCCGCAATGCTGACTCCTTCAGTGTGACTGTGCTTCAAGCTTCTCCCCAATAGGGGGCGGGTATCATGACCTGTGATGCTAAAAACTCCTAACCTGTGTGCCTGTGTGTGTGATTGCGCGTTTCCCTGTCCAAATGAAAGTGTTCAACCTCCCAGCATGTTTTTCTTGTACTCCCTGCCTTCTATTCTTCCGTTTGTGTTTCTGTCGCTTCGCTGTCGTCTGCCACCACCGCTCTTCGTACTGAATTGTTTTCTCGCGCTGCTATCATGTCCTTTTCGGCCTGGATCGCTTTTTCTCGTCGCTGTTCCACGTCTTCCCTGCGAACCACTCGCCGCAATCCTTCGCTCGCCTGCATCAAACCATCAATGCTGATGGCATGTTCTGTCATTTGGTGGCTGATGTATGTGTATACCCCGGCCGGTGTGTTGCATTGCAGCAGGTTTCCCTCATTGAGTTTCAGAAGAGCCAGGGCGACCTGGAAGAGGAACGTGCTGCCGTCGTTGGTGGATAGCACCACATCCCACACTCGAAACAGTGCCTCTGCGCTCAGGCAATCGGTGAAGACGGATAGGAACCACTGGAACGTCAATGCCTCGAGTTCGATCGACAGCGAGTCCAAGTGCGCTGACAGTTTTGGGAGCACCGACGCCACGTACTGTCGCAGCACTTGCTGATCTGCCCGCGACGCCAACAACGAATGGTCGTAGTACCCGTGCGGAAGGATGTTTTCAATAATTGATGTCAAGATCCAGAAGGCGTCCTCGGCGGAAGGCATAATGAGCAGCA
Organism: Calonectria hongkongensis; assembly: GCA_017140755.1. Taxonomy (NCBI): domain Eukaryota; kingdom Fungi; phylum Ascomycota; class Sordariomycetes; order Hypocreales; family Nectriaceae; genus Calonectria; species Calonectria hongkongensis. The sequence goes on from JAACJA010000015.1 coordinate 884,899, forward strand.
GGTTGGCGGTAATCAGGTTCATTCCCTGACAATACCCAACATCCTTGTTACGCCTCGAGTACGCCAGCAGCACCTCGTTGAGCTTCTGTACACCAGGTCCCTTGCGGAAGAAAATGTTGTCCGTCAGAGTCCGGTGAATGTCCATCTGAATCTGGCTCACAACAACGGGATCATCCTCTTGGCCGCTTTGCGCAACCAAGTCATCGTAGTATCCAGGGATGCGCAGCTCTGAAGCACCAGAGCACTCAGACCAGACCTTTGGTCGGAACGCAACGGGTATGCCTCCCAAAACCAGGTTCCTGAACTCGGCCCATTTGGCTCTACCGACCTTGCCCTTGTTACCCAACCCAGAGACTCCGATAAGCTCGCCGTCGGCAACCCGCGTCTCAGGGAGGATGACGGATGGACGCTCGTATCTGGCCTCGGCAGCAGCCGCTGCGGCAGCAATAGCAGCCTCGCCCTCACGTTTCCGCTCAGCTCGAACCTTGCGCAGGAATTCATTCCATCGTACTGTCTTGTCGCGCTGGAGAGCATCGTGCACGTCACTGAGCTGCTGCAGGAGTAGCTTAACAGGCTCGTTGTCTTCCTTGACAATCAATTTGGGCGCCGATTCCTGAGACATCTGCGAGGCCTCGCTGTCCACCGCAGTCGTGGCAGTTGTGGTGCTTGCTGATGGAACTAGTCCTGAATGAGTGGGCATGATGGCGGGCTTTGACGGCTCGGCCCCAGTGTCCTCCCCTTCCAAAACCTGCAGCGACGGCGCGGCGATGCTGGGTGTGTGGCTCAGCAACTCTGTGGGAAACGTGGCGATCTTCAAATAGTCCTGCCATCTCTTGGTTTTTCCCTCCTCAGCGCCTCGTTCCTCCAGGCTGCTGGGGCTCTCGGGGCGCCCATCGCTCGAGACGCTCCACTTGGGACTGGGCACGTCATCAGACAGCGAATTGGGCGAAATTCCTGAGCGACCATTGAGGAGCATTTCGGTACGGCTGCCCTTGCGAATGTGCTGGGCCATTTGGGCAGCTTCGCGCTGTCGTCTCTTTCGTCGCTGATCGTAAATGAAGCCGAATCTGTCCGTAAGATACTCACTATTGGGGAAATTGTTGTAAATATGCGTGAGGGTGGGGGGCTGCGTTTCCGGGGGTAGGATGGCATCCATCTCGACGGGACCATAGCTCTCCTGGCGCGGCGTGTGGCCGGCCGGTGGGCTTCCCCTCATGGTATCCCAGTTGTCCTGCGCCTGAGCTCTCTGGGCTGCTCGGTCGCCAGGCACAGGGGTTGCTTTCCGCATTGCCATCAGGGCTTTGGGGCCACCAGCCACGGAGGCAGCTCGGGCCTGTGTTTTGCTGTTTGTAGTGGATGCTGCTCTCAGAGAGTCATTGCCGCGCGTGGAGGCGCTCAAAGTACGGCCTCGAGATTCGGCCTCGCGTGTGCTGATAGCACCGCCGGCTACGAGCCTGAGAGCCAGACTAGCAATGGAGCCGGACGCCTTTCTCTCGCCAGTAGGCCCGGACTGGATGCTGGAAGCCCTGCTAGAGCTTCGCACGGAACCTGTCTCGGGGGGGTTGAAGAGGTCTTCTTGCAAGGTGGGCCTGCGGTCCAAACTAGAGTGTGATCTGATAACGGTAGCGGGGTTGATTTCGTTGTTGATGCTGTTTGTGCGGCTGCCACGCTTGCCTCCACTGCTGCCCCAGAAATAATCCTTCCAGCCCTTGAGAGTGCCCTTGCCCGAGTCGGTGTTGCTGGGGGTGCTGGGGGCCTGGCCCGTAGCGCGAATGGTGGAGGAGCGGTTTGTCTCGCCGTAGGCGTTGGCGACGACGGTGTCCTGCATCGCATCGCTCATGAGGTCGGTGAGGCCAGATTCGTCCGCCTGCGTGCTTCTGCCGTTGCTGCGCAGCTCGGCCTCGACAGCTCGCAGGCGCGTCTCCAGGTCCAGGTTGGACAGGCCGCACTCGCGGATGATCTTTCGTAGCGCCCTCTCACGCTCGTCGGCACGGCGGCGCATGGTCGCAATCTGGGCGTCCCGCTGGGCGAGGTCCTCGGAGATCTGCCTCACGAGGCCAATGGCGCCGTGACGGGAGACAAGGCGCTGGATGTGCTCATCGTCGGCCTGGTGGAGGGCGCCGGGGATCTTGTTGCTCAATGGAGCGTCCTCGAACAGAGCGCTGCGGGCGCTGGAGATGCCGGCTAAGCTGTCGACAATGGAGCCCCGGCCGTCGCCAGAGACGGATCGCTCAACCCTCCGAGGTTCGGGAGTCTGTCGCTGCTGCTGCTGCTGCTGCTGCTGCTGCTGGACGCGAGGCTTGGTCCACGGGGCATCCTCGAAGCGTTCGCCGCTGGCCGTCTCGGGGGAGAAGCTGGGGAAACTGGTGAGTGACTTGTCGCTTGTGGCCACGCTGCTGGCAGAGCTGCCGGGATGGCTCAGTCGTTTGCGGCCACGAGTGCCTCGGACGGTGGCGCTGAGATTGCTGCGGTTGCTGCGGTGCGAGGTGAGCGACGTGGTGCTGTGCTGGGAGACGGATCGCTGGAGGGACGAGGATGGCGATTCGGCCGCGTCCGCAGGCGACGCCGCAGCCATGGCCAGGCGGAGACGAAGCCGCGGTGAGTAGACGGGGACGCTGAGGCGGTTATGGTGACTGTGTTGGGTGCGTGTAGGCGCGGCGGGCGGTGTGTGGATGCTGCTGCTGGTGTATGTGGAAGGAAAAGAAGAGGCGTCGGGAAGAGGCGTCGAGCCGGTCTTTGGCGAGGAGGATTAGTTAAGGGAGAAGGAGTAAGTGAGGTGTCAAGGTTGGCGTGGAGCTGGTGTTGGTTTTGGCGCTGGCGTTGGCTTTGGCTTTTGGCGTTTGGCTTTGGCGTTTGGCGAGGGAGACGAGACGTCGGAGCGGGAGCTCTCCGCTAGCTTGGATCCAGCCGAGGGGCACAGCGGTAGCGCAGGTGTAGCGTGCTCACAGTAGGTACCTACGTACGTGGGTACCATACATAGATAGGTACGTAGGTGGTGGGCTGGGTAGCGCAGAAATCAGGGGATGACGGGGATGATGGCTGTTGACAGCAGAGCAGCAGCAGCGGTGCAGAGCAGCAGCAGCCCCGGTGCATAGCAGCAGCCCTAGCAGCAGCCTCACTCTTTGCGGGGAGGAGGTTGGCGATGACCTCAATTGTGTGTTTTTAACTCATGCACACGTCACCAGTGACATTTGTTTATCTTGGGTTTATTTTAGTTATACCCTTTTCAGCAAGCGCGGTGCTGTTATTGAACGATAGAACAGGTCCGTCTCTTTTTTTTTCTCTTCCATCCTTATTTTTTTATTTTCTAATTCCTCCCACCCTCTCTCTCTCCCACATCCCACACTCTCACGCCCACTCCCACGCCCAGTTTCAAATCCCAGGCGTCATGGACTGTCCGTGGCCGTTGTTTGGTCCTGGCATGCGTCACCGTTGTCGGCAGCCGATTAGCGAATCCAATCCCCTACAGCGTGCTGCGCCGTGCCGCAAATCTAATTTCTTAGGTGCCCAACAGTGGATGAACGCCGCGATTGGGCTCCCCGTTTGCAGGCGGGTCCCCTGTAAAACGCCACCACACCTCTATGCTGCTGGACGCACACACACACTCGCACACACAGACACACAAAAAAAAAATGTGCCGACAGGACGCAACCGTCAACCCCACGCCCTCCTGGGCTAAAAAATTCCAGCACTTCGGATTCATGCACAAGGGTCTGCCCTGGTTGCACGCGCTCTGCTGATAAATTGTACATCGTGTACTGTAAATTTTTGCATGTACCGGGCATGTACTCCAACTGACGTGCATGTACTACAGGTTGCCACAGCACTTCACCACGGTAATCTGTAATCTGTGCTGTAATCCAACTGATCCGATCTCGTATCGTGTCGTGGTCAGCAACAATCCGCCCTGACAACCAAGGCCCTTGGACACCCCTTGGACACCCCTAGAAGCTTCCCCTCTTCCCCTCCGCCACCCGCGTCCGGAACCAAGCCGTAGGCCTGTCCTCATATATCTGATGTGCATGCGAGACGCCCACGAGCACGGTCGCATTGAGTCTGCTGCTCGCAGTGACTTCATCCCGCAGCCTGGCCACGCACCACCGCCGGGTACCCGTGAACGGGCCTTGTTCATCTCCCGCTATGGTGATCATGCATCTCGTCTCGACCCCATCTCCCGCACCAAGTGCACGCTAGCAGCAGCTTGTCCATATAATTGCTTCTTCTTGAATTTGCTCTCAAAATTCTCATTATCCTGTACTCATAATTATACATCCCAGGCATGCATGGCTGAACAAACAATCCCCTAATAACACCGTCCCGGTAATGTAACATATCCCATTGCCTTTGTTCCTCTGCCGACCCGCCCCTCCAAAGTATTAAAACATTCCACAACGCCAGATATGCATTACTCGACAGTCATTAGTATCCCAAGACCCATTCTTTTTTACATTGTACACTCCGCGCTCTGCCTCAAGCAAAGCTATCCTCTGCGTTCCACCGGCTCCGAAGAGACTCGGCGGTGTACGCCACATTTTGCTCCACCACCTCCTTTGCCGGGAGCGCCTCTTCTCCCACCAGTGTGTCATCCGGCAACAGACCCTCTGTCACAAGCGTCTGATAGACCTCATCCTTGCGCAGCACCGTCTCCCGCTGCAGGGGCAGGCCGTCCAATCGGCGTAGTCGTTTGCAGCTCGCAGCAAACACAATGTGGTGTAGCCTGCGTCGCAGCTTGGTCATCTCATCTAGCCTGCTTGCATACGTCTCATCCCGCTCCACATCCGCATCGGGAAGCGTAAATGGATCTACAAACTCCGACCGTTCCCGAGACACGAGGACCTGTAGCGAAGCGTAAAATCCTATCGTCACCGGGTTGTCTCTCAGGTCCAGCTGCGTCAAGTGGGGGAACTCAATCAGGAGCTCTGTCGCTGTCGTAGAGTCGGCCAGTCTGTTCCCTGCAACAAGCAGTTTCTTCATGCGTGGAATAAACCTAAGTGGCGACAAGTCCGAAATAGCGTTGAAGTTGAGGTTCAGCGTCCGGAGATTTGGCATCAACTGTCCAATATTTTGAGGCAGTGACTGGATCCCGCAGTTTGCGAGCTCCAAAAACTGAAGGTTGAGGAAGTCGACCTTTGGTTCAAACTCCTTCAGATAGTTACCAGATAAAAACAACTTGCGAACCTCATAGGCCGATGACAGGAAACCGAGGTCAAGATGCTCATCACCGCCCTGCTCTCGTAGAGACAAGCTATCCAGATGGGGAGTACGGCTGAAACCCTTGAGCTCGACAATGCGGTTGCGGTCGGCGTGAAGGGAATGCAGGTTTGGCAGCTTGCTCACGTCCAGACTGCGAAGAAGATTGTCGCTAAGATCGAGCTGTCGCAAGCCCTCAACCGTCGACCGAACAGTAAACGTCTCCAGGCAGTTTTTCCCAAGCTTGAGCCGCGCCAGCGCCGGCACAAGCTCCAAATTACGAACAGACTTGATCTGGTTGCCGCAGATATCCAAGTCCGCCAGTCGCACCATTTTGTTGGTTGCAAAATCCACCTCTTCAATCAGGTTATCCCGCACCCGTAGCGAAAGTAATCCATCATGAGCATCCAACCCATCCAAGCTGGTAATCTGATTGTTGTCTGCCTTGATGCTTCGCAAATGCACCAGACCCTTCAGCGCCGACAGGCTCTTGACCTCATTGCCTGAAATGTCCACATACTGCAGGTTCATCAAGTGATTCCACGACGTCAATTCTGTCAACATGTTGTGTGACACCTTAAGCTGCCGCACGCTAGACGGAACGCCATCGAGATGCCCTAGTGCGTTTTTGGAGACATCCAATGTGATGAGCTTGCCGCAAAACTCATCCAACATGTGCAAGCTGCTCAACCGCTTCTCGTGCAGGTCCAGCTCTGTAATATCCTCCCAGTAAGGCTCGCATGGCTCAACCTCACTAAGTCGGTCCACGAGGTCCCGTATTGTCATGGACATGACCTTGTTGGCGCCGTCTCCGGTCATCATGTGGCGCCGGCTCATGACGTAACTAACCTCAAACCCAAATGATTGGTCCGAATTGTTGAGCGTAAATTCAGAGAGAGGGCTCAAAGACAATTTTCCAACATTTTGACCAATGACTGCGCTGTCGTCGGCTGGGATATTGAAATAGTTGTGTGGTGTATGGCCGACGATGAAGCTGAGACTAGCGCGACGTCCGTCAGGCGTCTTGTGGCTGACCATGCTCGTCTCCCCAATAATGCTGACCTGTCTCTGATCTTGGGCTGAAAGCTCAATAGTGCTGTCTTCATCCTGTTCGTCGATTCGAGACACCGGCCTCGGGATGAATGTCGTGCCGTTAGGACCAATTGGTCGGCCTCGGGTGGAGCCGTGGCTGCCGTTCTTCAAGGCCGATTTGCCAACAGGATGACGAGGAGATTTCTTTGGAGACGGCTCAGCAGATGGTGCGTGTTCGGGCAGCTGCGGGTCATCTTCCATGCTATCCAAATCCTCCGCAAGAACATCTTGGATGAAGGAAGCTACCGGTGATGAAAATGAAATAGTCATATTGCGCCTCTTAACCGAGGGAGGGTTGCTCTCCCTCTCCTCCTCCTCCTCCCCAATGCTCTGCTCTTGCTCTGGCAACTCATCCGGATCAATCTCTGATCCCTCCAGTGCGCGAGCGTCGAGTTTCTCAAACTCCTCCCGGGCCAGAGAAGCAACATTAGGACTCAACTGGCTATCAGGGGACAGCGTGACGTATCCTCTCTGTGATCGAGTCAGAGACGGACTATCAGTTGGTGTTTGCCCTGGGCTCGAGGAAGGATTGGCCTTCTTTGTTGCGCTAAGTAAAAGGTTTTGCATCTCTTTAGTTAAGTCCACGGAGAGGTCGGGAATGCTAGCAAATGGATCATCCTCGCTATCGGAAGGCAAGATGTTGCTTGTTTTGCGAGGAGTGGTTTCCTTCTTCTTGATCCAAATATTGTTTTGCTTGTCCAGGTACATGCTACCAACGCGGTCAGGAATGAGATGCGACACGCTCTCTGGCATAATAATCCTTCTCGAGTCAGATCCTCTAGAAGACCCGGTGGGATATGTACGGTTGGTGCCCACCGACGAGTGGGAAGGGTAATCACGGGTAGGACTGCCCGTGTGTTCGCGGGATGGATTAAAAGAAAGGCGAATATTTGGTGGATCACTGATGACCTCTTCGTCAGTCAGGAAAGGTAGATCCGACGACCTGCTGCGGGAATTCTCGTCAATCTGACGCTCAACCTCCATGGCGGCGCGAATAGCATCCTTTGCCAGGCCCATGGATCGCATGGACGATGAGATGATGTCGCCCATGTCACTCAGTTCTTGATACTTTCTTAAGCGGTTAATGAGCTCTGGGTCCTCTTGTCGGACCGGTAGGCGCGGCATAGGCCGCCCTTCACGGCTGGGCGGTCGAGACAGCTCCTCGTTAGTCGATTGGTACGACTCGGCATCGTCATCTTGCTGTGGGCTGGGCGCGCCATGCTCTGCTTCGGATTCCTCTACGCTGGTAAGAACGGGTGGTTTTACCTGGTTTCGGATCATGGCCATAATCTGAGCGGCCTGGTCAACAAAGTCCTGTGTCTTGATGGAGGGCTTTCGATCCCCGTCAATTGGCCCATCGCCAGGCAACGCGATGGGCTCGTCTTGGAGCGCTCGCAGAGGTGAGCTACCGGCGAAGCGTCCAATCATGTATTCTGGATCAACCGAAGAGGTTCGCGAATGGTTACGCGACGAACCCCTGCTGGATGGGCTCTGAGGCTGCAGAATAGCCCTCATTGCAAGCACAGTCGGGGTTGCCAGCTGAAAGGTACCTGGACGAGCATCTTTCCTCTTCTTTCCCATGGCCGATTGCATCTCGCGGTGCGCAGAGTCTACGCCAGCAAGGCGGTCCTCGCGACCAAAGGCAATGTCCGACCGGTGGAGCGTGCGCCGACGCTTGGGCGTAGGATCTTTGGATGGAGAAGTCCTGGGCCGCTTGGTATCGGAGCCATCACGCAATGGGGTAGCATCAAGAGCGGGTCCACCCTTGGCAGGGGCAAGAATATTGCGAATTTGACTGGAGAGCGAGAGGGTTCTTGCATGTTTACTCGAGGATGAGGACAGGGACTTGTTTCGTCTTCTGCGTACAACCAACTCCGAATCCTCTTCGGGCGAAGGTTCGCGCAGTGAACGCTGATACGTCGGCTCGTCGGGGAGATGAGCTAGTGGGTATGGAGACGCGTTTTCTTTGTCGGACGGCGACAGCTCGCCAGGGGATGCGCGTGAGACATCACCACTGAATGGGTAGCCTTCTAGATCGCCAGCGCCAAATTGGCTAATGTCTTTCAATTCGGGCGATAGGTCGAATTTGGCCGGGCTCGAGAGCACAGGCGTTGATGGCTCGGCCGGCGATGAAGAACCGGCGCGGTGCACAACTGAGGAAGCAGACTCCCGGGACACGGTCCCCGACATTCCCTCCTCGAACTGGCTGATTCGTCGAAGAAGTGTCTGGTTGGTAAAAGTATCATAGGGCCCAAAAAGCTTAAGAGGACTACCTGCGGATGGTGGTCTCTGATCGGTCGTAACCAGCTTTTTGTCGGGGCTGGGGAAAGGAGCTCGGGGCATCGAGGGGCTGAGCATGAATTTGTCTTCCGGGAATGGATTAGTCGCATCAGTCCTCACAGAGGGGAACTGCTTCGGGGTGCTGGCCTGCAATGACTCCTCCAGTAGCATTCCTGATGTGTCAATTCGCAAACCGGGGCTGAGATCACGGTAGCGGAACGAGCCATCGCCCGACCTTCCACCCCTCCGTGTGTTGATGTATCCCCCAGCCCGGTGGTACTCTTCTGTAGTATCCAAGCTTGTCTGATCGGGCTGTTCAGATGTGTCAAACGCTGTCCGAGGATCAGCTTGTGGGTCGAGGAGCAACTGATTAATTCGGAGCGCCTCGAGCTTTGACTTGAGTTGGTCTGGGGGAAGCTCAAGAGGAGCAAAATTCACTTTCCCATTGTGGTCGCTGAGTCTTCCAATGGGAATTTCGCTGAAGTCCTCATTGTGAATGACACTTTGGCCGCTCTGGGCGCTGATTTTTCGGACGTTGGCGTCATCAACTGGCAGGCTTAGACAGCTCTCATCACGGTATATCTCTGGTTGGCGCGATGGTGTGCCGTCGTCCAACCCGCTAAGCTGACTTGACTCGTCCACATTGAGCCTGTACTTGATCTCCTTCTTTGTCCTTCTTGGGCTGGGGCTAGGAGTTACGTCGTTGGGATACAGAGGCTCGTCATCTTCAAGACCGTCCAGATTTAGACCCTCCAGGGTCTTGTCGATATCACCAACAGCAACACGCTCAGGATTAGGTGGGCTAGATGGCATACTGGTCTCGTTTTGCTCCTCGAGGCTGCTGTTTTGTTCGGATGTAGAAGGGGGCTTGAACATGTCCTGGAGGCCGGTAGCGGCTGAGCAGAAAAGATCGCGCTGTTCGCCGTAGTCGACATTGCCGTAGACTAAGCGTCGCTTCCACTCAGGTGTGTCGCCTCTGCTCTTCCCGATGGAAGATTTGTTGAATTGTACTGTGTTGTGCACGACGGATGCGGTGGTGGAAACGGAAGCAGACCTACTGCCGCTGGGTCCACGTAAATGTTTTGAATCCAGAGCTGTCTTGGCGAGTCGCTGCCCTGAAATGTTGATGTGGTTGACGCTTCGCTCGTTCAGCGCGCTGGGGCTGGCACTGGCGTCGTTTGAGTTGGCGTTGGAGGTGGTCAACGGTGACCGAGGACCAAACGTCCTACGCGGTATTCGGCTTGGGGTTTCTTTGGGTTTTGTGGGCGCGTCGTCGCTTTTGAGAGGTGGGAGCTGTACGGCAGAGGTGTCTGCGGACCCAGGCTGGGAGACCCAATCCTCCGACAGCGAGTCCAGCCAAGCGTGCTCCATGGCGCCGCCTTTGAGAGAGCTTGATAGTCGAAGTGTTATTCAGCCTCCATACACTGGGTCGGTCGTTGTCGCCCGTGCGGGGTCGCGAAGGATGGTGGTGTGCGATGGTGTGTGAGATGGTGATGTTTTGCTTGTGGGAGATTTTGTTTTCGGTGAGCGCACAGGCAACTTATTGATGGAACAAAGAAAGATGCACTAGGACAAACAAAGGAACTTAGAAATTCAGAGATAGGTATGAAGGCCGGCGCAAACCTATAATCGAAAGGCATCCGGAGGTTGAAGCGCGCCAATGTTTACTTTACTCGAAACGACCATTTGAACAACAAGCCTGCAAGCTGCAATGTGTGCAGGGATCACGCACCCACAAACTGGGGAGCGTTGTTGTGCCAACGGATCCGTTGGGGCCCACAGGCAGCGCAGAGTTTGGTTCAACTTATTGTGAAAAAGAAATGTTCCAAACAAAGGCGGTGTGCTGTGAACAAATACTTGGATGCGCTTCAACCCTTTCTTCAAAGACTGTAGCAGCTGTATTAAGTGCTGGTATGGCTGATTGCCACGTATATGTATGCAGATGCAGGAATCTGCAAAACCAGTACGGAGTGCAGACACGCTGTCACGTGATGCATGCAGCCAATGAAATTTTTGGTCCCAATCCTGCTTGGATGCTTTTCGCGAATCTGGTGAAACGTTAGCACGGTCAAGTGTGAATAAAGCCACCCTAGAGCTCCACTTCCGCGCAGTCTTATCCATATTTTCGCCGCTGATCTGTTAGATGCGTGCCTTGTCCAAATTGGAACATGGCTCGTAAATTTTGTTTTTATCTAAATCAACATTCAAAAGAATATCCACTCTTTGCCGTCTGGTGCGGGGGTTAGATGAAACGCACACTTGGGTGGGTAAGTTTTTAAAATTGACCTGTGCTTATCTTTGCCAAGTGATGGAATACCATGTTGCACTCACCATGTTTAAACGCGACGTTAGGACAACAAAGTTCCAATTCTTGGCTCACCACTACCGTAATAGAGGAGTGTCTACAACATTGGCGAGCTGAGCTATATGATCTCCCTGAAAACCGTTGAGAATGGATATGGCGCTGTATCATCAAGACCGTCGCTCCCGTGCAATCTGCGGCTCACTACACCTGCGCCAGCAAGAATTATTTGTTTAAATAAAATCAAATTAATAAAGTAGTCCATTGCACAGTAAACCAATAAACAGAAATTAAATAACCATAACTTTATATAAATTATTTTATTTAACATTCCTGTCCATGCGAATGGCTTAGAATATGGATGCAGCAGCAAAATTCGCTGTAAAAATTATTTAATCATAACGTCGCATTGGACACCCCGCCGAACAAGGCATGGGCAGGCTTTAAGAAAGATCAAACTTACCGAGCACTGGAATCGACCTAAAGAACGCTCGCACCGCAATCGTGGGCTCAGGTGACAGGTCTGGGTCAAGATGCGCTGTGATGACTGGTAAAAGTAATGAGAAATGAATACAGCCTTGATGAGATTCGTGACACAGGCTTCACAACATAAGTAACGCAGATGTTATATTTATTTCTGGTATTCTGAATAAGTGATCGGTCAAGATCTGCTGTTCATCCATACCAATCAACCCAGTTTCCCATCAGCGCTGCCTGGGCGTTGTTGTTCCTACCAAACATGCCGTTGTCGTAATCGGGATGAACTGTCTGCTGAGCATCCTACAACAACAATTCTCCTGCACATTGCGCAGTAAGAAAAAAAAAGAATGGGATTTTCATAAAACATTATCTCACTCATTGGTGCATATTGCGTATGAATAATGGACATGTAGCCACATGACTATATCTTGGGCTCATGAATGGCCAGCGAGAGAAATGAGACGGTGGGCGAGAGAGACAATGTACACATAAAAAATCAGGAAACCCCTAGTTTACCCTACGGTGGATAACAATACTAGGGTCCATACATGGGACTAAACTATTTTCTGCTACGGAATTCATCTGCCTGCGATAAAGTGTGGCTGCAATAGACGCGCCGCCAAAATAGCTGAGTATCTAAGTCGGCACCATTTGATGAGCTCGTAACTCCAGGCAATGATGCACTTAACGAGACCAAATAAATAAACAGGTGCCTTAATATGGTACCCAGCATGCGGAATAAACATTTTAACACGTGACAAGATTGCTGGTGAATGCATCGGGATACATTAACATATTGCGCCTACCCTAGTGGCTTTCAACGCCCCGCCACATAACTTAGATGCCCAAAACATCAACATGGTAAAGGGTCAGAGAAAGTTGATATCGAAATTAAACCATTTATTTTTCGGTTGTTTATTTATGTATATTTTCATCAATTTTTATCAGAAACTTATGAAATGCGTTGTTAGGTTGAAGGGTTGCAGTGCTTCAAGGCTTGGATTGTCCACAAAATAATTTTATCAAGCTCTCCCACGGCAGCCCATTTAGCCAACGGTCCTACAAACATGAACAGGCGCGTTACAGTCCAGTGTTTGCTGCTGATGGGCCCTAGGCTGCCACGAATGCGGTCAAGTAAACTAGGGCTCCGGTTGTCGGGTTAACGAAGGAACGGAATCACGTGATTACGCGAGTATCCATTTTAGCAGACAGCAATACTGGCTGGCACTGACGCCATTAGTGGGCATGAGAAGCGCTTCCCGACTTGCGACGTTCTCTCTCTCGAATCCCTGTCATTCTTTCGCTCCTTTGAACGCTGCCATAGTCCTCTCATCGCTGGACCATACCATATATGTCTGAGGTGCCACCATGTCGCGTGTTGAGGGAAAGGCAGAAGAGCCGGTGATAGGATGGGAACAAGATACGATATATTGTGAAGCCGCATGCGACCCCGAAGACGTTCTCTACGAAGGATCCGACGACGAAGAGTATGACGACCCGATTTCTCGACGGCTACGATACGAGGCTGCAGGCCAGAAGTTCCTTGACGGACAGCCCCCATTCATCCTCACGGCCACGCTTCAGGGGCCCTTCGATAGCGCTTCGACATGGGTCAACCCTTGGCGATCGAAACACCGTACATCTGGGACTGCAAAGGGCGAAAGGCAATCCCCTCGAAAACTGGCAAAAAGCCTAAAACACCAGCGAAATACGTCTGTCCCTGAGACACAGTTTGGTCAGCACGATAGCCTAGAGTGCCACCTCCCAAGCCCCGAGAGCGTCAAACAAGTGCCCCTTGTTGCTGGACACCCTTTTCTCGAGGATGACGAGTTGTCTATGGTTCAAAGATGGAGGAACGCCGTGCCGCATGTGGCCAAGGATGGCTTTTGGGCAACAACGCCAAAGGGGACTATGTCAGACAGAAAGCGGAAGGCCAAGGGGTCTGAATGGCTCAGAAAACTAGCAAATAAGCGACGACGAACAGACTTTATGGAAACAGACTCCATGGGCACACCAGTTCCCAAACAGCCAACATCTTTACGTGGAGAAAATGATGCCTTTGATACCTTCGCCTCATCCTTTAGCAGCCTCCCGGATCGTCTTCCATCGTCAATCACAACTGCACGTACTTTGCGCAGACACGAGAGTGCCGACAATGTGCAAGGCAAAGGAGACGACGAAGAAGAAGATGAGCTCAATGACTCGCTCACTGTTTCCTTCAGCAGTGCACCCACCCGCTTGGGATCACCAAGAAAACGCACATCGCCAAGAAAGAGTCTCAAGACGCGTGCTGTGTATGAAACGGCCAAGGATTCAGAGGACGAACTCTCCCGAGATGAAATTGCCGCCATTAAGGCCGCGGCAACTTTGTCTTCTCCTGTGTCTCAGAACCAGCTTTCCCAGCCACTCCCTCGAAGATCGCCCCGCCATGTCTTGACTCGACGTATTCTTGAAAATCAATCCCCAAGTCGAAGGTCGGCACTTGGAAGATCTGTTGTGGAAACGGACGAATTTGAAGAATTGAGAAGTGCCGGTGAGGAGAATCTAGCAACTCAAAGAGACGGGAGCTTCTGTTACAAGATGGGAGTGAAAAGTGCCAAGGATAAGGGCAATAAGACCGAAAAGCACTCAGAGTCTTGGTCAGGAATTTCCAACTCGGGAGAAGGATTTGCAGCGGAAGTTGGCGAGACCCAAGATATATCCACAGAACTCACGGATTCGTCGGGTCCGGATGCTGATATTGCCATTGCCCCTGAAAGCGATACCATGGAAGTAGACAAAGATGCGACATCAAGTGAGTTGTCATCAATGGCAAGTGAAGATGTTGGAAAGCTTGACACCGTCGCCGAAGACAAGTCCGACATTAGTACGGCCAGTGATTCAGAATCATCGAGTGCCCCAGATACAGGGAGCGAATCCTGCCCTGAGCCCGAACCCAACAATAGTAATCAGGCTTCTAGTGCAGTGGACATTGCAGAACAAGAAGCTGTCGATATCCAAATAGCCTCCGAGAATAGCCAAGGTGGCTTGAGACAAGACCGTTCACAAGGAAACTGTCACAGTTCCTCGGCAGAGTTAAAGGGGCATGATTCTCAAAATGATTCTACAGGAAACGGCAGTTCAGAGTCGACTTCGGAATCTGAAAGTGATGACACGAGGAGTATGTCGTCAGAAGTTTCAGAGCCCGCGCCCCCTCAACCTGCCGTCGAGAGGTCGCATTCGCTTCCTGAGCATTTGGGATTACTGAAGTGCTCGGTAAAGCGATTTATCCCAAAGGCGTCTTGGGCGAAGCTATCACAGACAATCGGGCAAAGTAGTTCATCTCCTACGAGAATACCTTCATCCCCTGCAAGAATAGCTTTATCACCTGCGAAGATGGCTTCATCACCAGCAAAAATTGCTTCAACTCCGGCAAGGATGGCCTCAACTCCTACGAGGATAGCTTCGACACCTGCGAGAAAGGCCATGACATCGCCCATTACCGCAGACAATCTCGCCAGTGAGAAACAATCTACGATTGACTCAGAACAACCTCCACAGCTGCCATCATCAAAGACACTACTAGCCGAGAATAGCAGCGTCGAAACGCCCCAGCCATCGGAAGCAATTGCAGATGCCCGCCCTAGCTCGGAGTCCAGCCACCAGGTTTCATCAACATCTCAGCCATCCAAAAGCCAACAAACCTTGGAACAGGACAAATCTGCACCGGCTACTGATCAAGACCTTGTTCCAGCTTCACAGCAGAGTCCTTGGGCACGCACACAACTTTCACAATACGCGACACTGGAGATGAAGGACCTCCCGCAGCAAGAGTCAAGCCTCGGTACGCCGGAAAGGATGGATGCCTCCTCCTTGGCATCATCAGATGCTCAAACCCCTTGGGCAAATGTGTCTACTACCAAGCTGCCAATGGCACCTCCACTTAGTGTACGAAATAATGGCAATGTAAACCCACTGTCAGCGTTACATACAGTCAATACGACATGTTCTATTTCGAGCCAGGTGCAGAATGAGGTCTCCTCCACCACGCCGGCCATCTCACCGGCCGTGGCACCGCCGAGGCCATCAACTCCCGAGCCCCAGTTTTCGTTCAAGTCGATGGCCTCCTTTATGTCGCCGTCGCCAGAGCGTCGTCCTCGCAGCAACAACAGGCGAGCCGCGTGGCCAGACTCGGGTTCGCGATTGCCCAGCACCCAAGGCATCCTCGCATCTGCAACCAAGAATCCCTGGAGCGCCGATGTCTCGCAGCGCCGCGTGTCATGGGCGCCACTGCCGCATGAAATGTCCAGCCCGGCGGCCACGATCGGGGTGCCATCGCCAATCGAGACCCGGACCAGGTGCGCATCGCCACCGCCGACGACGCCGATTGCTGAACTGCCGACGTCTGAGGATGCCAAGTTCCACGACCACTTCTCTGCTGTGGCACGCCGATCCGGCAGCTCCACAGCCGCCAGCAGCATGCGGCATCGCCTCCTGCCCACCGCCTCGCAGCGCTCCCTTGCAAGCCCTGCTCCTCAAGCCATGGCCGAGACGTTCCTGGCCGCCGACCTGCTCCAGAAGCCCACCAGCTCCACCATCGACACATGCGAGGACACCGCTGGCATGGATCGCCCTGGCGAGTGTTCTCAAGAGTCGCAGGAACCAATGGACATCGTGGAGGACGTCATGCGCGAGATGGGAGACTATCTGGGCACATGGGATGTGGATATGGAACTAGACTTGGCCCGCAAAGACGGTGGCATGCAGACGCCCCAGTTGACACAGAGCCCGTGGTGAGAAACTCACGTTCTTACTGGAACCGGTCTAGAGATTTGACTTTTTTTTCTCATTTCTCTATTTTTCTTTTTTTTACTTTTGTTTTCTCTTGATTGACCTGTTTTATCTTACACTCTCCTGTAATCATACCCGTGGAGCATTGACAGGACGACGTTGGTCGTTGGCTTGTGAGCACTAGTTTGACATTTCACCTGTATCCCAAAGCATTGCGGCTCGGCAGACGAGTTAAAAAGGAGTTCAAGGGGGGTGGTAGGGTGGGAAGGAAGGCGAGTTACAAGGACAGGGAGACTTGCAGGAAACACGACATGGAACGACGCATGGTGAATCTAATGAATGGGGAGCACGGCGTTACAGTAGTGAAGCAATGAAAAGATACCTCGTTATCGTTTTTTTCCTGTTCAGAATTAGAAGCTCGCAACCGACGGCGCCTCCGGGTAGTATTCCGGTGGGTTGAAGATGATCAATTTGAGGGTAAAGGATACCATCCTTCAGACACGTCCACGGCACCGGGAGCAAGGCCAGGCACATCCGCTCCATTCACTGGTCGTCAGGGGCCAACCACCCTGACGGCGCAGCTCACCTGTTGGCCACCCCCGTGTTGGCCTCAATCAGTCCCGCACAAGAGCCATGAGCGCGCTCGGGGCCATGTGATTTGTCGAAACGTTGTTTTGGCAACCAGCTAGTCCGCAATGACGGAATCTCGCCCTGGATTTCTGCTGGCGGGGGGGCTCGGGGACTTGGCTGAGTTTCTGACAGTCCCCTTTGTGGGATTTGCGGGTTTTCCTTGTTTCTCGACTATGTGAACATGGCTCAGAAAGGAACAAAAAGGAAGGGCGCGGGAAATACACACACGCCCCCCCTTTAATCCGTCCATCCATTCTGATCCGGGAAGTATTTCAAGGTGTGGCGACACTAAACGGCGAGGCTTGAGGCCCGCGTTCCGGATCCTGGGAGCACATGGCCGCAGGGACTGTCTTCTATGGACGGTTTCAAAAAAGGGCATTTTAAAAAATAGAAAAAAATTTAAAGCTTCCTTGCGGTGAGGCTCTCTCGGTGCTTCGGTGAGGCATAGTTTCCGACGTTATTGGCCACGGTCAAGGATCTGCGGAATGAATCGTCAGGTCAATCCCTGAGCGCAGGTTTCTGGAACCGCAAGGGGCGGTGGCCACAGAGCAAGGAGGTTTCTATCAATAGTTGTGACGATCTGCCACAAGAACATGGGGGTGGAAACGAAGTTGCCTGGTATCTCGTCCTGGATATCTCGGGGGCACGGCCGCGGAGCGAAGAGTGGGCCCTTTGTCCATCCAGTCCGGTTCCGGGACGGCATGCCTGCGCTGAAGCCGAGAGCTCATTAGTCAATCCGGCCAGCGCAATGACTGGTTGCAATGCTTGCGCGGGTGCGAGAAGCGAGGTGTGACGTGCAAGCAAACCGTCCCCGTCTTGGGCTGGTGGTGATGAGCAGCGGACTGGGGTGCGTGCTGCAAAACGACCCCGTCACCGCGTCACCTCATCATCCCATCAAGAGGGTCGAACGACATTGGGGAGGTGCCAGCGAGGAGCATGGACAGGTGTCTCTCCCCCTCACCGGGGAGGCCAAAGGAGATGGCCGGCGCGATGGACCGTCCTGGACATGGTTGGACGGATCTTGGTCGAATGGTCAGCTTCGGCGTTTAGACTCTAGAAGCAGATGAGAGAAGAGAGATCTATGATGGGGTCCTCTTTTTTTTTTCCCCTCTCCCACTCCTCTCCATCTCATGCTAGTCTCAAGGCTATCCATAACGGTGGGATATCTAGCTGTGACTCCAATGCATATCACACACGACCGCCTCCTCTTGTTGGGGGTAAAATTTGCTGCATCCGACCCCCCCCCCCCCAAGCACCATTGGGGCCGGGGCTTTAGGCTCAACGATCTCGATGGCTCACTTGAGACATTGAGGCAAACGCAGATGCACACTTGGCTCCGTGTCTCAAGGGACATTAGGTTCAGCAGGGGGTCAGTCATGTCGGTTGGCAGCTCTGAGGGCGCTGGATAAGAGTCTCTCGAGGCACGTTGTCGCTCGGCGGATCGCGATTGGCCGTTGCGGCTCGGTGGGTGATATGCACATCTCCAAGCCCGAGCATACCTGGGACGAGACATAATGTCTCGCTCAAAAGTCGGGGTAGACGCGGCGCTGATTCGATTGGACGACAGGGCCAAGGGCTGGCTCGTCCAGGGCGCAACAGCCCTCGGATCTCAATGTGGGCAAGGGAGATGGGGTTTTAGTCCGGACGATGGTGGTTTGTTTTAGCTTGCAAGTAGACCACGGGATGGGACGTGCCGCTCGTGCTTGCTCGACACGCTGTAATTGTCGTCCCGGCCGGGGACGGGCAACAATCCCGACACATCCGGGTGTCAAGAGACTGGCTCTGGAACAATAGAATTCGCAATGCTGGTATGGAATATTTCTCTCGTCGTGGTGGTGGTCGGGCCACCGGGGGGAGGCGGGAGGTGGTGGTGATTAGCACCGGGGGGCCCCTGATGTGGGTGTAGGGTAAATACCGGGGCTTATACTTGATTGTCAAAGGGTTGCAAAATGCATTGTACCTGTCCTGTTCGCCGTCTCGTTTCAATGGCGCACTGCAGCACGAGTATGAGCAAGAGAAAGGGGAAGATTGCAACATATGAGCAAATAACTGCGGATCCCAGGCTGCAGCGCAGTTCGGTTGCGCCGTGCCGTGCTGTGTACTAGAACTACAACTGCAACCGCGAAACCGTTGCGTCAATCTTGCAGAGCCAAGAGTCTGGCTTGGTCTGGGCGTGTTCGCTGCTCTGCTCTGATGCAGGGCTTGATGGCCTCGATTCGGTCTTTCACACGCAGCTTGGCCGGCCTGCATGGCATTCATCGCCATGGCCTTGAGATGGCATGGCATCAGATGCACAGTATGCGCCAAATGCTGATTAAAGCCACGCCCCTCAGACCCTGGACCCTGTGTCTGGGACGTGGTGGCGGTGGGTGGCTAGGGCCCTCTGACAAAAGAAAGTAGTAATAATCAATTCATTTTCGTACCTGGGCGTAGGAACGGAATCAGCACTGTAGCGAAATGATGATAGCACAGGCGCGACGGTCGGCCTCTTGGCGGAAGTTGTGCTCTCTCTCTCCCCCGCGCACCTGAGGGTCAGCAAGTGCCGGGAGCCATTCAACACCGGGGGAGGGACAACGTGCCAATGCAATGTCTATCCAGCCATTGTGTCATGACGAGATGATGCGCTGGCAGTGATGATGGCATTGGCTGGCATAGCCTGATTCTAGCTCAGAGAAGTGAGAGGCCTGGGCTGGGAGACGGAAGACTCGGTCGGTCAATGTGTCAAGGGAATGTGCAAGAGCCCGGCGTGACCCAATGGCTCGATGCCGTGTGCGGATTGAGCATATGTATGTGTGTGTGCGAGGGTGCGAGGGTGCGTCTGCGTGTGCGGTCTGCGTGCAACAGTGTGCGCACGCCGACGCGGCGGGCCAATCCGCAGCCATGACAGAGGACCGGAAGCCGGGTAGCCAGGCGTCGATCCGATCCCAACGTCGGTCGAGCTGGCGAGCGAGCGATGGGCGGCGGCGTAGCTCGGCACCACTGAGTTTGCAGCCAAAAACTTATTGGGGAGGAGAATGCCTGACCTTATCACCATGTCATGATTTTGGCCGCATTTGGACCGTCACATGATGGCTCCCAAACGGTTGGTGGGCAGCCCCGCACTAGTCCTATCCGGGGCACCGTTAGGGATCTGGCCTCCACCACTACGTGACCACAGATAGCCATGATGGAGATAGTTAGTCGGTGCGGGCCGCAGCCAGAAGCGCGAGGAATCACAGCGGGGACGGCGCGATAAGGGCGACGAAGACCAAGGAAGCAGAGAAGACGCCAGCCGAGAGCGTGCCAAGTGCCGCCTGCCACTCTGTGTCATGCGCCGAGAAATTGCAACAATACGGCACACAGCGGCACACAGCGAGGGTGGGATCAGCGCTGTTGATTTTAGGCTGGCCAATCATGGCCGCCAATTGGTCAGACCGAGAAATGTTTACCGGGCTTGCCACGGGTTATTTTTTTTTTCCTTCTAAAATATGATCTCATGACAGGACGGCCCTCGCGAATGACGACTTTGGAGGCATCGCGCCAAGGGTCGGACAAAGGGGAGAAGGGTTAGGTAAGAACAAGAGACGAGGCGCCTGATTTCCCTTGGGACATGGCCACGGCGGAAGCCCCGTCGCTGATGCAACCTGGATGGAGCGCGTGAGGTGCGAGAGCCAGAGAGTATGGGGCCGGACATCGAGCCCAAGCACAAAGAGGGAGCTCGCGACAACTGTCGTCGCCTAGGGAGGGGCCTTTCGGGGGGGCCAAGGCGGGTCGGGGGGGCTTGATGGGCAGCGGTGCGAGAGGTGGCCATGATAAGGTCATGCATGGGGGATCTGACGCTTGCTGCCGATGTGGATGTGAATGTGGACGCCGGTGGGTGCGGAGAGTCCGAAGCGGGACACGACTGGGCAGGGCCGCAGAGCACGCAACTTGGCGCGCATACAAAACAGATGAGACGAGGCCGTGCCGTGCCTTGTGCTTTGTGCCTCGCGATAAAGGCCGAAAGGAGGGAGAAACACGACGATGCGATGTCATGTGTCGCCGACTCGATTGGCAGAAACACGGTTTCGTGCAGCGTGCACTGCGCATGTAATGTACGTGCGCACACTTACAGGACAGACAAAGAGGTGCCGACGCAGCATCCGTGTGTGTGTGTGTGTGAATCGGTGCCCCGTCACACCAGACTATGGTCGCTATGGTTGATGGGTTGACGGTTGGATAGGGACTGACCCAATTGGCATGGGCAATTTCAAAAGGGGCCTGAGACAGGCCAACCTAAATCAAACCTCCTGGCCATGGCACTTTTTCGATGATGTGCGTTTTGCGATGCAGTGACGGCCATGCCATGACCATCATGATCAGGACACGCCCGTCGGCCGTACTCCCCACGTTTTGCTGTGTCGCCCTACACCCCCTCTCCCCTCTCCCCTATCCCCAAATTATCATTCCCCCTCTCTCGTCAACTACCGTCTGCGAGGCCACACGGTGGCAGCACATGGCAGCAAATTGGCCATGACTCTGCGGAGCAATCGGCCAGCTATTCCCAATCCTCACACCGGTAGCGCACAAGGAAGCTTTGGAGCTTTCCCCGCCTCAGCTATATTGTTAGTATTGGACGCGAGATAACAGCCATGGCAAGCCGCTGCGACGGCACGTGGTGGAGAGCTGGGCTCCCTGCAGGCCGGCCTCTCTGTCAGCCAGCACGAGCGACGACGACAATTGATCCATGGCATTGATTAGTGGCCCCACTAGCCGTGTGTTAAATGAACTGTCAATGACATTGATTGTTGATTGCTGATTACGCGAGTGCACGGAGTGAGGCGTGCGTCACGTCAAGGATAGCGACAGTAGCAGTCGACGATGTAGATGGAAACAAAGCGAGTTGAGTGCTGGGAGCAGCACGGGAAACAAGCCCCCCCCGGCTGTCGCAGCGAATGCCGCCATCCCAAACACCCGGAATCTTCTGGGCCTGCGCCTCGCTGCCATCCCTGTCGGTGCGCAACTCACGTCCAGGGCTTCAGGTTGCGTTTGCTGGGAGGGCTCCCGGGGGGGCGGGAGAGAGCCACTAGAACCCCGCGAAACGCCCCTGTGGCAGCTTGCGCGCGGTGACGGCCTCGCCTGTCGCCCTCGCCCCGGGGGCCCGACGCAAGCTGAGCCTGGTTTCGACCCAAGATTGACAATGGAAATTCCCCTGGCGCGTGAAACTGAGGCCAGGCTGTCCAGGGGCAGGCAAGGCACCGGCTTGCAGTTCGAACTACTGTATGTACGAGAGCATCTGCGCTGCACAGCCCGCCTCGCTGCCATGTGCCCGGGCGTATGCCGGGAGCAAGCGACGGCGAATGGCAGCGGTTCCAGCCCAACCGCGCCCAGTCGAGCCCAGCGCGGTGCCTGGAAGCCTCGGCAGACAGCAATTGAGTTGAGAGCAGTTGTCATTGAGCAGCAGTGATGAGCAGGCATTTTTCCTCCTTTGTGCTATGCTACGTCGTAGAGCCATCATCATGAATTGCTGACTACAGGATACATACATACACACACACACACACACACACACACACACATACAGACAGACAGACTACAGACTAATTAGTACGCATTGTCCGTATGGCAGATGGTGCGACTGCACTCACTCCCCCTGGCGCAAACACCCCCCGGTGCCCTTAATCGCAGTAGCTCCATACAGTGTTTGACTGTATTTCTCTTGCTTCTTCTCTCGCTCTACCTAAATTCTCCTCATCATCATGATCCATAAGCGGACATGAAGAAAAAAAAAAAAACTGGCCACTGGCGCCCCCCCTCACGGCCATGCGATGCCACATTCACCGTCCCTTTACCTTACCTTACACCGTACTCTCATAAAAGTGGAGGGGGGCAAAAAAGTACGGGACTTGGCCGCCCGGGCCTTTTTTTCCTGGTCATTCTACAGGGGATTCAAGGACCACGGGGACCCAGCGAGGTGGTCCAGTTAGCGCCTGCTGCATTGTACTACGACGAATCAACCCTCCGTCTTCTCTCACACGCGCACCTGTCCGGACTCTCACCTTTATTCTTCTTTTCTTCCCGCCTTTTTGCTCGCTCTGCTGTGCCAGCGACCAATGTCGACCGAATGCCCTGCCCGAATAGCGAGACGGAAAATGCTGCAGCAGATGCCGCTCCGAGCATGTGTGTGCCACTCGATGCAAGCAGCCCAGCAGCCGCGGCGGCGCCAGAACTGCCCCCGGCATCTCATCATGGCCATGACGGCGGCACAGGCTCAGGCTCTTGCTCAGGCACAGGCACAGGTTCAGGTTCACAGCCAGGCGCCGACACAGGTCCAGCGATGGGCACAGGCGCAGGCGCAGGCGCTGTGGCAGGTGCAGACACTGGGGGCGAGCCACTGAAGCCGCTGCTGGGCCACCCGCTGGAACGGCCACTGCCAACACCCCGGGGCGAGTCGCAGGGCTCCAACACCACCCCGGCACCCGCTGACGCTGGGGCTCCAGTTCCAGTTTCCATTCCCACTCCCACTCCCACTCCCTCCGCTTCCCGCACTCCCTCTTCCGTCACCACCACTCACACTCGCACTCCCACCACCTCTTCTCCTCCAGCCAATCCTCCCACCAACGTGCCGTTCCAGCCCGCGTCCGTCCCCGTCCCCGCGTCCTCGTCCTCGTCTGCCTCCCTGCCCTCGGTCGCCCAGTCCTCACCCTCGCCCTCTCCCTTGCCCTCGTCCCTCTCCGGCAGCGTGCCCTCACCCATGCCGGTCCCCACGCCGGTCCCAGCACACCGTGGTGATGCCAACCCCGGCGACTCAGACGTCAACTCCAGCAATAAAAAGCCCCGAGGCCCCGGCCCTCTCCCGCGCCAGTCTGGCCCATCTCTCCTCTCACAGGCCTTGGCTTCGGCGCGCGGCATACCCCCTCCTATAGCCACCTCTCCTGCTTCTACACCTCTTGCACCTGCATCTTCCACTACTGCTGCTACTACTGCTGCCGCTACTGCTCACCTCTCTGGCCCAAGGCAGCCCAGACAGAAACCACCGACGCCCACAACTCCAACCACTCCCGTCTCTCCCACGACTGTGCCGATCCATTTAGCTACCTCCTCCTCCTCCGCCGCCGCTCTCCCTTCGCGACCTGACCGAGACACGACCTTTGCCAATTCTCTCCCTCAAAATGTCTATGCCCAGTGCGGCGACCACAGGCCGCTGACAGGAGCCGCTGCCCAATCTATCGACATGACCGCTTCCGCCGCTGTTGCCACAATGACCACGCTCGCCCCCCGGGAGGCGGCGAGCGTGCCCTCTTCATTTACACATTCGACACTTGCTAACCTTCGCGACTTGGTGCTCGAGCACCGCCACGACCTGGACATCTCTCGAGGACGATCCTCGGCCTCCCTTGACATTGACCGCAACGGTCATTCTTACAACAACCACCGAACCCACTCAACCGCAACCCAACCCGACGATTCTACTCCTACGCAGTCTGATTACCCCGGATTGAAGCACCCCACAGCACCTCTGAGACACGACGATGGAGGAAATGATCATCGGCAGGCCCATTGGTCGAAGGCCCCCCCCCACTGGGTCAACATGCCATCCGAAAAGAGGGAGAAGATTTGGTCAATTGGTGCGGGTGAAGGAGACGAAGAGGACGGCCTGGTTGAGCAATCGGTTGCGGAGGCAATGGCCGGCGTCGAGCCCAATGGAAGGAGCCGCAAGTCCAGCTACAGTCTCAGGTTCTTCAAGGAAGGCCTACCAATTGAGGAAAAGACCCGCAGAAAGGAATCCAAACATGCCAAGGACAAACTTGCGTCCACTACGGAGGAAGTCGGTGAGTCCAACAACACGGCCGCCGCTAAGCTGGCCGCTATCCGCTTGCGGCCTGAAGACCAGAGCCCCTCTCAACCTGCTGGCACGCAGCAGGACGACCCGTATGCGGATGAACTGCCAATTCTCAGCACGTCGCCCGACGAGGATTACTTTACCGTCGCCCCCAGAATTTCCACTGGGGACAGGGAAATGCCACCCGCTTGGGCGCAGGTGCCAAAGTCGCTGCCTTCAGATGGTCACGCGGCAGCTAAGACGGCGGGGACTCCAGGTTTGGTGGGGCCGACCCCGGTTGTCAATGCCGACGCCGACGGTCGAGCCGAACGGGTGGAGGCACGACGGAAGTCAGGTGACAGCTCTGCATCTCACGACGATGGAGAGGCAGACGAATCAGGCGAGGAGAAGATCTCGTCGGCCGTTTTCCTGCCCCACCAGGAACTGCCGGAATCTGGCGTAGGCGAGACAAACCAAGATCGGGCCGCTGCGCGGTTAACCCGGACGCGGTCCCTCTCTCAGAGTAAGCAGCACCCATGGCTCGTCAAGGCCGATGAGCCCGAGCCCGAGATTGAGATTCAAGAGAAGGATGAGGCACCGTATGGGCTCAATCGCCTCCCATCCCGCGAGAGCCTTGTCCCGCGACGCGGGGAATTCGCCGTCGAAAAGCTCGACGAGTGCCCCTTTGTCGAAGATGAATCTGAAGTGAAGAACGCCGTCGCGCCCATTCCGCCCCACGCCGTGACTACGTACGAAGACATGCATGTCCATGAGCACCAGCACCACAACCCAGAGCCCCTTGAAGCCATCGAGCTCATCCCGTATAAGCACCAGGTCGGCGGTCACACCACTCTGTGGCGCTTCTCCCGCAGGGCTGTCTGTAAGCAACTCAACAATAGGGAAAATGAGTTTTACGAGACGATTGAGTGCTACCACCGTGAACTTTTGCCATTTTTACCTCGGTACGTTGATGAAAAAACAAAAATCCCCCCTAGAACCAGATTTTTTTTTCTGGGGTCGCTATTGTTTCCCTGTTTCAAATTGCCGATGAAACAGGTCCCCTTGGCCTTGCAGGATCTGGCAGCTAACAACATATTTAGATATATCGGTGTCTTGAATGTCACCTTTCAGAAACAGAGTCGCCGGAAGAGTGTTTCCAAAAAGGACGATTCGGCCGCGGCAGAGCGGAAGAAGGTCCAGGAACAGGCAGCCAACCGCCATGAGTCGGAGAAAGGAGCAATCAAGGCCACTCACGGCAGAGTCATTAGTCAATCCCTGGCCAACAGCAACATCCCAATTCCCACTGTCACATTCGACGACAACAAACATATTCTTCCCCGCAATTTGCTCCAGCCTACCCCACTTCCAGATTCCTTCCGGCGTCGAAGCATCTCCACAACCCATGTCTCTACCAATCTGGAATCCGAAGTCCCATCCCGCCCGCCCATGGACGAGAGGCCAAACAGCTGGGGCGCCACTACGGTCAACAAGCGCCTGCGGAACGAGGTGTTTAATGATGCTTTCCTGAAGGAGCCTGTCGAGATCCAGCGACACCGTCGCCCTCACCAAAGGTCGATTCCGCGACCGACCCTGCAGCGCCTTCTGCGATCTTCCAACTCGGACCCAGCCCTGCTGAGTGCTCGCGACTCAGGATTTTGCGAGGGCGAGTTGACAATGTCCGAAAGCGAACCGAGAAACCAGGCCGTGGACGGGCAACAAGATTCTCTATCTGACCCGGACTATGTGCAATCCGAACCTGACAGAAATGAGCCTGAGGAGATCAAGGACGTGACCGGAACGAGTGCCCCCGAACCGGAGACCATGATGATGAACCCCGTGGGATCCAAGAAGAAGCGAAGGTACTCGGCTGGTGGACTCCGACGAAAGCCTCAAGATGTCAGGGAGTCCCGGGGTGATCTCAAGTACTTTGAAGAAGCCGATGACGCAGGTTACAAGGGCGATGGGGAGGACGCACCAGCTTCAGAACCGAAGCGCGTCACGCCCCATGGCTCTCCGAGAACGAATGGCATCAAGGAATTCATCCCCGCCCCTGAGCCGACGGATTCCGCTTACAGCTCTGGCGTCACGTCCGCAATGCCCAGCCCATCAGCCGAATTCAAGAAGATCCCCCGACCTCTGAACCCCAAGGAAGCCAAGACGCAGCGTCACCGGGTCGAATACTTTTTGCTCCTGGAAGATCTGACGGCAGGCATGAAGCGGCCGTGCATGATGGATTTGAAGATGGGCACTCGACAGTACGGTGTAGAGGCGACTCCCAAAAAGCAAAAATCGCAGCAAGAAAAGTGCCGCACCACGACATCATCTGAGCTAGGTGTCCGCATTTGTGGCCTCCAAGTGTGGAATGCCAAGACAGAGACGTACGACTTCCAGGACAAATACTATGGGCGCAAGCTCAAGGCTGGCGATGAGTTTCAGGGAGCACTTCAAAAGTTTCTATACAATGGTTTGGACCTGCACAGCATTCTTCGCCACATCCCTGTTGTGTTGAAGAAACTTGATAAACTGGAGGAGATTGTGCGTGGACTGCGAGGATATCGCTTCTATGCAGCCAGTCTTCTCATGTTCTACGATGGAGATACATCGGAGGACACCACTACCGACTACGAAACTATGTACGAATCGACAACGGACTTTGCGACGGACACTGAGGAAGTGACCCGAAGGTCTAAGAAGAAGAATAAGCGCGAGATTGATTTCAAGATTGCCGATTTTGCCAATAGCGTGACACCCTTTGACAAGATTGACGAAAAGCCGTGCCCGCCCCAGCATCCCAACCAGCCGGACGGTGGCTTCCTCAAAGGACTGCGCAGCTTGAGGCGATATTTCCTCCAAATTCAGCGAGACGTGAGAGAAGAGCTGGGACTCGATCCTCGCGGACGACTATCCACCCCCCTTGATCATCTCCAAGAGATCGACGATGACGAGGGGATGGTCAGCGTTTGATGATGTGTCTTCGATTCAATGATGACGGGAGTTTGATACCCACGCTTCTTATTTTTTATCTTTTTAATTTTATTTTGGAGCCTGCGTGTTTTACTTTTTTTCTATTGTTTTGGAATGTTGTCTTATCTTCTTCCCCCCTCTTTGTTTACTCCTTGTTTCCTTTTTCCAATCCTTCTTACGGGCGGTCTGTCTGGAGTTTAAAAGGGCTCTTTCCCAAGAGGAATGAGCGAAACGAACGAAACAGCCAACGTTGTTAGGACACGTGTCTCATGACCATTTCACTTTTTTCCCTGTTTGTCGGAAACAAAAAACATACCCTGCATCGATTTTGGCGCAAAGCGAAGGAGGGGGACGTGTTTGTTTGGGCGGACCCAAATGGAGGGTTTTCAAACTTGATTGATTTGATTCTATGGTGATTGATTGATTTTGTTTTTTTGGACTCGTGAGACTGTGGTCTGAGGATGAGGAAGAAGGGGACGAGGGGTACATGTTTTCGTCTTTGTCTTTGTTTTTTTTTTTTTTTTTGATCTTTTTTTTTATTATGAACGAATGGGTCGCGGGCTGCGTGCGCAACCAGAATGACGTTTGTTTTTGTTTTTCTTTCAGGAGTTGATTACTGCGAGGTTTCTAGGCTTTGGCAATGAATGGATAGGCGGGGATACCGGCGGAATCTAGAGTGTTAGAAAAAATGCAATTAGAAAGGTCTCTCTACTTTTGGTTTGCCTCTTTCCTTTTCTTGGTTTCCTTTTTCTTGGTTTATTTTGTTGCACCTATTCTTGTTTGGGCGTGTGATGTGAGTTGATTGGTGTTTTGGAAGTGGTGACATATGGCGACTAGACTCTAGAGCTACAGGTACACTGACACACCAGCCTTTCGAGCATGTATAACAAAGAATTAATCTGTTGATAAATAAATCATGCGCATGTGGTATATACATACATATTTGTAAGCCAACATAATAGATTCTAACATTTGGTTTAGGCATGATCAGACAAGTTGTGCAATGCTGCTCGTCTCATTCTCGCGGCATCAATCTTGACGTCGTCCGGCACGAACCAATCCTTCATCAGCCCCCCAGGGCGGCCGGGTGCCTTTTCCAGCTTCTCGTTTTCCTTGCCCAGGACCATGAGGGCCAGAGCAGTACCGGCAAGCCAGGCCCAGACCATGCCCTCGCCGTTGTAGCCCGCAGCCACCCACTGGCCAGACGATGGACCCTTGCCGCCGCCGTAGGCCTCTGGAAGGCGACCGACGAGGGGCAGGAAGTCGCCGGTGACGCCCACGATGCCGGTCCAGGCCTTGCGCAAGAGGGCGCCCTCGCCCCATCTCGGCTCGTGCACCATGGGCATGACGCCGCGGATGTGGATGCCCGGCAACGCGTCCACCTGGCTGTCGTCCCAGCGGCCGATCTGGTCCAGCCCTTGCTCGCGGCTGCGGAACAGGCCGCCGCCGACCATCAGGTCGCCCGCAGAGCCGTCGGCGTGGTTGGGCCGCTGGGTGACGTAGTCGTAGCCGGGGGCGTAGACGACGGACCACGACAGGTCGCCGCCGGTGGGTGGGAACTCCGCGCCGGGCTTCTGGGCCGACATGTGGGCCAGGGCGCCGGTCAGGTAGCCGCGCAGGGCCGGGACGAGCTGCGGCGCAAATGCGTTGGTGGCGTGGATGACGTGCCGGGCCCTGATGACGCCATCGCCCGTCTCGACCTCGTACTCGTGCGGGCTGCTGCTGCGGCCGGGCGTGTGTCTCACCTTTGTGACCGCCGTGTGAGTCTGGATGGTCAGGCTTGGGAATCGCTTCAGCAGGTCGTCCCACACGCTGGTGACGAGCCGGTAGGGCCACAGCGCGCCGGCCGGGTACGACACGGCGCCCACAATCATCTTGTTGACTCCAAACTGCCTGTGTGTAAGCAATGGCAGAGAAGAAGCATTGGGGATTGGGGACATATTGGTTAGTTAGTTAGGTTAATTAGGGAGGACTTACCTCCTTTCTTGCTTCTTCGCCGCTCCACACCTTGTGCTCAATCTCGGGCAGCCACTTTCGGGCCTCCTCGACCTGCTTCGTAGCCGTATCCAGGTCCTTTTGCTCCAGGAACACGTCCACGGTGCGCACCGCGCGCGCCTCGCCGACGGGGAACTGCTGGCCGAGCTCGACGAGGACGGGCAAATGCCTCATCTGCACCCTGATGATATCCCTCGCGCGCTCCGGGCCGAGCCTCTTCCTGTAGAACTCAAACATCTCGTAGGGCGTCGACTTGATGTGGCCGCCGTTGCGCGCCGTGGCGCCGCTGCACAGCTGCCGGGCCTCGAGGACGGTGACGGCCAGCGCATCGCCGCTCTCCGTCTTGGGCGACAGCTCCAGCAGCGTCTTGGCGATGGAGGCGCCCGCGATGCCGCTCCCGATGATGACGACGTCGACCTCGGGCCTGTGCGGGCCCTTGACGTCGCACAGCTCGGGGAACGGCGGGTCGTCGAGCCAGTACGACTCGGTCGGCGACTCTACGGGGAAGCCCGGCGGGAGGACGGCCCGGCGGAGAAGCGCATTGAACTGCTCGTTGAGCTGCAGCAGCGCCTTGACGGCGGCCGAGGCGCTGAAAAGCGTGGAGCGGAGGCTGGAGACGACGGCGCCCATTGTGACGGTAAGTTGTTGTTGAGTGAGGAGCCTTCTCCAGACGAGACGAGGGGGGATGGCGTTGAGGAGGGGAGCTGTGATATAGCCAGCAACCGGCCGTGTCTTGGATTGACAAAGAGTAGTCTCAGCCCAGAGAGAGAGAGAGACCGAGGACCTGGTTATCTACTTTATCACATCAAGGGCCCTGACTAGTTAGCCCATGAAGCCATCCTCGCCGCCATTCAACACCCCGTATTTTCGGCACTGATTTGCCGTACCCACTTTGGCCCATGGCCGTGGATCGCTGCATGGCACACCATGCAAGTGTCGCTTTTGACCTAGCTGCTGGGAAATGTTGCAATAAAATAGACAGGTAGCGTAAATAAGGAATATGGATATATAAATACATGGCAATTGTTTTTGTTTCATTTGTTTTGTTACTCAGATTCTGTATTGGGTTATTTAGTCCCCCCTCTGTGTGCATGGATGACAACATACCTGGAACTTAAAAAACGAACGAGGTCAATTGAACGAGAAAATCAGACCGGGGTATCTTTAATTAAGGTATATATATAAAGACTTGTATATGAGTACCTAGGAATGATAAATAAAATCTGAGACAATACATAAATCAATTCCGGTCCATCACATCATATCCCATCACATCATATCCCATCACATCCATGTTGCCTTAAAATGCACCCAACTAGTCCCATTTATTTATGCTCCTCATATCTGGGAGGCGGCGATTGAGGATTTGGCTCAAGTTCATCTTCTGGCTCTTCCATATCCTTAGCACCCTTGGTATCTTTGGTCTCCTTGGCATTCTTCGCAGTGCTTGAAGCTGCGTCATCGTCAAAATGAGACGGCGTTTTAGCCAGTGATTTGTCTTTCAGGTCAGCAAGCTCCACTGCGTACTTCCCATCTGCGGGTAGTTCTGCAGTAGGTTCCAGTGTAGGGCTGTATAATTCTTGCCGTGGCACCATCATGTTCTGGCGTACTAGCTGTGTATGGTCGACCTGAGGGCTGTACAGCATTTGTGGCTCGGGGCTTTCAACCTTGCGATAGTCGTGCGCATCAGGATTTCGGTGGTCGTCAGACCTGGATGCCATGGATTGCTGAGAGGTGGGCCAAAGACCATTTTCCACCCTGTCGCCGACAGCGTAGACCAAGAGAAGAACAACAAGTATTGGCAGTATCGACAGGAAAAATTCGAGAAGAGTTCCCCATGAAGGAATGTTGCCAGAGAAAATACCACTGGTCATATATGCCGGTACCCAAAACTCGTCGATAATGGGCACTCCTTCAACCAATTCAATCGAAATAATCCGGTAGACTGCGTGCAGGACCCAAGCGGCAGAGGCGGAGAGAAGAAGATACGAGGCCTATGTCAAGATCAAAAGTTAGTTAGGGCGCATGTATCCGAGAACATTTTCTTTGAGGCCATACCCGAGTTGTGTGCATCTTCGCGCGTGATCCTTGAATAATGTAAATAGCCTGGCCAGCGATGAGAAATGAAGCAGCCACTATCGTGGCGCGAAAGACGAGAGAAATTTTGTATGCGTCGTTGACACTCGAGTCCATGCCGCGCACCCTGAGCTTTGTGTACATGGAGAATACAGCAAGCGGGAGCGCAGCGAGGATGACTGCACTCAAGTAGGTGGCCTTACAGACAGTGGCTTCGAACCGTTGTGTTTTCTCACGCCTGGCACTCCGAACGGCCATGCAGGTGCGCATTAGGACGATGAAGACCATAATGTCGGTGAGGGACAAGAAGAGGTCTGCAACGTAGCTCACAATGAGATCCGTCTGGCTCCATAGAATCCGTGGTCCACCACCTGGCCGCACCATTATAAGTCTGGCAATATCAAGAGCCAGGAATCTATGAGTTCCCTCAAAAGTCAGCACGGTTTGTCAGGGACTCGACTACATGGCAGTTATACTGACACTATGAAGAGAAAAGAGGTTGCCACAAGCCATGAGCAAGCCCGCAGATTGGCACCGCGACTCTTGCTCACATTGAATATGGCCCGGAAAATAAGATAGCCGGTCGCGAGCACTATGGCACCGTCGAGGGCCGCATGGGCAATTTGGAACGAACGATGGGACATCTTGAATGCTGTGGCGGCTGCAAGATTTGGTGTAAGCTATCAGGAGGGTAGGTCGTGTCTCTCAACCCAAATAAATAGAAATGGCAGCCGCCAAGAGATTGCGACGCCGGCTCTGGAGATGTTCCAAATACCGTTGCATCTGATTAGCACTGCCTTGCGAAAGGAATCCGGCCAGTTCACTATTCGTGTCAAAAGGATTCTTACATATCAGTGTGCTGTGATTTTACTGGCGTGCATGCTTTTTCGTCCCGGCCTCGGCGATTGCCTCTTGAGATGGAGTCGCATCTCTGTGGAGAAGCACAGTGGCTTGGCTCCCCGCGGATGCTTACGTTGTGCCTATGAAGTCACGGCGATGCAGGGCCCGTCTGATTTAGACGAGTTGTTTTATGCGTCTCTGAGTAGGTTTGGGCAATTCCCGTGCTGCTCAACAGCGTTGGGAAGTGGCATCATCGTCTCGGACCGGGGCCGCGTCGCAGCCAGTCCATGATGGATCGGCGCCAGAATACGATACACAGCCCACGACACCTGTGCTTCCTTTTTTTTGGTAACAGATGATCAATTCCAGGACGGGAGGCTTGTTGCGGTTACCCGGCGCCTCGAGGTTTAATGGACGATACCATGGTTGAGTGAGTTGATACTTCCGCCCGTGCAGGTATCGCATGACCATCTCTATTTCCTAGTGAGGGCGGCAATCGTCACATCAGTGCCCCGAGTATGCTGGGCCTAGGAGTGCAAACAAAGGAAATGCGAAATGCTTGTGCGAAAATTCAGCGCTAAAGCCCGGCCAGCGACAATTTGCTTGGCAGTCGCCAGCAGTTGCCAACTGGTAATACTCTATTTCCCCCAGCACCATGCGTCATGTAAAAAATTACAACAACTCTTCTTCTTATCCTTCTTGGTCTTTGTTTCTCTTCGACTCAACCCCGTCATTTTCTTACATGGCCATGGATTCTGACGCTCGCATCCAAGTGTAGCGCACTCGTGTGCCGAGTCGTCTTGAAAAGAAGAGCCCCTTTGAAGACGATGGCTTTGAATCGCGTCCTGCGACACGTCTCGTGAGTCTTTGGTCGTTGTGTCAGACCAGCAATACGAAACTAACCAACACCATGTCCAGACATTTCACGAGCAAGACGCCTCTTCTACTCGTCCGTCTACTCGCCTAGACTATCGCCGCGCTGCAACTCCATCTCGACAAGCTTCTATTGCTTCTACTCGACCTTCGACTTCGCTGGAGACAAGAACAGTTAGCAAGCGCAAAAGTTTTCTGGGGCTCTTCAGCCGGAAACGCAAGATACAGCACGCCTCGCCAGAACCTACTCCTCCAGATCCCGTCAAGCTCAACTTTCTTTTTGTCGGGAGCAGGAGGTCGGGACAGACTTCTTTATTATTGTGCGTATCCCGCGCAATTGTACCTGATGTCGCTAATCCAGTTCCTCTAGCCGATCTCGTTATGGTTATTTTCCTGATGTAAATTGGTCCACCCTGATCGCGGTTCATACTGACACTACTAGACTCGTGGCTTTGCTCGCCCTCTGTACGAGACTTATACCAGCGACCGCATATGCCATGGAATCCCGGCTACCATCGAATTGTGGGACACTTCGGGCGTATCAGACCTCAACACGATTCAGCTTCTGTCATACATCAACTGGGATGCCATCTTTCTCTGCTTTGACATTTCGGACAAGATTTCCATGTATACTATTGTGCAATGGGTGGGTGTTCTCTGCAGTCCGCAGTTACTTATGCTAACCGAAGATAGTGGCAGCATACATCTGGCCTTGGATTTCTCAAGCCTGATTCGCCTGGACCCCAGGTATATCTCTTAGGGCTCAAGAAGGATTTGCGCGATCAGTGTTTTCTGGTGGACCATCGCAAAGGCGCGCCTTATACAAAATCTGGACTCATGGCATATCCGACCTGCTGTGTGTGCCCATCCGAGGTTTGTTCTTGGTTGTAGATACTTGGTTGAATTTAGCTAACAGAAATCAGGCCCGCTTGCATACCAAGAGGATTGGCTGTTGCAGCTACCTTGAGTGCTCTACTGCAACTGGGCAAGGCATGGATGAACTTTTTAATAAAGCTGTGTGGGAGGCAATGGGAGGACTCGATTACAGTGAAAGAGAAATTAATGTACCCCAGCCGAAAAAAAGGCGGCTCTTTTCGTAGTTGTAGTACCGCTGTGCAATTAATTCAGTGTTAACAGGTAGGTAGTTGAAGCTCTGTTGAACATTTATTGTATGGGCCAGCAAGATTTTAATCAAGATGAACATGGGTTAAAAAACAAACCGGAAACTATTTGAAAATTTAAATTTATCCACAAGATCCCAAAAATCCACAACCTCACGTTTATATCAGAAATAAGAAATGCTAGAATCGTGATTATTTGCAGTCATGTATTCAGGGTAGGCCATCTTGTTGACAGCTCACCAAGATGGCCCGTGCACCTTTCCGCATAGCTCACTCTCAACTCACATTGCCCATCAGCGACTTGAGTACAGAATTGTTGGAATAAAACCATGCCGCCACCGTTATAAAAATACCGAGCTCGAAATGTCAGTCGCCATGAAGCCGGGCGCTGGTCTCGTCTATTTGGTCGGAGCGGTTGGAGCAGTTGGCGGCGTTGGACTTGTCTCCGTCATGCTCATTCCCTCGTGGATGCTACTTGTCCAGACCTATGCTCTTTTAATAGTCTCCCTCGCCATCTTTGTCACGGTAAGCGCCCCTACGAACTGGGAAAAGACCGGGGATCCTAACATCAACTGCGTTGTAGACTCGGCATCTTCAGATCAACAAGCGTCGCCGCACGCTTCGGCTCAAGAAGGATGCCTCACAGGTGGCTCGTCGTCGGCGCGAGACCGACTACTACCTCTTCGTCCTGGGCTCTGGCGGACACACAAAGGAGATGCTCATGATGATGGACGACGGGTTCTCAGACTTTGCCGGCTTTCACCGTCGCTACCTCATTTCCAGCCAGGATACCATGTCTGAAAACCACCTCGAGGACTACGAGGCTGACCTCAGAGAGCTCTCTCGAACCAACAGCCAGAGCCCCGGCACATTTGACAAGTGCGTCGTCGTCCGCGCTCGCCGTGTACATCAACCTCTGTGGACTACTCCTTTCTCAGCATTGCTCAGCATCGCCGATATCTTCCCCGTGCTACTGTCGCCTCCAGCTAATCCAGCTGGTGCCAAGCTGCGCTATCCAATGCACATATTCTCCAACGGACCCGCCACGGGCTTCTTCGTCGCCATGGCTGCGCACCTCCTCAAAATGTTCTACCTTGTGCCCCAGGACTCGATGAGGTTTGTCTACATTGAGTCGTGGGCGCGTATCTCCACACTGAGCTTAACCGGCAAGCTCATCCACTACACAGGCATCGCCGACGTTTTTCTGGTACAGCACCAGGAAGTGGCAGCAAAGTACGGAATTGGAAATGCTGGGGAGATGGTATTCAACTCTCGACGGCCCGCAGTCTAAAGTAGAGAGGGAGGGGAGAGGAGGGGTAATCGGGACGGGAGCAAAACATGCGCTTTTGTTACATGGATAGTTTTTGTTTTTATACAGAGTGTGTACACGGGGGGTTTTCCCCTCCAACATAAGACTTGATTCATGCCTTCGTCGTTTCGCCTTGTTCCTTGGCGGCGGTTTGGTCCGCATTCTGCTCCACCTCGGGGTCCTCCTCCTCCAGGCCGAAGCTCTCGATTTCCGAGTTGCGCATCGCCTCCTGCTTCTCCGTCTCCTTGCCTGCCCAGATCTTCCAGTTCTCGAACTCGCGATCCTCGAGGTAGTGGCCGACGTCGATGCGTGTCTTGCCGAAGTAGGCCCCCACATGGCGGGCCTCCTCCACGGCTACACGCTTCTCGATCTCCTCCTCCTGTCGGTGGCGGTAGAACTCTTTGCGAACCTGGTCGTAGGCCTGCTTCTGTGGCATCTTGCTTTCTCGCATGAGGTGCAATTGGCGCTGCACGACACTGTGTCTCTGGTTAGCCTTCTTAAAAAAAGTCGACTCGTGGGGCAGGCAAGAGTGGCATGACTTGCCTTTCTCCCGTCAAGGGAACGCCGGGCTGTCGCAGGCCGTTGCCCCAATTGCAGCGCTGATAGTCCTTTCCATCTGATTCGACAATAACACGGGGTCGGGCGAGCTCCCAAGGGTGGTCTTTGTAAAACGTCTTTCGGAGGCGGTCCTCAATGTAGACAATCTCCTTGGGGCGGAACAGGTTCTTGCCCTTCTTTCCTAGGCGGCTACCTCCGCGGTGAGGAGACAGCGTCCGCACGAGGGTCTCGGCGGGGGGGACTGAGGTCATGACGTCGTACCATGGCGGCGGGTTGGAGGGCGAGCTGGCGAGAATTCGGTGGTTGAGCTCCTCAGTGACGGTCTGGTAGACCCTGGCGGGCCTGATTTGTCGCCCACCCATGGCCAATTTCCTTGAAGCCGGTTAGCCAGGCGATGCGTGCGGGGGGAGAAATTGGGCAGGTGGCGTACTGCTCGGTCAATTGGCGATATGAGGGTTGTGGCTCTGCCGTTGTCGCGCAACCAGCTAATGTCGTGGTGTGTCGTCGCAGCGGAAATTTTGGCAGGGTCGGCGAATCGTAAGGCCGGCCGGGGGCGGGTTTGCGGGAGGCCGGAGCTTGGCGCCAGCGCTCCGGCGAATGAATAGGTTGGCAAAAAACCATCTGCAAAAGGTCCCCACCAGCCTTGATTGAACATCAACTCCCGCAGAACCAGCTGCCTCTCCGACCCGTCCGCCTGCGTCCTGGTTGCTGCTGCTGTCACAGAGCTGCGATTGGGCACTGCATCATGAGGACGAGCTCATGAAAATCTCCAGTCGAGTGGACCGCTCCGTCTGTGCGGTGCTCTCGAGTCGACCCGCGGCCAGCTTTGGTGTTGCCGCTGCGAGGAGCAGGCTCTGCACAGCCAGCGATGCCGCAATTCATAGCCACCCCCAGCGGAGGGGCAGGAGGAAGCCCGACGACGGTTCCTGCGATAGGAGCTCATTATGGCTGCTCTCGACCTTTATCCCGACCACCTCCCACCTTCATCACCACCGGCCGACCATTCCCGTGCAACGACCTCGACATGCCTCTAGACCTTACAGCACCACCGCCGCTGCGGCGAGAACGCCCGCCCAACTCCCAATTCCAACCAAGCCCACCAAGGGCCAGGATCCGAAGCATCTCATGTCGTTTGTTGGGCAGGAAGGCAGCTCTACTGTACAAGACCACCTCAACTTTTACCAGGACCCGTACCGCAGAGGTTATGCTCAACCGGATGGGCAAAAATTACAACTCTCGGATAGGAAGCAGGATATCCAATATCCATCCCGGGACGAGACATTTAAAATCAGCGAGGATACGAAAAAATTGATTTACCAGTTGCGCAGGGCTATTTCACACCGGCTCAGACATCCGACCCGAACGAGGCTTGAATCCATATACGATCTCTACTTGAAGCTCCCCGAACCCCGCATGCTATATCTCACTTGGCAATGGCGAGATCGGCTGCTCAAAGTCATGGGCATGGTGAAGAGGAGAGACTCGCAATCGATGCTGCGGTACTTTGCCTTGCTGGCCGATGTCAAGAACGCGGGGCTAACACTCCGGCGGATGTACTGGAACCTGGCTATCGCATTTGCCACCAAATACACCACCAAGGCGACACCTGTGGAAATGGAATCAGCTTTGCGGATGTGGAGAGATATGGAGCGACATGCTCAAATCAAGGCCAACGATGTGACTTTTAATGTGCTGTTTGACACTGCTTCCAAGGTTGGAAATTTTACACTTGCTGAAATGATTTACAAAGAAATGGAAAACCGGGGCATTCCCTACAACCGCTATCACCACGTCAGTCTAATACACTACTTTGGACTGAAACACGACTCTGGAGGAATCCGGGCGGCGTACAGGGACATGGTAGAGGCTGGCGAAATGGTCGATACAGTCGCTTTGAACTGTGTAATTTCTGGGCTTCTGCGATGCGGCGAAGAGACGGCAGCGGAAGTGACGTATGAGCGGATGAAGACAGGACACGAAATGGCGGCTCACATCCCTGAGCGCAACTACATGATGAGCCGGGTTGTCTCCAAGGTTCTAATGATGTTTTCCAAAGTTGTTAAGGAACACCCTGAAATGCGCAAGTCCCTGCAGAAGCAGGTTCGGCTAGCACCAGACCTCATCACGTACAAACTGTTCGTCGAGCACTACACACTTCGGCTGGGCGATTTGTCCAAGGTGGCCCAGTACTTGGACGAGATGAAATATCTCAGGATTACGATCCACCCTACTATATTCTTGTTCCTGCTCAAGGGGTTCTACCTGCACGGCGGCTATGTTAGCTCGGAGTGGAGCGAGCAGCGGCTTGAGCGGGTTTTAATGGCCTTGTACCAAGCCAGAGACGAAGGCGTTGAGGGGTTTCTCATCGACCGATGGCTGGTCATCTGGGCCTTGCGAGCAGTCAAGAAATGCTCGACGGACGAGGCTGTTCTGCAGGCGTTTGACGAGCTTGCTGCGCGCTGGGATATCCCGCTCGACCGACAAGACGTTATGTATGACGTGCTAAAAAAGGTTCTTGACGGCAAAGACATGATGTCAGGGGACGGTGATTGGGATGGTCCGGCGCACAGGAGATTTAAAAAAGATGGAACGCGGTTATGATGTATAACAACAAAATTTTGTATCAATTGTACAATACTGCCATAGAGAGAGAGAGAATTATACCCATGGCCGGATTAGGCCTGATGCCACTACAAATGTATATACTGACCCGCCCAATTGGGGCCTGATTGTTGAGCATGGGTCGATTGTCGAACTCAGAAGTCTAACGGGGCCGTCACATTTGGAAAATCGCGTGGTGTAGTAACATATGAGATTAACGCAAGGATCGAAGGCGACCGAGTGATGTCTATTCGGTTATATACACAACATTCCACCGCCCGAGCTCCCAATTCTGTCAATGAACAAGCACCAGGCCAACTCGCTAGCCGCGAATTTACTGGGGCTTGCAGGTCTGCCAGACTGCATCGGCTGTTAGTATTTGCCTCGAGGAGCATCCGTGTTGCCGGAAACCACGCACCAGAGATGCCGAAGGGGGCGAAGAAGCCGGCGGCCATGAAGGTCCAGTAGGTGAAGACGAAGGACTTCTTGCGGGGGTTGAAGGGCAGGTTGCTGTAGGGGCCCTCGGGGTAGTGGTAGGGCGACGACATGCGGGCGCGGGTGGCGTGGAAGCCTCGGCGGGCAACCAGCGAGGGAGTCTTGCGAACGACAGCGCGGGAGAGCATCTGGAACGGGTCAATTAGCTCCAAACGACGACATAATGGGTGCAATGGAGCTTTGCGGGAGTGTTGAGCGCACCTTGGCAACGGTAGAGTGGCGATTGGTGATGCGACGGGAGAGCTTGCAGAGTTGAACGGCGTGGATGTGAGCCGATAGGAATCTCCATCCTCACAAAGTGGTCTGAGAATGTAGGTCACGTGGTAGAGGCCAGGGTGACTAATAAGATTCCCGCAAGCGTGGTTCGTCGAGGCTCATCGGCAGAAACCGCGAGTGAGCGGTACGTACCTTTTAGTTTTTTTTTATTTTCTCTGCTAGCTCTGACCCAAGTACATTGTACCTATTGCGGCGCTTTCACCGCCCGCAGCTTCCTGCTCTGTCATTTTTTTTCTGCCGCCAGCCCACTCTCTTAGCCTATCCAACTTTTTAGCCAGCCAGGTCCATGCCGTGTCGCACCCATTGGGAATTGCGATCGAGATCTCTCTCTCCTTTGTGCCCTTTTGTAGCGTACCGCACGGCTGCGAACCCGACGCTGTGTGCGTGATTTGGAACCGCAAGCGAGTTCCCAGACGCTCGTTCTTTTTTTTTTGGGCACGCATTCTGCTTTTTTTCCAGTCACAAAAGAAAAATTCATAGCTTGCTTGCTCCCTTTGCTCCTCCGGCGAAAACATTTCCTAGGCCCGGGGTTCGGGACCAACAGCCGCCAGCATGGATGAAATGTTTGATGTTTTCGAGGCCAAGGCCGAGGCCGCCACCGCCAGCGAAGACGAGCAGATTCCTCAGACGCGCAATCGCGACCCCACGAAGAAGAGAAAGGCCGACGAGGCCATCAACGGCGATGCATCTAAACAGGACCAGGATGTCGACATGGACAACACGACCGAGGAGTCCAAGGACGAGGCTTCTGAAGAGGAGGAATCTGACACCCCCAGCCAGCAGGACAAGAAGCGGAGGAAAAAGGAAGACGGCGTTGGCCCTGTCATGACAGACACCTTTCAGACGGCCGAGTCGCGAGAAGTGGCTGGCGCAGCTACCTTTGTGCCGCAGGATTCCTCTTTGGTCCTGTCGCATAACATTCAGCACCAAGTCGCTCTGCCGCCTGACCTGGATTACGAATACGTCCCTCTGTCCGAGCACAAGGCCCCCAAGGAGCCTGCGAGAACCTACAGCTTCAAGCTCGATCCCTTCCAGAGCCTGTCGGTTGCTTCCATCGAGCGCGAAGAAAGTGTCCTGGTGTCTGCGCACACCTCCGCCGGAAAGACCGTCGTCGCCGAGTACGCCGTTGCGCAATGCCTGAAGCGAAACCAGCGAGTCATTTACACCAGTCCGATCAAGGCCCTCAGTAACCAAAAGTACCGAGATTTTGAGGCCATTTTCGGCGATGTTGGACTGATGACTGGTGATGTCACCATTAACCCTACAGCGAGCTGCTTGGTCATGACAACAGAAATTCTGCGATCTATGTTGTACCGTGGTTCTGAGATTATGCGAGAAGTTGCTTGGGTCATTTTCGACGAGATTCACTACATGCGAGACAAGACTCGAGGTGTCGTCTGGGAGGAGACCATCATCATGCTTCCCGATAAGGTGCGATACGTCTTCTTATCGGCCACCATTCCCAACGCTTTCCAGTTTGCCGAATGGATCGCCAAGATTCATCACCAAGCCTGCCACGTCGTCTACACTGATTTCCGACCAACGCCGCTCCAAAACTACTTTTACCCTGCCGGCGGTACCGGAGCTCGATTGGTTGTGGACGAGAAGAGCAACTTTAACGAGCAAAACTTCAACCTCGTCATGCAAGAGGTTGAGGACAAGAAAGGTGCTGACCCTGCAGACATTAATGCCAAGCAGAAAGGAAAGGGCAAGAACAAGAAGACCAACAAGGGCGGTGCGGATAGCGGTTCAGACATTCACAAGATCATCCGAATGACCATCAAGAAGAAGTTCAACCCCGTCATTGTTTTCAACTTCAGCAAGCGAGAGTGCGAAAACATGGCGATGAACATTTCCAGTTTGAGCTTCAACGATGACTCCGAAAAGGCCATGGTGCACAAGGTGTTTACCAGCGCCATTGAGAGTTTGTCAGAACAGGACCGTGAGCTGCCCCAGATTGTGCATCTTCTGCCTCTGCTGCAGAGGGGTATCGGTGTCCATCACTCAGGTCTGCTGCCAATTCTTAAAGAAACCATTGAGATTCTGTTTCAAGAGTCTCTAATCAAGGTCCTG
Source organism: Calonectria hongkongensis (assembly GCA_017140755.1). NCBI lineage: Eukaryota > Fungi > Ascomycota > Sordariomycetes > Hypocreales > Nectriaceae > Calonectria > Calonectria hongkongensis. Next base: position 926,604 of record JAACJA010000015.1, read on the forward strand.
TTTGCAACCGAGACCTTCTCCATCGGTCTCAACATGCCTGCCAAGACTGTCGTTTTCACACAAGTCACAAAGTGGGATGGTGTCAAGAGGCGACCCCTTACTTCGTCCGAGTATATCCAGATGGCTGGACGAGCTGGACGTCGTGGTCTGGATGCCCGAGGTATCGTTATCATGATGATTGACGACAAGCTGGAGCCCGAAACCGCAAAGGAAATTGTCACTGGCCACCAGGATCGTCTCAACTCTGCCTTTTATCTTGGATACAACATGATTCTGAACTTGCTACGAATTGAAGCCATTTCTCCCGAGTTTATGCTTGAGCGCTGTTTCCACCAGTTCCAGAATGCTGCCAGTGTTCCGGCACTCGAGAAGGAGCTGATGGCTCTGCAACAAGAACGGGATTCCATGTCCATTACCGACGAGGCTACCGTCAAAGACTACTACCAGATTCGACAACAGCTCAACACTTACACCAAAGACATGCGCGCTGTTATCCAGCACCCCAACTACTGTCTCTCATTCCTTCAGCCCGGTCGTTTGGTCCAAATCTTCAACCCCAAGGAGTCGCCTGAGAACGTGGGAGGTGGCGTCGACTTTGGCTGGGGTGTCATTGTTGACCACAAGCAGCGCCGCGCACCAAAGATGGGCGAACCTGAGCACATCCCTCAGGAGTCGTACATTATTGATGTCTTGCTGCCCATTTCAAAGTCGAGCGCTGAATTCTCCCCTGGCCAGCCCGCGGGTGAAATGCCTACTGGCGTGAAGCCTTCTGCCGACGAGGATGATGTCATGCATGTTGTCGTTCCTTGTCTGCTTACTTGTATCAAGGCCATCAGCCAGATTCGTCTGTTCCTGCCCAAGGAGGGTCTCAAGTCTGACAAGGATAAGGACCAGCTTAGGAAGTCCTTGACCGAGGTGAAGCGACGATTCCCCGATGGCATGCCTGTTTTGGATCCCTTGGAGAATATGGAAATCACCGACGATTCTTTTAAGAAGCTGCTTCGCAAGATTGAAGTTCTCGAATCGAGGCTCCTTGCCAACCCCCTACACCTTTCCCCCCTACTGCCTTCGCTCTGGGATCAGTACCACGCCAAGGTGAAGCTTGCAGAGCAGGTCAAGGAGAAGAAGAAGTCCATCGCCAAGGCCCACAGCATTGCCCAGATGGATGAGCTCAAGTCCCGCAAGCGTGTCCTGCGCCGACTTGGATTCATTAATGACTCTGAGGTTGTCCAGCTCAAGGCCCGTGTTGCTTGCGAAATATCCTCGACCGAGGGCCACGAACTGCTTCTCTCCGAACTGCTGTTTGACCGTTTCTTCAACGAGCTTACTCCAGAAACTTGTGCTTCTGTTCTCAGCTGCTTCATCTTCGATGAAAAGGTTGAGACGTCGGCGCTCAAGGAGGACCTGCAGAAGCCATTCCGTGAGGTCCAGGCCAAGGCGAGAATCATTGCCAAGGTCAGCCAAGAGGCTAAGCTCGAGGTTAACGAGGAAGAGTATGTGCAGAAGCTCAAGTGGCAGCTAATGGAGACGGTTTACGCGTGGGCCCAGGGACGCCCCTTTGCTGAGATTTGGTAAGTTGACTGGTCTATTTGGCCGCTATATATGTATCTATATTCCGAATACGTTGCTAACTTTTCACTAGTAAAATGACCAACACATATGAAGGCTCACTGATTCGTCTCTTCCGTAGACTGGAGGAGTTGCTGCGACAGATGGCGCAAGCCGCCAAGGTCATGGGCAATGACGACCTTACTAAGAAGTTTGATGAGAGTTTGCAAAAGATTCGCAGAGACATTGTTGCTGCCCAGAGTTTGTATCTTTAGATTAAAACGGACGAGGTGGTTGAAAAAAAAAAAGGGATGGTCATGATGTGATTGTTGTTTTCTATACCATCACGTTCAGTAGGGAGTTTTGGCGTGTGGGAAGAACATGGTTGGGTTGCATCTCCATGGACTTGATGAGACGGTGGTCTGGATTTGCTGAAATGGATTCTATAAAAGCCCTCGATGTCCCCCGTAATATACTGTGCAAAATTCTTCTGTAAACGCCCAGACGCCTTTTCTATCCTTAATAATACATATGGCGACGACGGTACGGCCAACAAACAAACTACGAGCGGTCGCTTGATATTCCCATGATGAAACCGATTGTTAAACTGAAGACGACGCCAAAACCCACGAATATCTGCCAGCGCTTGCTCCAGATTCCCTCCTCGCGTAGTAGCCATGTGAGGCTCCCCAGCGGGAAGAAGAAGCCAACCATCATGGCGCGGAACAGTATCTCCAAGACAGATGCCATGCCGGCGTACTCGTCTTCGAGGGGGTTAGAGTCAGAGGGGATGCCGCCAGCGTTATTGTCGATCCAGGCATCCTCGAGATTGCGCAATGTATCTGGCGAGGGCATGGAATCCGGGGTGAAACGGGAGGTGTGAATCGACGTAAACTGCGTCCGCAACGTGGAAACCTCGGACTGGGTGAAGCCCGACTGGAGGAGACGATCGAAGCCTCTCGGCCGCGGGCGTGTCGACGTAGTGGGCTTAGAGCCGTCGCCCTGCGCATCGTCGGGGGGCTTGCTCGCAGCAGCTTCTTCCTCTGCGAGCTCTTCGCTGGTCAGCTCATCTCCAATAGAGCAGTTCACGTAGATGCGGGACACGGGGGCGCCGTCGACGGCCTTGCCCTTGCCCTTGGGGTCATGGGGCGACGGGGGCAGCGGGGGCGGCGCTCTGAGGACGGAGCTGAGGGCCGAGGCGTCGGGGAGGAGGCGGCCCTGGTGAATCAGGCGGAGGCGCGAGCGGGAGCCCAGGCGCGAGCGCAAGAGGTGCTTGAGGGAGAGGACGGTGGTGGCCTGCGGGTTGGAGATGTCGAGGTCGAGGTCGGGCTGCGACGTGGAGAAGCGGATGGCGAGGTGCAGAGGGCGGACTGAGGGCCGCGGAGGCGAGGATAGCGGCGTCATGTCGAGGGCATTTTTGGAGAATGGGGCAGTCAGTGTTCGCAGGCCCCCGCGGCGACGACGAGATTGGACGGGTGTGTGTGCGTGTGCGAATCGCTGGCGGGGGATGTGGTAAATGCAGAGTGAGACGTGATGTGATACTGCCGCCGTGTGGTGGTGAGGCTCAACTGGCCCTGGTGACGTGACCTCCGCATTCTGCCACATGCCATGCCCAGCTTACAGGGGATAGCGTGTGCTCTAAGCTGCTCCCTAGGGTGTTCTCTAGGGTGTTCCCTAGGTGTCTGGCACCTGCAGCGCCCCCCGCTAACGACGTCCCCATTACAGCGGCTAGCCCCGGCACACACAGGGCCACGGGCCCCCTGGCCCCCTGGCCTGCAGCTTGCCAATTGTTTACTGCCACCGCCCGGCAGAATCTGGCACTTTCATCATCACGAACCATCCATCGTTCGCCTCGCGCTGCTTGGGAGCTAATCCTCGACGGCTGGTTCCGACACTGCTTTTGATGCTACCTTTTGCTTTCAGTTTACTGCACCACCTGATGATGACGACGCCATGCCCCGCCTCAGAGGACCACGATTTCTGACCTGCTTTTACTGCGGTAAACGCTCCAACACCAAGTACGATGGCATCACCCGTGACTTTTTGTGTCTGTACTGCGATGCGACAAACTACCTAGACGAGGTAACCAGCGCTGCTATTTGAGAACCCTGTGACCCAAGCTGATGAAATCTAGAATGGAGACATTACTGATCCCCCCGTTGCGACCGAACGCGAAGCTCCTGCGACACGATACGCCTCATCTCGAGCAACCTCCCCCACCACATCCCAAGACGGCATCTTTTGCGCAACGTGCATCAAGAACCAGCGTCTATTTACATCGTCGCTAGCACAGTATCTACCAGACGACCCTGATCACCCCGACTACCCCGAGCTCGAACGCAACTACTACCGATTTCGGAAGGGCCTCGAGGAACGATACCCCCAGGTATGCGATGAGTGCGCCGAACGGGTAGAAAGCCGAATCCGCCAGGCCGGGTACACGGCCAAGACAGACCACCTTCGGCGAATGATGGACAAGAGCCGGGGCAGGAAGAGCGAGGCGGGCAGGGCGACTGGGCTGGACTGGGCAAACAGCCTCGGACGAGGGCTCTGGTGGGGAGGGCTGGTTCTGCAGATGCTGTGGCACCTCAGGCTTATTTCGCTCGCACTGGAGCACCCGGACGAGGGCATGTACGATCCCGATGACAGAAGCTGGCCAAAGCTAGCAACTTCTAGCCTCGCCTGGGCTGTTGCATTTCTGCCCCCGGCCGAAACCCTGATCAAGGGAGCCTTGACAGCAAGCATTCTGTCTGTGTGGTGGAACCCCAAATTTGTTCAAGTCTCACGCGGCTTCACAAGACACCTGCTGGGCTTTACGCAATGGTACTCGTTCCAGGGACTGATCATCTTCTTCCGCTTCCTGTTCAAGAAGGTCCTTGTAATGCATGGCGGCAGAGCACAGTCGCAGGGTGCTCAGTTGAGCGCTCACATAGTCATGGGCGTAGTCATGAATTTGGTATGTCCTTTGATATTCGAGTATGGGTTTGTGCTAACACGTCTAGATATACATCTTGGCAAGAGGTTCGATCCGTGTTGATACCACGCCCTTGTTTAAATCTGACGGTCCAATCTTGTCGCCCAAGCGGGCAAAGAGGAGACCATCCATCAAGAAGGAAGAGCCAAAGACGTTTTCGGATTTGTTGAATGAGGCCCTGGATGAGCCATCTCCAAAACCGCGTCCGCAGAGGGATCCGTTTAGCATGCCAAGCGTCAACTCACTGCCGCCTCCTTACCCCCCTAACAAGCCTATTCAGACGGATAGCAGCCCGCTGAGCCAGATGGGCTCGCTGGGCATCTCAAGTGCACCTCCCCGACCCGAACCTGCGGACTATTCAGATGAGATGGACTGGACGCCAACCCAGACTAATTCTCCACACCGCGCCTTTAGCAACAACTCTCCCTCTGGCCCTAATCGAGCGTTTGGACAGGCACCCGTTAACCCTGAAGCAAGTCCTTTTTGGTACAAAGTTCCCGCTGCACCTACGAATCCGGCCCAGCGACTACGCAATCCTAATGCGCCTATCTTGAGAAGCAAGCCGGCTGAGAAGGAGAATGTTTTCTTCCGAACAAGCGACAAGGCAAAAGAACAGGCCAAGGCAGAGGAAGCGAGCAATGTTGCATTTAAGCCCCCAAGTTTCTTTGCTCCTGCAACAGAGAATGATGAGGCCAATTCGTTGGCAGACCTACTAGGCTCTAGCTTCAGCTTGAGTCAAGAGCAAGAGCAGCAACCCGAGCCTGTGAGACAAACTACAAAGTGGTCTGCCGCTGATATTGCCGAATCTGTCCGGCCCAAAAAGCCCATGGGAGTCGAGTTTATCATCATTGCATGCCTCCTGGTTCTATGGGGATTGACCGTCAGTTTGGCTATGCCCTTTGGTAGGGAATTGCAGTTAGCTATATTGTCCGCCGCGGGAACCATTGCCCTTCGTGTGACCGGTGAGACGAGCCAAGATACTAGGGAGGAAGAAGCGCCCAGTACGGCTACGTATGTTGGCTCTGTCCTGAGCGTTATGGAGCTGGCTGCCGTGTGTTGGGTGGCCTGGGAGGTCTGGAAGCGCGAGATTGACGCAGGCGGATTTGGTACCGGAGTGCTTGCAATTATGCTGGCACACCAGTTCTGGAACACTACACTGTAAGAAGTTAAGATATGGGAGTTGGAAGTTGGATAGCTCGTGGAAGGGAGTTCTCTAGAGGTGGCACATGTCTTGGATGTAGATGACGGCGTTGAGGAAGCATTGGCGGCGTTCGAATTAGATTTTAATTACATGGCTCAGCTCAGTCGGAAAATATGTACGATGGTTGAATTTCTCACAAGATGGAATTTGCTTAGTAGTGATTGGCGTGGCTGGTTTATACAAGAGTCTGGTGGATCTAATCTTGCTCGCTCAAGGCACATGTTTTAGTTTGAGGCAACATTGCCCAAGGTAATTACTTATTTGCATCTTTGCTCTTATTCACCCTAAAGAACTCACTCACGGTTGAATAACACGAATATTAACAAAGGTGGCACAGAGAGAATTACGAATTTCACAATATTTATTCATTATCCCTGCTGGGTCCATATGCCGCGGGATTGATGTTTTTTGTACATGGCATCGTTCTTTCATCTCATTACTCAAAATTCCACAACATCGAATCTAACCCTCAAAGGGAGTCTCGTAAGGACGCTCGGCCTGCGGCGTGATGCGGGCCAGGTGCCTTCGCTGGCCAGTCTTCCAGTCGACGATGGCGGTGTGCTGGACGACTCGGTTGTCCCAGACAACGACGGTGCCCTCCTGCCAGCGCACGCGGGCGTGGAAGTCGGCGCCCCAGGCGATGTGCTCGTAGAGGAAGTTGAGGATGGCGTCGGATTCCTCCTTTTTGAGGCCGACGATTTCGCGGGTGACTTTTTAGGTGTGTGTTAGTCGAGTGTAAAACAGAGTGCAGACAGGGGTAATGGAGGACGACTTACACTGGGGGTTGATGAAGAGCGACTTCTCACCGGTGACCGGGTGGGTGCGCACAATGGGGTGCTCGGTGAGGGTGGGCTCGCGGCGCTTGACGCTGCCCTTGCGGACGCTGGCGTTGATCTGCTCGATGCCCGAGTGGGTGGCCTTGAGGCCGTGCAGGATGCGCTGGAAGGAGGGCGACAGGCGGTTGTAGGCCTCGGCGGTGTTGGCGAAGAGCGTGTCGCCGCCCGTCTCCGGGTTGTCGAGGATGTAGAGGAAGGTGGTGCCGGGGGGCTGCTGCTCGTAGGTGACGTCGGAGTGCCAGGCGACGGAGCTGACGCGGCTCTTGAAGAAGGTCTCGTGCGACTTGTCGCCGGCGCCGCGGTGGACAAGGTGGATCTCCGGGTGGCCGGCGGGCGACCCGGACGTCGGGTGGATGTGGTGCCGGCCAAAGTAGCCGCCGAACTTGAGCGCGTCGGCAATGGGCAGGTCGGCGAAGTCCTGGTTGCGGAAGGCGACCACTTTCCGCTCGGCCACGTAGCGCGCGAGCTGGTCCTTGCCGGCGTCGCTGAGCGAGCTGAGCTGGACGCCCTCGATCTCGGTGCCGATGGTGGGCGTGAGGTGCGTCACCTTGGCGTCCTTGGTGAGGATGTCTGGGAATGTAGGGTCGGCATCCTTGCCGTGGTCGTAGTGCTCAAAGGGCTGGAGGGGAGGGTAGGTCTGGTCCTTGTTCCAGGTGGGGAGGTAGTGAGGGTACTGTTGGTTGTTAGTTAGTTGTTGTTATCATTATCATAGTTTCTCTTAAGACCAAGACTCACCTTGGCTGCTGCGTGCTCGTCTGAGCCCTGCTCCTCGGCCTCCTTGGAAAAGTCGACGGGGGCTAGCTCCTTGTAGGCGCCCTCGACGCCACCGGAGTAGAGCTTCAGGTTGGCCGCCTGATTGGCCAAGTTGGAGATGGTTTCTGTTGCTGAGGGGGCCATGGTGTATGTGTGTGTACGTGTGTTATCTGTATAAGTGTGTGTACGAAAGATGGGGGTACAATTTCGTCAACAGCCACCAGAAGATCTAGAACTTGAGACTGTTCGTTGAATGGCCTCTTATCAACACAGAGAGAGAGAGAGCTGCCCGGGGAGGCTTTTTATATACGCCCGCGTCGTCTCGTTTCCCTACTCATCATCTCGGGCGTCGGCATCGCCATGGCGTCAATGGACGCTGATGTCAACATCAACGCGGGGAAAGGCAGATGTGCCGAACACCCAGAGAGGGCTCCTCCTGGTGGGATGGGATAACACAGCAAAAGGCCGATTCGTCATCGCCGCGACGGTGACAAAACACAGCAAAGCCTCAGAAAAAGGTGAGAGAGGTCGGACCCGCGCCGGTCCAATGCGGGCTCTCAGATCTGTAACGGGGAGTTGATCGTGTCAAAGGCCCGGCGCCGACACGGGGGGGCATTAGCGCCAGCGTCGCGGCCACTGCGAGGGCAGCGCGCGTTGGCAGTTCGACATTGCGGTCCAAATCACGCAATGGGGGAGCGCAGCGCAGCGACGTATGAGGCCCAGAGGTAAAGTGGGACTGGTGCTGCATTGCGCCATCACGGCCTGTGTGAGGGCGACGTTTGTGGTGTCGCAATCCCATGGGCCGAGTCACGCAATCAGTATGCCGATGATCGGGCGATAAGATGCTGATAGGGGGGAGCGTTTTTATTCTATGTACGAACAGAGAGGTTTAGAGAAAAAGAGGATTTTTTAAAACCAGTATTTGAGAGTATCTAGTATAGTTAATGACAGTTATGCTGCTTACAACCACACTAGCTGGGTCGACATCCATATATATCCACGGTGTAGAGCCAGGCACATCAAATGAGCACGTTGACATTTGTCACTACCCCCGTTCCCCGTTCCCCCCCTCCATCAACTCGTCTCCACTGCGCCTAGTCTTGGCCATGGATCCAATAAGCATAATTCTTTCCCAGGATCTCGGCCGGGGGCCTCTGCGATTGGGTTTGTCCCAACTAGCCCGCACGTCATCCGCCAAACCTCCTCTTATAGGGAAAGCCTCCCACCATGCCCTGTCATGTTAGGGAGAGAGGCGTCCTTGTCATGTTAGAACGGTGCCCGTCTCGCGGCAGCTCTCGCCAATGGCGCCGGGCCCGTTTTCTTGGCTGACCCTTGGCAACCTTGTTTGGGGGTGATGCAGCTTTATCTCACTACCTTAATTGGTGTGATGGGCCGTGGTGTTGCGTGGACGGGCTCGAACTTGCTCTGTGCTCCCCGCGAGAGAGAATTTCCTGTAGCACCGAGACTACTGGGATCCGGCCCAGGCCTGGACTCGAATCGTCTCGTAGATGGGTGCTGTTACCCATGCTTGAGGTGATATCCAGAGCTCATCGCGACATCTCGAGCCCCCCGTCTAGAGAAGCAGCCAAGAAACCTTTTCCGAGTCCCTGGGCTTGGACAAACGGTCCCAGTGCCATGGGTCGGGAAAAAAAGTGAATGTAGCTGTGCCCTTTATAATGTAGTCGATGCATCCCGTTCCCGTCCCATGCCCTTCCTGGTTCCTGGTTCTAAGCGTGTAGTTTCCATCTCCGCGGCACCGTCCTTCTGCTGTTGCATCTCCGCGGACGCAAGTACAGAATACAGCCATGGCCGTCATTGAAGGTCCCAATAGGGACACCAAAGAGGTCGTTGTCAACGACTCGACCTCTGCTACCAACTATGACAGTGGCAACGAGACGTCTACCACTGAGGGCGGCCACGTCTTCTCCGACCCAGCCGTGGCCGACCACTGGCGCAAGATCTACGAGAAGGCCGAGTATGAGAACCGTCATCGCTTCGACCCCAATTATACTTGGACCCCCGAAGAGGAGGCTAAGCTTGTCAAGAAGGTACTGTGTGACAGGACGCAACCGCCACCCCTCTCATGCCGAAATAAACGAGACACTAGCTAACGGCCCGTTGCCACAGATCGACTTCCGCATCTGCTTGTGGGCCTGGGTCATGTTCCTCTCGCTCGATTTCCACCGAAGAAACATCAATCGCGCCATCTCGGACAACATGGCAAGTCGATTCCGTGTGTCAACGAAAATCCTCCCATTCGCTAACAAGTGATCCAGCTTGCCGAAATTGGCATGGACACCAACGACTTCAACTATGGCCAAACGGTTAGCCGCATTGCCCTTTTTGCATGTATCTATACTTGGGGGGCGTAAGAACTGACACGCCCTAGATCTTTCTCGTTTCGTTCTTGTCTGCAGAGCTCCCCAGTGGCTTGATCAGCAAGAAGCTTGGCGCCGATCGATGGATCCCGTTTCTGATTTGCAGCTGGTCCATTGTGGCTGGCTCTCAAGCTGCTCTGAAGAACAGGGCTGGATACTATGCCATCAAGTGCCTGCTGGGTCTTCTCATGGGTGGATTTATTCCGTACGTCGAGATTCGAACAATTGGCCGTGTAAAAATGTCTAGATTTGCTGACTGAACCAGCGACATTGTTCTGTGGCTCACCTACTTTTACAAGTCGACCGAACTGCCCGTCAGGCTGGCGTTTTTCTGGACTGCCCTGAGCACCTGCAACATTCTCGGCTCTCTGATCGCCGCCGGCGTGTTGGAGATGCGTGGAGTCCTGGGCTGGAGTGGTTGGCAGTGGCTTTTCCTTCTCGAAGCCATTGCAACCTTCATCGTCGGTCTGTTTTCGTGGGTGCTTATGCCTGCTGGCCCCTGCCAGACCAAAAACTGGTTCCGCGGTAAGGACGGGTGGTTTTCCGACCATGAGGAATACATCATGGTCAACCGTCTGCTCCGCGATGATCCTAGCAAGGGTGACATGAACAACCGGTAAGAATACGGCGCCGCCATCGCTTTCATGCACAGTGCTGACTCCCTCAATAGTGAAGCTGTCAATCTCCCCAAGCTGTGGAAAGCCATCAAGGATTGGGAGCAGTGGCCGTTGTACCTGATTGGTCTTATGGTTTACATTCCCCCTTCGCCTATGAACACCTATCTGTCGTACATCTTGAGGCAGATTGGTTTCTCCACCTTTGAAGCCAATCTCTTGGCCATCCCCTCGCAATTTCTTTACGCCGTCAATCTTCTCATCATCACATGGCTGTCTGAGAAGTTCAAGGAGCGAGGTATTCTGTCGTCCATCTCCAACATTTGGATCTTCCCTTGGCTGGTCGCTCTCGTCGTTTTGCCCGCCAACATGAGCTCGTGGGTTCGCTATGCGCTCATCTCGGGCCTTCTTAGCTACCCGTACTGCCACGCTATCCTAGTCGGCTGGAACGCAAAGAACAGCAATAGCGTGCGAACGCGCGCCATCAGTGCCGCCTTGTACAACATGTTTGTGCAGTCGGGAAACATCATTGCATCCAACATTTACCGTGAAGACGACGCGCCGCTCTACCGCCGCGGAAACAAGATCTTACTAGCCATTTGCTCATTCAACATTGTATTGTTTTACCTGGTCAAGGCCTTTTACATCTGGCGCAACAAGGTGCGCGACCGCAAGTGGAACGCGTTGACCAAGCAGGAGCAGGAAGATTATGTTTTGCATTCTACGGACGAGGGACAGCAAAGGCTGGACTTCCGATTCGTTCATTAGGGTAATATTGGCTGAGAAAGGAGCGTGGAATTTGGTGGGTTGGATCAAACTGGACTTTTCCGTTGGACACCGGCCTACTAGAGACTTAAGTGGAAGAAGATTTAATAGAATGGGAGAACTCATCAAAGAACTTGAGTTTAGTCCGTCTCGTGCGCATCTTTATTCGTGCAACGAGGTACAAGTGCGCTTAGATAACGCAAGCATAAGACCACAGAAATACTATAAATTTCCGAAATAAATTTTATTTAATTTATTTTATGGCGGATACGTTGCATTAATCACCTTCAAGTGCTGGTATAGCTTTCTTATATCGTAGCACTCATTGTTTTCTGAGGCTCGCATTTGCAACCACGCATAGACCGCCTAGCGCGCTACAAGCGAGGCAAAGATTCTTAACGGAAAGCTAGCATCAACGAGGTTGGACGATATGAGGGAATTATGAACACAGATTGGGTAGGTTAATATATATACTCTCGGGTCAGGGAGATAGCCGAGGGAACTTCAGACTTGGTGTCATTGACCCCTAATGTTGCTTCACTTCAGGATCCCAAAAGAAAAAAACATAAATGGCACATAAATGACGTGGATATCAGATATTACACGCTAAATTTCCTTATTGAGGGTGTCAATGTTCTTTCTAGAACCATAAGGGGGGCGAAGCGAGACACTTACCTACCTTCTCAGAGAAGAGGCCTCCTTCCTCTCAGCCAGAATAAAAAACCATATATCTATATATATATGTAGAATATTAATCACGTCTGACACCTTGTGGCTCCGATGCTCTAGGGGGAAAATTATGATATAACTTCTCACTTGTGGTTTATTAAAGGTAAACTTATAAAATCAACCATTAATCTGGTACTCTTCACCTGGGAATAAACTTTTAATGCGCATGCAAAAAATATCAACTGGCTATGGTATCCTATTTCCTCCTGTCCAGACTGAACGCCACTCCCTAATCATCAATTCGCCCACTACTCGTCATGTTCTATCATGGGCTTTTGTGCACAAATGACTCTTAGTGGAAGCCATATATGATCATTTTTTAGGCTGCTATACGCGCCTCGGAAAGACGTAACAATCTCACGCACGCGTTCGGGCTCTAATTCTAGCCCGGCTGTAAGAGGCCCTTCCAATATAGCCTCGGGTTTCATGTATAACATCTGCGCGACATATGTGCCAATATCCTTGAGCTTTGGGTCTTTTGGCCACGATCCTAGCGGTGCTCGAAACTCATGTTCTGTAATGTTAACGAACTGGTTGTTCTTGAGCATCTCAGCAAGCCGCCCTCGTTGAGATATGGTGGTACAGACCCCCAAGGCTGAAAGGCCGCAAATCATCTGCTCGCAAATTTTCACCACAGAACTACCCGTATCTATTTCTTCACTGTACTTCAGAGAATAGTCGAAAAACTTAAGTTCAAACCATCCACCGGGCTTCAAATGTCTTTAGTGACATATGTTAGTTACTATAAAGGTAGTAGAGCTCATCACCGCTTCATGAAACACAATTACTCACTCGAAGCACCTCGCCAATAACCCATCCCAATCTTCCACGGCGAGAACAGTTTCAGAAGAATGAATCAAGTCAAACAATCTGGGTCTCTCGGAGCTCCACGTCCATTCCCATTCAAAATTATATACTTCGAAGGTGACGTTTGGAGGGACCCATTTGGGTTGTATGGGGCTAACATCCCATCCTATAACTTCTGCTTTGGGATATTCATCTGCAACTTTCATGTGCCTGTGTTAGTTAAAGTAGTCTGGAGCTTATGTTCAGGCTGGTGTCTACCATCTATCGCCCATATTCCAGTCCCTGTCCCAAGATCGAGAATATGTCCAGGTTCGTGCAAAATCGGGGATACTATTTCTTTTTTTCCGTGGTGTTCAAGAATTTTGAGTATGGCAGAGTGCTTCAAATCCTGAATTTCCAACTCTGGCTCGAATTGTGGCATGTAGTATGCCCACTGACATAGAAAATGAGAGTTGAAATATTCCTAGAGGGTCAATAGTCAGCAACCTGGAGCTCAAAATGCATTTTGAAAATGGGATCTCGGTACTATGATAGAGCTACCAAATGAGCGTGTGGATGACTGGCATGATTTCTCGCCTGGGGCACTTTCTGTGTCTGGGCATGAGTGGGAACGTTTCTTCTCACACTCCAACTCTTCTGCAGAAATGTTAGATGGTGCCACCGGGTCGCAGGGTGCTGGAGTGGAAGAAATTTCTGCTGCGTCTTGTTGCACCGCATTTGTGGCTGGCTCGTGGACTATGTCCCCCACAGTTGAGCTCGCGTCCATTAAACACACGATTTGCTCTTCAAGATCTTCGATCGCTTCCTCGAAGGAATCTGGAAAGTCTTCCGGTGGTTTAGGAATGGTCGCAGAAGGGCTTTTATCTTCGTGTTCGTGTTTTTCAAAGCGCTCTAGAATTTCCTTTGCATTTCCCTCAGTTTCCTTCGATCCCAGATCGGTGGATTTCTTCACAATCGGGAGAAGCCCTTAGTGAAGTCAGCACAGCTAAAGTGATAGTAGAATGTGTGCCAAACGCATACTATAGAGTAGTATCTTGCATATGTGCGCTAAGATTCCAGTCAGTCTCTGGTAAAGCCGCCTAGAGGAGCCGATTTGTTGGTCCAAAGCACCCTCTGCAACGCTGTAATCTCGCGCCCATAACACCATGGAGCCGCTGGCTCTGCGAACGCGTGACACCAAATTTAAATCTATTGCTCCATTTTTGGCCGCGCTAAGAAATATGCGAAAGATTTGGGTACATGTAAACTGAAGGATTTGTGCCGTCACCGGGTCGTGCTTGATAGACTGGTCAATGCTGTCACTGTCTTCTGAAAGGGTCATGGTTCGGATTAGGCAAAGAAGGCAAGGGGTATGGTAAGGGTCCGTTGTAAATGAGGGAGAAGGAAGCTGAATAATAAATACTGGTCTAGGTACTATAGAGAAGAAGAAAAAAAAATGCAGTGGAAATTTTGAAACAAGGCTGTTTTCCAACAAGGCAACTGCGTCGTGGTTGGGTTGCCACCACAGTGAGGGGTCGTGTACGTCTCAGTCATACATTGGACAAGTAGCCGATGTAACCAATCAATTTGGCTCATATGGGGGGTAATCGGAGAAACGATAATCTTGAAACGCCCGGTAGCCTTGCGGTGTGCCTTACTGAGGCTGCTACCCGAACGAGGTAAAACACTGTCAGACTCCAAATTTTCTCACCATAGGATCAAATTCAGGTCTACGTTCACTCAATACTTGTCAAAAAACCAGAATGGCAGACCCGGTATCTCTGGCCCTTGGTATAGCACCGCTGTGCGTAGAGGCCATAAAAGGATGCAGATGGATCATGACCAAGGTTCGCGCATACAAACGCTTCTCTACCGAGCTTGGGCGGCTCAGAAGCAAACTTGAGGTCCAAATCGAGCTATTCCGCGATGAATGCGAATTTATGCTTTCGGATCCTTTCGACGAGCCGACTGCAACCTCCATGCTCGATGACACGGATCGTGAGGACTGGTCCTCGGATGGGTTGGAGGACAAGTTGAAGGAGCATTTATCCGGAAAGTACGATTCATACAGAGCTATTTTGGAGGATATTTGCAAGACGATCAGGGAACTAAAGAAGGCGTTTGAGAAGGTCGATGAATACGCCACTGACGAGGTGCGGCGATAGAGACTCACTGATTGAACATGCACTGACCAGGGCTCGACGTATAGACACCATCAGTCAAGGGATCAATTCAGGCTGCCATGACCTCATTGTTCAAGATATCAAAGTTTCAAGAAGATATCTTAGCCCTCGGGGAGCTTGTATCAATGCTTCGAAAACTTCGCAAGAGCGCACGCAAGAAGAAACTTCTCTCGACTCCAAAGAAGGCCTTGTCCAAGGAGTTCCGGGAAATTAGACGCTGCACAGCTTCACTGCATACCGTTTTCTCGCAGCACTGGTCTTGCGGAAACGCTTTGCATATTCGGCATATATTTAGCCTACTAATAAATCCAGCTGTTGGAAATGAGATTGAGCTGAAAGCCATTGTTTGGAACGATGTCGTAGGAGACAGCCATGGTCCAGCAGACAAGTGAGACATCTATCGATCTCTCCACAATGTGTGATGTTAACAGTTACAGTAGACCGGGAACACCTCTAAGAATCATCTGCCAAAATATGCAAGCGCCAAGCTTTCCAAACACAACTGTCAGGAGCTCAGGGTCAGGTCAACCTCCAGCGAAATGTGCAAAGATCGAGGCTCGAAACGGGGGGGAACGGCCTCGAGTCTATCGTTCCTCACGGCAAAGAATGACAAGTAGAAGGAAACCTGAAACGACAGCTTCTGAATCTAACCAGCTAGTTGCACCAGAAAATCTTGCTCTATGCGGAAGCGTTTGCTCCAAAATCGCTCAGACCCTGACTGCGTCGGCAGCCGATACAATGGCAGGATACTTGGAGATCCCGGATGGCTTCCGCTTCGCATTCAGTCGGCTTGAAGACCGTGCCTTACTCAACATTCTCAACGGCGAGTCCAGATTCGACTCTCTCCCGCTTAGCCAGGTGCTCAGCCGACCCTTGCATGAAAACATCAGCATGCTCGACCAGCTGCGTCTCGCCTTGGCCCTTGCGCGCGCGACTCTACATTTCTGGTCCACGCCCTGGTGGGCTGACTACTGGCGCCTCGAGGATCTAAGGTTTGAGCAGGCCTCACAGAGCCTCTCAGAGTGCGTTGCGACGATCCATCTGGCACTCAGGCAGGATCTCGTTAGCGCAGCGCCCGCAGTCTCTTGCAACGCACATGCCACCACTACCACCAACACTACCGAGCTTGAACGCGCGACGCTGGTGCATGGCATCCGAAATATGAATCTGCATTGCTTAGGGGTTGCCCTTTTGCAAATCGGGCGATGGGTTGCAGTGCCTGTCGACGATATTGAGCGCGTCCGCCGGTTGTCGGCGCTCCCATCACCACTCGGGCCGCGCTATGGCAAAATGACGGAGCAATGTCTCGAGTGCGACTTTGGGGTTGGCAAGGATTTGCGAAACCCGCGGCTTCAAGCTGCGCTGTACGACTCAGTCATCCGCGAGCTAGAGAAAATGATTGAAGTGCTGTGCCTTGAGGATGAAGAGTCTCTTTAATGTTTGGACTAGCCCATATTGCAATCAACAGGGTCAAAGGGGCTCTGGCCGCGGGACCAGCTGGCGAGCAGCAACAGCTATAGAGGGGACCTAAATACACTTTTCATTTAAGCGGACAAGAGACGCAAAGCAACCTATGGCGTCCCATCCGTAGCTATTGATGCCTGGTTCCATGACTCGGTCTACGCGTGAGAATAGGTCAAGAGTTGACTTGCGAAAACAACTTGGAAACATTCATTGAAAAGCTCAAGCTAGCTTATTGTGTATGAGATAGGAAGACCTATACGATCGAATCCATAAATTTCCAGTAGAGTTCGTCAATATAAATCTGGAAAAGTGGTTCGGAGTGCAAATGGCAAAAAAGTATGCTCGGTAGATTCAAACTACCTAATTTGGACGAACAGGGAATCGAACCCTGGACCACTCCCATTCGGGATCTGTCGGACAGAACATGCTAAGGGAGTATTATACCACTAAACCATTCGCCCGATTATTGTTGTCAGAGGCTGCTCTATTATTAAATATGAAGGTTAAGCTTTTGACACAATAATTTTGCAGCGTTCCCTGATATTCCCGGCTCCATAGAGTGCTGTTTTCGTGGCGGAATGCGGTACGATTTCAGTATGGCGCCATCAAAACATTCTTCCTCACTACTTCTATGCTACAAGGAGCTCACATGTTTTTATATTTTTGAATCATGACGGAAATTACGGTCAATCGTTCCCTTAACACCGCAGGTTTCATATTGACAATTGAGGCTGTCATTCTTGCACGTGCGAACTAAGCTTACTTTGGTGTCCTGCCTAGCCGAATTTCACCATCCTTGACATTGTAATAAATTTGCTGTTGTTGATCAGTCAATACTTCAAGCATTGCTTTTAAACGAGCTCTTCCCTCTTGGTACAGGTTTCAAGTCGATACCAGGGTAGGCGGTTTCAAGGCGATGAATTTTAGCGACACAGCGACCATTGCAACCTTTACAAGCTTTGCCAAGCTTGTTAGCCTCATCATGCTCACTCGTTTCTTCTAGGGTAGGCCAAAGCCAAGGACGGGACCCACATCATTCACGATGGTGGTTTCTCGGTTTCCGTTCCCAAGGGTTTTGCGGGGCAGATCCATCTTGCTTCCAGGCCCGAATCAAGTTTATGTGCGCACCAAGATTGCCTTGCACTTTTAATATACAGAGAAAGGATAATCCGTCGGCATGACTCTGTGCTTCGGGTCGGATCACGAAAAGCTGACTGAGATGACCCACACATTAGACGCTCAACTTCCTACTCACTACGGCAAGCTTAAAACTTGAGCTAACATTATTACGCAAATGAAAATTAAAACGGGGGATTAGAGGAGCATCGCATATTTTGCTACTGAGATGGGGGACTCGATGGAGCCCTGTTGTGTTTCTGTACAGACATCTCTCTTGCGTTGCATCTTGAATGAGATGCTGGGGCATCGTTGGCGGAAAGAAGAACTTGCACAATAAACACAATCAAGCCCAAATGAATCGGATCGACAGAAATCTGGAACACTAGAACGCGTAATTTGTTTTAAATAGACGGCATGGGCGCGATTTACACCGTTGAGGTATTATTGTGATACAACTCGACTTCCACAAAACGCTCCGGCAGGTCGTCCCGCCATGGGGAGTGTTTGGAACCAACTTCCCTGAGCCTAGCTCATGTCCCTGGCTGATGTGCCGACTTATCCATTTGATATGGGCAAATAAACCTTGCCGCCAGGAGCTTCTTGTTTGGAACTCAGGGGACGCTACGCTCCATTGGTGGAAATTCCGGGTCTCGGCAGGTTCCACGCAATTATGGGCGGATCCACGACGGGCATCATCCCAACCAGCCCCACAGCAGGACATGGTTTCAGATGAACCGCTGCGGTGGGCTTCGGATGAATGTCAGAATAAGTGATAGATGATCACCAAGGTTCCGCTTACGGGAACAGCCCGTGATTGGAGCATCAGCTGTTTGCACCCATCCTCGTCAGGGACAGCTTCGACGTTATATAGACTGAAGTCACCATCTTCAGCTCCGGTCTTGCTTCTGCACACTCATTCTTCTTGTACACATACCTTTTTTGTTTGTTCTCGCTGGTCGAGTTATTTCACTCTTTTTTATCATCCCAACTCAAAGACCCGCTCGTTCATTTTTTAGGCAGACTTTTCTGAACACCAGCTACTCCAAGATGATGATTTCATACCTCGTACCGGCTCTGCTTGCCTCTCTTGCAGTTGCCTCCCCGACCCGTGTGCTGGAGAAGCGCGAGACCACTTGGTGCAGCAGCTATGGTTCTGTTGAAACCGGTGGCTACACCATCTACCACAACAACTGGGGTGCTGCTCAGGCAACTTCTGGTTCTCAGTGTACCACATTTGACTCTGTGACGGACAACTCTGTCACCTGGTCTACTTCTTGGACCTGGGCTGGAGGTTCTAGCTCTGTCAAGTCGTACTCAAATGTGGCTGTCACAAACGTTGGCACTCAACTGTCTGCCATTAGCTCGATCCCATCTAAGTGGACCTGGACGTAAGTATTGGGAGAATTATCATCTCGTTTTTAATATTCTTCAAATTTGCGTTAAGTCTGGAAACTGACTTGAATGTAGCTACACTGGATCGGATATTGTGGCCGACGTTTCTTACGATCTCTGGCTCGCCCCCACCGCCAGCGGCGACAACAAATACGAGATTATGGTCTGGCTTGCTGCTTATGGTGGTGCTGGCCCCATCTCCAGCTCAGGTTCTCCGGTGGCTACGCCTACTATTGCTGGTTCTTCGTGGAAGCTTTACTCTGGTGCCAACGGAGACACCACAGTTTTCTCCTTTGTTGCCACTAGCACCATCGCAAGCTTCGATGGCGACCTGATGGAATTCTTTACCTACCTCACCACAAACCAAGGCGTTAGCACCAGCATGTATGCGACCAGCCTCCAGGCCGGAACCGAACCCTTTACTGGTATGCTTGAGTACTACGCACATTTGATTTCACCAGCTAACAGCCCGCCAGGTTCCAATGCCGTCTTCAAGACTTCTGCCTACAGCCTCTCTGTTGAGTGAGTTTACCTTTATTGTTTTCATGTCATTTGAAAAAAAAATCCCTGCCATTAAACTCGGTTTTCCGTGTGATGCGACGCTGTGCACGCAGCTATTTGCATTGGACCCACCCCCAGAATTCCAAGCACATTGTCAATTCATGCGTTGAATAAACCAATCGAGATTTATTGTCTAATTGATACTGACAGGTCGAACTAGAAAATCTGGCTCCGGCTCATCTGATGCTGGCAGCTCTGAGAGCTCCGCGACCCCTGCTGCCTCTACGCCCTCTGCGAGCTCATCATCTCTTTCGACTCAGGTGTCTGTTTCGACCCCGGGATCCTTTTCGACTCCGGTATCCTTTGCGACCCCAGTAACCCTCGCTACCTCGGTCATCACACCAAGCTCAGTAGCCTCTGTTCCCTCGGCGGCTTCAGAGACCCCGGCCGCTGTTTCGTTCCCCGCAAGTGCCGCGACCCCGAAGAGCTCGGCGGGCAAGGGCAAGAAGTGCCATGTCTGAGCAGGTCGATTGGCGGACACTACTTTGTTGGATGAGGGGAGATGTTGATATATTTAAAGTCTAGTTTCATAGCTAAATAAAAATTTTAACGGGACTGGGCCCGTACATAAATTGCCCTTTGAATGCTTGAATCGTTCTGTGCGAACAAAGAGATTTTGCTAGGTGCACGGGTGGAATCAGTCAGCCAAGGCGGTTTTGGGGGAATCCCTAGAAAAACCCAAAGCTATTATCGCATCTATGATACATTCGCAATAAACCCGTGCTTAGGAGAATGCAGAATCTATGGTTCTATCAAATGCAGGGACTCTACAAATTCCATAGGCCAGCTCGCATATTTTTTATGAGTGCTTGGTAGGTTCTTATCGACACCCTTTACCCATGCCGTGATTATGGCCGTTCTAAATGGGTAGGCCTTCATAATTGGCACGAGGACTTGATATCCGATTGCGCACTCGAGGATGAAAAAGTGAATCATGAGTAATTGAGCAGTATAGTTGTTATCGTTCATAAACACCCGAAACTCGGCTTCGGTTGGGGCAGCAAACAGAGCGTAGGCTTGTGGGATGACCAACAACGCTAATGAAACACTTTGTCAGGAACTTCAGTCTAATACAAGGAATTGGTAGCATACAGTTCACCAAAGAAACTTTGGCAGCCGCAAGTATATCTCTTATCGCGCCAAGATAACCTATTTCAAGCGGAGTATGGCATAGAGGCTGTAGCGCATTTACCGAAGCCAAGGCATCATCAATAAACTGGGGATGAGTGCTATCTGGACTCATTCCCTGGGTGATGCCTTGGACTTTTTCCTCGTGTTTCTGCCATGAAAACTTTTGAAAGATGGCTGCGCTCATGTGGCGTGGCGGTGTTAAACCAACTACAAGGACGCAGCCGCGAAGCATAGGTAATATATCGCGCATTCCGTCAAGCATATATGACGACTGAAAGGCAAGCACCATGAGCGTCGCGTATAGTGCATCTGATTCTGCCGATGAATAGCATGGTTTGCTCAATGCTAGGTTGAGGGATTGAATTGCAGTGACACGGTGGGTTAGTGCCTGGGTACGATAATCCTCGTCGCTCATGAGAGAGAGATGCGAAGCACTAAGTCCAAGCATCGCATGACTCAAAAAGTCAAACTTTGCGAATCAGAAAACCAGGTGGCGGTGTAGTGGTGTTGAACTTACATGATGAGAGATTGACGCGACACCTTGCCAAACAGTGTTCCCTCCGAGCGGTAACGGCGGGTATGCATGCAATACAAAGTGATGAAAGAATTTGAAATCTTGCATTGTAAACCGAGCGCCTGTAGATTGGAGCGGTGCTGAGGGAACCAATGCAGTGCTAGTATTACTCTGGCCCTGCTTCGGATATTCACAAACTAGGCCAAGCCGCGAGCAATTGCTGCATATCGGCGTATTCTCCTGGCATTTGACCTTTCTCTGTTTACACCTGAAACAGCCGCCCCTAGACTTTCTGTGTCCCTTGCGTGGGATTGGCTTGCGACGCGCTGGCTTCACAGTGGAGGAAACGGAATTCGACAGCGGGGCTTCGGGCGTCGCTGAGCTAGACGAACCGACGGGCACCGACGACTTGGTTCCACGGAGAGCTAAAATGGCAATTTCCATGCCGAATATGGTTCGTTGACAGGCGCTTGTCACGGTTGCTAGCCTCGCAGGCTGTCATGACGATTTGTTTGATGAGAGAATGCTGCCTGGCACAACGCGGTAAGACGGACGAACGCTTTCCCGCCTCGCTAAGCCGGTTTGAGGACGAGGCCAGCCAGCCACTGCTTGTCGCACTCAAAAGCGGCCAATGGTAGATCTCTCCTGATGTTTATTAAATTCATCTACCAAGCGGGTATTTGAATCACTTGTTTTGCATCTGGCGTCGTGTTTTATTGGCTGCCTGCCTGTATCTCGTTCATAAAATGCCTAATCATTTATGCAAATTCGCTGGACTTGGTGTAATTTGATGGCAAGATGCAGCAGCATCATCACAGTATGCATCGACAGAGCGGCAATGGGAATTAAGCTGAGGATCATATACACCGAAAGATTTGTGTATACGGAAAGGAAAAAGAATTAAAAGCATGCAAACTTGATGTGATTTTCTAAACTTTGCCAAGAATGGTTTGTAATCTCCGTTTCATATCAGATAAGGGGGTGGTAATCCCTTCCTGATGAAGGGTAACTACTAAGAGATACATTAATAGAGCGAATCCTGAGAGATTGGTGTGTATTAAACGAGCCATGAAGCTAGTGTGAATGCCCCCCCAACCATTGAATTCCACCATTTTGTCCACCATACAACGCATGTCGGATACACTTGTTCCTCCCAACTCACTGTCAAGTTCGGATAACGTTTCTTTCTCAAGAAATAAATACCCAAAATGTAAAGCACTGCATAAAATTTTGAAGTGCGGATAAAAAATGTTGCTGGCACCGGGCTTAGGTTGCCTCAAGAATATGCGCCTGGCCTCATCCAATCCCTGGTTGAATGTTTGCATTATCTGTGATAGCAATACTGTTCTATATTGCTCTATGTCACCTAAAAATGATTAACTACAGAATATATGCTTTGTATTTGCTCCTACCGGCGATCTCCGTGATTGGAAGATTATATATATTATTTCGATCGATACGCCATCTGGATTGCTCTTTACTAATGGCCAAAAGATCATCAAATTGTGCTAAATTGAGTACGGAAGCTATCCAAAGCCATGGTACTAACTGCTCGTTGAGAGTGGCAGGAATGTCATTTTTAAAAGGCCGCACCCATTTCTTGCCTTGCTGGATAATTTCTTCTTGTTGAAGAATGTCGCGTCGGTGTGCCGTCAATAGAAATCGAAGCAGCATTTCAAATTCAACCTCATCCGGTATTTCGCCTTCGTTAAGCTTTTCCACATTTTCAAGAAGGGTTTCGGCTTTTTCATCGATTTGGTATGTGGCCGGGAGTTCTATATCAACTTCTGAATTTGAGTCAGAGTCGTGATTTTGAAGATTATCATATTGAGAGTATATTTCTGCTGGAAAAGCATCTTTGACGCTTGTATCTTCAACGTCGATCGTTTGTGCACCTGCATCCTGGTATTTAGGATTCTTGCTGAACCTTTCATCATCAATGCTCTCGATATAATGTACAGAAGTGTTCCCTGCCAGAAGTACGTTTTGAGTCATTTCATATGATGTCCTTGGTTGTGGATCCGGTATGTCAGTGTCTCCATGAAAATAAATATGATCTTCGAGATTTTCGTTACCCGCTGTTTCAGGTGACGAGGGTATGTGTTCTTTAATGATTGCGGAGCCACTTTCCGCATTGATTTCACATAGAAGAAGGTCCCCGGGATGGCAAGTGATCGGGATTTGTATTTCAATTGGGATCGTACAAGACTTGCATTGTAGCGATGATTGCGTTTCAAATGTTCCGAGCGTTGCATTTGACAATACAGAACATGTTTCAATGTTAGACCCAAGGGTGGAGCGACTGTCGCTGGTGGGTTTCTGGGCATGGTGCTTTTTAGAATCAATCGTGTCCTGGTTCTCGGAAGGTATTTGGCATGTTGCATCCGAGGGGTTTTCACTTTCATTCTTGGGCTTAGTCCGAAACCGAAAATTTCCGCGACTTGGCTTCTTTCTGGCCTTTTTTGTAGTATCTAGGTTTGAGAATGTACATGGAGAGAAATTAAATTTTGTGCTTGGCTTGTCGTGGAGTGCGTTTAAGGAGCTTTTAAGAAAGTTGACATCGATTAGGCTTTGAAGTTGTAACTCAGATGTAATCAGCTGGTGATACAACAAGAGTTCTACTTTTGCTTTTTCCATCTGAAGAAGAATATTTTCAGCCTTATGTCGAAGCGAGAAAAATTGAAGAAAATTTGACGGCAATTCTATTTTTGGGGTGCGATCTATGTCCTGGATGTCCCAAGAGCTGTGGCATTCCTCTAGCTGCTGACAAAATCGGCGGCATCTCGCGACAATGTGCTCCCAACCACCGATAGATTGGAAAGCATCTTGGCCTTTGCGTTCCCTGGCCTGTTCCACAACAGAGGCTGAGCGATTAAGGTACTGCAATCCAGTCAGTCCAAAATCTTATGTTAAATTCTTTTACGGAAAGAGTTGGGCAAGCGAACAGTAAGGTAGATTTCGAACGTATGCTTGACATCCTCCTAATACGTCTTTCTTGCTCGCCAACATTTGACGGCATTGATGGTGTCTTGAATAACCCCACAGGTGAGGTCAGGACCGGTAGCCGCGCTGGCCAATGTGTTTAGAGCAAACCTAGGGTCAGTCATAGTCGGTAGACATCAATGTACCGTAGGGTGGAAAAAGTAAAGGACAATGGTTTTAGGCTCTTGGTAGGAGAATTATGATATTATTTATAGATGGAATACTGTGTCTTGCACACATCATCGTGCAAGGCATACTCCATACTGTGCAAAAACACCATACCCAAGATGCCTTGCGAGCGAGGCAAACGCAAGGCAGAAAACTATCAAATCTATTTGATTGGCAGTATGCATGAATGCTGACGGGGAGAATGCCTCACTGCAAAATCCCACCAATACTGACTTCATGGTTGCATAGTATTTTTTGGTTGGCTAATTAGCAGGTCGCGGCTAAAGACTAGAGTCTCGGTCGTGTGTTTATTCCAAGGCGGAGCTCCACGAATAAGATGATGGAAAGCTGGTCAGCTCGCTGGATGCAACCTGGCTGACATAATTATCTGCTGAATACATTGAAGGCTGCTACCAGAGACGTGGGCGTAATTATTTTTGAAGAAGGCGTCATTTGCAAATGTCTCGGCCAAGTAGAAATCAGCGTTGAGATAGCGTCAATTTGAAGGAACAAAGATGGAAAGCTGAATTGAAGGCGAACCTGTTCAGATAGGTCTAATGTTATGTCATGGGTTATTTGAAAACCAGTTGCTCAAGTATGAGTGACTTGAACTTGAAATAAGACGTGGCATGTTGATGCAGGATTGAGATGTATGAATTCACTCTGACCAAAGGTGACAATCCTAAAAGTTTTTTATGTTTAATTTTAAGATATGCGAGGTTTTATGCAATAAATCGCTAGTCTAAATGCTCTGATAGACTGAGGTAACAATGATCACACCAGTTGAAGAATGGCGGAGCTCCGCCTCCACAATGGATGGTGCGATATCTGATATGGCCTGGATAACAGGGCATATATTAATGCACTACACGGAAGCTTCCATCTCTTCTAGGATTTCCTCAAGGAAATTCGTATTACAATTTCTGATTTTTAAATTTACATGCCTGAAGCCAGTATCTCATTTAGCACCGTCACCATGCTGGGCCCAATCGCCCACACACTCCTCCTTCTCCAAAACTCCAACACAGTATCGGTAAATTTTGTCTCTGTGGCTGCAGCTTCGCTCCAATCCCAATTCTGGGTCTGTTGCGGATCGTGTTGTACGATGACCTCCATGATGGCATTATATATCACCGTTGGCGTGTCGAACCGGCGGTTTCCTTGTCGCCCCTCAGCCATCCTCCTGCGCATCTCGCCAGCGGCCCAGCGGAGAGAGCGCCATACGGCAAGAAGGATGCGGTGAGATACTATAGTGTCCCACGGTGCCTCTGTCAGTGTGTCATGGGGGCTGAGACTGCAAATGGCATGGAGGGCATCCACAGCATCTTCCAGGATCATCAGCACGGCGTCATCTCCTGAATTTTGTCGCAGCATCGACTGGATCGATCTTCTTGATTCGGTATACCGCCCTAAGGTTAGATGAATGGCTGTTGTCAGGGCACCAACAATGCTGCTATCGACAACCCCGCCTATCAATAGGTCATCTGGTTTATACAACGAGATCCTGAGGGCGAGTAGCATGTGCTTGACGGTGTTCCATATCGGTTCATCATACCCCCATGCGGAATTTTTCTCCATTATAAAATTGGAAATATTGCGCAATGCAGCATTGAATAGGCGATTTTGAGATTGAGTGAAGATGTGAAAGGCCGATGGGTCTTCCAAATTTGGCGGTAGCTGATAATATGATCGCGTCATGTCTCGGATCAGCAAATCGATGTTGGTGATTACGAATAGAGTCGCGATCGGGGATGCAGTTAATGCTGCGGTGACTAATGAGCTAGGGCAGTCTGACATGAGTGATTGTGTCGCCAAGGTGAGATTTATCGTCAGTCGAGGTAACCCTAAGGAATCATTAGGTTCGAGAAGACTGAGAATCCGAGGCTCTTTGGTAACTATTTGCAGCCAAGCTTCCGCATCTTTCGCATCCCAAAGTTCACTGGAATAGGGCAGCTCCCAGTCGAAATCGATTGCAGAAGTCAGAGATCGAATATTGCAAGGATACAAGATGTGGTAGTCCAAGAAGAGCAACGCGTGCATAGCAAGTTTTGTCGACTCTTCGTTTACATATGATATCCACTGCTCGTGGGGTAGCTGATCATTGCTTCGGATCGAATCATCGCTACAGACTTGAACCCATGACTGTGAGCCAGATACGGCGACAGCCTGACGAAGTAGGCCAAGATCTTGAGCATTCTGTGATTAAGTAAGTATATGAACACAAGGAGATCAAAACCTGAAATTCTCTGTGGTCGGCTTAGTTATGCTTACATTTATAAGTACTCGTAGCATTGTTTTTGCTTTGGTATACATGCTACTATCCCCCATAAAAGCGCCGTATATGACATGCAATAGCCAGGCTTGCATGACCCAGGTTCCTGAAGGACTAGTGCACTCGAAAGAAGACTGATCTCGTGGTATAAAAAGTCAGTTTAAACTCTGAATGGTAGAGGTTTAGAGACATAGTGAGTGCTGTTGAACGTACAAGTCCCTCCAATTCTGTGCAGCCTGAATTCCAGAGTGCCTGGCTTTCTTGCAAACATGTTTCCCTTTCATCCTCCAGAAGCGCCTGGGCGGTGTATAAACTACCAATAGCAACGATTATAGATTTGAGCGCTGTTGGGTGACCTTGTTCATCAGTGTTTATAAATGTTGGACGATGAAGTATTGGAAAAGAAGGATGAAAGTGCTCAAAGTATGCAGCAATGTGAGCATGCGATGCAACTTGGACTGGGCTTCATATTCACTTTAATTAGCATTCTATACATATACAGATATGAGACAGTGAAGATTTAAGGGAAGAAGCACATACGTGGTGCTTGATGTTTGCCCCGACCAATTAGTGCCGGATGGGGATGCTTCGAGGGGTATCAGTGAGAGGGAGTTGAACGATATTATGTCCTCAGCCCCGGATATATCTGGTAATTGCGAATCATCATGGGTATTATTTAAACTTGATCGACGGCCATTATTCTGCCCTCGGCAACTCTTTGCGTGGCGCTTGCATACGTCTCTCCTGGAAAATCGGGCCGGGCATCGGCCGCATTCAAACTGATTGCGAGCATCCTCTTGGTGTTCTAAGTTGGTTTAGCCGGCGGCACAGTATGCATTGATGGAATACTAGGGGCCTTACTGGAACGTTTATGCCTTTCCAGGTTTTCCTGCAGTGCAGTCGACAGAAGATAAGCGACCCAACAGGCTGAAGAGGGGTAATTGAATAGCAGTATGCACCTACGTTTCTGGTAAACTTTTGCGAGCATGCGGGGCATGCAAACGGTCGGTCCATGCTAAATGGGCTCTGGAATAAAATATTTAGCTATTGTATATTCTGGTTCAATGCCCATTTGTTGCGGTTGCAGGGTGTCAACCCAGAGGAATGAGAACTCCTCCAACGTTGCTGAGTCATCGACACTTGGCTGCCGAGGGCGACCCATTGCAGTGGTACAGCCCAACACGCTAGCCCCCGGAGATGCCACACACGTCTTTGTAAGTTGGTATCTCTTTACTTTCGGGGGGGGTAGTATAGCATCATGATTTTATACAGAGGTGGCAGGTTTAAGATTTTAACAACTTTTGCAATCCTCTCTTTCTTATCAGAGCAAGCCAAAGTCCTCAGTTTTATGCTATCTATCCATGTTCAAATTCTGGCGGCGGCAATTGACAAAGACATCTCAATGTCTCATTTGGTTCAGCTGAGGCGAGTCATTTACCAAGAGGTATCCAAGAAACCGGAACCCCCAATTGAACTCCTCTACTCATGGACGCGTGACCGTGACCGCAAAGTGCTAATCGGAGGGGGTTGACTAGTGTGTGGAGGTGGTGTCCACGCTTTTCTTTCATGTGGAGCTCCACTGCCTCCTCACCTTAGTCGCCAGCATACCCTGACTCGCCAGCACTAACAGGGCCTGCATCAAGGGCTCGGAGGCTCCTCGTATCTATGCTATCTCTGTTCGGATAAGTGCCTAGACGTTTGACTGGTCGCCACCGCCCCTGCTTCCCCAGACTTTGGATCCAGCAGACTCCGCAATCGAATTATCGCACCTCCACCCCCAGATACCGCCTGATAGACGATTGGCCCCTTACACCTGACCCTAGGCTGCATGTATCTCGTGTAGATGCCAAGGTGCACTGGAATTTATTTAAAGTCATTGTTGTCAGGTCATTGTCCGTTTTCTTTTTCTACTATCTCAGATGTTAAACATTCAACTCCCTCATCTTTCTTACCCCCTTCAACCCAACGTTTGTGACTGTCATTGGTCGGGAAGATGGCTACCAGCAAGGTCGACCCGGATGGGACCCTTGGAGGTGATGTTATCCGTACCATGACCGACGTTGAGGATGGTACTGTGGTTGAGAAACCAAGTGCGACCGACGCGGATCCCGCCTTGGCTTTCATCGGAGGAGAGGAGATTGAATTCACGCCAGAAGAAGAAAAGTCCGTGTTGAGAAAGATTGACTGGGCCTTGATGCCATTGCTCTGCTGGATCTACGCGCTGCAATTTGCCGACAAGACTTCTCTCAATTATGCCTCACTCATGGGGATTAGAGAGGATACAAACCTGGACCCAAACAGCCAACAATATAGCTGGTGCTCGAGCATTTTCTATGCTGGTTACATTCTCTGGGAGTAAGCTGCATCATCTAAACTATGATGCACTATTGGCTAACATTTTACTTCGCTGCTAGGTTCCCTACAACCTACCTCCTCCGAGCGCTTCCGCTCGGCAAATATACATCCGCCAACATTGTTCTTTGGGGTCTTGTCCTTACTTGCCACGTTTTCGCCATGAACTTTGCCGGTCTTTTGAGTGTCCGTTTCTTCCTTGGAGCCCTCGAGGCCACAGTCACACCCGCATTCATCATTTTGACCTCGGCCTGGTATAAGCAAAACGAACAGGGCAAGCGAGTGGGCTTCTGGCTCAGTTGCAATGGTCTGGCACTTCTAACCATTGGACCCATCGCATACGGGCTGTCTGGCGCAAAGAATACAGCTCTTGCCACGTGGAGGGTGCTTTATCTTGTCCTCGGTGTACCTACCGTGTTCACGGGCATCTATTGCTGGTTTTTCATGCCAGACAACCAGACCAACGCCAAGTTTCTCAACAGGCGGGAGAAGCTGATTGCTATTGAGCGTATTCGTGGCAACTTTCAGGGCATCGGTAGCAGAAAATGGAAATGGTCTCAATTTTATGAGGCTTTCCGCGACCCAAGGACGTACCTCTATGTTATTTTCTCTCTGTTGATGAATATCCCCAACGGTGGAATTACTTCGTTTGGATCCATCGTCATCAAGTCATTTGGATTCAGCGACCGTCTTTCCTTGCTGCTGAATATGCCCACTGGTGTTATGGACATATTCTGCAAGCTATTCTTTACCTATTTGTCGGACAAGTTTATGGATCGCTCCAGTTTTGCTTTCATCGCTATTCTGATCCCCATGGTGGGTGGAATCATGATGATTCTTATTCCTCTTCACGCAAAGGCTGCTCTACTTGTCGGCTACTATTTTATTGGTGCTGCTGGGTCTTCATGGTGCCTCGTCATGGTCATGATCTCGAACAATACTCTAGGCTACACCAAGAAGGCTACGGTGAATGGCTTGCAAATTTTGGCTTATGCTGCTGGAAACTGGATTGGACCGCAAACTTTCCGTTCCAACGAGGCGCCCGAGTATTATCACGGAAAGATGATGGTTGCAGTCATGTATGGGTGCGCTGCCTTGACCATTGTAGCTATTCGTGCTGTGAACGTTCTTGAGAATAGAAGACGTGACAAGAAGAGTGCCGAAGAGCCACAAACTGTCACGACAGGCACCGAATTCCTTGACCTGACGGACTTTGAGCAGTCCAACTTCCGTTATATTCTCTAAGGCTTTTCGATTCGACGACCAAAAGAACAAGATGTGTAATGTTGTTCTTGGTATGCTTTTGAGACGAATTGTCTCTGGGATTGCATATAGTGTGTGTATTTAGTTAGTGATATATAACAGATTAGTCAAAATGATTAGAATTTTTGGCCCATTTCTCATGTTCAACTTGAACTGAAAACAGTGATACATCATGCGCGAATTGCTTTTCTTTGCATCCTGCGCGGTCAAGTAACAACTCATGCCTGTGGGTGAGATTTTTGAGCAAATTGCAAGTCGCACATCTGAAAGGCATATCCAGCACAATATTGCAAAGAACTAAGTGTTGATGAGATTTAGTTCGTCATAATTTAAGTTTTTGGATTTTGTCAAACGATCGGCTATTTTGTACCTGATTAAGACACAGTCAAATGAATATGATATTTCAGAAACAAAACTGACGAGCTCAAGACGTAGAAAAGATCTAAATCTATTTATTCATGAAAAAATCTTCAAAATCTTCATCGGCAAGAGGCGGTTGCAACTCGCTGCCATTCATCAGCCCCAGGTACCATGTCAAATCCCTTCCATCTCCCTCCCTCGCTGCGAACCCATTTCCGAAATATCCAAATCGATTAGAAGTAGTGTACTTGAAATCGAAATCTTCCCATCTTGGTGTTTTGACAGTCTCGAAAAATTGAATTCTTGAACCAGGCCACATCATCGGCTCTCCATCAATCGTGCCCTGCTTGAACCATGATCGGCATGGCGAAGTCCAGGCCGTGCGAGGCAGGAATCTTCGACGATGCTCCACAAAATCTGCGACTGCTTCTTCCTTGGGTGCGAATGACGCAACCTCTTCCTCTGACATTTTGGTGAGCAGCTGCATAACATAGCGTGCGACCGTCTCCGTGATGGGCAAGAAGCTGCCGTGGCCATAAGGACCAAATGGGCCATTGAAAACTGCATAGAGTTAGAAAATAAGACGATTCCCCGAGAGAATACTTCACTCACTGATGTAATTGGGGAAGTTGGCAACTCCCAATGATAAATAAGTGTTTGGAACATCGGCCCAGTACTTGGAGAGACTGATGCCGTTGCGACCAATTGTTGGATATTGAGGTCGCCAACTCACATCGAACCCGGTCGCACATACAATGACATCAAATTCATGCTCACTGCCGTCCTCGGTCCTGATTCCCTTGGGAGTAAATTCCACAATCGAGGAAGACACGACTGAGACGTTATCGGCACAGAGTGCCTCGAGGTACCCGTTACCAGGCGTTGGGCGACGACATCCCACTGCGAAATTCTTTGGGACAATAAGGTCGGCAATTTCTGGTCGGGACGCAAGCTTTGACCTCATGTCCTTCTCTGCAGCTTGCCTGGCCTCTTGCTGTTCCTTTGAGCCATTCAGAATGAAGCGGAACCGGGAGTTGAGTTCAGACTCGATCTTCTTTCTATAGGCGAGATACTTGTCTGGGTCAGACCGCAAAATCTCCCGCTGGGTCTCGTTGTCTGGTAACGTAATCAGTAAATCATATTATAGTAAAGAAGGTCGTCATCTCAACACTGACATTTGAAGTTGGCCCCATTCTTTCCCGCAAATCGTTGTCCAAAACTCCCCGTGATCCACGCTGCGCTTCGAATGAAGCATTTCATGTCTCCCACAACTAGAAAGAAGTTAACATTGCTGTCCCAAATACCTAGACTGATATTCCTGAAGACTAACTAGGTTGAATGTTGGGTACAATCTGAACCGCTGAGGAGCCGCCACCAATGACGCCGACTCTCTTACCCTCGAGGGGTATGCTGTCATCCCAGTTGGCGCTGTGGAGCATTTTGCCCTCAAAGATTTCGCGGCCCTTGATATTTGGCCACTTCCACTTGCTAAGTAAGAAAATTAGTATCACTAGGGAATATATTTTAATATTAGATTTGCTGACTTACTTGAGAACTCCGCTGGCGTTGATAAAGAGATTGGCCTTGTCTTCAAAAACTTGACTAGGGTCATCGCCTTTCTGCACTCTGACTGTCCACATTTGTTCGTCTTCATCCCAGAATGCACCGACAACTGTATGATTCAGTCTGATGAACTTGTTCAAATTATACTTTTCTGCGACATCCTTGAAATATTGTAGAATCTCAGGTGCACCGGAATAGCTGTTGCTGTGTTAGCATGGATCCTGGATCAGCTCATGTGCGTTAGAAGCTACTCACTAAGATGTCCATTCTGGTGATGGTGCCCACGAGAACTGGTAGTTGACTGAGGGGATATCGCATCCGCAACCGGGATACCGGTTCTCATACCAAGTACCTCCGATCGAGGGGTTCTTTTCGTAGCAAACAAGCTCTAGGTCAAGTGAACTGGTGTTGACTTCATGAGCAAAGTTCAGAGCACTGGCACCAGCTCCGAGGCAAATGATGCGAAGCTTTCGACCTGAGCGACTGGGCTTTTCAAGGATCTCATAGCCACCAGAGGGCTGTACATCGTTGAAAGAGCTGCCGAGAGAACCCATTGTAATTTTTTAGCCTTGTCTTGCTTAGAACAGAGTGACTGGCATGGAAAGTGATAATCAACCAGGGAATTTTGTTGATGTCTTGCTTCGTCCAACCGTTGATTATATGTATGGTATTACAAGATAGTCAATTTGCTTTTGTTACTAGCAATGGTGCTCATGTGTTCCTTGACATGGTGTTGACATGGAGGCATTGCGGAGCTCCACCTCCACCCAACCCCTACCCAACCTCCACCTCCGCAAGGATCTCCACTCACACATGCAGCACACTCATTTGTCTGATTGTCCTGCAGACTTGCCATGGCATTTTTCCCATTTAGGTTAGTCTCACTTTGCACGCCTCATTATGAAACATGATGACTCGGAAATTCGTGGTCTCATGCATTATATAATTTCTGCATTCGCTCTTGTCCTATCTGGTCCATGGATTCCTGCGCCTGAGCCCGTCTTTTGAGTATTAGAAGTAGCTGTTTGCGTTTCATTACTTAGGCTAATTCCATGTGTCTGGAGGTATGGCAAGTCGCCTCCGAGGTCGGTCATTGGCCGTGTCGAGGTTGATCCATCAAGCCCATGGCCTCTATACTTTCTGAGAGTGAACAATTTAATGTTCCTGACGAAATATGAGGTAGATGATTGAGCCAATTCTTCATCGTCATTTGAAGTGAGGAATGATCTAGGTACGATTCTCCTAAAAACAGGTCGAAGCATTGGAAGCGACGCTAAAGTACGAGTCAGATTTTTCTCAAAGAGATATTACTGTCGAGGATGTCCACATACCAGAGATTATAGAAAGGTTGGCTTCGGCCAAAGACAAAGAGATGTGGACACCCATCTCGAGCGTTAGCTCTTGTGATTTAGAGTTGAACGTCCAAGACGAATAAAGAACAAAGATAGAAATGAGGCAAACCCTAATCCAGTTTAGCGAAATCCTCTTGAAGGAAAGGGCCATCATACACGGCGCCGAACATGAAAAGAGCTATAACAGCAATCTTTTGGCCCTTCGGAAGGGGTAGCTTCCTGACCTCGATTACTGGAAGCACAAGTATGGCAACGTCAATCAAGACGTGTGATAGTACGGTGGAGAAAAAGAAGGTAGCCTCGTGGATATTGCACTGAGCATCCTTAATCGACTTATCCCAGAGGGCTTGTATTGGTATACATTGCAGGTTCACAATCAGCAGTCGCAGGATGAACCAGCAGACTGTCAGGGTGGAGAGAACCTGAATTGGAATGCGGATTCCGGTATACCGGAAGAGACGCCAGTAGAAGGCCAGAATTGCAAATTTGGAGAAGGCGATGGCGAACGAGTAGGTTTCGCTTCCAAGCCAGAGTAACAACCAAGATTTCTCAAGCCTTTCAGGTACAGTTAAGTCGTTTGGGCCATCAGCGATGGGTCGGCCCAGCCCGTAATGGTCCAGCCCTAAATCGTCGGGGTTAGAAACACGTGGAATAAAAAAAGCCCTTGGTGGCGGATCGGGGGATGTTCATACAAATCAGCGCGACCGCAGTGTAGGCGACAGAGCCAAGCTGAGCATTCGTGATTAGCAACTGCCCATTGCCAGCTCCGATAGTGAGAGCGGGAACATACGTAAGCGATGATGGCGAAGAAATCATCATAAGAATATCCGGCTGGTGTGATATGTCGGGCCACAAGTCTTAGCACAAGCGCGATGGTCGCGGATGGGAAAGTTATGGCGGCAGAAGCGCAGATGTTGGGAGTATAGTTGGTCATAGTGCATGGCGGTGGAGCATCACCAAGTCGGTGCAAGGTGAGGACTTGGACCCGCCTACAATTCGAATTGGCAAATAGAGATCAGAGAGGATAAATTAAACAGGGGTCACGCCGGCCTGTTGCGACCATTTTTTGATGTCCTCGTGCTCATAGACTGAGCTCTGAGACCGCAAATTCGGCTCGGCTGGTGCGAATTTCCCTGTACGCGCATCGTATGCAGATGCGTGGCATGGACAGTTAGTTAAATGGCTGGGACCCGTGGAATCCGTGGCACGCGTTGCAGGGGACAAGTTTCATGGCGCATTGAGCGAAACGCCACTGGTAAATCCGACGAGACAAATCTTGGATCTCACCCTCAGCTCCCCACGGGGAAGTGGCCATATCCCTGACTCCGAATCCATGCTTTGCCCGTGTTGGAATAGCTAGCGTAGTGAACATGGTTGGTGATAGGCCCTAAGCTGTCCCCTCATTTACTATCGTAGATCATCCGCCCTTGCCATTTTGCTAGTGATGACTAGCAACTCGCTGCCAAGACCTGGCTTGATTGAACGAGAAGCGAAAGAGAAGAGATTTCTCGTTATCTATTCCATATCGCAGATGCTGTTAGCCATGGGACCATACAGGGATGTCACAGTGAGCTGGTGTCTCACATTTGGCGCGACGTTTCTGCGCCTCTGGCTTGAAAAAAGGATCTGTCACATCTGCCAGAGGAAGCTAAAATTTTTAACTGGATAGTAACAGTGTTATTTTAAACCCCAATATTATGCGTATACTTTGAACAAGGAAACTATTGCATAACGGAATCAGAACGAATTTATTCCGGGAAAATGGGACGAATAAATGATTAATACGCCAAAGTCAAGTCAAGTCGTTAGTTCTATGCCATGTTTTAGGCAAAAGTGAACATCATCATTCTGCTGAATTCTGAGGGGACTGGGTGCTACAGTATGAAATTAAAGTCGCTACGGAGTACAACCCATTGTGTCAGATGTAAGTAGTGCGACTATTAATGTATAGACTGCGACAGCAGTTTATCATTGGCTTGAGAGAATTTGAAAAAAGTAACGAAACTGCGGAACACTGATAAGACCTGGCGAGAGCTCAAAGCGCATTTTGCGCGGAATGATGTAAGTGGCCCTTGATTACGTGTAATAGTATTTCGAGGCTGAGGAGGCGGTGTAGCTTGGCCGAGTGTGATGTTCATATCGTCGCGTTCTCAAGGTTACTACTATTGATCATACTGCATAATCCTCTCTCTAAGAGCTATTGAATACACAAAAGTGGCAAAAACGTAGCCCTCGGAAGAAACGCTCCGCATTTGTTTCAGATAGTATCGCCACCTTGGCAAAGATGAAGGGCCAGCAGTGGATAAAAGCGGACTCGAATGCAACCGCAATCAAGGACAATGCCCACTCATTGACTTCAAACAGACAAACCGATGCTGGGGAAATTTCACTATAAATAATCTACGCGATGACAAAAATGATATTTAATCAAATAATGTGAATAGCCCAGGAGAGGTGGAATTGTCAAGCCCTAGCTTTACGTTTACATGACAATATCTTGAGTGACTACGGGCTGTAATCCAATATAAAATGAAGAATGAAAAGCCGTGGGTCTGCTTTGAGGACATAGCATTGCACTCATGAGACGCTCTCGCCCCGAACAGCTCCTCGAAAATGTGATCAAGCTAGATTGAATTAGGTTTCTTACCTTCTCAACAAGGCGGATGCTGCGCACTATTCCTCAGTTATCATGGATTATGATCCTACGGGCGGCCGAGGTGAGAATCTTTTCCCGGGAATTCCGGCAACCTCTGAGTTTATAGGGTTGTTTCCACGTAATACCCAACTGTTGTTCCAACCCTTTTTAATTCCCGCAACCGGCATGCATGTACTCTTGCCTGCAGATCTTCTCGGAATACAAGTTTTCTCACTCTAATCATCAGCAAACGGACGTACTCACTACCATTGAGGCAAGGTGGGTGGAAACGTGCTCTTATGGTTCGCAGATTTGATTGGATCCAATCTCTTTCATCTACATTTATGCTGGCTCCCCGCATTAGAAGAGATTGGTTGGTTAATGTTTCATTAACAAGCTCATTACTACCATAATTATATACAATTGGCTGCATGAATCGACCTGTCGTCTTACCACAAGTGGAAGACGTCATTGTGCACATCCCTCTTCTTTAACGGACTTGATGTGTCATTCCTTGTGACATTTTGGACGGTACAGCCCTCAGTATTATAAACCTTCGCATAAGTGCCCGTCAGAACACTTGCCAGCCATTCCACCGCAGCAGAAAGACCATAGTAATACTCCTCGGAGTGAGTACCAAGAGTATTTCTTTGGTACAGAATATTTGCACCCACTTTGCAGTATCTCTCGATTAACTCATCGGTATCTGAAACCTTGCTGATTTCGTCGTTAATGGCCTTGTAGGCAAAAATGGGCCATTCAGGCACGCCGTGGTAGCCCATGATACCATCCCGATTGATGACTCGTGCGATCTTCGGATCTCGGAAAGTAGCAGAGCCAGTGACGAAAAAGTCGTAAATATTATGTCCGGCGTAAGCGACACCAGCTTCAGCTGCAGTATAGGTCTTGGCTGCCAGAAATCCAGTCTTATTATAAGGTCCGGTTGTCTTCAACAATGAAATCAAGTACTTCTGCACTTCAGGATACTGGCTAGTTAATCCAAGGATTGAGCTAGGAGCAAGGCCAGCCGCAACTTGGCCGCTAATTGATTCAAGTACACTTGTAACATTGGGCGTCAATCCACCAAGAGCTGCGCCAACGACGGTACCGGATAGCTCGGGAGCGTATTGCACCGCAAGTTCAGATGCCCACTCACTGGCCAGTGCACCGCCAGAATAACCCCAGAGAGCAACACGTGGCGCTTTTGTATTCAGTCCCAGGTCAAGAGAAAGTATGGCACGAATTGAGTCAAGGGTGGCGTGGCCAGAGATGACGCCTGCAGTGAACGAAGCTAGTGGCCCTTCATAATCTGGCACAGAAACGAAGAGCCCCAGGCCCAGTATAGTACCATAGGGAGCGGCTGCGCCAGCACTATAGATACTGTAGCTGGGACTGGCATCAACATCGGCGGAGTCATATGGCACTTGGTAGGACAAAAGAGCAGACTGGTTGAAGAGGCTGGCTGATGTGCTATTATGGCCAAGCTTGGGCACCAACAAAGTCGTAACAGCCCAACTGGGTTTATATTGACTGTCGGTAGTGCGGTAGAGAATGTTATATGTGGCAGAGCTGTTGCCTGTGATGGCAGTCAAATTTCCGGGCGCATGTCGGATACGCAATACCGCTCCGGGCTTTTTCTTCTCATATCCGGCTGGCGCAGAGTACCAAGGGTCCTTACTGGGCGGAAGAGGAGTGCTGGATGGAGCCTGTGAATGAGGAGAACTTGTAACAATTCCCAACCACAGGCTCATGAGAGCCAAGACGTGAAGGAAGGCCATTTTTGGGAAGGATTGTCGGCGTACAGATCTAAGACAGTTTCACACGGACTGGAAACAGCTGGTCTTATGAATGTCTCTCTTGTGCGGAGTCATGACGCATATAGCCGTGGCTGAGTTGCCAGTAGTATATAATCCGGGCAAATCGGGCACATTTACTTTTGCATGTGTTGGCATCAAACCTTGCCGCAGCCGATTTCTGGGCGTAGCTGAACAATCCAAAGTGCCTAGATTGGGGCATTACACCACTAGTGCTTACGTTGCGCATTTGGTGCCAATATTATGACGCTTTTCCCGGCGGATCAATCGGCACCATGCGGGCCTAGGGCCCCAAGATTTCGCGCAACGAACCAAAAACTGTTCATGGTTGCATGTCGCGATCACTTTGACGTCTGACACTCCACAAGTGAATCTCATATATCCGAGACCGACGGCAGGACGGTGGGGCAAAACCGAGAGCCATACTTGGGGCGGTAAATTAACATATCTTGGCAGTAATTACGCATGGCAGATATTGAAGATGACCTTTCTCATCAAGGCTCTGACGAGAAGTAAGCTTAATAATTGAAAGATCCCATTCAGAGCAGTTGCTGCAAGGGTTAAATGGAATACGCTCTCGAATGGTGGCTGACTTAATCCCGGGCTTCTGACGTTTGGACACTGGACTAACGTAAGCGGCCTTGGCTTCGTCCAGATGCACCAAAGCCACAAAAGCGGGAGATTCAATTAACGCAACCATCTCATTTAGTCTTTATAATTCAACGTGTAGGCACACAATCAAATTTTTATCGACATAAAGTACAGGGCTCACTGGAGTAACTCAACAACACGATAGGCTCCCAACAGATCTCCCAAACAAACAAGAAAGCATGATGAGCAAAACTAGCCTCTAGGGTATGCTTCAAGGGTGAAACAAAAACCTCAAAGTTGTACTTTGAAGGTCAACTTGCTTCATTGGGCTACTGCTACTGCTATTGGACTAATGTCTAAAGTAAATGCATTTAGAAAAATAGTCATTGCATATCTTTGCGCTTAGGTTGAAGTCATGATTTCTGGCGTAGTTTGACTGGTAACCATTGTTGTTAATGATTGTCGTATGCATGCAGATGACTCAAAAATGCTTCACTAGACCTAATTGACACGAATAGCAGCTCACCCCCCCTGCAATGCCACTCAGCTTCCTATATTTAACAATATATTGGGGAATTTCTTTTTTTAAATCACGTCTCGACATTTCTGGGTTCTTTGTCGCAATGAAAAAGTAGTTTCCAGAGGAAACAAAAAACCCGACGTCATCAGGGAGATATTTGTGAAAGAGAAAAGTTTTTAAAGAATCTGATCTAACGAGTAGCTATATTCTCCTTGTTTTCCCGACTTGTAACTTTGTATCTCGTTTGGTACTAGGCACTTTAGAATCCGAGTTAATCCTAGTATATCCTCATGTTCCGTTACTCCGTGTGAAGTGGCTCCGATTCTTAAACGCCAAGCAGCTCTAATGTTCCATGGTCCATGATGGCTGTAGAATAGCGCTCACTGATGGCGAAAATTGCATTGTCCGGCTGCATGGTCGAGGGAGTCATGGCCCAGAGGAAACCTTGCATGATGTAACGGCGATACTCATCCCAAATATCGCTTTGGGCAAGTTCTGGGCCACCCTCGGCGTGAAGTGCCTTCAAATAGCTCTCAATCAAAGCTTTTTCGTGTGTGCGGCGGTCTTCCACTGTCAATGCACCAGTAAGGAAGTAAGCCAAGTCCAGAATAGCAGGCCCGTATTGAAGACCCTGCCAGTCAATAAATCCAGGTGTACCATCATTGGCGATTAAGGTGTTTCCGACATGATTGTCGCCATGAATTAGGCAATAATATTTTAGATTAGAGTCAGCGTGCTTCCACAAGGCCTCGAAACCTCTCTTGATGCGTTCTCGGTCAAGTAGAGGCTCAGCAACGGGAGGGCGGCATTTTTCATTGAATCGCATTTCCCACGGCTGAGGGTTCAACAATGCGAGGACAATATTTCTGACGGGGTTATCGAGCTTGGTTCCATTCTTGTCAAATAGCCAGGGATAAACCTTCTCATCACTGTTCCATGTTTTAGCATGCAGGCTAGCTAACTGCCCAAGCGCCTGCTCGACGCGGCTGGGATCCCAAGGCTCCAGGGGAGTTCCAAAGGTACACTCGTGGGCAACGTCTGACATGATAACAATGCCTTGGCCGTTGACAGTATCAGTTCCACAGAACCAAGTCTTGGGAAGCAGCATATTTGTTTGGGGCGCAACATAGTAGTAGAATTCCGCCTCGCGTCGGTAGGTAGCCCACATTTCTGGGACGGTTTCGCGGATCACGGGATTGAACCCGCCTTTGATACAGATGCGAGTGGGGATTTCTGTCTCAACTCCATCGGCGAATTTCAAGGTAACAAAGATCTTCGAAGAGGTTCCATGGTTGACTGAGGTGGTTTCAAACTCTTTTACCTCCACGCCAAGAACCTTAGAGAGCCATTGAGTAGTGACCTCCTCTGGTGACATGGGAAGGGCATCATCAGAATCGAAAGCGCTCAGGGCGGCAGCCGGGCCGCGAATCAAAGAATTCATTTTAATGAAGGGTATTCGGTCTATTTGGGTGATTGGCATAATTTTTCCATTCAGTTCCAGCAGCCAGGGACAGTTATATATACCTCGACGGAGTGCTATCCTTGTACAGCCTGTCCCCACAACTAGCCACGAAAAGGAAAAATGGTTCATCGGGGAAGCTGACCCATGAATTACCGAGACTTCGGTTCCGTAGTCTACTAGGCCCTTGCCCTGCACATTCCATGTTTTCGCACGATTCGAGCGGGCCTATTCTTTTTCGTAGCCTGGGGGAATGTAGCATCGGGTTTGCTTGGCACGCTGCGTCAGGCCATTGTCAGCTTCGCGTCCTCTCACACCATGCGCACGCACCTGGACTTGAATAGGAACTGTTCCCTAAAGCTGCAGGGAGGAGGATCCTCAATCATGCTCCCCATCGCGAAGGATGCTGCCAACTTATCCCGGACAACGTTCAAGCTTCAAGATATGTAAATAATCGTTCCTGTAACACCAAGATGAGGCGTCATTTGCCTCAGAGAACTTGTTTTCTGTGTTTACCATAGCCGAGGCAAAAGTAGACCTGTTGGTGTGGCAGCCGGGGACTACCCCGTGTTTCCCCATCACAGGGTCTGAACAAGTTGGGGTGATTTTTTTTATTAATTCCTAGTACCTATTCTGTCATGTTGCATAATAAAAAATTGACATTACTATTCAGGGATGGCGTTCCGGATTTGGTTTTACAATACCAACTTATTAGGAAATGCCACCTTGACAGGGTCCTTTCACGCGCATGTTCGAGTCGGTGCATGCAAGGTTGATGCACTTATGCACTGAACACATTTGGCTAGTTTGGTACGGGGATATTGATCGATGAGTGTTCATCTCCGTGCAGGGATATCAACGTGTAACATTCTGGATCCTTCAGGCTGACATTTCCACCTTCCAGGCCGTTGGGTTACATTACCCCAGGTGGCGTTTCTGCGTGAGCGTAAGCTGGTCAGGGGCAAAATTCGACATTAACCAAGGTAAAATTTTTTCTAAAAGCAACCCAATGTCCCACATTAGAAAGAGGTAGCTGTGAACTTTCACAATGGCCACAAAATTAATTGAAGTAGATGTTTAGTCGACGCGACCTGCCCTATTGATCCGCAAATGACCCAACCAGTTTCCATCCGCGACAGGCAACGAAACAAGACGAAGCGGTGCCCTCTGGAAAATGTCTACATCGAGTAACACGGCTTTGAACAACACATCGGTCGTCCCACCACCTAGTGGGACGACATCCAACTTTGATAGAGGATGGTCTGAGGTTCAGATAACAACAATAGCTGTTTTCGCCATCACCTATTTTCTTGCGACAGTCTCGATGGTTATTCGATATGTAACAAGTGCCGTAATTTTACGACATTGGGAGCTCGATGTCGGTAAGGAATTTGAGCCTCAAAACTTTATTAAGCTTACAGTCTACTAGGCCTGATCACCTTGTCCTGGGGTACTGCATTGGGTTACTTCATATCCGTCTCCTTTTGTATGAAATATGGCTGGGGCTCGCATGCCTGGGACATCACAATGGAAGAAATCCAACAGTACTACCGCTACGTGAGAAAAGTTCTTCTGCAAAATGGTATGAGGGCTAACTGACAACCTTCTCAGCTATTGCCAATGACACTGACATATATGTGGGGACCAACTCTCACAAAGCTGTCAATTCTTGCGGTACTATATCGGATCAACCCGTCGCTATGGTTTCGAATCGGAGTCTATGTGATAGCAGGAATGCTCTGTACCTACACTATCGTTTTCACCATACTTCTCTCCAAACCTTGCAACCCGGTTGATGCTGGCAATAGCACTTGTTTGAACAATCTTGCGATTGCGCAAGTCGTACTGAACATCTTTACAGACCTCGCGATCATTGCTTTACCTATACCTACCCTAGTGAAGTTGCGCATTCCCTTCCGGCAGAAGTTTGCTGTTGGTGGCATTTTGGCTCTCGGATCAGCGTAAGCATCATGTCAAGGCCGTACCAAAAATATTCAAAAATCATCTAACATAAGAAATTTAGCGTATTAATAGCGTCCATAGTCAGGGCGCCGTATGTCAAAATTATGGCTACTGATCTTGACTTTTCTCGACGCCAAGCAGAGGCTGGCGTTTGGTCTCTCGTTGAATTGAATTTTGGCATAATTTGCAACAATTTAATGCGAGTGAAGCCATTTTTGAGAGCCTACCTCCCGAGGCTTCTGAATTTACTGGGACTTTCAACAAAGAGCGCAACTGATAGGCAAGGTGATGGGTCAACGGGCGGAAGGAATTGGCACAGTGGAAGGGCGGGGGGTCG
Source organism: Calonectria hongkongensis (assembly GCA_017140755.1). NCBI lineage: Eukaryota > Fungi > Ascomycota > Sordariomycetes > Hypocreales > Nectriaceae > Calonectria > Calonectria hongkongensis. Next base: position 969,182 of record JAACJA010000015.1, read on the forward strand.
CAGCTATCAACTACACAGTCTGGAGGACCAGGGTGCTCAAGCAAAATACAGGGACCCAGCATTGGGGGAATATTTCGGTGATGGCACGCGCAAGGCTGCGTCGGGACAAAATGGGAGTACGGACAGCATATTGAGTTAATTGTATAATGAGGATATGACAAGAAGCCCTATTACTTGGAGGAGCTGCTGGCATCGCGGTCCGCGTGAGCACTAGCCCAAAGCAAGATTTACACCAGAAGCGAGATCAATTTCTGCGGGGATGTAATGTCCGCTATAATACGAAAATACCCCTTTTAGATCTAGGTAAACAAACTTTGATCATCTCAGCCCTGCAGTCTGGGCCCTGTACCCACATCATCATCGGGTGATATTGTGGTTCGTGAGCTAGTCGTATCAATCGTGGGAATAGACTTCGTACTAAACGCGAATCAATGTCTCGATACTGTCTTTCAGATGCAAGGATCTGACAGAATGTGCGCCATGAGATTTAGTGCTGAAATGGCCTCAGATTTGTCTCACCCATCAAGGAATGCCGAGGGTGGATTTTAGCCGAGGGTCATCGTACGACACCACATCGGCTCAAATACGAAATTTGTTGCTCCCCGACCACAACTCTGCGGTTTATTTGCTAGTTTTCGCTAGTAGAGCGAGAAAAAAAAACCACAGGGGGATTCCAGTGAGCGGTTCTTGATCGTGTCCACTTTCTTGGGGTTGGCCCACGGAAAAGGTCCCAAGATTGGTTACTCGGTGCCGCCGATTGATGATAGGATACCACATACTGTGATATTGTACCGTTCTCGTTTCCGAACTACCAATTTCGGCGGATCGACGTGGGCAGCCCCAGCTACCTAATGCCTCAGACCATGTCGGTTTGCGTAAGCGAGGCCGGGGAGAGATGCTAGTTCGCCGCCCCCTGCATTGAAACGCTGCACAAGTCCAGAATATCCGCTGGTATCGTTAGCGGTGTAATGTCATTGTGTTTGTGAGGATTTAATGGGAGACTTAGAATAACAATACGAATATCAGTTATGAAAAGTGAACAAAGGGGTTGCAGTGTCATGAATTCTACTATCAAAATGCTGGAAACCAGGTTTCCGCTGTCCCTGGTATCAAAATTTATATAAATAAAAATAATAAGTACAGTCAAAAGTACTCGGGTATCGTGTATGCTGCTCTCGTGTATCGAGTTAACCCCTGTCGCGTGTGTCCAAGTTTGCTACTTTCGCTGGCATCAGGTATGTTGCCTGGCCATTTCAATATCCTCCATAGACCCACCAGATCTTGTAGATGTCGCTGGACGCTCCAGAGACTGCATTTCGACATCCATTTTGACGTAGATCTTGCGGCTGGATGATGAGTCGTCAAGTTGTTCCCAGTCTCGATTTCCACCCAAGTGCGAGCGTTTAGCATTGATTGTGGTGCCGACTTTGCTGGTCACAGATGCCTTTTTTGTTCCGGTGTAGGGTGTAATATTGGCAGGCGATTGGCCAACCGATGAATCAAAGTTGACCCAGTTTTTGACTAGCTGCCTCAAGGAAGGGAGAGAGCCGGCGATGATTCCTGTTCCTGACTCAAAGACTGACCAAAGGACGATATTTGCAACGTTGTCTATGAGTGAGAGGTTAGAGAAAAGTCTCTCAATCAGACAGAATGAGTTTTGAACTGGACTCACATAGATAATTTTCTTCTTTAGCATAGTAAGATATGTATGGGAGCCTCACAATGGTGGCGATTGAAGCTCTGGATAATCGTTAGCTAGCAAAGAACATGTGCTATAAACAAGGACTTACAGGACACCTAGGCCGAGAATGATGCTGATTGATATCTTGGTTGCCCTCTTCATCTGAGCCTTGTATAGCATGAATCCTGGCAATATCGCGCAAATCCAATCCGTGGCAACAGCCGCTGCTGACACGAGATAACTGAGACTCGTAATAACAGTCGGTGGCGAACATACCCCCGCGTCTGGGTCCCATCCTGCAGATATCGGACGGCACATTGCTAACAGCCCAATGATGACGATTAGGGTTGAAATGCATGCTGCTGCGAGCGTCCCCCAAACTATGTATCGGTGCGTTTTTTCAACAGCTATTCGAAGAAGAGTGACGCAGATGGAACCTTTGATGAAGAGCAACGAGCAACAGTAGAAGGTCTGAAACATCCAGATGTGCTGCAAGGATGTCATCAGTCATAGTTTGGAGGTTGAATCATCGAAAGAAAAACTCACCATCTTCCCAGATCGGTGTAGATTGTCATTCAAGGATCCATCTTTCATACCGACACCAACGTAGGTTCCTCTTGAAACCACTCCGACAACGCACATGAATAAAACCTGAAAGGGTATTGGTGAGAAGGGGACTCAAAAAAGGGCCGACATACTCACCCAGCCAGTGAGCATGAGCCCATCATCCATGCCAAACACTCCATGCTTGACCCTGATCCAAGTCCGTAGTAGAACAACCGCTGCACACGGAATGATAAAGAACAGCGTGACGACGAGAAGAACAAGCGCGAGGCCCGTAGGCGTTACCGTGGTCGCATTCGGGTCGACTGTCATTGCAGAGGACGCTCCACCACGTTCTCACAAACCAATGGCCAACAAAAAGTTGCCTGACAGAAAGTCAAGAAACACTTGGCATGGAAGAGGGCAGTATTTGTTACTGCGCATTCACTTTCTGTATTTTTGAGTTTCCAGCCGCTGATAAGTGTCGCTTTCAATCCGCTTCTTAGCGGCATCCAGAATTACCAATCTTTGTTAGTCCTGGTTCCCGGGTCGGCTAGCGTCCCGAGCACCCTGTTTCAGCGCTGACTCGTAGCTCATTTTTGAGGGAGGAATTCCCGCGCCACCAGTTGGGCTGATTGAAACGAGGCGAATCGCCTTCAAGGTTTAATGAATCCTTCGAGATCAGCATGCAGCCAGACTGTCGGAGTAATGGTAGCTGGCACGCGACCTATGAAGATGTTGATCATGGCACCTGGGGTCTCCAGCCGATGTTGATGATCAGTTCGGGGGACGCGAGGCGATGAAACCCGGTCCATGTCTCTGGGTAGTGTTCCATACATAACGTCAAATCTCAGTCAAAATTTAGGTCTTGTTCTTGTTGGCGACGACCGACGGCTGCCCGCATGAATGAGTCCACGCTGTTTCTCGGAGGAGCCGACTAGTAGGGGTGGCGTCAGTAAAGAAGGCCTGAGCGCGTCTCAGCCTGGATGATCTACCATGCATAAGACAGAAAGTCGAGACGACACTTGTATGGCGGATGCCTTAAGATCTATAATGCCTTTTATTCGTACTGAAATAATTCGAATTAATATTATGTGTGGTAGATGGCAGCAAAACTACGCGCTGGACGGGGAAGAACGTTGGGTGTTCGGGCGACGAAGTTCCCATAAACTATCGGCTACAATGCCTCGGCTATAACGACACATTCGCGATGAGATGGAAATTTTCACAGTGCTTTTTTCATCCAGACATTTCTTTTAATCCGACTTAATTCGTTTGTACGAAGTTTACCCTTCCTCGGGTTCTCAGTACACTCCATGGTGTTATGCTATTGACAACCGTCCCAAAAGTTGAGGCTGTTCCTATTGCGCCATGAGAATTTTCATGATGGTTAGAACCATCTGCGACACAAAACGCGTTATTGGAGACATTGTTTGTGACAGGATATTTATCAATCCGGAATTGGCGGATGGTACCTTTATGAGGCTGGGCAACGGAACTATTCTCGACAGGAGTGTTGTAAACGGGGACCCAACAGCACGACCAGCCAAAATATTCCAGAATTAGAGCCAACAGTATATGGTTTTAAGTCTGCGCCATAATTGTTGAATCCCTTGAGTGGGTAGCCACAAAACCCTTCCGGACGTTTTTGCGTTGTGGGTCTTAAACAGAGAGGTGACACGAACCGTGATCGAGCTAGATTGGACCCGCCGCCACGTTCAAGCAACCTCATCACTGAGTGGATTCTAAAGGGGCTTGGAGAACACGTCACACATGCCTGGCGTTGTTTAGACGAACCAGTGGGTTCGGGGTGCTATTCTAGTGAGCTAGTAGCTCTGTTTAGCGATATTTGTAGCTGTTTGCCACACAGACGAATGCGTCATCTTGGTGGTGACGTCGTGGTTATAACAAGACAGCCTCGTAAATATTAATTCAATTGCAAAGGGCACCAATTAAGAAGGAAGGTATTTTTACTTGATCTCTCCATTGCTATAGCTAGATGATCTCGGTTTTGTATCGGTATGTCGATCCATCCCACTTGAAGTATCCGTCGTATTTTCCACTGTGGTACGATCTGCCATGAAGAATCTGTGATATGAACAGGAAATTTGATCCAGAATCTAGGCACTGGTGATTATATTCATTGATATGCATGGGGATTGACCTTGAACTTCGACTATCCAAAGGAGAATCCTGGAAGTAGTGAAAAACTTTTGTGTCGGTAGATTACCGAGATTATTTGGTTCACAGGTTCAATTTAGATCGGCTTATCAATTCCGATATCGCACGACCTTTTGAGGCTTCGTACGTGCGAGCTATAGCCCACTTCTCGCCGAAGACGCGTAATGCGGGCAGCAACCACTCAAGCTCCGTATGATGGATGTCTTCACCAGAATCACCCACTGTACTCAATGCGATGCAGAATGTGCAAACTAGGCACACAAATGACAATCGGGGTATGTCAGAGCTTTTGAGGGCTTGAATTGACCCTATGCACGTATCCCATGCTATCCGACGGGATGTCTTAAATGTGAGGTCATCTTGTGAGCCTGCAATAGCTTTGGTGTTTTTCGCACGCTCTTTGTGGAGGATCATTAAGCATCTAATATGATAACAAGTAAATCAGATTAATGTTTGTTTTATTTGACGGGGTGGGAGTGTTATCTTACCGGAGGGACATCGTTATCGGATCGCAAAATTGAAGTGAATGGCTTCCATCCCGCTTGATCAGACACATGACTGCATTTTCAAAATCTTCCTTGAGTATCGTATAGTCCTCATCTACCTTCAATCCAACTTTTAAACAGTATACATATTGAAGAACCCGCCCAGAATACAGAACAACCCGGGCCATGATATGGACTTTAGCCGATGGCCAATTTGCTAAGGAACCATTTACGATGGGAGAGGATACAAGTGCGTTCTCCACATATTTGCTAAGAAGACATGTCGGAGGACAAAGTAACGGTTTTTCATCGTCAATAAATGATAGAGCAATGGTCCTTGGAAGTATAAGTGGTATCCTAATTAATAACTCAGAATGATCGGCCTGCACGTACCTATCTAGAATAAGAAGTGAAACCATCCAATGGAAGGGATCATGCGGGTATATATCAGGGTTTGTAGAGACTGCCAAGGCAATAGCAGAGCTAAGTGATATATATGCTTGTTGGCCTATTCCATGGCCGCATTCGTACAAACATATGAGCGCCTGTATTTGAACGAGATTCACTCCCGAGTGTTGTTCGTCTGGCAACGAGAGAATGAATAAACGTAAAGCCTTGTATAATATTTTGGATTGTAGATGTTCCTGATGATCACAGGGAGGTGTGGTCACAAGAAGTAGGACTAAACACAGTAGAGGTGCCGTTCGACACTTATCCCATAGGCGTGGGTCTGGGGTGTCTTGCAGCTGAGCAGAGCTGAGAAGAGGGAACCACGTATGGATAGAGTTAGCATATTCATCAAAGGGGCTAGAAATAGCGATGCCCAGTTCATCAAAAACTTTCAGTGTGTACTTTTCGAACTGGGTCATATCTGAATCTAAAGAAATCTGGAGCAACTCGGATTGCCCATGGGATGATAAATCAAAGCCACATGGACCCCAAATGACGTATTGCCGTGCCTCTTGTAAGGGCTTCGAGAGAACTGAAGAAGAATAGCTACAGCGGATCCATTTCCTGTCATGAATGTTAGCTCAAGCCTGCTAAATCCTTCCGGAGTTTAGAGATAATGCTTACGAAGCACACCGAGTACAGCTCGGTAGTACGCGATCGCATGCTTGTTTTCGAGCACGACATCTAGTGCAGGTATGAGATGCCTTGCTTAGCACTTGGATATTAGAAGCCATGGAATTGGACGAGAATTTTGGGTGGAAACGTCACTTCATGCATCGGCCGATGCATAGCGCAATGGTTCCTTTGGTCGAGTTTCTAGTGCTGACAAACGAAGGATGCCCCGATTTTCCCCACAGGACAGGGGAGCGGCCGATGCATTTGAGGTGTGTGGAACCGTGTCTCTGCTACTCTATTGGTCCATGGCACTCTCACTTGGTGATGCCCATTTTTGGTTAGCATCACGAAGATCGACCAGAAGTATACTGGATGCGTGGCAGAGAAGTTGACAAGAAATAAGTATTTAAAGGTGACCACCGTTTCGCACTTGGAAAGGTTAAGACACATCAAGGAAGAAAAGTCAGTTATTGAATATATCAGCATGGCCTTCATCAAAACTGTCGCTATTCTTGGTGTAAGTCGGCACGAACAGCATCCAAACTTCAGGAGCTAGCTAATGTCAAAAAACTAGGCCACAGGCTCTTTGGGAGATGCCCTTATTCCAGCTCTGCTTGATGCTGGATTCGATGTGACCTGTATCGCCCGTCCACAGAGCAAAGCTACTGTTCCCAAAGGACTGAGCGTCAAAACGGCAGACTACACGGACATTGTTGCACTTAAAAATGCACTTCAAGGTCAAGACGCGCTCGTCGAAGCTTTCAACCCCGCTAGCTCCGTCCATCAGAGCCTGATTGTGCAGGCTAGTCTGGCGGCTGGGGTGAAGCACATCATCACGCCAGACTTTAGCGGTGACACGTTCAATGAGAATCTACACGAGGTTTTTATTTTCGATCCGAAAAGACGTGCACAGGATGAGCTTGAGAAGGCGGTAGTCGCATCCGAAGGGAAACTATCCTGGACAGCCATCATCACCAGCGTGTGGTACGACTGGGCTGTTGAAAAAGGAATCTTTTGGTTAGATCCACAAAAGCGAGTCATCTCACGCTACGGCTCAGGAGACCAAAAGTACAGCATGAGCAGACGTGCTCTCAACGGGGACGCTCTTGTAGATGTCCTTAAAAATCCCCACCGATATCAAAACAAGGCGGCGTACTTTGCCAACCATACTGTTACGACCAACCAACTCATAGATATTATCAAGGAGCTAGGGCTGGAAGGCTGGAAAGTTGTCGATATTCCTGTTGAGGGATATGTGAAAGAAGCCCACAAACTCTGGCAGCAAGACACGGACAATGGCGTGGAAAATAGGCTTAGCAGTCAGGCTTACAAAATGTTGTCCTGGATAGCCCTGCAAAGCGAAGGGAATCGCTATGGATCTGATTTTACTGACAAAGTTGAAGCCGGTTGGGATGAGGGTCAGGAGACTTTGAAGCGTCATCTGAAGGTTCTCCTTTCAGATGATAATGTCCCGCTGCCGTAAATTCTGGACGTCAGCTCAGATGACCCGTTTTTAGAATAATTGATGATTTCATTTTTCTTTTCTTTAAAAAAAATGCTATTGCTCATTTGGGAGTGCTTGGATTGGAGTTTCTTGTCTAAATTTTGCATCTGCGGTTCGTGATCAAAGACTGAGGGCGTACTTTTTCAGCATCCAATCAAATCTTGATTCAATGGGAGGAACTTTCGCCAGTTGAATGCTACACCAGGAGTTTGGAGCTCTTCGTTGGCCTCAGGCTTTTTTAGCGGCAATTTCGTAGCCCCATCGCTGGGATCCGACCGCACAACCAGGAGAGAGCGTGTGGGGAATGCACCTGTGCCTAATGCAGCCCTGATCAGGCACTACCTACCCCTGGACAGACAACAAATTGTGACTGTTCATGACCTATTTCATTTTGGATGTAGCGTATGAGGTGGCTATACAAGCGGGTATTTGCATCATAGACTGATGATGATACCTTGGTTTTGTATGTGCTGACAAGTTTAAGGGCCAAGAGGTGATGAATTGATGAATGTGTTTAAACTTGGGCGCTAAAATAAACGGCTCAGTTCGAGAGTTACTTTTTTTCAGTAAAAGAAAACGGCAGGCTGTAGTCTTTATGGCTAGCGACAGTAAAAACTTTCAATGACATGGACCCATCGGGCGTTTTTCTGGTTGGTTGGGCAGTGTGTCCACGTCCTCAAAAGCGGCCTAAAGAGAGTTGCCGCCCGCCCAGACAACCACGTACGAAAATTTAAGATCGCGTGGACTCCGCAGCCTCCTACCGTTCCTATCGGTCGAAATGCAAAGTGCACATGTGGACCCCAATCATAGGCTAAGGATTTCGAGCCCGTTCAGTAACGAGGCCATTTCTCCATGCCGACGTGTTTCTTAGTGACTGGGGAAACTTCATTTACATCATAGCCATCATCAAAGCGTCCATCGACGCCTCTCTAGTATAAATCTGTCTGTTCCTCTATCGCATCAATGAAAGCATAACTTTTGACATCGACATTCGCCAAGATGGATGTGACCCGGTTAGTATACGACGTCTTGTCCCTTGTGGCCAAAATCATTGCGCAAGTCCATGATATTCAAACCAAGTGTCCATCAGCGCCTTCAGCGTTAGGATCCATTGTCTTGGAGTGCCAAAATATTAGTTCTAGTCTTAGTACGATATTGACGCTTTCCAGAACAACAGCTAGCATTGATCAAGCAAAAGATCAACTCGAAATATGGATGCAAATAGAGACTGAAATTGGCGCTTGTGAAGAAACAATGAACACCATCACAAAAAGGCTACAGAAGTACAGCCAGGGAGACTCTGAGAAGACCGTGTTCACCTGGGAAGAAGAAGAGATCAGTGACTTGCTGGGTCGTCTTCGTGGTCATCATGCAATCTTAGCCACAAGTCTGTCCGTTATTTCTGCGTAAGTTGGGCTTCTCATTCATCTAATATCAACTGCTAATAGTCTCCTAGGAATGGAATGGAAAAAATGCGCAAGCTTGTGACCAGCCACGGCGATACTCTTAATCGCCTTTTGGATCAACATCTGGCATCACAGAACGGAATTTCCGATCAGAAGCCACCTTTGTCCAATGTTCGATATAATGACCAAACAAGTAGTAGTGTTTCTTGTGAAGGTCCACAAAAGCTCAACATCCAAGTCACGAGCACTGGACCTTACCTAAAACACCTCCTCAAAACCAAGCATCAGTTGGAAGAGGAAAAAAGGAGTTTAGAAAACGAAAAGAAGCAGTGGTCGAAAGAAAGAATCCAGCTTCTTGGTGAAAGGAAACAGATGGAGAGTCAAACTCGAGGATTAGAGGATAAGAGGAGACAGTTGAAGGAAGAGAAGCAGAGATTAGAGGCAGAAAAGCGGCAACTGGAACATGAAAAGCATCAATTACTGACTGAAAGAATACTATTACTGGGCGAAAACAGGCAATTAAAAGAAGAAAGAAAGTGGTTAGAGAAAAAGAGAAAGCTGTTGGAATATGAAAAAAAGGAACTGGAAGAGGAAAAGCGGTTGCTGGAGGATGAGTGGGTAGGCGAAAAGCTGAGAGTCACGATTAATTCACTTTTCGAATTGATCTAACTTGGTTCGATTTGTACAGCAAGGAGTTTGGAAATATACCTTTTATTAATAGATCAGGCGTTAATTAAACAATTTTAACTGTTCTAATGTCGCATCCCCGAAATAGTGGGCACTCAAATGTGTTCCACTCCGTTGCTTGGTGTTTAAGTTTCGGCCACAAGATATCCAGCTCGCGGTCAGACCTAGCTTGGCAGAATCCCGCCCCAACCCTCTCAAAAACACCATGTGATAATTCTTGTAAGACTAAGAACCATGTCTCTGGAGGAATCCCAGGGTAATGGTTATTGATGTACGCTGTCCTTTGATCTCCTGACCCATCGTCTTCCCATGTAAACAGTTCAAAACAGAATAACCTGTGGGGTTCTTGCGGCTTGTCTCGTTTAAATATAGTCGGTAGTTTGGATTTTGAAAAACGACGTTTCCCGCAACAGCCTCTTGAACAGGTTCGTTCAATCCAACACCGGGATTCATTCGTTTGGTGGCTGAGAACGTCACCGATATCTGTCGTATCAAGTGAGACGGGGTAGCTAAGCAAGTTTTCCCCCCGAACTAGGGCAATATCAGTCGGAGTGTCTTGATACTGGTCATCCGGGCGGAAAACCCTATTTGTAGTCCCAAAATGATTGTATATTCTTTTATTCAGCTTGTCATCAAGACGGACCAACTCGACTGGCACAAGTGGGCCAGTCAGCCGTGCGTATCCGGACTTGATCTGTCCTGTAATATCATTATCAAATAATGGCTGACACAATATTTCTTCTATTCGTGTTCGTGTTGTTGCCATCGTAGGCTTAGACGTCCATTGCGTAAACACTCGGTGCGAGACATACTCGATAGGCGCGTTATTCGATGCCCATGACCAAGTCGGTGCTCTGTACTCGCTACTTCGAGATGACTGTTTCCAAGGGCCTAGATAACATGCATCAGGGACTGCAGTCCACGATAGCTCAACCAAAAAGTTTTGGCGCCATAATCCAGCACAGTATTCCGAGTTTCTGGCTTGGCTAACACTTTCGTCACCGTTTAGAGACCCTGCTTCCAGTGCCTGGAGCATCATTGAAGCTATTCCAGAGACAGCGACTAACTTGTCGGATGGACAAGTCACAAATCGGGAGGTGTAATCTTCCACTACCCATTTCCAAGTTTTGAATATTTGCTCCGGTGAATAAAGCCAGTTGTCATGTGTTGCAAGTCCCAGATACATTTTGAGCTTAGTCAAAGCCATGTCATTCTCAGATCTCGGTGCTGGCTTCCTGTCCTCATTCATATGTCCGCACTCGCAAATCGAACGAGTACAGCATTCCCAAGTCATTTCGTTTCCATCAAAGTATAACCTTCGATTAGGTAGGAGTTCCTCCTGTAGACACCACCCGCGTCTGTCCAATTTGCTCCGCGCCATTCGGTGAGAAGAGAGAGGCGATCCAGCTCCATCAGTTTCAGTACCCGGTGCAATGCGAGTGCGGAAAGGAACTCCAAATTGAAGCGCCACGGCATCTGCAGGGAAAATGTATTCTTTTGGTAATGGCGTCTGCAATGTTCCTTGCCATGTCCCCTCTCCGTAGTTCTGTGAGCCTAAAAGCCCTTGGTTGCATGAATCAGAGTGATTGGCAAAAATGGTAAGATGTGATCTTCCATATATTTCTGCCATGCGCGGTGCTTCGATTGCCCAATCATCTTGATCATCTTGCACGATGCAAAGGGAATCAATCCAAATGTATTGTATTCTTAATCCACAGCAAACATAAACAGCGTCACGAATTGTCTTTGGCAATTGTTCACATTCGATTCCATCATCGATATGGGCTTGCCGGTTTGACTTGATTGTCCGAAGAACGTTCCCTGATTCAGCGCCCCAGCAGTAGCTGAGGCACACATATTTGCTTGGGGGCACCGACTCGACAAGCAAGACCCGGTCGGATGACATTACTGATCCAACATCAAGTAAGCGCCGCGGCATTGAACTGGCCTTTGGTGGCGATGGCCTGCAGTGGGTATCATTTTCTTCGCAATACTGCAACCAGGCTTGAGCTCGATCAAACGCAAAAGTAGAAAAGGTATCGGAAAGCACACTCAGCGTAAATCCATGCAAAAGAGGCGCGGCATACAACAAAGCTCCCCCAATGCCCTCTTCAAGATATGATTGAGGATACAAATGGCCTTTATTCATACTGACATTAGCGCAGTTTCTGCAATATGAGTACGGTGTTTACAGTACCATTTACCTGACCCTTCATGCGAAAGTTGGCAACTGCTGTTCCATGATGGCGTAGAGTAATCCCGTCCTGCAAAACAATTCGCTTCCCTGTAGTGTCGCCCGACGTCCACTCCGGGAAAATTTCATCCACCACCTGCAGCAGAAATCTACAAACAGGGCATCCTTTTAAACCAGATTCCCTAATGACGGAAACTTCTCGGAGAGGAGAAGTGTCAGATGGGTTAAAACTAGATGAGATGTTGGCCTTATCTTGGCAAGCACCAAGTGGGCAAGAATCACGAAGATCACAAAGTCGCTTCCACGCGTTAGCGCTGACATTTTCGCTAGAGGAGTCCATGGTGATGGAGTGAGGTTGCGAATCTGAGGGGTAAGCCGGCGGAAAGGAACTAAGACAAATCGGAGAAACTAAGCCTCCGGAAGTTCAGCTGAGCATCGTGAAACTATTTTGTGAAACCATTTAGCCGAGGTATGATGTTCTAACTGCCCGAAAATAGCTTCTCAAGCCCCATATTAACTGTGGGAAATGATGCAACACACGATAGCTCAGGAGGCTCAGGAAGTAACACCCGTAATGTTTCTCAAATTTTAGGGGAGTTAATTCTATGCTGAGCGCCTTCCCTTCCTCATCTACTAGCTGGTATTCACTAAGAGGTAGGGACACAGCATTTAAAAAGCGGCATGTAGAGATCTCATCTTGCAATTTTTACATCTTTTACACTTTGACCAATGAAATTTGCGTTTGCGGCTCTGGGACTATCTTCCTTGGCGGGAGCAAAGTGGTCTAATTTTCAGCTGTGTACATCATACATCAACGACCAAAAATGACTGTGGAATGGCTGATAAATTATTTAGCGCGTCAACAGGAATTTGCTTCATTCCAAACACGGCTACCTCTAATTGGGCTGTATCCTAATCAACGAGCTCGAGTATTAAAACCAATGATCAACGAATTAACTTGGAAGCTTCCTATAAAACGGTCCAGCGCACGAGACTTTGGGTTTATTCCAAATTCTTTCATTAAAAAAGCGATACAAACGTACATTTTGATTGCCAGCAGAGATCCGAGTTGAAAGACTATCTCAAATCAATACAACACTTTGATAGTGGGTCGTTCTGGCAGCGCTCACTCTATTTGACAAAACAGTTGTTGCTTTCTTGGCTCAGTGGGCACCTCAGATGCTCCAGTTACCCTTACCCACCTTTCCTTCGCATCTTTGACTGATTCTGTACGACTTTGGATAAGATGGGCTGACGTGCTGCTCACCTGGTGTCGCGCTCCACAAATTCTGCGTTGCAACGTCGCCATCGACAGCAGCCGACTTTACCGCAACGAGATATGATTCTCGCATGAGCGGCGGCCGAAGTTTAGGCCGAGCCCAATCCAACAGGCCGAATGGCTCCCGCCCCACTGTGATGACTTGGGGGGGTTCAACAGGTCTCCTCCACGAGCTATAACAGAGCTAATCACGATCCTTCTTGTACGAAAGAGTGCGGGGGTTTCTGGGGCTCCAGACAAGACGAACATGGGCAGAGAAAAATATGCGGGCGCTCCACAGGTTGTTGGGCCTGTTATGTTTCACCCGCACTGCAAGGAGTGGGGAGTTCGGTTTTCCTTGGAAATAAAAGCGACTTTGATCCCTGTTTTTCCAACAAACCAACCACTTCGACTTTTGAGTCTTTATTTTCCCTCAAAGGGACACCGAAATTTCACTTGTGGGCGTTCAGATACCCTCTCTACTCTTGCCCAGCATGACGAAGCTCACAGGCCGGTTGGCCAAGTACAATGTTGCCAACAAGCTCTACAAAAGCTCGTTGCTTAACACTGTGTGTCTTGTTGCAGGTATCTCCATCTTCTTCTTCGGTTACGACCAGGGATTGATGGGCGGTGTCAACACATCGCGCCATTATGCCGAGCTTATGGGTTTTGGCCACTGGGATGAGGAAACCCAGATCGTCGTGGTTGATAAGCCTATGCTACAGGGAGGCATCGTAAGTAGCCAATTCAGTGATTTCTATTTCCTAGAGACTTATCAGTACGTTAGGTAGCAGTTTATTATCTTCCTGGCACTCTGTTCGGATGTTTACTAGGAGGGTGGCTCGGTGACCGCTATGGCCGCATCACAACCATTGGTATGGCTTGCATCTGGTCCATTTTTACCGCTGCCATACAATCTGCTGCCCAAAATTCGAACATGATGTTTTGTGGTGAGTCATTAACCTCAAAATTCCCAATCGGTTGATTTGTCCGATATCGCTGATCCAGATTGCAGCGCGAGTCTTAAACGGCATCGGAACTGGTGTGTTAAATGCCATCACCCCGGTCTGGGCCACAGAGACTGCCGCCCACACATCACGAGGAAAGTTTGTGTCTCTGGAGTTTACTCTGAATATTTTTGGTGTCGTCGTCGCATACTGGCTTGAATTGTAAGCAACCATGCCCAAGCTGGCACCTTCCACAACTAATATCTCGGTAGCGGCACGTCCAAGTACAAGGATTCCAATTCCTCCTTCATTTGGAGGTTCCCTGTTGCCTTTCAGATCGTCCCTCTCATTGCACTTTTCATAGTTATCTGGTTTATGCCCGAATCTCCTAGATGGCTTGTAAAAGTTGGGAGAGAGGATGAAGCAAAATTCATTCTTGAGAGACTACGTGGCACGGAAGGTGAAGACGGTGAACTTGCTAAGGCCGAACTCCAGGACATCATCAACACCAGAAATATGGAACAAGAAACATCAAATCAGCAGAGCTATTTTGCCATGTTCTTTGGTATTGGCTCAGGTAAACTGCACACGGCGCGTCGAGTGCAGCTTGTCATTTGGCTTCAAATCCTTCAAGAGTGGATTGGTATTGCTGGAATTACTATTTACGGTCCCACCATTTTCACCATTGCTGGAATCAGTTCTGAGCAGCGGCTTTGGGTCAGTGGCGTTAACAACATCACATATATGGTAGGTGACCCTTCATCTCCAAATCACGCACGTCAATCCATGCAAAGGACCGCGCTAATCGATTTTAGTTCGCAACCTTGATCTGCGTGTTTACCTTGGATCGCATTGGTCGCCGCTGGACTCTGTACTGGGGCGCTGTTGGACAAGCAATCTGTATGTTTTGTGCTGGCGGTTTGGCACGGGCTACTATAAATGCCAGCGACAGCAATCGATCCGAACTTGGAGGTGCCGCGACCTTTTTTGTGTTTCTATTCACCGCTATTTTCGGAGCTACATGGCTCACCGTTCCATGGCTTTATCCCGCTGAAATCTTCCCCTTACAAGTCCGTGCCAAGGGTAATGCATGGGGCGTTGTTGGCTGGTCAATTGGTAACGGGTGGACTGTGAGTGAACTTATCATACAAGAATTACGTTTGAATCATCATTGACTGATAATAATATTTAGGTTCTTCTTCTTCCCACGATTTTCGATAAGTTGAACGAGAAGACTTTGTACATCTTTGGCGGTGTCAACGTCATCTGCATCGTCATCGTCTGGGCTCTTTATCCCGAGTCAAATCAACGAACACTAGAGGAGATGGACCTTGTTTTCGCTAGCGACAGCATTTGGAACTGGGATGCTGAGAAGAACTTTGCCAGGCTCAAGGCAGAAAACCCAGGTCTAATTCAGGCGGCCAAAAGTGGACATGGAGTTGTTGACCCCGAGACTGGTTTGGCTTCATCTCAGAAACCACCCATTGATACCAGCGCCACCAAAACCTCGAGCGATGGCATCTAATATTACAGAACCGGGAAAGCGATCATATTTGAGTAATATGGCTGAAAGCTGCTAAGAAAGATAACTTCATGAGTGTTCCTACGCGCGCGCGTCCATCTGCTAGGCACATACAGAAAGTTGTTTAATGGGGTCGTTTTCGGACAATCCTAAGAGCTTAGAGTTATAACTTTGTTTTATGACCAATAGGCTTATAATAAATAAATATCTAAATAAAATTCTTATTTTATTTTTCTTATGCTTATTAGCCAGGTTTTTGTTTTAATCCACTACTCACCATGAGTCGTGAATTGAATATGTTAATATCGTACAACCAAACAAGAACTGGATTCTCAATGCAGATACTTGTCCAGGAAATCATCAAAATTCCATAGGTATACTTCTATTCTCTTCTATAAAAACAATATCATTGGTATCCGTGCATGCATTCATTTCCCTTCTACAGTGCCAATCCTCTTTACCAATCATTATTCTCTCAGTTAGCTTTGGCTTTCTGGGCCGCAACGTATTCAAAAGACGACATATCCGGCTTGCAAGTGGCACCAATTTCAGGCAGCTTGCCGTTCACAAAATAGTCAATAACGGCATCTTTTACACATTTCGAGGGGTGAGATAGGAGTCCATGCTGTAATATTCTGGTTAGCTCACAAAAAATCACTAGTATTGTGTGGACTGAGGTTTACTTACCCCGACACCTTCATGAAGCAAGGTTCTGCTTCCTCTGAATCGAGCGGACGCTTCCCATGCGTCATTAACTGGCGTGACAGGATCATAAATACCATTGACAACAAATATCGGGCGGCTCGTGTTCACATTTCGCAGCTTGTTGGCGTCGATCTTCTCCGCTGCATCAAGTTTCCATCGTGAACACCTCAGTCTTGTGACCAAAAAGTCATCAGCAAAGGGGGATTGTCCCAATTGCGCCTGCGTAGCAGAATATAGGTCTTCAACAGACTGAACTCGGAAAGAAGAATCCGAGCATCTGATACCGAATGTTGCAAGGGCGCCTTTGTTCCAAGTGGAGGTAATGTCTTGCTGCGGGAATCTCAGGACAGTCAACCATTCCCTCTGGAGAGCCGCTTGAATAAGTTTGTCCAATGTCGGGTACAACGTAGGGTTA
Source organism: Calonectria hongkongensis (assembly GCA_017140755.1). Classification (NCBI taxonomy): domain Eukaryota; kingdom Fungi; phylum Ascomycota; class Sordariomycetes; order Hypocreales; family Nectriaceae; genus Calonectria; species Calonectria hongkongensis. The sequence goes on from JAACJA010000015.1 coordinate 985,775, forward strand.
TACAGGTTGGTGGTGATTAAGGACTTGAGATTTTGGACGAGGGACTGGCCACCGTCGGGAAGCGCTGCTGCTACTTCTTCTGGTATATCAGAAGGCAGGGTAGATAGGTCCATAGTCTCCTCAATGAGGTCCACAAGCGCGTTGTTGAGGTCCTTGATTGTGGTTTTCGAGCCAAAGTAGTTGGCCAGTGAGCATGACTTGGGCCCAGCTTTGATACACTCCGAAAAGAAGTGGGCGAGGGAATTCTCCGTGTCTAGTGAAGAGGTCTTCCAATTGCTCGTAGCATAGTCGTCGGCAAGGAGGACGCCATCGAGAAGAAGCCTATCAATTCGATCCGGGAACATAGATGCAGCCACTTGGCCTAGAACAGTGCCATAGGAAATTCCCCAATATCTCAGCTTGCCATCCTCGCCGAGAGCATCAACGATCGAAATCATGTCTCGGGCGACAAATGGGGTACCAATGTATCGACCGAATTCCTTCTCGGCTTCGAAACACGCATCAGCAAGAATACCGTACGCCTCCCAGCCCGATTCCTTAATCGTGGTCCATACATCAGCCTGTGGCATGGTGTCGAGACTTCGGCGGGAATTTGACGTTGAATTAGAGGTCGTATCGAGGCCACATGAGAACGGGATAGTTCGACCGGTGCCACTAAAAGACTCAGTCATCAAAAAACGAGAAGTAATATTGAGTCAAACATACCGTGGGTCAAATCCAACAACATCAAACTGGCCACCAAGTGTACTAAGACAAGAAATTTTAATACGCATTCCATCTTGGAATGAGGGTGTTCACTTACTCTCGGAGAGTAGCGCCTCGTCTGGCTACATTGTCAACAGTCGAAAGACCAGGGCCTCCTCGATTGAACAAGACGCTGCCCTTGAATGGCTTCTTGTTCGCTTTAACCCGAAGTAACTGAAGTTCGATGGTCTTGCCGGAGCTGGACTTCTTGGTGTAGTCCAAGGGAACCTCGAGTGTTGCGCATTCGATCGGTACTGTGATATTTCCCTTTGTTTCCTTGTCAAAATCCAAATCGCATGAAGCCCATTTTAATGAAGAAGATCGTGTCGATAGTGAGAGGGCGTCATCTCCGGCCGGGAGAGCCAGAGCTTGAGTCCAGGTTGCGAGTAATGTAGAGACCACAACGGATGGCTTCATGTTGGTTTGTGTGAATAGATGAAGTCCCTGGAGTTTATTTCACGAGGAGATTATGATCGATGGCTGGGATCTTTCCTTTATATACATGGCCCTGGTCTAGAATCTTTGCTGGTATTCCCAACACTGCCATGTTCCAATTGAACGGTTCCACTGGTGGCATTCCAGCTGCGCATGGAGATGCAGCAAATGACATCAGCGTATTGGCTAGCCACTTGGCGATGGGACACGCCTATTACTGATGGCCACGGAGCTGAGCTGGCTCCTTGCTTTTTTGTTAACGATGAGGGTCTTGGCAATGTCGCCCAGCGCAGAACAATGCCAAATTGGGTCGTAGTCTCGGCTAATCTGACTGTGCCTGCACATTAGTTTAAAATAGCCCACCACTCCGTCATCAGCAATTGGCCCAGCCTTTGAACACCGCCACGCACAGCGCATTATTGCTTCGAATATGGCAGCAAAGGATCGGCGGGTCACCCATTCACCGTAACCTTAATCTTCTTTTATTGCATGTCGCTTGCAGCTTATCAGAGTATGAGGCCGCCATGATCGATGGAACGCTTTGACTACGACCAATCTTTTGTCTGCCTTGCCCAATCTGACCCACTTGCTGGAGCGCATGGATCGCCGAGCTCTTCTGTGGCTTAGCGAACGCCGCTTCGGGGCTGGTGTTCAGGTGGTGACGCCCAGAAAACGTTGAACAGACTAAAAGTTCCCAAGTTCTTTTCATCCCTAATTTATGCTTATCCAATGCTTCTATCCTATCATTCCATTCCATTGGAGCATCCTTAAAGCCAAGCTTATTCTGGTCTGGCTTCATTTTATTGACAATACCAACGGTGTTCAGGACCCGATTAGATCTTAGAAGGAAAGACATCATGTCAAGTACTAAGATTCCCCTTAACGATACATCACTTTTGGGTCATGCTTTCTATTCCTATTTGACAATTGAAAAAAAGAAAAACGCCTCTTTGTGAAACCTACCCTAGACATCTTCATTTCTCGCCAGACCCCGCCACATTTTTTTTTAACATCTCTAGACCCCTCAATGTGTTAATATTTATTCGCGTTTATTCGTATTCGAATCTAGAAGCACACGTGAATGTAAGATCAGACGCAGATAACTTGGTATCATCACACCTTTTTCGCTTCTTACCATGCAGGTGAGTCATCGACCTGGTGGACGTCAAAGAGCAACTGTTGATACAAATAAGATTTAACAAGTGGTGGCGATGTTCGTAATAATATCTATATGGTAAAAATAACTACTAGTATCATAGTAGCCCAACGAATTTGTTCACTTTCGCCGTGTCACGGGATGTGGGTGACCGCAGTCACCTCTTTTCAGTCATGGTCGGGTCTAAAGTCTCTAAACTGTAAACCTTGAGAACACCCAGGCATTCTTCTTGCGCGCTAACCACATACGGAAGCGACTGGTGACACAGATACGCGCCGCGCCGTGTTGTTCGGAATCAAGGTTTGCGGATTTGTCGAGTTTTTTTGGGGGTGGGATCTAGTTCTGACGCAATTGATGAATCCATCTCACTCTAATTGTGCTGTTAATTTGATGACTTTTATTGGAAGTGATAATGTAAGAGTTTGCCCTTTTTTATTGTCAAAAAATACAAAACCACAATCATTGAATGGCCTAGGTTCCAGTACTTGAAACTTGCAGTTCTTTAATGGCATCGCTTTGACTCAGTTGCTGAATCCTCCTTTCCCCATCACTCCAGGTTGCCGAGGCTGTGAGTTTCAATTAATTACTACTCTGTAGATGCTCTCTTCCACTCCTTGCAAACTTAAGCGGCCCCCGGACTCGAAATTGCCGAGCGTATTGCCCAGCCGCTTGGACTTAATCTGCTGAGGCCCCGGGAAATCAACATGCACTGTGTTCAGGGGATGTGGATCAATCCTAATGCTTGTTGCATTGCAATTTTTCACGTGATGCTCAGGTTATCTCACTTCGGTCTCGCGTTGTCGCTGTCATGGCACTAGCCTAATCTCGATCGCGTCCTTTAAGAGGCGCGTAAAATAACCTCAGATATAAGCTCCGCTCCCGCCTCTCAGGATAATTAGGCGCACGGTAGTCTTTTCTCGCGACTGCAGGACGAACCCTGTTTTTCTGCGATTGAGCGCTTGCGGTCGAGTAAATGCTAGCCGCACGTGATTTCATCGTGGACAATGGCATCGAGCATGGGAACTGACTTGAAAAAAAAACCCAAGAAAGAGATATTGATCAAGCCCATGAAAGCGTACTCGTATAATTGTTGTACTTTTTAGGTTCGAAGTTATTGCGACGAGTTTTGTGGGTTCAGGCTGCGAACAGCACCTCAAGGTATGTATTACCACAAGGCTTGCGGGCGGTTAAATAAATAAACAAGACGACTAAGCTGTGCTGCAAGAGCGAGAATAGATTCCTCTGAATACGAAAGGTTGGTGAATTGAATGTCGCAAATAATGCAAGGATTTAATGATATCTCGTTTGTGTGGGGTTTGAAACGGGACTAATTGGCTGGGTGCAAAAGGACAGCACTTCTGATGGAGGCAATGTTGCATTTGTTCAACAATTTGAGAGGACACGCGGGAAACTATGTAAATCACAATTTTACGCCACTGCGACAAAGACAAGTCTCCCCGACTCTCTGTTCCAAGTAGTATTGCGTGTTAGTGTGCCTTGCTTCGTTTGCACCTGTGCTCCGTAATCTCTGTGCCTGTTATTCTTCCGTCTCTACATGTGGAGCAATTTCATCTATAGCAGCCGGGGAAAGCGAACAGGAATAATGTTTTCCTGCCCGCTTCCCGACGAGAAAGTTCCCAGGGGCGGAGCCAATGATGACGAGGCCATTACCGACTAACAAAGTTAATCCGTGCCTGGGCTTCCCACGCCCCACTGCCAGTGTGCAGGTGCACAATGTCCAATGCGTCCAGATGAAGATCTACAGAAGGCGAGCAGTGGGCCAATTGTGCTCTATGGGTGAAACTCAACGGGTGGAAACCCCCACATACCGGCGTCACTGTCCACGCGGCTCTCGACAAGAGCAGGTCCAATGGTTTCATCCATGCCGTGTCGTCATTCGGTAACCGGATCCAACGGCATCTGCACTAGCGCGAGTTAAGATGCCGGCTTTGGTAATTTGCTGGTCTGTGTGCATGCTGCCGTACCGATGCCAAGAGATATATTTAAGCATGCCTTGGAACATCGATGAAGTTCCACTACAGATCTGGTTGGTAGGCTATCTCGATCTTTAACAATGGCTTCTCGATCTTTCTTGCTGTCTTTGATGGCCCTGAGTGGCGGTGTCCTGGCCGACACCCACTCCATGTTTTCGGGCTTTTTTTCTGGAAACACCATTGTTGGCCTCGAGTTTGACGACTCGACCTCGTCTTTGTCGATTGTCAGCAACGTCTCAAGCAAGGCTAGCTCTGGATCTAAGTGGATAACTCTTGATGTGAGTTGATCTACCTACAACTTTGAGCGATTGGGATTTGCTGATTTGAATGAACAGCATAGCAAAAAGAACCTCTATGTCGCTACCACGGGATACTTCCAGAGCTACGCCATCACCTCTGGTCTTGGACTTGAATACAAGAGCAATGTTAGCTTGTCTTCCAATTGTAGGTAAAACCAGGGGAGAATAGTAGCCTGAAGTTAATACTGACAAACTACAGGCACGAATGCCAACTTCATCGCTGCTTCGAGCGCCGACCCTTACACCGTCTTCGGTACTCCCTACAGCACTGGCTGCTCGTCTCTTGCCATCTCAGTTGATGAGTCCGGAACCTTGGTGGAGGCTTTCTCAACTCTCGATTACGACAGCTCAGCTGGTGTCCATGGTACTGCGCTGAGCACCAACGGCGATTTCATTTACTCGGCCGACGATATGGGCAATGGTGTCTGGGTCCACAACTACAACAACGTGTCGGGCCAAGTTCTAGAGTGGCAGTCGATTGATGCTCCAGAGGGTGCCAACCCTAGGCACTTGGAATACCACCCTAGCGGCCTCTTCGTATATGTTTTGTACGAGGAAGCCAACGAGGTTGCTGTGTACAGCAGGTCGCCGATGAGCGGCAAGCTTACAGCCACCAATGTCACATACCCTCTTCTCCCCTCCGGTACGTGATTTGAATCATTGAATTCGTTTCTTAGTACTAACCCGAATTTTAGGATTCACCAACACTTCTTCTTACTGGGCAGACGAGGTCATCCTGTCCGTGCCCGCACAGGCCAGCACTCCCTACAAGACTGCTTCGCCCAAGTATCTCCTCGCTTCCACACGCTCCCGCGATTCGTCTCAGACTGGATACGTCTCCGCCTTCTCGCTTGACGCTAGCACAGGCGAAATCCTGGAGCAGTTGTTCCTTATTCCTACCACTGCTAGCGGAGGATCAGCAAACGCTGTGACCCCTGCCAAGTTCAGCGAGGATTACTTTGCCATCACTGACAGCGCTTCTAACTTTGTCGAGATCTGGAAGATTGAGGAGGGCTCGGATAATTCGACCTCCGCCTCTGCTGTGGCTCACGTTGATCTGCAGTCTGGCCCTGCCAACGTTGTTTGGCTTGACTAGATTCGACCCATCGAACCATTCACGTAGATAGAAGCGCCATTGAGCAGTTCGGGGGCAATAAGAATGTATAAAGTTGCTTTTTAAAATTCCACAAATAGAACAGATGTATATATATACTCGCCGTTTTAAAGACAAGGCATAATTATAGAGATCCTTGCAAAAGTGTGCAAGGCATATTATCCTGCAAGGCAAACTCATCCTATAAGTGCATTGCCGTGCGACTAATGGGGTTTCCAAAATAGAATCGGCTTGCTATCATTGTACTTTTGGCCTTTGTGAAGACGCGAGCCAAAACTGGCCCATACCCCTGTAGTTGAGTAGCGAAGAGATGCGAGAAACTTAAAGAGTCTGGAAAGAAGGTTGGCGTAGGCTGGCATCTAAGAGGCGCCACAAATTGGTAATATTATCAAGAGGGGTATGGTCCTGACTAATGTACAAGCTAATAGTACACAGAAGCGAATGGCTATCTAGTAAATCGCCAATCGTGATATTCCAAGAAGTTTAAAATAGTCCTGTTGATGACACACTGGCTTGGATATTGTCTAATTTGCTGGCCAGCTTGGTTGATCTCCAATACCCAATCCCATCGACGTCAAATCGAGCTGATTTATATCATGATCAGATGGAAAATTACCTGGGACATTAGAAATTATTTCTAGGTTCGACCCTGTGTTCATACCCTGCCAATTCATTCCCTGCAGCATTGTAGAAGGATCCAACTCCGTTGGCATGTTTGCAAAAAGCCCAACCATGTTTGCGCTAAGGAAGCTCGCATCACTGGTACTGTCCTGCCTATCTTGTTTCTCCTCTCCTAATACTTTTTTAATTGATGCCACAATTCTCGGTGTCATCAATAGCTCTCCGGATTTATTAAATGCTTCGACGCGCGCATCCCAAGCCTGAAGAATAAATTGGGCGAGAAATTTGAATAATCGACTGTCCGCTGAATACAAAGAGTCACATCGTGCGTCATAATTGTCTGCCATGATGGCCCATGCTCGGCCGGAGAGTTTGCTGATGGGGCGGGTTTTTAGATCCCGAACAATATGAATATATGCAGGAAGGGGGAAATAGATTCGAAGAAGCCAGATGAATCGCTTTGTAATTGGTGAGGTCAGAATTTTGGTATCGTGTTCCAGCATGCTAAACGCATATGAGACGGCCGTGTCGCGATCCGGCCCAAGGTGTTCCTCAGGTCCATCTGCATACTGCTCCAAGAGTTTGAGCCTGGATAGTTGTGCTCGGGCCGTATGAATGGTCATAAAGTGCAAAGGGTTCTCAAGGTTGCAGTACTTAAAATACCTTTCCTCGATTAACTTTTCCAGCGAAGCCACATCACGATGGGACTTGGTCGTTTCTCTGACAGACTTTGCTACTGCTTTCAACGACGGAACTGAATAGTCGAGGTACCACTCTGCGTGTCGAAGAAAGTTGCCCAGTTCGCCACGTACAGCGACAAAAAGTGACTCTGTGGGTTTCAGGTCGGCTGTTGGGAGTACCTTTGTCTCTGGTCGCAGTGATGAGTCATTGATGTTGAGAGGAATTCGACAATTCCATGAAGGATTCAATTCCGTGCTCTTGTGATCAACCATATCAATGATGCGGGAGTCATAGAGAAGAAGCGTCCACCAAATTCTTCTGCGTTGCTCGGCTTCTAGAGCGTTGCAGTCGCTGTAGCTTGCTTCGATGTGAAGACCAAGTCTTTTGGCGATGCGGATAGCTATGCCGAGCATGGACGACAGAGATCTAGGATCAATGCTGGACCCAAGGGAGACCTATAACGGTATAAGTTACATTCCATGCAGATTTAGCAGGCTACATACCAAATAAAGAAATAGCCCGGTCAGACAGTCAAGGCTGCTAGTTCGGAGATATCCGCAGTTTGACAGCGCCTGCTCACAGGAGTAATAAAAGCGAGATAAAAGCGCATCCTTGTCCCATCCGAATAACGAAACACATTCGGCTTCTTCAAGGGCGAGAGTCGATATGGCGTAGATGCTAAACATCAGTACTTCTAGGTCGTGGTTGACATTTTTCACGTTGCTCATGGCCTCAATGATGCGTGCTTGCAGAGTAGGAGTGTGTGTGACTTTGAGCAAGGGGTCGACATTATCCAAATAAATTTGCCAAAGCCTGAAAATATGCACTGGCTCTGGGTGTTGAGAGGAAAGATCGATATTGGTTTTGCGGATACCAAGGAGGGAGTGACCGGGGCTTTGATAGAGCTGGTCCCAGGCGTCCTTGGCCCACGTCTCTCCATTGTATTCAAGGGAGGAAATGCTTTCGTCATCTTCGTCTTTAAACTATTGCTATGGTGAGTAAAACGTGTGAAAGGTGGATGGAAGTCATACTCCTTTATTCATTGTTTGCCAGAAATCCCTAGTGATGTCAGTGGTGGAGGCAAAGGTAGGCTGTAGGAAAAAAAGCATACTTGGCTTCGTAGACGGGCGATAAGTGGGGGTCAACCTCCTCGCTTTGGTTCTGACTGTTTGAAACATGGCTGGTTTTACTTTCTTTGGGAGGACCAACGGGAACTGATTCAAAATCGAGATTATTTTGGCGCATAATCTCTTCGTACCTGTGTAGGCGTTCCAAGAGAGCTTTCTCGGGAAACCGACGCTGTCGCGGGCGTGAGGATATCGGGGCGGGCACACATTGTGACCCGTATTTGAGACAGCTGGAGCAAGGAAACTTGCGCTCACATTTTACCTTGCGTTGCTGGCACGGCCCACACGCAGGCAAACGCCTGAGAGTTGACGGCTGTGAAGGCGCACCTCCCGACGGATCGTTGTCTTGCGTTGGTGGAGATGGGAACATGGCAGCGCATTTCTTTGAACGAAGCGAGAGCCTTGTTGGAGAATCTCTTGGCAACCTTCTGGCCCCATATCGTCTTGATCCCAATCTGCGCTATTTGTGCGGAACTACTATTGTCCGGCGCCAACGATTGATTACCTGTCAGATTGCGTGGGACAGACATTTGGCAAAATTGAAGGTGATGCAGAGCAACGGCACGACCTGCGTTGCCCCACTCACCCTCACGAACAGGCAGCCATAATCGAATACACGCGTCACAGTCAAGGCCAGGTTGTTCACATTTTGTCTATTATTTATGTAGCGAAGCTTTGTTATTGAATCTAACTTAGGCTAGCGAGGACCTGATGGCTTCACTATAGCGTGCTCCACTAATCCTAAGCTATTTGTTCTGACAATGCTTCACGCTTGGATCCATCGCCCCATCCAGCGCTGGTTGAGCTCCTTTGCCTCGTCAACGAGCCCGATTTCTAGCAACAGCTGCACCGCTCCCCTGACGGCTGAATGCAATGACGAGCTAATCCACGCATGAGTCGGTGCCGTGTGCTCCCCGATGAAAATAGTGTTGAATTCGGTTTGGTGGTAAGCAGGGATGTACAACTTATGCTGCTCAATACTTGGGCGGGTCCAAGCTGTTGCAATGTGAGGTTCTCGCAACCAGCAGAGGCGCTCATAGTCACCCGTGTAAAGATCGCGCACTTCCTCGCCGTGAAGCGACGCAATCGCATCCAAGACCATGCTCACATGCTCTTCGTCACTCAAACTGGTGAATCGGCTGCTCCAATCGCCGCCGCGGTAGTGCATGATGAGTCCAGGGCGTCCAGTCTCGTTGAGACCGTACACCGGATAGTAGAGCGCGCCGATATCAGCATCGGGAGGAGTAGAGTAGCCCCCAAAGATTGGGCGATCGCCCTTCTCCCAAAAGCGCTCGCTAAACAGAAGCGCAACTTTGCAGGCGTCCTTGAATCGCAGGCCGCGCTCCGCCATGGCGCGCGTGAGGACGGATGAAAATGAAGGCAGAGACATCAAACGCGTCATGGTGAATGGTACCGCGACCATTGTGTAGTCATAATCCTTGGATTGGCCTGGCTTTGGCTTGGTAACGGTTCTGTTTGCATCGGGCTCAACCCAAGACAGTCTTGTGCCCTTCACATCGCCGTTGTCGTCGGTGATGGCCTCGATCTTTCTGACCTGGCGGCTCAATTTGAGACGATCTTGAACATGTGGCTTGATGGCTTCGGAAAATTTACTAAAGCCTCCATCAACGCACTTCCAGTGAGTTTCAGCGAGAGCACTGGAGCTACCATCCTGGGCTAGGTTTGAGTTGTGGTGCATCTCATCCCAAAATATGTCGTAGTCTGTTGACCCCATAATGGCATCAGTGACGTTGATGCTCGCGTTCCAGACATTCCGCATCATGCTCTGCTGGCTAATTTCATCAAAACCTTGCTCCATGACACGTCCGTGAACTCTCCAGATATCCTTCTGAATGTCTTGGAGCGTGGTCTGGTTCATCAGAATAGCGTTCATCTTTGCTTTGACATCCTTGTATTCCTGAGTTGAAAGGGGTGCTGACTTTCCAAGGCTTGAGTTTGCTGCAATATCTGCACGTGTAGGAATGCTTCCGTCTGCATGCCTTCCTGTGCCCAGGGCAAGCAGCTCATTGGGTGAATGTTGAATCCACGGGATGAAGTCAATTTTGAGGTCTGGGTCCTCTTTGTTCATCTCATTCAGCCAATCTGCCAGCTGGAATGTCATGGCATGGTCGGAATATTCGAGAGTCTTGTTGTCGTCCTTGTAAGTAATGCTGTGGGGGAGCCTCATGGGCCCCATCTCTGCCCATTCTTGTGTTTCGCCCACGTAAATGGTGCGTAAGCGACCACCAATATTGCTATTGGCTTCGAGCAATTCCCAGTTGTGCACACCCACACTATCTAACATGAGAGCGGTAGCTAAACCTGTAATGCCGGCACCAACGATGGCAATCGATTTGTTTTTCTTTTCGTTCACACCTTCAGCATCTGTCGTGGTATTGATCGAGGCGACTCCATCAAACCACGCACCTAGGGCATCAAAATCTCTCAAAAGAGGCTTCTCCGTGTTGGCGACCACAATTGAGGACACTGAGGCTCCAAAAAGAGCCAGCAACGTCTTGCGAGACATCGTGCAGTTTCTGAATGTTGAACAATGTTGAGAGTGCTGCAACAATTCTCCAGGTCATACTGTATTATCTTTATAGAAACCATGTATACGGGAGTTGAGATTGATCAATCCATGGAATAATTTCTCAATCTTCCATTTCACTACCCATGCCCGCTAACATGAAGAACCCCCGAGCCATAGTACCTACCAAGGATCCACCACGGATATGTCGTGCCGATAGCTTCAACAGAGAGTAGTTGATGGCGTAGTCACAAGCGTAGCCTTCCTACGATGGTCAGAATAGCTGGAAATAACTTTGACTAACTAAACCAAACGATGAGTCCAATCAGGAGTTGAGATGCAGGGTTGCAACTACCCTAACCTTGCGAATTCTAATTATCTCAATTACATCAATGCAGTCACCTTGATGTCCAATTGAGAACCCCAATGACCTTTCAGACTAGATGATTAATATCGCTAATTGAAGTAAAAAAAATCTTTGCCTTGAAACTGTTGTAATAACAAAGAGTAACATGACGCTACCGAGACCCACCACGGAACTCGCGTCATACACATCTAAATCCATGTGGGCTACCCGTATCGGCTCGTCCCGCTGAATTCCAAATCTTGCATCCTTTAATGCTACTCTTCTAACGTAAGAAGCACTTTTTTTAACCTTAAAGGACCGAATCCGTCGGCAGAAGTAACCTTGATGTCTATGTGAGAACCTTGATGACTAGATGGGACAATGTGATGTGCATATGTTTCGTAAAACCTCAACCTTTTTGGTATAAGACCGATGCAAAAGAGCGGGTATTAAACAATTTCGTATATCGTGGCCGATGTGCGTTCCACACAAAATTCCCCGCTTGATGGCTTCTACAACCCACCGCTGTGCATGGCCGGATTATCTGCCGCGTTTTTTGCAAGTACCTGCGGCGGCCGCCTCAACTGCCGATTTCCTGGAACCTTGATAGATTCATTGATCTCCATGATCTACAAGGCTAGGTGGTCGCTGTTCCTCGGCCAAGACAAATAGGGCTGCTGCCGATCTCGGTGTGGCCTTTTACGTGGGGGCAAATTTTTTATTTGACAAATAAACCATTGTAATAAACCCGAAATATATGTTTTCAAAGATATACCCTACAGCTCACATAGTGCTGAGAAATTCATTATGCTGGCTGCTACATACCAAGTATGACCTTTGCGAGTTGGAAATTTGGTGTCCAGGGATAGCGCATGTGGGGATAAATATCAATTGTGATCAATTGTTCTCCTGTCTAGTAACTTTTTACTACAAACTATTTAGAATTTAGTCAAGAATTAGTATAACGTAATTTTAGATGTTGGCATCGATAGCATATCGGCCATATAACCCAAGCAATTGCAATCAAGTATATAGTAGTTCTGGAATAATGAAATGAAAATGAAATTATTATTAGGACAGAAATATGACTAGTATGAGTTTTGAACTATTATGAAAATGAACTTTTGGACAAGAAATTGAGGCTGTAGTTTACGGCAAGCGTAGAAAAATTCCATTGTTGCTTCAGTCATAAACTAATGTTTGTCTATGCTCCTTCATCAACCACTTTAACTTTTCTCTAAGCGTGCCTGGCGCCCCTCTTCCTTGAGCTTTTCATCGTCGGGGCGACTTAACTCGATATGGGGCATGAGGAAATAAGCGACGATAAACCCGACACCTGCAAGGCCAGCTCCAAGGTAGAAAATAATGCGGAACGACTCCTGATATGCCGGTGCGATAGCAGCGCTTATACGTGCCGCATCTTCTTCCGAAAGAGTAGCTAGATACTGTTTGGGGTTTTCAAGAAAGAAGTCATAGTCGTCTGGGTCGAGTCCAGAGGCTGGTAGCGAGCCTTTGATAACATTGTTTCTACCAAACGTCAGTATCTAGTTACCTAGTAAGTTTCAAGACGCAAGCTCACAAAATTGTACCGCAGACCGCAAGGCCAAATGTCGACCCTAAGTTTCTCACAAAACTTGAATAAAACTTTAGTTCCCAATAGAGAATAAAAGAATTGAAGATTGTAGAAAGAACTCACTTGCGGAAGGATGTCACAACTGCCATGTCTTTTCGTGGCACTCCAGCTTGGATTGCAATCAATGCCCTCAGCCAATGTCAGTAAGATAAAATCGTAAGACATGAGACAAATAACATACGGTTGAAGAGTATTTCCAACCCCCACGCCAATGAGTAGTGAGTAACCCACTTGCTTTCCAAGACCAGAGTTTTCGTCGAGAGTAGACATGAGACCAAGGCCAACAGTCCAACAAAGCCATCCAAATAGAATGCATTCTCGATAACGCCCAACCCAGTGTACCACTAGTCCTGAAAGGGTGCTGCTGGCTGTTTGCACAAGCGTAATGGGCAAGAGCATGACTCCAGACTTGGTAGCAGAATAGTTGTAGACCAGCTGATAAAAGGTTGGTATGTAGTAAACCTGGACCACGAAGTTCCACCCATTAATTGCCATCGTGATACAAGCTCCAGTTGTCATTCGGGCGCGGAAGATATCCACTACTGCTGGTTAGCATGTTGTAAAAGGGAAGGAAAGGCGCATCTTACATGGCACCAGAGGATAATCGGGGCCTTTCCATTGCCAGAAAACAAAGGCGACACAGACAAGAAACCCGGCAACTATACTCGCGATGACGGCCGCAGAAGCCCATGAGTATTCACCTCCTCCCCATGTCAAACCAAGCATCATTCCAGTTGTTCCAGCCAGAGCCAAGCCAATGCCCACAAAGTCAATCGCCTTCAATTTTCTGACATTTTATTCGTTAGCTTCGAAGGCTACTTCGGGTTGGTGAGTAACCTACAATCTCCAGTCTCCCAAAACCTTCTTCAAAGGCATAAAGAAGAGCACACATCCTGTCGCCAACACCGTTAATGGGAGGTTCATACGGAAAATCCATCGCCAGGAGCTGCTGGATTTCGAGGAAATGGCACCACCGACGACAGGGCCGATTCCATTTGCTAGAGCTGTTACAGCACCCTATTAAATTGACAATGTTATTATAAAGGACCAAAATAATTTAGAGAAGCAATCCCTTCCTCGATAACTTACCAAAATGCCTTGATATTTTCCCCTTTCACGTAGAGGTACCACATCACTGACAATCATTTGAGCAACTGTCATAAGCCCTCCACCTCCGAAACCAGTAAAACATCGAAAAATAATCAGTTGTGTGGCGGTTTGGGCAAGAGATGCTGCTAGAGATCCAAAGAAGAAAATTGCAAGCCCAATGATGAGGATAACTTTGCGGGACCAAATATCTGAGAGGCGTCCATATAACAGTTGACCAATAGTTGAAGTTCTGAGTGTACAATCAGTCAATTTGAGGCCAAAAACGACGATTCAATTAATTGTTGAGGGTTTCTTACATGAAATAGCCATTCGCTATCCAGGACATCTCTTGGCTGGCGTGGAGAGAATTGCCAATGATGCTCAAACTGGCTGCCAGTGTTGTCTGATCCATGAGGGCCACAAAGTCAACGCTGGCACAAGCCAGGAAAATCTGCGCGTCACCATAAGCAGCTGCCCCATGCAGGAATACCCTTCCGTAACATCCATACCATAATGATGGTGCTTCTAGGCACATAATTGGTTTGCTCGTTGAACACATGCTTCTCCTGTTTTTCTTGGGTAGGGCTTTCCTCTGGGCTATCGCTTGCATTCGCATCTGTAGTAATGGGGGTAATTACTCGAGAATCGCCTCCTTCCTGTCGGGCTGGCTGCAGCATTGTGAATTCTGTCCGGGCGCTGGGGTAGGTGATTTTCAAGTGGCGCTGATCCACACGGGAGACAGTGATGGATTAGGACTAGAATTTTTCTTGGGGTGCGTGGGGGGATGGGAAAATATGTTCCACGGCTTGTATGTAAAGCAGATGATGAAAAATTGACCACGTTGGTCTGCAATCCGAATTCGGACGCAGAAGGGGAGATGACTTCACCGCTCAAGCGCCAATTGTGCTGTCATCTTCAGGAAAATTCACATGGCAGAGCATAGATTTCCGTCTTAGAAATCAACCTAAGCGTAATTGAACCCAACCAGGTTCACCAAGGTGGAACAAACAGGCTTGGCCCTTCGAAGAATGCCCAATTACACATCGCTAGGCATAGTTCCGGCATCTGTTTACACATGGACGTGCATCAGACCCAGTTGAAATCTAATTACCGAGCCGCTTAGCACGGCCCGTTAGAATCATTGACTTTTTTTTATTTTAATTTGTCTCCCAAGGTGCATTTTATGCCTGGATGCCATCACAAAAATGATATGTAGCAAGCGTGGGATGTCGAACCATCAAGGTGCCCGATGCAATGCTACCTTTAGCCTTCTGATCGGCAAATGGAGCGATCACCCCAGTAGAGGTAATTTGCGCGTATTTACAGACTAGAACGATGAAAATAGAGTTATTAAGCATGGGTGGAAGATCTTGGCGACACCAATTGGAACACAGCTACCCGAGCTTAGTATGCAGAATCTCTGCGTTGCCACTTAGCCCTACAAACGCAGAATAGACCGGGGAAGGAGAAACGGCTGATTGGGGAAACAATTCCCGCAGAAGATGCAACACGAATCCCCATAGGTAACAATCGTTCGGAGCGAGGGCATCAGGGTTCCCTTCTTGGCATGGAACTGCCCACTCTTTGTGGGCAACGGGATGAAGGGCGTGGGCTTCGCCCGATTGCGCAAAAATCGCCGCAAAATTGCCACCGAAATGGGCTGGTAGGAAAAGGAAAAAGCGCTCTGGATTATGATATATCTGCGTTGAGTATATTTTTTTTCTTTCTTATCTCTCACAATTTGACAATTGCATGGTTGAGATTCGCAGATTGTGCATCTACAACCGACATGGAGAAACGAAACCATCTCAATGTCTACCGAGGGCCTGATTCCGTCAGAAACTATTTCGACCCTGATGTAGCACCCCCTCTACCTCTTGTGGAGCTGCCAGAGGCGCTCAACCCTTACCTCAAGGATGGCGTTCACATTTATGCGAAAATGATGACGATGCACCCCGCCAACAATGTTAAATCGATGCCAGGTACGGTACCCTGCCGATACACAACACAGATAAGATTGTCCTAATGTTATTTACAGCACTTAATCTTCTGCAAAATGAAGTTCAGCCAGGCAAGACCGAGACTATTGTGGAGTACAGCTCAGGATCAACAGTCATCTCCATGGCCTTGATTTCCAAAGTCTTTTTCGGATTAAACGATGTGCACGCCTTTCTCAGCAATAAAACATCTCTTGCCAAATTGAAATTGATGCAATTTTTCGGCCTTAACGTGTACGTTTGCACCATACGTATCGTGCATGATATTATTTACTTACGACCCTTTTCACAGAACTCTTTTCGGTGGCCCTTCCCAACCAGAACCTATTGATGAACGCGGAGGTATTCGTGCCGCCAAACGATGGGCAGATGACTCCGAAGCTGTAGTCAATCCTGACCAGTACAATAATGATTGCGTAAGATCAATTATTCCGAGTCCCTCGCCTATTCCACCATGCTAATGACCCTATGGAATTGGAAATCCCATGTCAACTGGACTGGTCCGCAAATCCTACAGCAACTCCCTGAGATCAATTTGATCTGTGCTGGAATGGGTACATCTGGTACGTTGAAACGATCTATGGCACCTGGTTTTGGATCTCTTTATACTGATATGTTGTCTCAAAAGGCACAATGACTGGATTAGGCTCATTCTTCAAAGAGAGCAAGCCCTCTGTCTATCGTCTTGGGTAAATAGCGCCCATATCCCCCAACGATATTAGCTAGCTAATATGAATCTACTAGCGTTTGCACAGCATCGGGTGACCGAGTGCCTGGTCCACGGTCTTTCGCTCTGCTAGCACCCGTCGAATTCCCATGGAAGACATCCGTTGATCACATCGAAGAAGTGGACTCCTTTCGATCATATTTATTGTCACTACAACTTTGCCGCCACGGTATCGTTAGCGGACCATCATCAGGCTTCAACCTTCAAGGCCTATTCCAGCTCATCGAGAAGAGAAAGGCTGCTGGAACATTGTCTGAGCTAGCTGGAGAGGACGGCAAAATTCACTGCGTGACTCTATGCTGTGATCTGCCTTACCAATACATTAATGAGTATTTTGATAAGCTTGGACCCGAACATTTCCCAAGCATGAGGAATCCTGTAAGATTTGAAAATGCCACATTGATCTAGGCAAGACTGACGCATACCAGGAGTTGATTGATGTTGATCTATATCGATATGACGAGGCTTGGGAAAAAGACCCCTTGACTGCACTTGCTGAATTCTACCGCCTTGATAAAATTCTGGCAAGAGATATCTTGCTCTTCATGTCTAAAAGACGTTCAACTGATCGTCAAGGATGGGAGCAAATCATCATCCCCGCACCTGACACAATTATCCTTGACTTGCGACAACCCGAAGACTACGAGGTCTTTAGTCTTCCGGGCTCCATCAACTTCCCACTCGTCGCTCCGACTAACAAAAGCCCTTTCTATGACCCTTCCCTACTCTCATCCCTCTGGCAAGATTTGAATTCCAAGCTCAGCTCTGGAGAGAGCGAGATGTGCGCCCAACTCCAGGGCAAACATGTATTGGTTCTATGTTATGATGGCGACTCTGCTCGCGTTGCGACTAGCATTTTGCGAGCGAATGGACATGAAGCGGATAGCATACGTGGTGGCGTTCGGGCAGTTTATAATTTGGATTTGAAGCTAGAGGATGATCACCAGCAAGTGGCCCCACAAAACACCCAGAGTCTGATGGTAGATTCTGTCAGCATCTGATCATAAGTAAAGGGCAGTGTGCGTGAAGCATGCGAAGAGAAAATTAATGAACAAGGTCAATACTTTACTCCTCAAGTACTATTTTTCGCAAATCACTAGTTAAAATACAACTCTTGCAATACAATGATGCACCGAAGTGTCCGATGCAAAAGCCAGCACAAATGTTGACATCTCACTTGGAGGTTTACAGGTAACCGAAAATACAACAGGTTGAATTCTTCATTGATTGGGTGAGCCTGAAATTCCTCCTTCTTGCTTTTCTCTGTATTTTCTTTCTTTTTCTGTAGATTTTATGTCATGCATCCGCGGTCACAATGAGGGCAGCGAAGTGCATTTCCCTGGGAATCTCGCTTTGCCACTCGCAAAACCGCTTAACTTTCTCAACTTCACTCGTGAATTATGTAACAGTACTAATTTTATGCAGCTTAGTGTGAACCTAAGAAGAAACACTAAAATTTGGACGCGGTGGTATTGAAGTCAGGTAAATAAATGATTACTGATATCCGAATAGTAATCAAACCCCACTTCCTATCGAGCCGTGTCAATGATGTAAAACCTCCGTCTCAGTTACCAGAACAATTTATTTCACTAATAGTTACTTCATAATTGTCATGAAAACTATATATTCCGGCAAATCCCCGTTCATATCCCTCTTTTAAATCACCAAATAGTAATTTCTCAAACGCCCCTCCTACCACTACAGCATAAATTGAACTCTGTTTTAAGCTTTCTCACATACTTTCTCATATCTTGACACCCAATGTCTTCCCAAGCCCCATTGATCTTTGTGGTCGGCGGCACCGGTGCCCAGGGTATTCCTGTCGTCAAGGGCCTCGTCAAAGACGGTGCATACCGAGTTCGCTTCCTAACACGCGATGCAAAGTCTGATCGTGCGAAGCAGCTTATCGCGCTTGGGAACACCGAGCCTATTGAAGGAACCTTTGCGAATGAGGATGACCTACGCCGAGGTTTTAGTGGCGCCGATTACGCGTTTGTGAACATTGACGGCTTCAACTCTGGCGAAAAGACAGAGACCTTTTGGGCCATACGATCTTATGAATTAGCTCTCGAAGAGGGGATCAAATTCTTTGTTTACGGTAATCTTGACTTCGTTTACAAGAAGAGCGGCTATGATCCGAAATTTCGAACTGGGCATTACGATGGAAAAGGTCGAGTTGCCGAATGGATTTTACAACAAAACAAGGACCCTCACAACGCGAAGAGAATGGGCGTTGCAATCTTTACAACAGGCCCATACATTTCCATGACCATTGGCTTGCGCACACCCATGAGCCCTACAATTGAAGATGGAGTCGTGACTTGGAGGGTGCCTCTGGGCGACGGAGCCGTTTGTCATGTTGACCTTGGCGACTGCGAATACTACGTCCGCTGGCTTTTCGACAACCAAAAAAGATCAAATGGAATGGACCTCGAAGTGGCCATTGATATGATTGACTACAACGACCTAGCAAAGGCGTTTGAAAAGGTCACAGGTCATCCAGCGCGCTATGTGGATGTGGACCTGGAAACCTATTGGAGTTCGGGGCCTCTTGGGGACGGAACAAGGAGCAGTGGCTACAATTCAGACCGTGCCGACCCCGCTTCGGTCACAATCCGAGAGAATTTCACCGGGTTTTGGAATATGTGGAAGTACTCTGGCGGAAATAAAGGTGTAATCAAACGCGACTTCAAACTTCTCGACGAGATTCATCCTAACCGTACCAAGTCGGCTGAGGAGTGGTTCAGGCGAGAAGATGCAAAAGGCAAAGAGCAGGGTTTGGGAAGTTTGTGGGAGAGAGTTAATAACCCCAAACCAGTCTTGAAATTGGTCGAGGATGGATTCCGCGGTCGTATTTGAGGGTCGATAGCCAGTACCCTCTCATTTCGAAAATTTCTGTTTTGACACTCCAGCTCACAAGTTCTAATTGAATAGCGCCACATTCTTTTTGGGAGCGGATTGCAGGCAAGACATCTTGATTACTGGTCCGTTGCGTCAAGGCCTTAGTTACTGGGCCATATAAGCCATTGGAAAGTCGTAGAGTAAGTAGTATGTGGATCTTCTTTATATAATAGTAATTGCAAATTGAGATTTGACTACGCTGCTGATATCTTTCAATCAATCCTGTACAAATCTTAATGCTCAAAAGTGACCTTGAAATATTGTCTCAACAGATACTCCATAATCAGAATAGCCCCATCTTATGCCATCGCTGCCTTGTGAATACCTTTATAGATCTTATCACTAGTAGTAGTACAGTCATGTTCTACCCGCCTCTCTTCTTTGACAGCCGATTGACCTCCGTGCCAACCCTGGGGCCATTGATCTCTAGGCTTTCATGCATCGCCTTCAATCATAGGGGACTCCTTCGCGGGTTGGTCTTCAATCCTCTCATTCTGAACCGCTTGGGCCTTGACTTAATGGTGACGAGCCCAGTGTGATAGATTTAGAGAGACGGCACTTCTGCAAGACGCGCACACACACAAATAACCTACCCGCTGTCCCTGGGGGACAGCGGGTGCAACTGACTCAACATACAAAGACATGACAACAGACAAAACAACAGTCCTAATAGTTACTATTAGTCCTGTTCAGAAGTTTCGCACATAGAAAACAGTTAAAACTAGCCATACAAAGCCAGTAGACAATTATTTGGATATGACAAAAAGATATGAAGGAAGAAGAGTTGTCTTGTTATTAAAGTGCTTGTAATGATCCCCCTTTTATCCTTGAGCCAATCTACTATAGGGTAAGTCAATTCCCTTGGCCACCAAAAGCTTAATCCACCAACACACCAGCAAACGCAGGGAAGGCATACAACGGCGTGGACGGGCTCAATAATGAGGCAGCGGAGATAAGCACAAGGACAATCTGCAATAGGGACGTCTGGGTTAGAGAACTTGTTCGGGGTAGCCATGCTGAATTCGTGATTTGCAAGTCTAAGTGCTCTGGCTGTGGCTGTTTGTCTCCTTTTCCAAATACAGTTCAATTAGAAGCGGCTTTATTTAAAGGACTTCATGCACTTGAGAAAGTTTAGGCTTACGTTAAGGAAAAGTGGAAAATATACTGGGCTTCATGCTTACAATCTATGATGACTAGTAACTTACCCATCGCAGAGATATGAAATGAAATGCTGAGTTCTGACGTCAACTCAATTGGTGAACATGACGTCAACAAACATCAATGTGCAATTGAATTATTTTAGACCCCAAATCAAGGGCGAGATAAGCCAATAACACCCTCAGCCAATGTTGTAAAATTCTAGCGTGTGACTTGCTGACACAAAGCAGTACTATTAACGAATCGCTGGTTCAGCTGTCAGGCCATTATGACGGCAAAGTATGAAAAGTGATGCAAATATGCATGGTGGGTTGTATTATTCTTATTTACTGCGAGTTTAAAGGCAAGCGTGAGCCCAATATCTCCGGTACTGGGAAGCAGCTTTGGTCATATTCATACAGGGTTATGCAGTCATTGGCACTTGGAGAAATAGTTTTGTATACCTTACAGCCAACATTTTCTTACTGATTGTTGCTCCATATGGATGATTTTCTGGAATTGATTCGAATTTGATCCATGCACCATTTGGCAGAATATTCGTATCGAACGAACAGAAAGCACTACTTTAAATTTGATCATTCTCTTGAAACCAGTCTCCAATTCACTTGTCCAATCTGGCGTTTCTCTCGAACCTCCTCATAACAGAGAAGGGCTGGTCGGTTAGCTACAGGGTTAGGATATCAAACCCAAAGCCACCTCCCTTCGTTTAACTGCCTTTTGCTGAAACTTTGCTTTTTAAATCCTCAAGACCCTTCAAGACTGGCTCGGTCCTCCCATCATATCCAGTCTTGAGCATCCATTCCGCCAGGCTTTTAATGCGACCGGGGTAGATGCGATCCAGGAGTTCCATGTCCCTCGGTCCACAAATACCCTCACCCCAATACCGCCACCACGCAGAAAAGTTTTCGCGCCATGTCATATTCGATTCATCCCTTTTTGCGTCTTTACCCGCCGCCCAGTTCGCATAAGCATTTGGGTATGGCTCGGCCTTCTCCAAATAATCTTCCAGTGGGACGTATTTGTGTGCTGCCTTCATTCCCGTAACTTCCGTGAAGACCCTTGCGATATCTGCGAAGCTGACTTCATCGGTTGCAATTTCCAGGTTCATGCCAGTGGATTCTTCAATGTGGTCGAATAGCCACAGGCTGTAAACTCCAACGTCAGCTAGAGCAATGAGGGGGATCTTCCCATCTTCTATCAAAATTCCGGCATGTTAGCAAACTCTTTTTGTACTCTCAATGCGCCGAATAAAGTAGACTGTGACTTACTGGCCGGGTTGGCCCAGACAAAAGAGCCATCTGGTTGCTCCTCTGGGACAAACATCCCCTCTAGCAACATATCCATGTAGGGTCCTGTTGAGAGCAAAGAACTTTTCATCCCTTCCTGTCCCTGCGAGAGAATAAAATCTCCGATTCTTCCTTTTGCATCATTGTGACCCCAATGATACAGCTCATTCCAACCCGCTCGCTTGACTGCATAATCGGTACTTGCCCAGACGTAGTGCTGAAGTCCTTCATGTCGTGCAATTTCGTACGCGCGAATGCCGTAAAATAGTTCATTCTTCTCTCCAAGAGTAAAACCGTCCAAATTGACCCATACACCATATACTCCACGCATTGCCCGATGCAAGTCTTGCTGGTTGTCCTGCTTTCCCTCAATCAAGGAGATGTTGGGCAATTTCGCAAGTTCTTGGGCGCGCCTAGAGTTTTGATCACGGGTCAAAACCCTCACATGGTAGCGGCCGCTCGCCGACAATGCTTGTTACCCGTTAGCTTTGAGACTTGGTTAGTGGGGTCGACTCACCCTTGACCACTGGAGAACCTTGAGCTCCAGTTCCTCCAATCACTGAAATCTGCTTCAATTCGGCCATTTTGTCTGCTTTGCGATGTTTTCGATTCAAATTGTTTTTGTTTGATATGGAAGTTTCATACGAAGCTGATCGGTTCAAGGTATTTATAGGATTTTTTTTTTGGTTCGGTTCAGGTGCTGTGGCCACATTTCATGTCAATGTTGCATGATTAACTGTTGCCGGATCCATTTATAATTGCTCCGGATGTCATCAGCACGTATCCATTTTTGTAACCACAAAATCCAGCGAAATAATACATCGGCCGAATTATTTATCGCAATTATCGCTTTACATCAGCTATGAGCACCGCACGCAAATTTTGATATCTTCCATCAATATCACATTATTAATCAAAGACAGTAGAGACTTCCGTGTATATTTAAAATTACAACCAAGATTGACAGACAAGTAACGCGTTCTTGATCTAAAGACAATTCACAATTTCCAATCTAAAGCCAGGATGTGCCAATACTGCGAGTGGAAGGAGTCATTAGAATAACAAGTTAAATTCTCGTCTGTTCTCTACAATGTAATGACATGAACCATGGGATTAGCAGGCCTGGGCGATTTGACGTATTAAAAAGGCCATGAATTTCTTCTGGGGGCCAGTGTTATCATGTAAATACATTGGGAGAGCAAGCTTTGACAAAGTATCCGGTACCATCCTTCGTCGTCGCTCCATTCGGCGAGGTGATCATAAAATCGCTCTGTGCTTGACCACCTCCATTTGCCCAGAGCCAGGTGAGCGGGATAGCATCTCCAAGGTTCAATTTCACAGAGTAAGAGCCATCGATATTCCCTAACGCCGTTCTACTGGCCTTGTATGCCGCGTTCCCATCATCCCAATCGTAGGCAGGCTGGCCCACCCAAAGAAAGCCCCAATTGTCGATCAAGTTCTTGGACGATGAAAAGGTATATGTCCCTGTCTGTTTTGCGATAAAAAATCCGTTGAATAGAATGGCTGACTGGTTTGAAGAGAAAGCAGGCGTTCCATCGGGGAGTGAAAGCATCGCAGAACCTGAAGGCCAGTTTGGCGACGCAAAGCTCAAGGTTTGCAGCGTTCCAGTCCACTCTGGTTCCTTGTTTTGAAAATATGAAGAGGTGAGTTTATTTTCGATAAATGCATTGAAGTTGTGTTCATATTTGCGGTAGTATAAGCCATTTGACGCAATTGTGGTTGTGACTACGTGCGCAGTCACCGTCGACGCTTTTGTCTCCGTAATAGTTTTCGTGACAATGTATGGCTCAAAGCGGCTGTGTAAAGTAGTTAGGCAAACGTCAGTTGTGAGAGGATAAGACTTTATCACTTACTCTTCGGGATCTTCAAGCGAATACGAATTATATTTTGTTACTGTCACGGTTGGTAGTTCAGGCAACAGGCAAAGACATGCGGCCACCTCTGTAGCAATATCCCAGTCATTCGGGATAGCGGGCTGGTTAACATAATCATAGCGTCTTGCGATTGTAGCACTGGGGCTCGTTGCGGTGTATGCGCTGTTCAAGCAGGTGACAGTCAAAGTTGAGGCTTCAGTTACCGTCTTGATTGCGTTCTAGACATCCGAAAATATAAGTATTGCTCAAAAGTTAAAATGAGAAATGGTCAAAACTTGACTTCTGTGACTGTTTTGGTAACAGTGATTGGGGGCCTTGGGGCGCCCGTGTTGTAATGGCCACCTTGGCCAAGTGTCACAGTGATTGTTCTACATCTTCGTTATCAGAAATGGACTGGTTTCCACAAGGTTCAAATTAACAGTACGGTGACGTTGGAAGATAATTTTGACAAAAGTGAGGCGCTTTGCCATGACCTTTGATATGGCCTTTCAGTCGGGCGACTGTGGGATCCGTACGACAGAAATCTTTTTCTGTGCCGTACGGTAACGCTGTGGTCAACAAGGCCATGGGAAATATCAGGAATAGTTGTAGACGCATGTTTACTCAAAACTATAAGGCAAAAGTGTTGATGTTGTGGTTTATTGTTCAGATCTGATTAATAAATTGACCTCATCACATCGAGCACAGCTGCTTATTTATGCTTTTTGGATAAACCCGATAACCCGAGATTATTGCCAAAGCAAGCGAGCTGAATTCTCCTGAATTGCGCCTGCTGCATGCACTCTCATATCTCACAAAAAAAAATGAGACATACACAATGATCCAAACCGACGCAAAATCCAAGGAGTGTCTCAGGCATCAAGATCAAGCTTCCTCATGTTAGCTTCATCGCATTGTTCACTAACATAGGCTTGTTTTATTCAGAACTCGGTTAATAGGTATTCTTACTAGCGGCCGATTGCAAAGGATGTCAAATCCAACTAAAATATGAATAGGAAGGCAACTGTGGGCAATACAAAACGGTTCATCATTCATATATAAACTCAATATTTGCGCAATCAAGGTCTTTCGATCGAAAAATATCTAGAAGTAGATGAAATCTTGGTAGGAATCGGTAAAATAAAGAGGATCATCCCCAATGAGATTTCCATAATTTTACCCTGCAGGACATCATAGGCGACATTATGAGAAGGCAGGTAAGGTGAAAAAGACAGCCAAATTTAAGCATAGTGCAAGGCCCTTTAGATGATAGTTTTTGAAACCACCTGCCCCACGTTATTTGACTTTGCGAAACTTCGAAAGTTTATGGAAAAACCACCGAGGTGAGTAGGGCCGATGGCTTGCATTGCAGCTTAAAAAAAAGTAAAACACCTCGTATCAATGTACAGCTCTTTCCCCCAAGCCAACTATTTCAGATGAGACCTCGCTTAAACTGCTGCGATTTTGCTGCATGTAAGCACGGCTGGATAACGGCGCCATGGGTGGCACGAACCCTATTTCCACCCAGTCTGGTTCTGCTGGTCACGCGTACTTTGAGACATGGCATCGGGGAGCTGGAACAGCCACCGGCTCTGATGACAGGGCGGTGTATGCTGCTGCAGGGTTTAGCAAAGATGGCCTGTGGCAGAGAGGCCAGCTCTGTGTCACAAAAAGCGGCATGCGGGATTAGAAATAGTCTGCATTTTCCACCTCCACTAGAGTGAAAAATGAAGAAAGCTCTGAGAACGAAGTATTAAATAATAGCGTACTTCTAGAAGTCTTCAATTCAATTGCCTTATCTTGCTGAGCATTTTTCTGCTGTATGGGAATAAAGATTAGATGGATGTCGCTGCGCAGCAGGACGCTGGCCCAGTTGACCAGAATCAAGGATCAAACCAATCTCTTCCATCTTGCTAACACTGTGCTCACAATGGTAGCAATGAGTATAAAACCAACTATTCCAAAGAATGGACCAAGATTCGCCACATTTTGAAAGGCCACCATCACGTTCATTCCAAAGATGCTGGCTACCAGGTTGGCGGGGACACCAATGGAAGCCACCAGCGTGATTTTCCCCAAAAATCGATTTGTTTTGACATCTTGTTTAATTTTGTTGATGCGCAACGTCGCGAGGTAATTGCTGTGCGCTCGGGCGAGAATTTGTTCGCAGTGGAGTAAATTAGATGTCATTGTGACGACGTGATCCTGGACATCGCCCAGGTTCATGGCAACGTGCAAGCTGGCCCTGGTCACATTGTCTTCGCTGAAGCGCTTCAAAAGCCCACGGAGGATGTCCGCCTTGTCGCCCATGAGTCGCAACAGTGCTGTGCCTTTATTGCGTGCCCGTTCCATTGACTGGAAAAATGATTGAGTATCGTTATCGCGGATGACGAACACCTCATCTTCGATGGTATCAGCATCACGCTCAATTTGGCGAATTGTTGGAAGAAATGAGTCGACAATGTCATCACTATTGATTATTAGCGTCTACTTCCAAGAACCCACACCAGAGTGCAATATCATACATTAAGGCGTAACAAATCCAATCGCTGCTGAGGCCAGTAACGTCCTTGGCAGCTGTGATTCTAGCGTGCACATGCGACGCGTGTGGATTTGGTGTCAGGCTAAAACTCAGCACCCCAGATTTGAACACCACGACATAGACGTAGCAGGGCACATATTCGTCTCCATCGTCCTCGCGTGAAATGGTAAAGGAGCGAAAGGAGGCAAAATAATATGAGGGGAACAGCTCAATCTTTTCTCTGGCTTCTTGGGTGGTGATATCCTCTGCAGTGAGCGGGTGGGCCCCAAATGCCTTGCAGACGGCGTGAACTTCCTGTTTGCTTGCTCCTGTCAGGTTCAACCACCATACGATGTCATCGTCTTGACTAGGTGGTTCGAAAAGCTGGCGAAGCGTTTCCCCGGGACCAATGAGGCCCGCCAGATCTGTTGCTTGAATGATGGAGTCCCGAGAGGAAGAAAAAAAGGTGAAATTCCGATCGCTGACTGAAGAGTGATCGACATTAGGCCTCAAATCTTTTTCACCTTCAGAGAGTTAAATGCGAGGTCTTCAGACATGTGCGCGATGCAAATGTTCCTTACTGGTTTGTGGTGGAGCTTGCTCAGACACGAATGTCTCCAAAAAATCGAAATCAATCTGGAGCTGGTCCACCATTTGGTCCTGTGTCATCTCTCCGGTGCCAGCCGAGATGCTGTGGCGAAATCTGGTGCTGCGTTGGATTTTGCATGCGTAGCAGCGAGGCTGGATTTGGTGCTGGCGGTTGGGTTTGGATCCAATATCGACAGGAGTTTACAACATTTGACATCACTTGAGAGTATTAAGAATGGAGGCAAACTGATTGGGGCCCAGTGCCTTAATATCGTCCATATTTAGACTATGGGTCCCGACGGGCTAACTAATCTGTCTGGGATATGAAATTTTCTCGGTTAAGCCGATCTAGCCGTGGCGCTGGCTTTTTTTCTCGTAGCTTTTTCGCTCCTGTGATCGGCTCTTGGGTGGCCCCTTGGACTTTTAGGCCTCGAGCTGTACCAGACATGGGATAGCTCAACATTCTGCGACCGCTATAGCCAATGGGTGGTCAAGTGTTAGCAAGGATAAGAAAAGACCCATCAAAGAGCAATTCTCGTCTAGACTTCTCTCTTTGCTTCTATGCCCCGAGATTCAAAGTATTGAAATCCCAAGGGATATTCCACCAAAAGCACCATGGTCCGGAAAATATTCCTGATTGTCAGAGATATTTTCAGGTGGACATTACGATTAATCCAATCAAATGGGCCAAGACTGCGCCGTGGCGGGAATGAAAGCCGTCTTGTGGTGGACCTGACCCACTACACGGCAACGGACAGCCGAGATTGGAGACGGCGTCGACTAGCAGCAGCAATACGTAACCCAGACGTCGATGGCGAGTCCCCCATTGTGGCAACAGCCAAGATTCATTCCATTCAAGCCAAGCAAACAAGATGTCATAGTTGAATTTGAATGCCTTGCGTTCCCCATCTCCAAGTATGCATTTGTCGATATCTTCATCTTCAAAGTCAATGGATACCCATTCCCCTTTGGTTAAAAATTATCCCATTGAAATTATTACGCGCTCATAGTGGCTGTCGGTCCTTGGCCAGTCGCGCTTTTGGCTTATTTCGCTCTTTCTTTTCTTTTCGTTGCGACCGAGGAGGGACCATGCCCCTGGACATATTCTGCCAGTACCAGGCCGATACTACATGTTCATTGCCCTAACCGAGATTCCATAAATTGATGCCTTGTGAGCATTTACGTCCCTTGTGCTTTCGGCTTCTTCTTCTGGATTTTGAGCGCTAAAAATTACACATACAACCTCTCATATCCCTGCTTGCTCAGTGGCACTGCCCTATCCACTGTCCCAATGGCAATATATCCCGTCTTCTGATCTGCCTTGACATCACCCAAGCAGATTCGAACATGCTTCAACCTTCTGGTAAAGTCTGCACCGTGCTCCATAGATCTATTTGAGCCAGGGACATTTAGATATGGCGTATCTTGCGTAAGACGGACTGCATGGTCTAGAATATCTGGACCGCGCCGTAAAGCGTTAAGGATTGCCGCTGCAAACGCAGCCAATAGCATGACTAACAATGCAAATATAAGCATTATAAGCCATGCTCGATTAACCTGTAGGAGCGGTGTTTCGACAGTTCTGGTTCCGCTTGCATTTAGAGAATGGTGTTGATTAATAAATTGGAGGTTGTCCAGTGCATTGGATGGTGCGCGTCTGATCATCCAAAATGTATTAAGAAGCTGTGCAAACCGTTGCGAAAAGGCTTTCTCCTGAGACTCATAGATCGTTTGGTCAACAGTAGTCTCAAAGGGAGACATTGGGTTCATTAGATATCCTTGCATTGGCGCAGAGTCCCAACTTGAGCCTGAGGGATTTACAAAGGTGGCCAGGAAGCCTTTTGATCTTTCATTACCAGCATCATCGCCATCGAGAACTGTTCGGACGTCTTCTTTTGGTTTTGACTCTTTTTGAATCGCAACAGTGCTACACACTGCTGCATTGCAAATCAGTTGCAATTGCACATAGGTTGTTGTCAAGTCGCATGTGGCATTTGTAATGGCGCCTGGTCCGTTTTGGTAGAAAGTGACAATTAAAGTCCGAGGATCTTCCGATTCGTCTTCACGCGCAACGTCTTCTATGATCAGGGATCTGTTGTTCGTGTATGCTGTTGTTCCTCGCTTTTGGGCGAGTGAGGAATTGGTGCGCAATTCAGTATAATTTGCCCAGGCAACCTCACTTTGCCCAGTTACTAGCGTCAGAGTGCATTCTGTATTGATATATGAGGTATTGACGTAAAATTCGTAGTGCGAGTGGTTGTCAAAACCGTTGCGAGGCATGATGGGAAGACCCGCAAGAGAAGAATAAGCAGTTCCTGTGGTTGAATTTACCTCTTCCACCTGATACCAGCCGTCCTTCTTTGGAGCAGCCGACTTGAGATATGACTCCACGATTGGGATTTTGACATGTCCAAACACATCTTGTTTTGATGTTTTAATCTGCTCTGGGCTTGCAATAGCCGCCGCAAACGCTATGAAGGCTTGGGCATTGATGGTTGACTCTGACGATATGAATTCTATCTCCGGTAAGTCCCCGTCAACATCAAGATATGAGAAATCCCAATCATAGGTCGAATAGCCGTCTCCAATGACTCGTAAAGCTGATTGGCCACCGAGGGGAGAAAAAGCCCAGAGTGAGAGGATGAAAAGGTTTAGACCAGTAATAATCCGAAGCGATATAGGCAAAGCAATGGAGCTAAAAACAGTACGACTTCGGAGAAGAAACTCCAGGTTTAGCACAGTGATACCTCGTTCAAGCTTCCATGCGGCAATGGACTTCAGAAGGTTTGTAGCTATTGCGGCGAATACAATAGGAAATATAGTGGGTCCATAGTTAGCAGCAGCCCGTAAAGTAGAAGCCGGTTTTGTATCGATAGGTTTGCCGTCGTTGTAGACCACTAAAACACCGTAGGTCATAAAACAGACCGCTGGCAAGGTCATAAGAATGTCCAGAAGTATTTGGCAACCTGTAGGCGGAAAGACGGGCTCCCCATGACCTAGAGAGTCATCGGCGATGTCAATTGATTCTGTAGAGATCTGATAGGGGTTTTTGTCGGAAGATCCATGGTTATCATTCTTTTCATTACCAAGAAGCGATTCCTCACATGTCGGGCTTTGATCTGTTGGCGCCACATCAAATTCTGAAGCATCTGTGCAAGAGGATACCTCAGAATGAAGGTCTTCTGGCTGCTCCATTCTAGAATTCGTCGCCACGATAAGGATTCGCAAATACCATATGAATTAATTCATTGAGAGAGCACAGGATATTATTGAGGACAGAATATATCAGGAAACAAAGGGCTACGTATGTTTTCTTGGTATATGCCAAGAAGGCCACCGCTTACATATTAGATAATCAGTTCATATCGGCTGTTGGGGGCGGTGCAAGGAGGCTGACGTGCGTTTGGAGCTGAAAGGCTGCAGCTCGATTTTCGTTCCTATTCGCCTGTTATAGTCAGCCCTAAAGCAAATCAAGCGATATACATCATATTTGATCGCAGTTCCACAAACTATTGGCTATTGCAGCCGACCTGCAGGGAACAAAGACAAATTGAGAATAACCCAGCGCCATAATTAAATGCTCCTTATATAACCGAAATATTATGAACCCGGCTTTGATCATCAATTGGAGGAGAGAGCTTTTATCAGGATGCACCAGCCTGGTATTAAACCAAAGCAACCATGTCCTAAGTAACGTTACTGCGGCCGCCCCTAGAAGTATTTTCCATACTTTTTAACAACACTCTTTATCTACTCGTCGTAAAATTCTGCATTAGTTCTTTATTATATCAATCACATGATGTCCAAAAAAGAAGGCTAAATTAGGAAATGTGAATTTTTCGAGATTATACTTGCCAAAGAGGTTCTGTGCCATCAAGAAAGGTTCTTTTGTCATTTCAAAGCAATTGTTGACAAAATATCTTATATATTAAGGGCATAGTTATAAGCCACTGACAGCTTTAGGCTGTTGACCCACCCTCTCTCCTGGATGGTGAAGCTCTTCGAATTTCACCGATTATCGCCTTTCAGTTTCCGTAGCGGGCAACAAATCTTCCACGCTTGCGTGAATATTGCCTTCGTTAGTCAATAAGTCTTCGAATCTAGAATTCTGTAAATCATTTGGAGGCAGATACGAAGACCCGTCCTCCATGACCTTGCCTGTCCCTAACTGCGTTGCTCTCACTGGTCTTGCTCGTGGGTCTAAACATACAGGGCTTGATAGTTTACTGATTTCGATTGGAGTCTCCGATGTAGCAGAACCTTTCTTGTTGCCAAAATATGGCCTAAGCGCTGGTAAACAGGCAACAAGAACAGCGCTGTTGCATTCAAGCGTGTTCCAGAGGACTACACAAATGTTATTAACTGGCTTTGTCGCTCCTTTCAACCCTTAAGATGTCTGGGTTATGTAATAACACTTACCAAGGAGGCTTAGATTTACATCACTTTTAATAGGCCCGTGGTTGACCTGTGATACAGTGACTGTTATGAGCCTCATGAGACCCATGGCGATATTGATGGCGCCAAGCAAGAAAGTGAAGAACAACCCAATCTTCAGTGCTGTGTGAATGCGAAAAGTATTCAGAACTAGCCAAGGAAGTGTGAATACTATGACGTGTCAGGGCTTCGGCCTTTCGATCAGGATCTAGTGCACTTTCAATTCGTGCTTACCCAACAGGTCACCAAGAAAATGAAGTGCCCAGGCGCTAGCGAAAACAATTCGTCCATTTTCGATCAGGCATCTAGAATCAGGACCTGCATGCCTGGACTCATAAATCAGTGGCTGACCTGGCCGTGTCAGAATAAACTCGATGCTCACCATGTATGATCCGTGGGAAAGCAAATGCAGAGTAAAAGTAGTAGGCTTGTGATATATGCCACCAGAACATAGATTATTGTGCCCCATAGAAATATTCTCCTTTTTCTCATGAAATCAGGGAACATTTTTAGGTAAAGCGCAAGTAATGCTGCTGTGCTGAGGTAAAAGGTTGAATACAGAGGTATATTGGTCAACCAGAATATCTGATGGTAATTCCTCATTAGTGGTCTCTCCATTTAGTATCCGAGATATATTTCCCTCCTTTTGGGGTTTCAAAAGGTATCCTTGCCTTATTAACGTATGCCTTAGTACTTGAGTCACCATCGAAATCAAATAGAGACGCAGATACGCCCTTCGCCAGAGCACCTTGCTGGTACAATAGAACATACAATACATTCGTGATAACTGCAGAGATCCAGGCAGCGCATATGAAAAAGTCACTGGCCAAAAGATGGCGCCTTTGAATGTTGAGACGAAGATACAATCTTGCAAGGATTGCTGCCGCTGCAAAGGCAGACAGAAGCCAGCCTAAAGCCTATCCTTGGTCAGCCCCGTTGATGCGCGCTAGTGGCGGAGACAACCTACAATAATTGGCACTGGCCCTGGAGAGCGCATCATTTTGCACTATTTTTGAATACAGTGCATTGCATGGTAGGGAGATGCAGATACGTAGTAGGTACAGCTTCAAGTACTACCATTTGGACAGGTAAAAAAGAGAAGCAAGGTGGGTGACGATTTCCCCTCCCCCGCTTCAGAAGAAAGGTAAACTTTGTGCACATCTGTGGCTTGAGAAAGCACGCCGCAAACGTCAATGGCTTTTTTAACTTGCTGCTAATGTTTTATCCACAATACGGTAAGTTCTGAAGTCAAATGGAATTTCTTTGTCTCCTGATCCTGCCACGATATCTGGATTCACCAAAAACATCTATTAAGATATTGGGTTCAGAAACTAAGTAAAGAATGGACCTAACGAGAAGATATCTCTAAAAAACTAGACACACCATCATCATCATCATTGCCCATATTAAATCCTTTCCCGTTATTCCCCTATCAACAAGCAGAGTGAGTATACAGGTAGCTAAAATCGAAACTAGCGAGGCTCTTCAAGACCAAAACCTATTATACTCTATTTCATCACGTAGTAGAAGTGCGTTTAATTGCGCCGGGAATCCCAACAATGACTTTTTCTTTATATAGAGCTGGGATCGACTCCGTAGAGACAGAAAAATAATAGAACTAGAAGTGTGGCCGTCTCAGGGGCAGTTAGACTGGGTTTGTTTGTCATTGTTGGCGCCACTCTTGGAAACAGTGTTGATTTAACACGCAGATCGAAACAAGACCTCATTCGCGCCCTTTTCTCATCATATCGTCTTGCTTCCATGATGTGCAATACGTTTAAATAAATGATGCAGTTCGTTCAGTAAATCTCTAGTATGTATCACCGAGAACCGGAGCATGGTAAGCATCAAGTGAAAGACATGGGTTAGCACTAAATATCACGCCTCTGTTCAAAGTATCTACCGACTTATATGATTATAAAATTATATTTGATTCTATCAATAGATGGCTATGATTCCAGATGCATGTAGAAGCTCTTGATTCCTCACTATGGAAGGGATCTAGCTAGGTCTCTTATAGCTGCAGCTGCCAGCTGCAGCCCGGGACTTCCTATCTAAGGTTGAAGCTATTCGCGGCTTGGCAGCCTTGGCTACCGTCATCCGATAAGGCCAGCGGCGGCCTCCAGCTGCGTCTGTAGTAGTCAGATAAGCCAGTCACCGTTGTTGACGGTATTTGTATGTGAATTCGGGCTGCACGCAGCCCGGGGCCAGTCAGGTTGATCTGGCCGTTACCATGTTGGTCAGGCTAGGCTATTGAGGCTATCTACGGTGTGTGACAGATTCTATTTGTGAACAAGTGATGCATGTTCATCTGTCATCCTTTCCCCCAAGCCATTGAACAAGATTGCTTTTTTTCACCAGCCTTCCACTTGGATTTATTTAAATAATAAAAATGAGAATTATCTATCGCCCATAACCTGACGTTGACATTTGATAAGATTCGACCTGTTTAGGGCTCCGCGCTCTTCTGGCCGCAAAGATACTGGCCCCAGTGATATAGAGCACACCAAGAACAATGCTGAAGATGGAGTATGCCAAAATATAACTTCGTGGTGCACTCGCAAGCCTGAGACCTAGCCCTCCATTGAATATGCCAAGTGACATGAGGATTCGGCCATACCAGATATGGGCATGGCTGATCAATCCGCGCTGTTGGTGTTTGACGAAGTACTTGTGATGAGCGAACCCGAGAATAGGCTGAAGAACCATTAAAATGCAGACTGCAACGCCGAGTTTTACATGGCTCGCGTTGTTCCACTATAGTCAAAGATTAGCAGGTGAGTTGAATTATGTTCAAGGGAATGTCCACGCTTACTGAACCATCTCGCTTAGAGATCACATATCCAAGCCCAAACCCAATCCACATTGCACAAAAAGCAATCGTCTGCCATGCAGCATGAACAACCCACTTTCCCAACATGGGCATCAAGACGGCGCCAACTGGGTATGCAATGACAAATGTCAACGCCATAATAAGACCATGAGCTTTCGAAGTTCCTTCGCTTTTACTGCCATTAGATTCGGTTATCACACCAGAAGATGAATCGTTGCTGTTGCTAGTGTTACCAGTGTTGTTACTGTCACTATTATCGCTGCTGTCGCTGCTGCTGTTGTTGCTGTTGTTGTTGGTGCTGGAACTGTTATCAAATGGGTTCCCGCTTTCAAAAGTGGTGGCTTTTGCCAAATCGACTGTAAAAGAGTCGTATTCATCATGCTCCTGAATGGTTTCCGATGTATCTGCGGAATCGAGAGACTTTCCTTGTTTCCATGCCGCAATCCAGGAGCTGGAGCCGGTGTGATCCAGCGAACAATCGCCGCATCTGATGTTGGCTATCATGGAATTATTCTTGATGCCGGAGCCAGAGAGTAGATGGACTTGGCTCCTTGTTACATGCTCTGGCATTACGTGACCCTTGCCAGCTCTCGTGCTCAGCGTCACATTGCCTTTGCCATTTTGATAAATCATGAATATTTCTGAGCCCGCCATCTGGGAGCCAATTCCCAGGGCGACCCATTGGTAGGTGACAGGCGCTTTGATCTGGAAGTACACATCATTTGATCCTGAGCGCGAGGTGGTCTCAGGGACTGCCCAGCGAAAGCATACGTCTTGGTCATTTGGGCAGTATGAAGAGGCGGATGCTACAGTGGCCTGAAAACCTATGAAAAAGATTAGCTGCTTTGCCCAGCAAGCGCTCAGGGAGCGGTGGCTCATCCATACACCACGTAATGATTGCAGCAAGCACTAATAATGGGGTGCGATACATGGCGGAGATGAAGAGATGCAGCGCGCAGCATACAAAGAAACGAGGTGATTGACAATCGAGCGAACTCGATGGATGCGAGAGAAATGCGACATGGCTGCGACGTGTTTATTACTGTTCTTCTTGGCGGACGGATTGAACCGCGCGAAACCAAGCCACGACGAGCTAGTGAGCTTTGTTCGCTTTTGGTAGGACGCCTTTGTTTGACTCACCCCACACAGGCCGCCCGCGTCAGACGCTCAACTGGGCAAGATGCTCGGAAGCCAGGTGCCGTGTGGCTGCAAGAGTCGGTGATGGTGGTGGCGCAGAAGCTCGCCTGAGGAACTACGACTGGTTGATGGCCTCTTGAGGTGTGAAGCCACTGTAACTTGTTGGTGTAGGACGTAATTTCTAATATTGGCTCCGGTCATCACGAGGCCCGACTACTTGGGAAATGGAAAGGGGCCCCTTGGGATGGGCAGATTACACTTGGACGCCATGATCGTCTTGGTTCCTTTCTTTCTTTCTTCAATCAGGGATTCAAACCCAGCTTGGACCCCGAACGCAAGATTGCTCGCACATCGAGCCTTTGCCCTGTCCCTTTCAGTAAGCTTATTCATAAGCGCCTTGGCGGGATGGCGACCTCCAGGGCGCGTTCAGTGGGGACTGGACGCAACCAATCAAAGAGGACAGGTTGTCAATCCGCCAGTCTAGACCACCAATTTTTCAGACATGCACCACGCGAGCACAGGTCCCTTCATCCGAGCGCAATTGTGAGACGCGTGAGAGGCGACAGAGTCGTGGGCTAGGCTTAGGCATCGGCGGCGCTGAAACACACCCCTGCATTTCGCGAATGTTGGCTCTCTGTTCGCGCCCGACACTCGGCTCGGTGCCATTCTGTTTAACCGCCCGAGCTGGATCAAAACGCAACCAGGTGAGACGTCCGCATCTTTTACTGAAAGCGGGTCGAGCATGTTTCAAATCACTTCTCGCGTGCATACAAGAATGAGCCCAATTCCACAGGAATGCACAACGTGCATTAGTGTATAGGGTAAGGCGACAAGCATGCCCGTCATCAAATGATCAGCAGGAAGGATGCTTCAAACCCCGGATTACAGCTTTATTTCATCTCCATATGATATTAAAATATTACGAAACTCACAGCTGGTGGACTTATTTTCTACGTCTACTTGTGGTGGTGCTTTATTGGTCCAAAAAGCTCCCATTAAAAATCCCAACACAAAATATTGCCACCCCATCGTTTGACCCACACATAGAAGCATCACACAACATTCTTCAGCCGCCGTGGACACCGCTTTATTATCAAAGGAGACCTTCGCAAAAATAATAACAGTAAATGAATCAGCCTCACCAACATCCTTCTTCTCATTCATATGCGTGGATCTCAATACACGTTCGCAAACATGATGAAATATTTTACTAGACTTTTTCAGGGGGGTTTTTTTTTTCTTTTCTTTTTTTTAAATTGAAAAAAAAAGCTATGCTTGGAAGTTGATAACATCTTTCGGGATGGTATGATGCGAAGTCCCAATTCAGCTGTTCACTCTTCAGAAAAACATTTCATAGTGCATCACAAATAGGAACCATGGAGCAAGATTTAAGTATGAATGATGAGTGTGCGTGACACTATTTTTATAAAATCCTAACTATTTGACTCGGTCGTAACAGTCAAATGGCGGTAGAAAATTCCAGCCCAAATACCAACTAAGAAATCTAGTAAAGACCAACAGTAAGGTCACCCTTGACACGGGCAGTCAAGTGAACCTCGGCCTCGAGGTCGAGCTTGATGCCGACAAGGAGAGCGGCAGCCTTCTGGTTGCCCTCATCATCGGTGGCACCCTTGAGGAGCTGGCCTGTAGTGAAGGTGTGAGACGATGCCGTAGACATGTAGAATCTCTAGGTGTAGAAAACTTACCAGCGGGCTGAGAGAGGCCAGTAGAGGTAGGCAGGGGAACAACGAACTGCTTCTCGGCGGTGCTGTTTATTGGTTAGAATTCACATCTCGATAGAAGCCGGTATGCAGGAACAGATCCTCAGGCCCAAGAGAACTGGAGTCTCTTGAACCCGTCGAAGCTCTGTTTGCAAGATGCAGAGGAACTCACGTGGCATCCATTTTGATTGTTGGGGGAGTCGTGAAGACTTAAAAAATTTGGAGATTGAGAGAAGAGGATTGAAGTGATGAGGATGAGATTGCTGATGAAGATTCTGGATGAACGCAGAAAGGTCTGGACGTTTTATAGTTCATTCTCAACATGTTGATTGTTTCTTCTGTTTGTTGCCCGTAGCCGCCTGCAGGTGCAGCTCCCGGCCAGCTCCGACCAATTTCAATGCGTTGTCAATCTCCATTGTCTTGACAAGGATGCAGGGCTCTTGCGTGTAGAGGGAGTGCAGGGATTCGATCCATGCGAAACATGAAACTTGCTTTTGGTGGGCCCGCGACATATATTTAACGACGGGTGAAGCCGTAAGCTGAACCCGAGCTGCATTGCCACTTGTATTGTTGAGCTATAGAGCGATCAATTGACCAGTCGGCATAGTCCGATGACTTGCATTCCGGAATATCGCGCTGGGGAAGCGGCTCCAGCTGGACACGTAATTTGCGGAGAAGGGGTTAGGTTGAGCTTCAGCCGATGGCTGGAGCATCCCGGCGACACGGGCGACGTGGTTGGTGAATTGTTCCCGATGTGCCCTCACAGGAGCCAATGGCAAGCGGAGAAAAATCCCAGTTCAGTTGAATGTGCTTTACACGTTGGTTTTCATGCAACCTGGTCGTTGACTGAACTCGTAACGCAGATGCACTTGACAAGCAAGCCCGATGCGTGGCGTCGGTGTGGTTTGTCCCTTGATCCTAGCAACGGACGATTGGCCACCTTTGTCGCCTGCGCGGCCTTTTGCGAGAGAGCAACTTCCAACATTGAGTTTGCGCGCCCGTGCAAATGAAGAGATTGTTGTTTTGCGAGGGCTGGACTTTCGGGGCTTACTTCGACTACCTGTTCAGGTGGTAAAATGCCTAAATATTGCTACGTAACTACATACTGAGTTGGATCATTGACTCAAATTTTAACGGCATATTGAGCCGACAATTTCAACCGTACGCAACTGATGAAGAAGTGGCAATACCTATAAAACTGTGGGCATTTTGGTTTGGGCTGAGGCTTGGGCCAACACAACAAGCACAGGCTTTGTGCCCAAAACATACGTTCACAGTGGGTCCTAACGAGGTTGGCAAGATTTCTTAACTGGTCAAGATGAAATTTACAACTATGCTTCGGCTTAAAGGATAACATGCACATAAATACTGGTGGTTAGGTAGGCCTGAATGACGTATAGTCAATATTGGGCATTAGGCTTTTCCTCTTCTCAGATATAGACGAGGGTCAAGTACATCGTACGACGTTCTCGTATTTTCATTTCTTTTGGCTCTCAGGGAACCAGTATCATCTAAAGATCGCTTTTCTTTTTATACCAGATGAGAAAGAATGCCGCCGATCTGTTAGCAAGAATCAAGGAATCCGACACAAACTTGGGTTAGGCCTTTTTGTGATCTGCAGTCTCCTTGGATAGGAATGGTAATTTGGCGACATTTTAATTCGATGTAAATTTATTTCACCTGATGCAAAATTTCATGGATTGACGTTGGAATAAAAAGCCAAACCACCACACTGTTGAGGAATCTCTTTGATCGCCTGCCACTGTTTATGGCAGCGAGTTTGCCTCCCACGTCGGGAAAATCAGTCCAATTTGGGGTACAGTAAAAGTGAAACAACACAAGTTAATTCTCAGACAGCAATCAGAGAATGAGCTTCCATGAATATCATATACACTGGTGCTACCGTTGACAACGATGAATCAGGCTTGGTTTTTTGCATCAAGTTCGTTCATCCATCTTAAATTTAGAGAAGGCTGGCAGTGTCGATCCACAATGGGAAATTATGCAACTCTAACACCGATCAAGTTCCTCGCTCGAAATTTCTATTCATAGATTTGATTATTCCTCGCATATATCATCTACAAAGTCGTGAAATTGGTCAAATATTTGATTGGCAACTGGTATTCGTGGCCCGTTCAACCGATAGGGCTTTGGTAGCTAGGCTGAGAGATTCTTCTTGAATATTAGTGTTTTTTCTCTTGATTCTCGGGTGATTTTTCCTTGGCTAGCTGCTTGAGCGGGGTTAGTAGAAACGTAAGCTTCTTTTCTGGGGATCGTGCGGTCCTTTTTGACTGTTCTAGCATGTAAGATTAGAAATGGTCTGGAAATACCGGATCTGTGCATCGTTCCTGATTTTAGCGATAGAAACCGGTTCATCGGCATAGGTTCGGCCGAAGGGCCAAATACTGCGTTCTTCGGACCGACATGGAATTATTCTTCCTGTGTGGAGTCCCCAGTGTTGATCTGAAGAATCGCGGGGTTCTTGTGGTCACATTCGGTCTTAATCCCGGTTCTCCTGGCCTTTACCGTATCCGACGTCGGCTTCTGCCATTTAACCGGCCAGGCGACTTCACATGAGGTTATTGCTCATGGTGCTGCATCGGAATTGGTACCTGTTATAAACCTTTATTTATATGCTTGCTTTCCAATAAGTATACTTTCCATCTTGGCGGCCTTTTTACCGGCACCCTTCACTTTGAAACATTCTTCCAAAATACAGCCGTTTTTCGCCATGTCGCCAATACTCCCACCAACCCCTGAGGTTTTCCCGATATATCCTGATCTTGCAGGAAAGGTCGCACTAATCACAGGCGTTGGACAAGTTGGACCACGGGATAGTCCTTTCTGGGGAAACGGATCTGCAACTGCTCGCCTTCTCTCTCGCAATGGCGTGAAGATATTTGGCTGTGATCTTCATCTATCTGCCGCAGAAAGAACCAAGGAGCGTTTGATGGAAGAAAATCCGAACGCTGTAATCGACGTCGTTGCAGCGGATGTTACGAAGTCCGCGGAGGTTGAGGCTTTAGTCGAAGCCGCTATGCAAAAACATGGCCGGATTGATATACTTATCAATAATGTGGGCAGTACTTCAGCAGGAAACCCAGTCACCATGTCGGAGGAACTTTGGAACTCCCAGATTGATCTTAACCTTAATTCTGTTTATCGCCTATGTCACCATGTTCTGCCCATTATGCAGAAGCAAGGCTCTGGTAATATCATCAATAACGCTTCTATTACCGGCATGCGATATATCGGAAAGCACCAGATCGCGTATGCATCGGCCAAGGCTGCCGTGATCCGATTTACCAAGGCTGTTGGGGCAATGTATGCGAAGGAAAACATTCGATCAAACTGCGTGGTACCGGGGTTGATGTATACGCCTCTCGTCGACAATTTGGCGGTTAGTGAGAACGAAGGAGATCGTGAGGCAGCAAAGAGAATCTTGGATCACAACTGCCCAATGGGCTGGATGGGGACCGGAACAGACGTTGCTAATGCCGCTGCCTGGCTTGCGAGCGGCGCAAGTAGATATGTGACTTCACATGAACTTGTTGTAGATGGAGGTATCACCGAAAGCACTGGTACTGGTTTCTTCACTTCTTAAATGAGCTCTTTAAGGTGTTAGGCCTGTTTAAATCCTTAATTCTTATTAATAAAGCGATTAACCGAGCCACCGATTTCATCATCATTTCTAGGCATGTCTTATTATTTAAAAGGGCCTAAGTAGATGGTCATCACTTTTGAACAAAGTATTCTGTGGGAAAAGGATTAGCTAGGACCGCTGGAAGCTATCCCGTAAGTACTTAGGCCTCCATCCCCCTGGGCTAGCTCCGCGTTTAATCTCGCGTGGTCTACTAGTACACAAGAAGGTGTTAGTTATACTTTGGCTGTCTTTCAAACGTCATTTCTGGCTATAGAGCCGATCAAAATGAAGTAAAAGGGAAAATTCAGCGATATCCTCAATCAGTCTGCAACCTTGGCTGGCCATGCCCTAGCCACAGCTACTCGTGGAAGTTGCACGTAATGTGGCAGTCACTTGGGGACCACACAAATCTGAACCACGCCACACAATGCACTGAGCATACAAATAACCACACCAACTCGCGCTAATATAAGGGGGTTTAGATGGGATCTGAAAAAACAGAATGTTAGAAAAGGGGAAGATTGAAAAGAAAGTTAGGTGGGGCACTTGCGAAGAAGCTTCACCGGGACACCTTACCTACCTCAGACATAGTGTTCTTCTCACTTGCCAGCAATTTTTACCACCGCCTCAAATGTCATTAGTACCGTATAATCTCGCAAAATCGGACCATGGAGTGGAGCCTTGGCTTGCAGTAGCTTGCCAAGATCACAATTGCAGCTAACTACTAAGGGAAATGATTGTTAACCCCTTAAACTAGCTAATATCAGACTGAATGATTGAAGCCCTTTGCCGCACACTATAGAATTGAGGATATTCATATATTATTAAAATGCTGCTTCAAAATATTGACCTAAATATCAAAACAATGTCTAAGAGGCCTGGCCTAAAGCTGAAGCTGCTATTAGAGAGGGCATATAAAGTCTATAAGTCTATTTAATAATAGTAAATTATTTGATTATGGTAGTGTAAAATTGAGGCTTTTATCTTTCTTTATTATTATTGTATTTATAATCTAAATCTGTATTTGGCTATGTATAAAGGTATTTAAAGAGATCTAATTTTATTCTATTATAAACCTACTTTCTAAGAGGCTAAGGAAATATTTAATATGCTTTTAATTATATTAAAATGCTAGTGGAAGTAATGTAAAGATATTTTAAATGGAATATTTATATAATATAATCCTTATTAACTGGACCTTAAGGCTAAGTTATTTAAAGTATTTATTAAATAGTAAAAAGGGAATAAATTAATTATTATTAGTTAGTTTAAATAGAAAGCTTATAAGATTTTTTAGAGGCTATATTTAATTATTAAAGCTATTGTATTTACTTTTTTTATAGGGTGGTGGATATGGTTTAAATAGTATTATAATATTGTAAGGTATATAATAATAAAGTAAGTAATAAGGTAA
Organism: Calonectria hongkongensis; assembly: GCA_017140755.1. NCBI lineage: Eukaryota > Fungi > Ascomycota > Sordariomycetes > Hypocreales > Nectriaceae > Calonectria > Calonectria hongkongensis. The sequence continues at coordinate 1,027,775 of JAACJA010000015.1, forward strand.
TTTAAGGAGTATGTTTTTATTATAAATAACTTCTTATAATATATAAAATAGGTATTTTAAGATGGTTTTTATTTAATAATAGTTAATAATTTACTTTTTTTATTAAAATAGTAATTTTCTAAATATTATATTATTAATCTTAATAAAATACTAATACTATTTGAATATCTTAATAATTATATATATATTCTTAAAGGCAATAAGACTATTATTAGAAAATCCGATTATAGTGGTTGGAATAAGAGGTAGGCTATATTGGTATTATTTATCTTTGCTAATAGTATTTAAAGATTAAAGCTAAAGTTGATTTTTTATAGAAAGCCTTTACCTTTGGGCTAAATCCTTGCTTATAAAGGGCGCCTCTATTTTAATGAAGTTACAGTTGAATTCAATAAGACTGTATATAACAATAAAGAGCTTTTTTAGAAATAAATATCTAATGAACTTTCCCCTTTTATAGAGGGTAAAAAACAATACCTTTTAGTAATGGATATAGCTACATTTTATAAAACAGAGGATATTTTGCAGTAGCTATAGCAAAATAATACTATTATAGTATTAATCCTCCTTTAATCTCTTGATATAGCTATTAATAAGTTGTTTAAATAGTAGCTTTATAAGGCTAGCAATAAATATATTATAAGGTTAGAGGAGAAAATAGGAAAGATATATTAGTCTATTTAGGATAAATAAGTTACAATAACATATATTATTATATAAGCTACCCAGCGCTTATAAAATAAGACAAAAATAGTCCAAAAGGCATTTATTAAATGCAAAATTAGCATCTAGCCTAACAATAGCTAAAATCATCTTATTAAGATTAAGAATATCCTTTTTTCTACAATAAATTTTACTAGATAATAAGAATCATTTTAATAGTTAATAAAAGTAAAAAAGAAAGCTATTAGCCCTCTTTATAATAAAGAGGAATTATACCTTAATAATAAGAATATCAATATTACATATAATTTCCTCCTATTAAAGAACCTAAAGTTACTATACCAAAGCCAATAGCTTCTATTATCAGGAAGAAAAGCTAATCTTATTTAATAGCTATAGGAATTAGATTTGGAAGAAAATAATAATATTTCAATATACCTTAGAACACCATTAGAATAGTTATTTTAAGCCTGCAAGCACTGTTTCTATGCATCATGATAATTTCAACCGACTATCTTGACTGAAAAAACGCAAAGCTATGAGCTTGCGGGGTGGTTGGATGGGATACCAGATGAGGTTAGCTGCAAAAATTAGCTACAGGGCTATCTGCAAGCCCAAGGCTCCACTCCATGGTCCGATTTTGCGAGATTATACGGTAGTGGTACATGTCTAACGCAGTCTCGAACCCATCCCGGACACAAACTAAATAAACTATTGGTTTTATCAGGCCATGGCGCAGGAACAAGCAAAACCCGCGAACCAGTCAAATTAAAGGAGTGACTATGCCCATATCGGGTTGGTGTTATTACACAAGTTGGCGCAAACATATTTAACGGGAGCCCAGACGTCAAAAGCTGAACAGTGGAATTCTAACCGCAATTTACACCGGCATTTGTGTTTGATGCTCTCTCGCCATGATTTTCCGAGGCATCCCTTCGCTTTTATTGTTCGCCTCCACGGCTATTGCAATTCCGGGCTCATACTCGGATTGTAAGCCTGGCAAATGTCTTAACTCGGTAAGGCCAAAAGGAACCAAGATAACACGTTCAGCACTAATTTTTGGAATAGCTCAAGTCTGTGCAAGCTCACCAACAATGTGCCGCCTTCTTAGCGAAAACAGTTATTCCTTGTCCGACAACTTTGACCAGGACGAAAACTGTTACAACCACCAAGCCTACGACAACAACCGTTTCTAAAAAGTCCTTGGTTGTTCCCACCGAAACCCTCATAAATACAGTAACATCTGTCACCACGATTACCAATGTTGAAACTGTACAAGTCCCTACCGAGATTGATATTGCAACAACTGTAACCGTTCCAGTATTTGTAACTGTAACTGCTGCTGCGCAACCAGCCAAGCGCGTGGTCGGAAGCGTCTGCAAGATACACACAGAATCAGCACAAACCCTGCCGGGTTGTGCTTCGGCTTGCTCGGGAAGTAAGGCACAGTTCTCCTCGGCCTGCTCATGCTTGGGAGTGCGGCCCACAACAATCACAGTGAAGCAGTCTACTGCGGTCACCACAGTTACAAAGACTGTGACGCAGAAACCCATCGTCACCGTCACCAAGGTCCAGACTTCTACTTCTGTTTTCACTGACATCAGGACAACCATAATACCTCAAACGGAACAAGCAACTATCACCACTTCCGTTATTTCAGCATATACTGAATTCCCAACGGTTTTGGCTACTAGTGTATCTACTGTTACAGTCGCACCTCCGATCTGTGGTTACTACATGTCAAGCGTTCAGACCCAAAACATTGGCGTGGATTCCAATGGAAATCTCATATCAGTTGGCTATGATGACACCAAGGCCTTGGTAGTGCAGTTGCGGGGCACAGGATTGTTCGAAGCCGGGTCCAACAGGCAATTATACTACGATGATAGTGTAGACAAGGGTAATATCCAATTGCTGAGTTCTTCGAATTCGGCCAATCTCCAACCTCTTGTCTGCTCCCTTGGAACAACTGGCTTTTACCAAGTTTTCTATTGTCATTCACAGGCTCAGAGATCTTCGTGGCAAGTTTGTAAAATTAACAATGTTTGGGATGTTGTTTTGTCTGCGAGTAGCTCTGGTGGGTCATGCGGTGTGGTTCAAGATTTATTTGCGACGGCAAGATGTATATAGATAGCTACTGCATCGTCAGGGGACATACAGCGGAATTTATTAGTAGTTGGTTCTCCTTTCCTACTTTCGCCCTCCTCTTTTATTGTTGTTAGTCATGTGCGCCTTACCATGGAGGAATTTTACTTTTGCCTCAGAACTCACATTCACAACTCTGATAATTACATCTTCTGGCTCCAAGAGTTACAGCCCGTGGGCCCGGAATCTCCCAGTCGACTCTAACTCTTTTCTAGTTCAACAGCAACCAATCTTGTTCTCTAGTACCATCAAAGATAATATCATGTTAGGCATTGATGAGCAAGATTGTGTCTCTGTATCTGATTCTCAAATCGAGGCCGCCCTACCCTCGGCTATTGCCTGGGAATTTGTGGCTTCTCTTCCAAAAGGAGTTCTGACCCAGGCGGTTAAAAATGGGGCACGGCTTTCCGGTGGCCCGAGACAGCGTATCACCATTGCATGTGCCTTGATTCGAAATCCTAAAACCCTTCTTCCCGACGAGGTCACTGACGCTCTGGGCACGGCGAGCGAGAAGGTGGTCAAGGAATCACTTGTTGACGCAGCCACTGGCAACAGGACTGCCATTGCCGTGGCACACAGATTGAGCGCCATTGAAGATGCTGCAATTATTTGTGTTTTCAAGGACGGAAATGTAACGCAGGTGCACGCAACCCCACATTAGCCACAGATTAGTCATAAGCGCACCTTAGCCTCGCCACGCAGCGCGTGGCACTGAAGCTGCAAGCTTCAGTCTTGTCATAATAATAGGGGCACCTTATTAGCCTACCTAGCTGCACGAATTATAGCGAGACCGCGTTACAGGAAAGGTCGTGGAGATGGGAAGCCATCAACAGCTTGTCGCACGTCATGGCATGTATAAAAAAATGTGCGAGGCACAGCATCTTGATTGAGAAAATGCATTTATAAGCTTGGACTGAAAAGTACGGTATCAATGGGTGACGTCGACTTGATGCCAAGTAATCCCATACGAACACATGGAAATGGCAGGATAGAAGGGCGTGGCTTTTTTTTCGATCTTTTTCTATTCGGCCATAAAATATTTTTCATACCTGGGAAAAGTCTTATTATATCCAACGCCCACCTCTAATTTTACTGAATCTATTAAACGCACGATTTCTAAACTGACTCAACTTTTATGACGACAGTTTCCACATCTGCCCTTACTGAATCCAACCGAGTCGCTTGTAAGCAAATGTGACCCCGCCCACTACAGCAGTAGAGCCAGTGAAGGCAATGACGAGTTTGTACTCCCCAGATAGTCCTTGTCCATGTGAATGTGACGCCTTCAGGAGTACTTCACTCAATGGTCCTGAAATAATATTTCCAATTCCCCTACCAGCCGTAAGAAGCCCCAGCACCATAGTTGGATCAAAGGAGCCGACTACTCCATTCGAATCCTCTGTTGAAGAAGAAGAAACTACCTGGCGAATAATACCAGGCCACGTGGAAACGTAGGATCCTGCGAAGAGCCCATAGACCACGCAGAATGCATAAAGAACAATTAGGTTTGCCGCAAAGCCCCATAGGAAAAATGTGCCGATCACAGCGCCTGCGGTAGATATCAGGATGCAAGTTGTGACATGACATCTATCAGTCAGAAGGCCCATGACCACCAGACCCATCGCTGATGTTACATTGATGAGAATGACGGTCAGGGCTGACAAAAATGGTCCTGCATGGAGTATAGATCGGGCATATGTTGGAAGGTAAATAGTAGGAAGAAAAAAGCCCAAAGACTCGATGATACTGGCCGTTTGGTACAAGATGAAAGTGCGGTTGAGCACAAAACCGAGCTTATACGGTTTTATATGCACTATTGCACTTGCGGGTAATCTTGGCTTTACGAAGTAAACCAACGGCATCGTGAGAACAAAAAGAGCCACAGCCCAAATTCTGAGAGTTGTTTGGAAACCATAGTTTCTGAGGAGCATTTCCAGTACTAGTGGTATCACAAAACCCCCAATGCCTGTACCCGACCACATGATACCGAAGGCTAGTCCCCTGCGCTGTACGAACCATTCCTCAAGATACAGCATGCAGGGGCAATAGGAAATTGACCCTGCGAGAGCATACAGAATGCCTTGAGTCAAAATGAGGTGAGGTAGCGTTTTCGAAAAGGAGCACATGACCAACGAAATGCACATGGCACAAAGACCAACAGTCGGTGCCCAGCGACAAGCACGGGGGTACAAACGCTGCAAGGCAACCACGATGGGGAAAGACAGATACATCAGTCCCTGTGAAATGATTAGCAGTGGCACGTTTATTAGGTACGGTGGTATGTACCAGGGCACAAGTGCCGATCGAAGCTGTGTTTGTGTACTTGGAAAATGGCTCATGGGTTCTATAATAGTCCTGGAAAACTCCAAATGCGAATGGAAAGCCTGTGAATGGTCAAATTAGTTTTCATATGAGACGTGGACGTGCGGGGATGGTTACCCCAAATAAGGGCCTCCAAAACAAAGCACGCCAGTAGAAAGAGCCATGCATCTTTGCCTCTATCGGCCGGAGGTAATGAGAACTCTTGCTGCCCTTCCAAGGGGTCATTGAAAACCCCAGATGAAGGTGTTGTGGGCCCAGTTTCTGGGTTAGGAGGCGGGCGTTCGCCAAGTTCAATGTGGGTTGGACTCATTTGGACTGTAAAGAGAGATAACAATGCTCAATCCTTTGTTATCAGTGAAGCAGATTGCAAATAAATGAAGAGAAAAATGACACGAAATTGATGCCCTCTTAAAGCTCATCGGCTATCCTTAATTTGTCAAACCCGATCCCAAGGTGATCACAAGCACTGAAAACGTTTACACCGCAAATGAAGAGGGTTACTCTGATTGGCTAATAGCGCCGATTGGATGAGAACGCCGGCCGGCAACGCTGACAACGGAGTCAAAGATAGGGAAAATTCTGACAACTGTCGCCACATCGCTCACATCTGAGGTCCAGCCTGTTGGCAAATCCAGCCATCTGTTTGGATGTCCCCCTGATCCACGTGGGATCCTATGGCTCCAACTGCCGAAACACTTATGCAATAGTTGCCAACCCATTTCCAAACTAGGCAAGCTCAGAGTCCAATCGAAGCTATTACTTTACTCACCTACATGATTTTCCCCCCTTGGCATGTGTGATAACGCTGCGCCGCTTGCATGGTCTTCTTCATCTATCGTTTTAATGCGACGCACACCGAGTCACGGTGAGCCCATTAAGAGACGGTGAGTTGGTAAAGTGATGGTGTGCGGTGTGCTAGAAGTCCTTTTCTCGCTCCGATATTCGGACACTAAAAGTGTTACCGAAAAATATTTTGTGGAGGTCAAGGGGGGAAGATATAAAAGGGGCTGTGAAAAGACGAGCTGAGTGACTGGAGAAAATGGTCGACTGTCCTTCTCAAGCTTGAATGAATTCCGTGTTCACTAAGCGGTTTGTTTAAATCTTGGCCACAAAAATCCGAGTCGACGTTGACTACATTCACGTGCCTTAGGAATTACATATGAGGTTCATGGGATGATCAAGAAAAATTGATGAATACACTATGGAAGACAGGAAATAAAAGGTGAGCGGGAGATGTGAAGTGCATTGCATCAATTTCGCCAAATGTTGTCTGTTCAGCCACGTCAAGTTGAGGCGCACACTCGGGTGGGGAGAGAGAAATGGCCACCTCATCCGTGTGGGCCACCAAAATATAAAACCAATTAAGCATTCCATTTGAACGCGTTGCAAGCCCTTCTCCAAAATGATGGGTATGTTGAGTTTGGGGAAAAAGTAGGGGGAAGTGGAGATTGCAGGGTTCGGACTCGAAGCCGAAGGTGACTCCACCATCCCCACTCCATCAGCAAAGAAAGCCTCACCTCAAGGCAATTTTTGCTGCTTCCAGAAGGAGAGCCGCTGGGCAAGGATCGGTACTTTAAGCACGGGATCGCGCTAATTAAACCAGGGTTTTAGTGTGGTCGTCAGTTAGGCTAGGAATAATTGGGTGCCCTCGACCTCCGATCCTTGCCTTGGCCCTTTAGCATCAGGTGGAGATTGTTTGGGGCTCAAGTCATGCTTGCTCGTGTATTCCGGAGCTATCTGGGGACAATCGGACAATAGTTGCATGATGAATTTAGAATTTGTCACGGTTAGAACTCATTTACCGCACGAGGGGGCAACAATAATTTTCGCTCTGTTAGAACATGTGCGTTCCATCTGATGATGGCCATCTTTTTTCGCCATTATTCTTCTTTTCTTGTTTCTCTTTAGTTATTTTAATATTTCGATTCTTGTGAAATTATGCTTCGGTGCGGAACTATGCTTATCTAATGTTGTGAGTATTTGGTATGGCCTCCGCAACATTGTCGGTTGACAGGCAGACGATAATGCCCACCGAGTTTTATTCAGCACCATGTACTCATGTAATTATATTTCACTTTAAAGCAGAGTAACCAACAGAAATGTGACCCAAATCGAAGGAGTAGATTGTCATGAGTTGGTAAACTGGGGTTGGCTGCGTCCCGAGTTATCCCGAGTCCATGTCGATCACAACGTTTTGCAGCTGCATTTGCTCTCGGTTTCGGTGCCGCCGTTCCCAAACTACGTTTTGACCATTTTCTGTGACGAATACAGGATATGGGAGACGCTGGGATAAGCAAAAGGATCGCAGCGAGGCCAGTACTTTTTGGTGTACTCATTGAGGAAAAGGTTGCGTGGTGCCGATCCCTGAACGCATTTTTCCCTTCATAAATCGCTAGCCTCCAGCTGGCTGCAAAAACGCCGCCTTGAAAATCACGAAACAACTGCTAAAAATTGCTCAAACGTAATGATAGTGAAAATTGGCCAATGGGCATGCATAGGTGCAGCATTCGGTGAGCCCACCATCATGCTACGGAATTTCTGATCAGAGACATAATTATTCGTTAAAAAGGTCAATATAGAACCATTTGTTCTTGATCTACTGATGTTTTATAGCCCCTGTCATCTTGAGTCAACCAGCCGAGTTCATGGACACTTTGTGATGATTTTATAACTATTCTCAGGTCGAGAGAAGCCGCAGCTTTGAAGAAAGTGTCTGCATATTGATAGTGGAAGGCTCGAGACTTCAATTACGACTCTTTAATGATGCATGCTAATAATGGTTCAGCGTAATGTCAGCAACATATCTATGGACTGGGTGTATGTCATAGAAGGGCCAAGGAAGGCCATAAGTTGGGAAATGATGTATGAGGACCAAAAGCCAAGATGTATTTTAATCCAAACATTGGTCGAAATCTACCATTAGACCAAGTCTGGGATAGAAAATGCCTCTGTCTTTGCTTATGAATGCACCTGTTGGCCCACAGCTTTCAATCAGGTCCGGGGTAGCACCTATCGCATTAGATTTGGTCGAGACCGGTCAGATTGCATGGGCCAGAGACAATTATCTCATAGCCCATTGGTTTAGTTGAGTATCGGATGGATACATGTTGGGTCGGAGCCAGGGTCGGGTTTAGGAGCCACTTTTACATCATGGCTCCTCCAACGTGGGGAACCCCGTATGGGGAACCCGGTTCCTAGCGATAACCCCAGACTATACCGAACCATGGTCAAAACGTATGGCTGAATCCCCCTGCAGGAGTTTCCCTTACTCATGCTGGCGTTGGATTTGGAGTCTGGGGCATTAGAATGACATCCTGGCACTGGCGCTGGCCAAAGCCGCTAATGTCGGGTCCAGCCCCGAGTGGCACTACTCCTGATGGGATGACCCCGAGGACCCTGGAATTTACGTCACCGTCTGGGGAAGATGGTTCGCCATCATGCCTCTGCAGCTACTGCTTTAAATGAGCGCCGATCCCCAGTCCTGCATTCGCTGATTCATTCACACAATCCCCTCTTGTCCGCGACACTCGGCAGTAAATCTCACAAACGGACTCATAGCATGCCGGAAGCCTCCAAAATGGAAAAGTCTGGCCTTGATATCGAGGCCCCTGGGCCAGCAGAAGACGTCATGAGCGAGGGCTACACCAAAGAAACGACTCATGATGCAGTCTTTGGTGAAGTGACCGAAGATGGTCCCAACTATCGCAATGTACTTTGCCCTGTATCATCATTCCGAAGCATTCTCTAACACTTCGCAGCTTGGATGGATTGGTACATCTGTTTTGATGATGAAGAGCCAGATTGGCCTGGGTGTTTTATCCATTCCATCTACTTTCGACGCTCTTGGCATTGTCCCAGGCGTGATTTGTTTGATTGCCATTGCCGCGATGACCACCTGGTCTGACTACATGATCGGTGTCTTCAAGCTCAAGCACCGCGAAGTCTACAGTCTGGATGATGCTGGCCAGCTGATGTTTGGCCGCATCGGACGGGAGTTCTTGGCCGTTGCCTTTGTTTTATGTGAGTTGCTTTCGAATATGGGACAGAAAATGTAGCATTTTATTAACAATCTTTAGATTATATCTTTGTCGCCGGATCTGGTATGCTGGGTATTTCAATCGGCTTGAATTCCCTTTCAACACATGGCGCCTGTACCGCCGTCTTCGTGGTTGTCGCCGCCATTGCTGGTTACATGCTAGCCAGCATTCGAACACTAGGAAAGATCACATGGCTCGCATGGACTGGACTTTTCTTTATTCTCGCCGCTAGTAAGACTTTGGACCAGAATTTCTTTTTTATTTATCGATTCTAATCAGTCACATTTAGTTTTCACTGTTACAGTTGCAGTCGGTGTCCAAGATCGACCAGCAGATGCGCCCCAAGAAGGCGTTTGGAAATCCGACTACAAAATTACGAACGCGCCATCATTCTCCGAAGGAATATCTGCTATCTCCGCGATTGTATTTGCATTCTCTGGCACGCCAGGATTCTTTTCCATCGTAGCTGAGATGCGAGATCCTCGCCATTTTACTCGATCCATGTTGATCTGCCAGGGTGTTGTTACTGTTACCTATTTGGTGATTGGCGTTGTTGTCTACTACTTCTGTGGCTCATATGTTGCCTCGCCCGCTTTGGGATCTGCCGGTCCTATCTTGAAGAAAGTTTGCTACGGTCTTGCTCTTCCTGGTCTGCTCGTGACTGAGTGTATTGTGCTACATGTGAGTTACCTACCCAACGTTTTCTGAGTTAAATGCGCTAACAGCAATAGATTCCTGGTAAATACATTTTTGTCCGCATTATGCGAGGATCAAAGCATCTTACAGCCAACACTCCTACGCACTGGGTGACTTGGCTTAGTTGCACCTTCGTTGTCACTCTCGTGGCTTATCTCATTGCTAGTGGTATTCCCATTTTTGGCGGCCTCGTGTCGCTGATCGGAGCGCTTCTGGGAACCCTTATGTGTCTTCAGCCAATGGGATGCATGTGGCTCTACGACAACTGGCATTTAGGCAAGGACAAAGCTAACCGAACAACCTCCTGGACCTTGATGGTTGTGTGGTCGGTTTTCATTATTGTATCTGGCACATTTCTTACAATCGCTGGAACCTACGGGTCTATCGTGGGAATTATTGGCTCTTACCGAGAATCAGGAGGCACAGGCGCCTGGTCCTGTGCAGATAACTCCAATTCGGTATAGATGAATCCTCATCCTTGACTTATGAGGCACTCAGACTATCCATATTTTAGAAAAGGAACATGAATATTTTCCGTTGGACTAGTAGAGCAGTTAGATTTGGGATCTTAGTTGCTAGACCTAGACTCAGGTCAGGCTGGTTGCACAACTGTTGTAACCAGGCTGGCAGCTAACCCACAAATACACGTGTTACCCAAGGAAACAAATGACGTACGAGAGTCTAAATTGATGTTAAATCATCCAGGTTACGCTTGATCATTAAAAAATGGCTAAAAATAGCCGGGCCTCAAGAAGTTCACCTAAAAAGGTGATGCGCGGCCTGATTACAACAGGTCAAACCAAAAGTTTCGCATACGTCATTAGGTATAGGGAACACCATTTTATTCTAGTCACTATTAACTAGTCACAGATGCAGCTCTAGTTCAAATTTTATTGCCATGTTCATGCATCACGAAAGCTGCCAAGCCCTATGGTGTTTCGCAGAAGCATAAGCCCGTTCATACTTTTTTTTTATCAAAATCTTTAATACTTTCATTTACAAAAATAATTTATTCTTTTCCCTCAGTGGTTTCCGGATTGTACATCAGGTTCATCATCTCTTCTCTTTTTCATGGACTAATTTCGCTCTCAGTCAGCACTACTCTAGCCGGCTTTAGCAGTGAAGATCATGTCGCCAGCGGGGAATGGCGATGTCGAAATTATCCCGCCCATAAAAAAGACCAATCAGGGCGCGACAACTGGACATGCATAATCAGCCACAGTAGACACCCAATCTTACGGTGATCTTGCCAATCGCCAAGACGTGTCAGAATTTCCCTCTTGGGTGTATAAAGCTTGTCGCCAAGCCTTTTGTCTTGGCACCTCGTGTATAGTTGACAACACCACTTAGAGACCACGATACCGCCACCATGGCTGAGCCCACTGAGGCTTCGGGGATTTGCGAAAAGGTCGGCGACGCTAGACCTGATATTGCGGGGATTGGGGTATGTTGTCCCACACATTGGATGAAGTTGGTCATGCTAATCCCGAGGCCTAGATTCTACTTGGGTTCAGTGCGCAAGCCTTCATCACCCTGGCCTTGTCAATATGGGTTATTCTTCTTTCTAAGCTCGGCCGTCTGGGCTTGAGGCATGAAGAAGGGACGGAGCGCCATCAAAGCGAAAAGAAGCGGTTGCAGATGATATCTGATATTCTCATGATTGGAAATGATATCCAATTGCTGCTCGGTAGGTTTCTCCATGTTAAACGATGGCCCGCCCAGCTGACCCATGTCTTCAATGCAGGATTTGCACTCATAGTGACAGGTTTTGGATATGCGGGCGATGTGGACCTATATCACCTGCACCTGATCTTCGACACCGTCAGTTTCGTTGGGTAGGTGATGCATGAGAGCTGCGCCGATATACTTAGCTGACTGCATTCTAAGCATATCAAATTGCGCAGCTTTAGTCTGCTGGACCTTTATCGCATCCACTCTTAGACGTGATAACCTCAAACGACCCATTCATAAGAAGCATCGAAGGACACCTCGTCACCGCGCCACCTATCTCTATGCTGTTCTTTTTCTCGTCCTCACGATTCTTCTCGAAATCCGCTTGGACGAGTGGAACTTGGAACGTAATGAGTCGGGATATTGCTATAAAGCAGTTGGTCTGACTTCATGGGGCGCCAACCACCCCACCGCCGACAAAATCTACGTGGCCGTTACCGCTACATGGCAGCTTATGGTCATGTTTAGCGCGATATTTGCTGGAGTTCGTTACCGGAAGTTAATTCTCATACTGAGCGTGTTGCAATTTCCTCTACATCTATACATGATGATTGCGCTGCGTATTGCCAACCAAGAAAATGTGGAAGGCGAAGAAGATGAGAATGGCTGGGATTTTGGTCAAACTACTGCAGTGCTTCTTTTAGCCGCGACGCTCTCCGAATTGGTCGATAAATTCAGGGAATACCGTCAGTTTGAGGAGGAGATGAAAAATTTGCCATATACAGAGCCTATCGAAGACGAGGCCGAGGCTGGCAGAGCCATTTTACTTGGTAGGAGAATAAGGGGTGGATTGCAAATTGGACAAGATTACCTTCGCAAGCATCAACACCAAAGTCCAGATGAGTAGTAATCCATCCGGTTATTACGCGAAGCCGTGGGGGAGGTCAACCACTGTTCTTACGCCGAGAGGGTTTGACGAATCATTGGCATTGGCGTCACTTGAGTATACAGCATGCCTTGAAAGAGGAAGTCTAGGATAAACGAAAACCTTTTGCGCTGCCTCCAAGGGGAGTTGGTGCTTCTCCTGCTCACGTGACTGGCCGAAGTGTCTTTTCTTTAGATTGCCATCAACGCGCGTCCAAAATCGAGCAAAGCGAAAGTCGCCCAAGTATTGCCATCACACATCCGACTTCTCCCTTGCACCCCAATTCGACACGCACGCTCGATGGCATCAGTTCAGTCCGCGGCCAAAGGTTGGATCCGGCGGCAATTCTATTACCACGTGTGTCTAACAAAAGTCGCTAGATTGTCGCAGCTGCCAATTGAGGCGCATTCGCTGCGATCGGACGACGCCACATTGCATAAAATGCATTAAAAAAGGATGTCCTTGTCCAGTATACGGCCCCCGCTTGCGCTGGACTAACTCGATTGCGAGTCGTGGTCGGTTCAAGGGCCTTGGTGCGCCTGATCTGCTGCAGGTGCCCCCGCCTCAGCATAACAGAGGGCCACCACCCGTTCTGGAGAGAGTGGAATCTCAGCCCATAACTTCCAAGGCTGAACTTTTGCCTGAGCCGATTTTAAACCAATTGATGCAATATTATACCACTGAAATTGCCCCCATAAATGTATGGGTGGACTCGCAACACAATGAATACAAACGCCTGGTTATCCCTTTGGCAAAAACACAGCCGGTGTTACGACTCGCCATCATAGGAATCGCTGCTGCACACAACCCGCATCACATCGAGCCCGGCGTTGAGATTTCACGCTCTGCTTGCGAAAAAGCGGTCTTGCTGATTACAGAGCGAATCCGAAAGCTCGCGAGCATGGATATTCAAGAAACCCAAGAGCACATTGACAATGATGCCGGAACTCCTGATGCAGTACTTGCCGCCACTCTCGTTCTATGCAACTACTCCCTTCTTGAATCCAATATCCCCGTTGCTCTTTTCCACCTGCAAGCTGCTCGAGTCCTTATAAATACCCTCACATCTAAGAAGACATCCAATGACGACTTGTTTGTTTTCCTCAGAAACCAAGTAGCCTGTATCGATGTACTGGCTTGCACAACATTGTTTAGCTCCGACCAAATTCCAAGCGCGATTCTTCCAGAACTAGGACATGGACCTGTAGTCTTTGGTCATTATTTGAAGATTGTGCACGACATCACTATGCGATCCCTACAGCAGCCCACTGGTGACCACTCATCGTTCATCTTGAACTTGGAAGATGAATTTGAAATTGCACAGGGCTCAACATTGATGGCCACAGGACGTCTAACTGAATTATCGAGCGCTTCGTATCGACAGGATGTCATTCGACTCGCCCAGGCCTTTCACCACACCGGCCTTCTCTACGCGTGCAAACGTCTTGGCAGCTTTAACACTACAGATTTCGAAAAACACTATATTCTTAAGCTTTTCAAAACTTTGGAGCGATTCGAAGATATCAATGCATCTGTAGCAAACCTTTCTTGGCCAATATTTATCGGAGGAATATGCAGCTATGGTAACCAAGAGCAAGCTGGCATCATCCGCCGACTTTGTCTAATGCTAGTGGAAAACTCTCCTTTCAAATATTATGTCAATATTCTGACTTTTCTTGAGGAATTCTGGGCAAGTTCTCATGGCGACTGGGTCATAATTGCGAAGGAATGGGAAGACAAAGGCATACCAGTCTTAGCCGCCTAATTTTCATAGCATGATAATTTAATGTGTGGTTATTTATTTGTCCATAGTTCGGGTCATGGACCTTTTCCTAATCTTTTTTTGGCCTCTCCTATGGTTGGCCTCGCATACTTTTCACAACACCGCTCTCAGCCAAGGTGCTCCAGGCCATCACGGGAGTGTTTACTCATTTGGCATTAGCGTCTTCAGCCTCGTTGATCAAGATGACTCGCCCGCTACTGTGCACCTTCGAGGGGAAGGAAAATTGTCTCGGGCTCGGTTTAACTATACGAGACCTGGAATTAACGCAAACTTAGGGCGATGTAACAGTGCTTCGTGCTTAGAGCGGTGAATCGGAGGGTAGGAACTACCACCTCCACATGATTCAGCGGGGTCAGCTGGGGAAGTCCTGGACGTTATCAGCCCACCAGCCAATTGCAGCGCTACTCCACAGGGAACCCCGTATCAGACGGTTTCCAACTTTGCACGAAGCGGCTAGTCTTACAATTTATTGCCCTTCTTGGGAAAACCGAATTACGCACCATCATCTCGGTGACGGTATATCAGCGTGACCACCGCCCAGCCTTTCGAGAATGGAGATGACTCAAGCGTTTTCTGATGCTGCACCAATAGAAGGGCGCATTTTAATCTCTCCGTTGCGCCATTGAATGATTGATGTCGCTTTGCTGTGTGATTTCTGGAATATAAACGCGTTTCGTTTCGCTTCGCTTGGGATCAACCGCGTCGCGTCTTTCTCTTCTCACGTTGGTGACAAGCGACAATTACCAAAAACAACATGGATTTGGCAATCGATGAAAAAAAGCAGGCTGCACCTGATATCGTTCCTCATGACAGCACTGGTAGCGACCCAGAATTGACTGCCGAGGCTGGCGAAATCGATCAACCCGAGGGGAAATGGTACAGCAAAGTCTCAGTCTGGCTTATGCTACTTTTCATGTCCATTGCGACAGCATCAGATGGCTAGTAAGTTTTTCTTATATTACATTATCTAATGTTCTATTCATATTAATATCTTGAAGCAATGCATCGGTTATTGGCAATGTCGAGCTCTTATTTGAGGATCTCTACCCAGATGCTCTGACAAATACCATGTATTCTCGTCTTTCTAACTCGTTCTTGATTGGCATGATCGTTGGAATGGTAATTTTCGGTTATGTCGCTGATCAATGGGGCCGCAAGACTGGTGCCATTGCCACCACCGTTATTCTTACAGTGGGCATTATAATGAGTACTGCGGCAAACGGGACAACGCAAACCGGGTTGATGTGGATGCTCGTTATTGGCAGAGGTGTTGCCGGCGTTGGAGCTGGTGGAGAGTATCCCGTCACAGGTATGGTACCCTCCGTTTTGTCTACTCCGAAGATCTTATTCTAATTCATTAAGGTGCCGGTGCTATGGAGGCTACGGACGAGTCGAGCGGTTTCCGTAAACGACGAGGTTTCATTTTCGCCGTGATGAGCAAAGTGGCCGCCTCACTGGGCTATTGCTTTGGCGCTTTGGTACCTCTGATATTACTCCTGTGTGTTCACCAGAAAAAAGAAAAATACGAATTAGTCTGGAGACTGTCTTTTGGTCTGGGCATGATTCCACCGTTGGTAATCTTCTGGTTCCGAATGAGAATGGCAGTTTCTACAGCTTTTCGCAAATCTGCTATGCGAAAGCAGAAGGTGCCTTATCTTCTCATTGTCAAGAAGTATTGGCGACGACTCCTTGCCGGCGGCTGGACTTGGTTCATTTACAACTGGATCTCTATCCCTTTCGGCGTCTTTAGCTCTACAATTGTGTCCAAGGCTAACCCGTCGGATTCTTTAATAAAAAATCTTGGATGGGGAGTCGTCATTAACGCCTTTTACCTACCTGGGCCATTTGTTGGCGGTGTGTTGGCGGACAAGATTGGAAGGAGGGAGACCATGGTTTTGGGTTTCGTTCTTCAAGCAATCTTGGGATTCGTCTTGGGAGGCGCATACTATAAGATTGAAAGCATATTTCCTTTATTTGTGGTTCTGTATGGTATCTTCTTGACACTGGGAGAACTCGGACCCGGAAGGTAAGTCCAGAGGCAAGATTATCGCCTTCTCAAGCTGCTATTCTAACATATCTACAGCGTCATCGCTCTTGTGTCCGCTGAGCCATTCCCGACTTCCATTCGAGGCCAGTGTAACGGCCTAATTTCGGCCTTTGCTAAGGCTGGAGCAGCCGTTGGCACAGAGGTACGAGCAACATTATTTAACTACAAGACAATCAACTTACAATCCCCAGGTTTTCACTGCCATTCAAAACAAATACGCCGATGGGCAAAAAGCAAACCAAACCGTGTTCTTGATCGGATCCGGCTTCGCTGCGCTGGGCGCTATTCTTGCCTGGATTTTGATGGAAGATGTCAGCAAAAATCTGGATGAAGAAGATGAAAAATGGAAAGAATATCTTGCTGAGCAAGGGTGGGAAGCAACCTGGGGCGATAACGAAACTCAAGATCCTCCGAATGTGTTGAAGCAGGCAACCGAGCGAACTTCTTAGGCTTATTCATGTAGAACACTCTTAATCCACAAGTCAGGACCGCATTGAGTAGGCTTTACCAGCCTCACACTTTTGATCCAGGATTTATTTATTGCCAGCTAAGGAATGGGCCAGAATACAATTCTGATACAGATGTATTTTCAGGTAGTGATTAAAATCTGCTCAGTAAATTTACGTACCACTGGTGTGATTTGGGAATACAGCTTCCACTTCCAGCAAGCAGCAGCCTTGCCTTCAAACTCATTGTGATCGGAGGAGTGTACAGCGGGCCTATGATCAATTTGATTGGTCGCCATTTTTTCTGACGTTTTTTCGTGTGAAATAGCTGACGTGAACGCAATTTCTTTTCATGCGCTTTTCCACGATGGGATAGGGACAGGGTGGGGATCCCTTATCCCGTCATGGCCATTGGCCACAGTCCAAGTGATCAAATCTCTGTCCGTCTCGAGCGTGCTAACCCAAATATGGGCATAAGATTGAGAAATTGAGACAACGGGCGTGGGTGGGACCGACAAGGTCGAAATCGCCATGATTTAGACAAGCCGAGGAATTACACTTGCACTCGAACCATCCATAATCGTTTAGTTTTAAGTAGCCCGGTGGAATTCACTGCAGTTTTCATGTGGATTATAATATGGGGCACTGATTAAATGATTATAAAATATGTTCTGTTTATGTCACCCTCCATGAGGAACACCTCAATCAAGCCACAGAGTGACCTCCGGTAACAATACATCACTCAGCATCACCCTATCTCATCCACACACCCTGCTTGATCCTTTACCTGGGTAATCTTCTCCGAAGATGCCAGATTCTCAGCTTCCAATCCGTACTCACGAAAATGACCAAATCGTTCTCTCTGACGGTACCACCTTGTCAGCGTTAATCTGGCTACCAGAGAATGCCGAAACCAACCCAGTTCCAGCCATTCTAGAATATCTGCCTTACCGAAAGCGTGACGGAACGGCACACAGAGATGCTTTAAACCATCCATATGTCGCAGCTTATGGATATGCATGCGTACGTGTGGATATTCGCGGATCAGGCGATTCTGAAGGTGTACTCCTTGGCGAGTACCTTAAACAAGAGCAGGATGACGCCCTGGAAATCTTGCAATGGATAGCATCCCAGAAATGGTGCACTGGTTCCATTGGTATGATTGGCATCTCCTGGGGAGGATTCAACGGCTTGCAGGTTGCCGCTCGACGCCCCCAAGAGTTGAAGGCGATCATCTCTATCTGCTCAACCGACGACCGCTATGACAATGATATTCATTTCATGGGCGGCTGTCATCTTGTCGAGAATTTCCTCTGGGGTGCCACCATGTTCTCAATTGCTCCCACGCCACCAGACCCAGCTTTGGTGGGTGACAAGTGGCGGGAAATGTGGCTGGAACGTTTGGAAACTGGTGCTCCATATATCGAAGAGTGGCACCAGCACCAAAGACGAGATGAGTTCTGGAAACATGCTTCAATCTGCGAGCAGTATAGCGATGTCCAATGCGCTGTCTACCTGGTTGGAGGGTGGCTGGATCCCTACTCAAACTCTATATTCCGAATGATGGAACATCTCCAATGCCCTAAGAAAGCATTGGTTGGTCCTTGGCCACACAAGTATCCCAATTTTGCAAAGACTGGACCTCAGATCGGCTTTTTGCAGGAATCTGTGCGCTGGTGGGATAAGTGGCTGAAGGGAAAGGAAAACGACATCATGGATGAACCTGCTCTAAGATGCTATCTTCAAGATACCGTCGCACCACGCAGATTCTATGACTTCCACCCGGGTCATTGGGTTGCAGAACAGAACTGGCCAAGTTCTAGTATAAAAGGTCGGTTGATGGGCCTTTCAAAGGGACAATTGCTTGATGGCAAGGCGTCTAGCAATGAATTAATCTCATTCTGTTCCCCTCAAACCGTCGGATTTGCCGCGGGGAGGTGGATTTCATATGGTCTAGATGCAGATACGGCTGGAGATCAACGTGAGGAGGCTGCAGATTCCCAGGTATTTGATAGCCAGCCTCTTACTGAACCGCTCGATATCCTCGGCCCGGTCATTGCCCACCTGCGACTGGCAAGTGATAAGCCAAACGCTTTTATTGCAGTTGTTGTCTCTGAAGTTCTCCCGAACGGATCGGCGACAAGACTCACTTATGGGCTTCTGAACCTAACCCATCGGGATAGTCATATTGATCTAAAACCTCTTGGACCAGGTCGATTCTACGACGTGAAAGTCAAGTTGAACGAATGTGGCCAACGCATTAGTGCCGGAAGTGTCATTCGCATGACGCTATCAACTTCATACTTCCCGACTGTTTGGCCATCTCCCGAAGCTGCGACGTTGACATTGGATTGTGCTCATAGCAGTTTGGAGCTTCCCACTCGACCGGAGAGTCCTCTTGATAACCAATTGAAACCTTTTGAGCCCGCAGAAAACGGGAAACCTTTGAAGGCTATCACTTTACGGGAAGCTAAAAGTAATAACACTATCACGAAAGATTTGGATACCAATCGAGTCACGATCTGTTTCGATGGTGATGAAGGCCTATACGAGAGCGAAGAAAATGGGTGGAGATGGGGAGGGAACACGAAGGTCACTTGTTCGATTCACCCAGATGATCCATTGTCAGCCGTTGCTGAGCAGGAGTTCTGTCAGGAATTTGGTCGCGGGGATCTAAACTTGGCCATTGAAGGCTGGACAAAGATGACAGCATCGAAAACAGATTGGCATTTGAACACGAGAATGGAAGCATGGGAAAAGGGAGAAAAGATATTTGAGCGCGATTATACATACAAAATCCCACGGGATCTTGTTTAGAAATTGAATTTCTTGAATCTCATATATCGTCTCGATTACCACACCTCACTCTGAGCCTTGCTACTACGGATCGATTACTTTGGGGATCCGGAGATAATTAATCATTAGTAGAATAAGTAAAGGTTACTAATTATTAGCCTCATGGTAATATTTCTTATTATGATTTTAACTGGTTTCTATGAAACAGCTGTCGAGGTACAAATCATCACGACCTATTCGCAACCTGCCTGTTCATGTGGGGTTTTAATTCCCCACATCGACAGCCAGCCAGCCAGCAACGCTACACAAATAATGGAATAACAAGAACGGCAAGCTTTATTTTACCATTTAATCCATACCCGAATAGGTTGTAGAGTCTGCGGGAATGATTTATTCCGATTTACTGCCTGGCAGTCAGCGCCGCATGTAGTGATTAGCGCGGCACCCGGCCTACCTACCTCCCCTAAGCGAAGATCATTCTCTCACAACCACGGAGTTTATCTTTATGCAATGGAAAATATTTTTATTGTATTACAGATCCCTCTAGTTCTTTTCAGTTATCGATGGCCCACTAGTGATGAAACACATCTCTATAGAAGCGAGCGCTTTACATTGGGGATGTTCAGCACATAAAATTCATGGATTTAATGCTCCCGAGCATTCCGAGTGCAAATTATAAATCATCATACAATATTTTAATTAATTCACATAAATTTCTCAGAGCCCCACGCATGCTCTGCTTATGAAGCTATTATGAATGTGCGATGTCCGACATCCTCCTTTGACCTACCCCACCAGTCTCCATGTGGGGAGTTAGGAGGTGAGGCGGTGCATACCATAAAAGCCGTCGAAAGCTTCCAATTTACAGGCCAACACAAGACAGAAGCCAACCGTATCCAGCTCTCTACAATCAATCACCATGGCGTCTCAGCTTACTCCAAAGGATTTTCAGAACGCTTTCCACTGGGCCGCCACCCAGCAAAATGGAACCATTCCTTCCTTTGAGACCCGACCCAATGATCCCTACAAGTACATGCCTGGGCTGGGTAATCACTTTGAGTCAGAGGCGATTCCAGGAACAATTCCCAAAGGCCAGAATAGCCCAAGAGCAATTCGGTTTGGTCTCTACGCTGAGCAGATGACTGCCTCGGCTTTTGTCGCCCCTCGCCATATGAATAAAAAAGCTTGGCTGTACCGTTCCAGACCTGCTGTCGCTCATCAAGGATTTGTGAGTATCATTCATGCATGGGTCAAGAAATAAACTTACGCTAGTGGCAGACCGAACTTCCCGATAATGCAGACACTGAGTCTACCTTCATCCCAATCAACCCTCGCGTCCATGTTTCCCCCACTCAGTTGGCCTGGAAGCCATACCCTATTCCCGAGGATGAGGATGTGGACTTCGTTGCCGGTTTGAAGACCGTTGCTGGATCCGGCGATCCGACCTTGCGAGAGGGATTGGCAACTCATGTATTTTTGTGCAACAAGAGCATGACCAAATCCGCCTTTGTCAACTCTGACGGCGATTTTCTTATCGTGCCACAGCAGGGCGCACTCGATATCCAGACTGAATTCGGCTTTCTCTACGTCCAACCTGGAGAAATCTGCATCATTCAGCGTGGGCAGCGCTTCAAGGTCAATGTAGAAGGACCAACTCGTGGCTACATTTTGGAGATCTGGGGATCCAACTGGGAGCTACCTGAGCTGGGTCCACTTGGCGCCAACGGTCTTGCCAATGCCCGAGATTTCTTGCATCCCGTTGCTGCTTATGAAGTGACCAAAGATGACCCATGGGATATTACCTACAAGCTTGGTGGCAAGTTCTTCAAGAGCACACAGACACACTGCCCCTTTGATGTTATCGCTTGGCATGGAAACTACGTTCCATACAAGTACGACTTAACCAAGTTTGTCAATATTGGCTCTATCTCCGTAGATCATCTTGATCCCTCGGTCTTTTGTGTTCTGACAGCCAAATCTCGAGATCCGGCAGCCCCGTTGGCTGACTTCCTCATCTTCTCCCCTCGATGGGATGTTGCATCTCATACCTATCGTCCACCATACTACCACAGGAACTGCGCCTCGGAGCTTATGGGTCTCATCTATGGCGAATATGGCGGTCGCTCCGACGAGTTTCAACCGGGTAGCATCTCATTTGAATGTGGATACGTCCCTCACGGAGTTGCCTATGAACAATTCTACGAAGCCTCCAAGGAGGATCCACCAGTCAGGCAGATTTCGCTTGGCTCCATTGCCTTCATGTTCGAGAGCTCTCGGGCATTCACAATTACTGATTGGGCCTGGAATAGCAAGGAAAAGCACGAACACGACCCTAAGATGTGGGACGACTTGGTGGACAACTTTTCTAACCACAAGATCGAAGTGGACAGGATTCTCAGCGAATTATCAAACGGAAATAGCAAGGCCTAGATAGACTCATTTTCAAATAATATCCAAATAGATACTTGAGAAATGTTCCAATTACATAATTATCAATAGTTTTGTTTCTTGTGTGCACTCTGTCTGAAGGAAAGCCTTAGATTCATGATGTGGGGTACTGTTGGTGGGGTAGTGCATGTGGGGTATTTTGATGGTTTGACTTCAGACTCACTCTGTGTCTTGCGCCAAATGTTCCATGAATCCAGGATAATAAATTTGACATCGTGTTAATTTTTCTCTGTATTCTTCTTTCGTGACATTTATTCAAGATAATATGACATTACTAGGCCTGAGGCTCGGGTGATGCGTTAGCCAGAGTAGCATTTGAGTATGGAGAATTAGTGATGCATCATTCTCTGGTCAAATAGAAGGAAGTGAAAGTCGCGGTGAATAACAAGAGTCAATTATTGATTCCATTTGAATGGCCTGATTCTCGTGGCAAGTTTGATAGCTTGACCCTCCATGTTCATAGTAGCGGGCCTGTGTGTGTAAGCTTATGTGCAGGGTAACCATCAGCAGTAGCCTCATTCATTGCCACCCTATACGATCTACGACAACTCGCTCGGCTCATTGAATTCTGCGGTGTAAAATAATCTAACATGTCACATGCATAATTTTACATTTCTTGGATTGCAACCCTGTTCTCGCCGAAACTACCGTTAATGATTGTGGAGAAACAAGATATTCCAAACAATACTACCCAACACTTGCCAGTGGCGAAATATCTGACCGCACCAGTTCTATCATGTTTCTGCCCGTATAAGTGTTTCGACTACTTAAATCGCAGTGATCGGCTTAGGAAAACGCCATTTTGAAACATCACCAATAATCTCAAAGTTCAAACAT